>CM060454.1:30640000-31282855 GCA_030544415.1 Thalia dealbata | reverse complement strand
GGTCATCCGGTGTTAGGTCGATGATTAAAATTTAAATGGCTAGCACATATTCTTATTTTTAACAATAAAATCAATTGAACGACTTTTGCATATTATAAGATGCCAAGAGATCACCAGGGATTTGTAGATGATGCCTCACCCTAAGAGATAAAGTGGATTTTGGCTTAGTCACCTTATTTTTAAACGGGTAAAAATATCTACTTTTATAGGCATGTCTGCGACATTTTTATATATGTGCAATTCTAAGTTCTAACTGTTAGAGTTAGCCACTGTCGATTGTTAATTTTTGTGCATAAATAAACATCTTATCACCTAATTATTTTGCCTTCCTGTATGTGTATCTTAATTTATCTTCATTTATCTCACCAACTGGGGTACAAATTTGCTCGTAGAACCATCCAATACTGCCCAGAGCTGTCATTTTGATTAATGTATTTGGGACAGACGAGTTCAGTAACTCATTGACCTTGTCTTCCGTATGGAATGATTTTTCATGCTATTAAGTATTACTATGCTTCTTTAGTTTTAATTTAGCTAATTAACTTTTGAGGCTACAGATGATTATGGGGTTAGAGTATTGTTTGCTTCTATTCTGATTTAAGGCCATTCCCTTTCAGTAGATACAGGTAATGGTCCTATTCATATTTATTTAAGATTTTTTTTGTGAGGAAATATTTATTTAAGATCTTTGTTCCAATATTTAAGAGCACATACGGTAATTTGCAAATACAAATCATCAAGGGGAGCTTATCAGCGTAGGTGTGTATGTTAAATATGAGATTTTGGGATGCTAATATATGTACAGATTTAATTGTAAGATGGTCCATCAATATGTACCAGAATAAAGAGGAGTATATAAGAAACTTGAGACTACTTATTGATTGTTTCTATGTAGCGTCAGGCCTAAAAATCAATTTAGATAAATCCACAGTCATTGATTTGCAAGGAAGAGACGTTATCTCCAAAAGATCAGCTGAGATTTTGGGATGCCCAGCAGGTACTTTCCTTATTAAGTACCTAGGGCTGCCTTTGAGAGATGGTAACTTGAAGAAGGAGGATTGGCGATCCATTATAACAAAAATTGACAGCCATCTAGCAGGGTGGAAAGGTCGTTTGTTATCAAAGGGAGGTAGACTGATATTAGCCAACTCAGTGTTATCCTCCATTCCTTCGTATTTTTCAGCTGTCTTTAAAATTCTCCAATGGGTGATCAGGGAAATAGACAAGCGAAGAAAAAGCTTCTTGTGGGGTAAAAATGAAGGGCAAAAAGGCACACTTAATCCAGTGAATTGGAAAGTGGCCACAATGAAAAAGGAAAACGGGGGTTTAGGCATCCTAGACATTCGGCTTCATAATGATTCTAGATTGGGCTCTTGGCTGTGGAAATTGATCACAGGAAGCCCTTCAACTTGGGCAAGGGTTGTGCGGTGGAATTACTTCAAAAGGAAGGATTGGTATATGGACAAGGGTACTGCAGGGTGGTCTAACACATGGAGAGCTATAACAAGACTAAGAGATTTTTTTATGTGCAGTCTACACTATGAAGTTGGAGATGGGGCTGATATTAAGTTTTGGTTTGAGCCTTGGCACAACCATATGAGAATGGCAGATAGGCACACAGAAATCTTTCGAGTGGCCGACAATGCATGTGCCACATTATCCCAACTTGCAAAGTGGGAAAATGGTTTGCTTAGAGGTTGGAGAGTTATTGTAAACAACAATGTTTCCCAAATAGCCATAGAGAGGTTTCTTGATGATATGAAGGATGTTCAAATTGGTGAGGGAAAAAAGCATATTTGGTGGCGTTGGACAAAAACGAGGGAGTTCACTGTGCACTCAATGTATAACATTATGAAGGAGTCAGGTATCAAGAATTTTGAAGGTTGCATCTTATGGAAACCAAAACTTCCTTTGAAAATAAACTTCTTCAATTGATTAATGAGGAAGGATAGATTGCACACTAAAATGCGATTAATATGTAAGGGCATCATAGTCGATGAAATGTGTGAGTTATGTAAAGGAGAGGTGGAGACAAGAGACCACATTTTCTATCAATACCCTTATGCGGTAAATGGTTGGGCCGCTTATTTGCAACTACTGCATGTGCAACCATATGCCGTCACACATACCTCATGGACTGCGAAGGGAGATAGGGAACTAAAATTACTCCAAACACAACAGTTAGCCGAATGGCATTGGAGTGTTTGGAGGGAGAGGAATATGAGATGTTTCAAGGGTAGTGCAATACCGACAAGGGTCTTAGCTACACAAGTAGTTGTAGCTTTCATTTTCTTTACTACTCATAAGCCACCTTGAAGAGGCTTAGAGTAGGATCTTTTTGGATCTTTTGATCTTTTAGTTTTTGGTGGTAAATAGTCAAACTGTTTATAATTACTGTATACTATACTTTTGTTTTCTATACTTTTTGTACATCCTTTTGGATGATATTTTGTATCATTTCAAATTGGTGAAATGAATGCAAGGTTATTTCAAAAAAAAAAATGTACCAGAACAAAGATTATGCAATTCAAGTAGCTTTCAACTTTAAGCAAAGTCAATCATGAAGCAATATGTGAAATAGATTTTATAGTAGAAAATAACTAGACTTCGAAATTCATGACTGTGGCCATGCACTCTTCTATTCAACCTTGAGGTAGATATCATGGCTGAGGTGATTTGCTCTCTTTTACTAGGGTGTAAGCAATCAAAGTGGTCTAAATCAGAACAAATAGAAGAAGGATACTTCAGTTCCAGTTTCTCCTTCACATCCTTATGTGAAATTAGATCAGAAGAAGCAGGTTGAGACTGAACATGTTAGATATGCTGTAGGGAAATTTAGGAGGATGTGGCATCTTAATTAGCATTCACCATGATACCACATCATTCCTAAAATTTTGAAGGGGTTTTTGATCCTGCTATGACATTTTTGTCTAAAAATATGGCAAATGGCAGCAAACTATGGTATGTTTGCATGTACGCCACGCGGATGTTTTCATGAGCTGCTGCGGTTCCGACATTTTCACCCAGGGATAGTAATATGAAAATGATACTGTGAACTGAGTATGTTCTTGGTTATTAATCATGGAACTCTCTTTCTTTTCAACCTACCTAATTACTTTGAGTAGTTTAAGTAAAAAGCAGACTGACATGAGTTTCTTTAAGAAGAAAAACAACTACATATTCTAGCTAACCTTGTTTATACTTCTTTCAGCTGACGTTCTTCTATTTATTTACAATAACTAGCGGTAACCTAACGGATGGTAGGTTTTTTCTTTTGCCTTTTCAAATCTTTTTTCCCTCTTTTATTCTAGATGGCTCCCTTGAAACTATCGCACATATGTATGAAATGAATGAATACGTAATTTCTATTTTTTTTAAAAAATGAAAACTTGTGTTTCCTTGCATCTACTATGGGTAATGTGTCTAATTTCCATATTTGCAAAGCCATCTCAAATCCTTTTTTACGAGCCATCTCAAATCTGTTTGAAATTTACGTTAGAATTGTGAAAAATGACAATGAATACTCTGCAGTAGTATGCATATTTGCATTCGAAATTTCCCTAACCTTTAGTAGTTTTAAAAAATCCTGTGCACTAGAAGCTACCATAACCTGTCTATAGATTTTACTTTGAGCAAAAGAGCTTCCTTCAAAAATGGTCAAACTATTTTGTTGTCTTGATGGGATATTTATTTATATAACCCTGCAGTCAGGAACATCCAAAGCTGCTTCCAGGCTATGTTTTAACCTTCCAATGACTTTTATCACGTATCCATTTCGGTACTGGTGATCATAGGTGAACTCTTCCATGCTCTAGCATTTTCTTGAAATGGCCCTTTTTGTCCCTATTCACTGTGCATGTTCCAAAATAATTGGTTTTATCAATGAGCAACTTTTTCTAAAAAGTCATGCTCCCTCTTGTGCAGGCACTGGACAAGAATTTGCATCAGAAGATGGAAACGCAGTTAACTTTCTGAATTCGTATCAAAATTGTTCTAGACAATGTTGGGTTGAGATTACTTCCTCTGCAGGCACTGGACTTATACATCTACCTTGGACTGGGATGGGGCTCATCCATTTCCTCAACCACCCATCTTCTGCCCTGACGTCTCCAAGAACAGGAAGCACTTGACCTAAGCCCTCCTGTTCTTTAAAATCAATTTGTATTAAAAATGTAAAGGTCAAAATGTCCACAATAAATTAAGTTTTCAATCAGAAACAATGTGTATTCCATACTGTCAGTCACATGATCTGCATGTTCCAAATCCAATGCAAGTTCATATCTGTGGCAGGAGCCATATATCCTACATGCAAAGTAGAAAAGAAAATTCTGTACAGCTAAATTTTACATACTTGGAACAGGACTTTAATATTGCAGCAAGTTTGACCTCCAAAAAAAGTATAATTCTTAAGCACCTAGTTGTCCCAATTTAATGTTTTAACTTCAACGGAAGTCTGGATCCCACATGAGCATCTTTTCTTGATCTTAATCTTGGGAGGCCCTATCTCAGAGAGGCTTCCTCTACTCCCCCCCTCTTTTCATAATATTTTCCCTTTCTCCAGTGTGGCTT
Organism: Thalia dealbata; assembly: GCA_030544415.1. NCBI lineage: Eukaryota > Viridiplantae > Streptophyta > Magnoliopsida > Zingiberales > Marantaceae > Thalia > Thalia dealbata. The sequence continues at coordinate 31,278,286 of CM060454.1, read as the reverse complement.
ACATGGTTGAAATGTCAATGGGAGGAGCTCCAAACCACATGAAACCTCGAGCATGTCTGTCTTTTGATCTTATTTTAACCTTGTTTATTATTATTACCCATTGTTGCTGGGCTGCCATAGCTAGTTTATAATAAGGTTGTGTTTTCTATGGTTGCATTGACAAGGACAAAAGCTCATTAAAAAAACAGCATATCTGAAACCGTAACTGGACATTAGAGCAATTAAAATTGACATTGATTCATTGTAGTAGTTGTGAATACTTATGGAATGTGAAACTTTAGAAACTTTTTTTTTGGTTTCTCTGCAGCGATTCAAGATGTGAGCACATGAAGAGGTCATCATGCAAGAGGTGATCGTGCAATACAAACACTTAAAGTTAATTCCCTCTGCTGCTTTGCATGCCGCAGTGGGTCCTCTGCAGACGACGTCCTTCTCGATGGAGGAAAAGTGGCTGGGAGTGCAGGTTGTGGCATGCCACATTACGTTATCATCTTTTACAACTGCTCGTGGAAATGCCAGGGTCATAATGGATTTCTTTAAGCCATGGATTCTGTGACAAACAATACTACCATCGGCATAGAGTCCAGCATCGGCATCTTCCCTTCTTTTTGATGAGCAAAAGACCCTCATCACCACTGAGAAGCTTCCTTGAGGCAGGCCAAGCCCTTTACTCTTCCCTTTCCTTTATCATCCCACTTTGCTTTCCAATTTTACAGGGCTGTAATTTAACATAATCTTTGGTTGTGACAATTTAGAAGATGCACTCCTTGAAGACTCGGCACTAAGAAGCATCACTGAGGCATTCCAGCGAAGGACTTTATGCTCACTTTATTGCTTTCAAGTTCTTTTTGGGAAAATTCGTGGTCTTTAGCCTCAACACACCGTTCACTTTGTACTGAAAGGAGAGGGGCCATGCCAGATTGGATTGAATTTAAAGCAAAATAAATCTGAACAAATTAGAAGTTTCATGGTACTGAAGCAGAGGAAGGGCTGTGACACTTTGGAACCGACCCAAAACAGAAGATATCTTTCCAGTCCAGCGGATGATACAAGAATCCTATTTTATTCAAGAACATGTTTGCCACTGACGATAGAAGCAAGCAGCAATTCCAAGGAGAAGCTGCTGCATTTTGATTCGCGAGTTTGGAAGGGACAAACAAAATTAATGGACCGTGGCGTTAGGGCTCGGCTAAATGCAGCATCTCATCTTCCCCAGACTGACAGCACTGCCTCGTCTATTTTTAAGAAGACAATATTTTTTTATAGGGGGCAACAGTAAGGTAGAGATTGTATAGTAGCATACAGATTGATTTATCATTATGTTTTGTCATTGTTTAGACAGCAGTGACTTGTTGACTTCGGGAGATTTCTTGGTCAAATGGTCATCTTTCGCTACTATTTGTAGTGGTACAGGTCCACATTTCAGCTTACAGGACTACGGAGGGTGCAGTAGCATTGGTGAGGGCAGAAGAGGTCAGACTCTGAACTCAACGAGCCCTCTGAAGTCAGTATAGTTTGGTTGAGCTGTTCCACAGCAGATTTGGGTTAGTTAGATACACTTTTCCTCCGCTCATTTCTTTTGATGTAATTAGTCACCTTTTTGATGGAGATTGCCAGCTTGCTTCTTTCTTCCTTATTTGTTAGCTCGCTCGTCTACTGAAATTTTAGCTGGACTTCAAATGCAGGAAGTGGAATGACGAAGTTTCCCGTGGAAGCAATGGACTCCAGTGTTGCAGTTCCTGCAAGGCATAAACGCTCCATGAGGTACATCCTGATCTCCAACGATTCTCCTTTTCTTTCGTCGATAGAGTTTTTAGGCGCACGTAGACAAGATCACATGACAGCAAGGGAAAGGCTTGTAGTATGTTTATCCAGAAGAAGAAAAAAAAAGGAGACGTTTTGGTAAACCTGTTTTTCACATAGTTTTGCTGCAAAATTTTCCCCGACTGCATTTCCTCTGCAATGACAGTGATTCAGATAAGAGGATCAAGAGAGACAAAATGGATGCGTCAGTCCAATCATTTCATCACGTTGAAATGGTAATACCTGTTCTTTCCCTTTTACCTTCTAGTCTTGAATGTAGAAGCTTTCTTCTTTGGGTTTTAGCTGTCCACACTGTGTTTTTTGCTATACGCAGTCAGTTTTCGTCCATGGTCCATACTCGAGGTGGCAAAGTTAGGATGAGTCACCATAATGTGATTTCTTGTGTTCGCAGTAGTTTCTCGGTTTTTCAAGTTGTCAGATAAATTAGCAGAAACTCAAAAGTACTAAATTATGATTTTTCCATGGTTGTAAGGATATGGAAGAAGGCACCAGCCAAACTGAAACTGAAATGAGGAAAAGGTCATCACCTCGTCATAAAGTTGAAATCTCCCTAAAGAAAGAGGTAATATGACCTAAAAGTTAGTTCGAGACTCAGTCTATATACTCTGTAATTGATGATCTCTAGACGAACTAATGGCAGTCTGTTGTTGTTACATTTTTTTGGATTCCTGAACTTTCTCTGAGATCTGTATCTGGTAGTTCCTCCAATTTTCCAATTGCTTATGCATCTAATGCTCTGCCATTTCCTCCATGCAGATTCAACAACTGGAGAAATGCCTCAAAGATCAGTTTGTTGTCCGTCATGCTCTAGAAAAAGCATTGCAGCACAAGAGTTCTTCGATCGATACATCGATGGATAGTTACATCCCCAAAGTAAGCGATGTGCCTCTTACCTTTTATATTGATGTTGTTTCATGAAAAAAAAAAGGTATATTGATGTCGCTTCAATTCTTCAACTTTTCCGTGATCAATTAGCTATAACTCTTTCTGATGCCAGCCAACGAAGAAACTAATAAGGGAGATTGCAATGCTAGAGTTAGAGGTCGTGCACTTGGAGCAATATCTTCTTTCTCTCTACCGGAGAGCTTTTGATCAACAAATCTCCAGTGTATCTCCTGCCGCTGCTGAAGATCTAATGAAGGAACCTCTGGTTCCAAAATCAGCACCATTTCCAGGAGCTTCATCACATGGTAACTCATTCAGAAGAGTAGCATCAGCAGCACAGTCGGGTCACATTTTACTTCCACGAAAATCTGCAAACAATTTACCAAGTGAGGATTATACTGTTGGTAAACAAGAAAAGCATAATCGTTGTATCCACCGAAGCCATTCATCACTCGTGCCGCACTCACTTTGTTCAGCTAAAGGGTTATCCTCAACGAAGAATCTCTCTCGGGCTCTTGGCCACTCCCATACTCTACCATTATCCTTCATCGAGGTATGTGATCATACCACAACTTCAAACAGAATTATTAACCCGTTTAATTTGGAGGTAAAACTTTTCTCTAGCTGATGTTCTTTTTGACCTGTGCACAGCATGAACCTAGCTTCAGTTCAAGGGTAACAAGCCTAGCAGATCATCTTGGAACAACAATTGCCGAACACATTCCTGAGACACCAAGCAGGATATCCGAAGACATGATCAGGTCAATGTGTGCTATCTACTGTAAACTGAGAGATTATCATTTTGTTCATCACGGTATCACATCCTCTTCACCGACTTCATCCTTCTCATCAATGAATACATTTTCTCCCTGTTACACTGGAGAATTGCGAAGCCCTTGTTACAAGAAAGATGCCATCCTCGATGCATGGTTCAACAATTCTCGCTGTACTGAAAGACTAAAGAATCAGTTTAGTGGACCTTACAATGTGATGCTGGAAGTGTCTTCTATTTGCAAAGCCAGTCGAAGGTGTAGTGATGTCCAAGAGATGCTGCATAGCTATAAGTGAGTCACTTGGATATCTAAATCTTAAATTTAAAATCGCTTTTGTTTTCTGGCATAACTTCTGTTTATTCTGTCATTAAACTGACTTTGGCACACGGGTGTTTGTGTAAAGTTCAATATGAATATCCCATATATTGGACGTCAGAAAATTTGGAATCAATCTGTGTTTTCTTCAGATTGCTCGTGCAGAGACTTGAAACAATCGATCTAAGAACAATGAGTGATGAGGAGAAGATGGCTTTCTGGGTTAACGTACACAATTCAATGATGATGCATGTAATTATCCTTTTCTCTCATTCCAATAGCAGTCATTTATCATTTTTCTTTCTGAAATGAATCATCTACATTTTTTCATTCACACAGGCACATCTAGAGTATGGGATTCCAGGAGGCAACATAAACAGGGCATCATTACTGAGCAAGGTAACCTACCTCAGAGATTAATCCAAGACATGAACTTTTCAAATATCTTTTACCATAAACAAATTGTGGGTATCTATTCTGTTCTATGCCCCATTTTCTAGATCCTGTACAACATAGGCGGTCGAATGGTAAATGCAGACGTCATACAGGGATCAATACTTGGATGCCGCATGCACCCTTCAGGGCAGGTATGCTTATATGAAATTTGATAAATGTTCAGTATGAGAACTTCTTATCTTGCTGCATTGATCAGAAAATATCAAACTGAAAAAATGTCTGCTTGCAGTGGCTTCGTGCATTATTGCTCTCCTCGAAGGCAAAAATCAAAGATGGCGACGAGTGGAAATTCTACGCCATTGAAGCACATGAACCTCTCCTACGTTTTGCACTTTGTTCAGGAAGTCATTCAGATCCTGCGGTAAACATTGCATTTCACTCAAGAATGATCAATTCGAGCATTACGTACATAAACATCTTTAAAGGTGAAGAAGTCAGCTAAGCCGACATTACTCTTGAAAACAAATTTCCCCTCAGGTTCGTGTATACAGTTCAAAGAGACTGTTTCAGCAGCTGGAAGCTGCAAAGACGGAGTACATCCACGCAACTGTGACCATCAGGAAGGGGCACAAGATTATTCTGCCAAAGATGCTGGACTCCTTTGCCAAGGACTGCAACTTATCTACGCAGGAGCTACTCGACACGGTCAGATATCATCTCCCTGAGAGCTTGAGGTTGATGATCGACGGAAGCAGCTCCCGAAAGAACACCGTCGACTGGGCACCCCACAACTTCACTTTCAGATACCTGTTGCCGAGAGACTTTGGAACTCTCAGGTAAAAAAAATCGATGTAATGTACGATGTAAATACAAAAATTAAATTGACGCCTTGTTGCCGGAAGAATTGCCGAGTATTTTTTTGGTTTCATTCGGTTTCGTACGCTGAAGAAGAAGAGGAGGGGGGTTTCAACCGGTGCCGGAGCCAACTTCTTGTTTGCTTATCAGTTGATTAAGGATATCTCTACAATTAATCCATAGTCAAAAAATTATACCTTTAGCCCTTCAAAACGTTTTCAACATTAATTATAAGTATACTGTCATCACCTAGAAGATTGATTGAGGACGATTAATTAATAAACAACAAATCTATTTTTTCCCAAAAAAAAAAAAAATTTGTACGAGGTCAAAGATGCACGCTTAATTATTACAAGGCACATACTCCTTTTGTTTCTTCTCCAAATTAAGTAGATTTAATTTGTTGACTAATATATATATTTTGCATGCCCATCAAACAAACACCGGCCAATTTAATAATTAATTGATTAAGGATTCCTGGATGTTTCCCTTCCTCCTCCTCCCTCACAATTCCACGATCATCATGCTTAATTCAAGGCTTGCAATTTTCCAGGATCTTATAATACCTTTAATTCTGGTGTCACCATCTTCTCAAATAGGCATCGAATTATTTGAATAAATATTCCTAGTATGAGTTTAATATTTATTTAATTAATACCGTAGAGCACTTTTGATTAAGTTAAATTATCTAAATCACTTCATAAAATTTCATATAAAAAAATCAATCATTAGGATTAATATACGAATAGGGAAATGTTATAATTATGAGATATTTGAGCCGAGTCAGGTAGTCAAAATGCGGGTCGACATCATTAATTGAAACGAGAGGAAATCCTCCCCGTCGGCGCACCCACCCACCCATCCCTCCCTCCCATCCATCCATCCGTCCATCGGCCTCCGGTTGCACTCCGTGGCCGATGACGAACCAACCCTTCTTCTTCTTCTTCCTCTGCTTCTTCTTCTTCTTCTTCTTCTTCTTCTTCCTCTGCTTCTTCCTCTCTATCTCAAAATGTGCTCCCTCCATCTGTCAATTAATGCGCACAGCTAGCGATGGCGATGGAACCGCCCTCGATACACAACGAAACGAAGCGGTCGAACGAGTGAAAATTATGACCCCTCTCACGATATAATAATATGAATATAATGTGCACACACCACCTTCCCCGAAGCTTCTTCATTAATTCTCCCTTCCCTTACTGCCTCCATCGCCATCTCCTCCAATCTTAATCATCCCTTCTTATCATTCATACATATATATATATAGCTTGCAGAAGTAAATGCTCATTTGGTCGGCAGTCCCCTCCCCGGCGTTAATAATTAATCACAGCACATCTCCGTAACATTCAATGGAAATCACCAGTTCTGTTATGTACACTAATTCCTCCTCCTCTTCCTCTTCACTCGGGAATGCCGCTTAACTGGGACCGGAAGTCCCGCCCTCTCATCCCACCGGACCGGCTCCTCCTCCCCCTCCGTCGCCGCCGCTCCTCCTCCGGCGCGGGGGCTCCGCCTTCGGGGAACACCAGGCCGTGCCCGGCGCCCGCCCGGCAGTGGCACCCGCCCATGAGGGCGGCGCTGGCCCTCACGGCCAGGGCGGCCATCTCGTCGGCGTGGAGCCGCCTCCGCAGCATGGAGACGGGGAGGAGGAAGTACAGCTGCCCGGGCTGCAGCTCCTCCTCCGCATTCACCGGCGCGACGTAGTCCTCGAACTCCATGTCGTCCGCGTTGCAGACGAAGCAGCCGGGCTCCTTCCGGAGCACCTGCCCCGCCCGCACCGGCCGCGCGAACTCCTCCAGCCTCCCGTCCTGCAGGACCAGCTTCGCCGTCGCGGCGCCGCCGGCGGCCTCCCCGGCCCCCGCCGCCCCGGCCGTCGACTCGCACGAGCTGCAGATCCCCATGCGGTTCTCTCGCAGCTCTTAGATTAATCGGTGCGGTGCACGCGTGCAGCGGCGCGTCTGCGTGGGAGGAGGAGGTGGAAGGTGGATGCGGCGATATATAGAGGCAGGAAAGGAGGGAGGAAGAAGAGGAGGAACGCCATTAAATTTTGTTGCTAAGCGAGGCGGATGACAACCGAGATAGCGTTCATGACAGGCTGGGTAGGGCAGCGTGAGAAATAGGAGCAGAAAAAAAAGAAAAAGAAGAAGAATCCCTTCGTTTCAGAGCATTAATTAATTTGAGCGCAGAAGGCAGAAGCTGACAACGATCTCTTCTCCCTCGATCCTAAAATGACTCTTTTGGCCCTCCCCGAGCCCCCTTTCCATCAGTGAGGAATAATAATGTTCAGTGATATATAATTATTCACTTCTGGCCTTGCCATACCTGGAACAGTTCCATCATATATATATATAAATTATATCCCCTGGTCTTGTCTCATCAAGTGTGAAGCTGCTGAGGCCACGCCATGATGCGTACGTTGTTGCTGATACTTAGATTTTATGGTAGTAAGCTGCTGCTGCTGCTGCATATAACTTGCCATTTACTCTCTTTTACTCCTACTTTGCTTTAAAATAAGCAATTCAATATGAAATTTATGAGTTTTCTTCATTACCTGCTTTTAATGTTGAGGTACTTTTGGCAGGGTGAGTAAGATTTTTCTTTTTGAATTTTATCAGTATTACTCTAACTAAAGAGGAAGTTGATGAACCTTTTATATAAGAAAATTCTATCTATTTCTAAAACTGGATGTATGTCCCTATAATTTTATTTTTTTACTACTAATTATTTTGTAGCAAACAAATAATTAATTTTTAGAGGTAGAATTCAATGCACATCATATATATATATATATATTCTTCCCGGCAGCAGTACAGGCGTGAGCATGCATGCACATTGTAGCCCGCTCATGGGAGCCGGATGCAACCTCCGACAGGAGCTCCTCTGCTTCTCTGTAATGTGGGGCTGAAGCCGCGGACGACGATCCTCTCAAGAATTTTATTCTGATCACCTGTTTGGATCTCCATCTCCTCTCACTCTCTCTCCTTGCTTTAAAAATTTGGTGCAGGAACCATCTTTTGAACCTTCCCCTCCAAGTATGGTCCTCACGTGTACCCTGTAAATTAATGGGAGCTCCATCCGGATTCCGGCTGACTCACTGCCGCCTGCAGGATTAGGTCCCCGCCATGCGTTCGGCGGAATGACGACAAGAAAATGGATCAGGTCAGCGATCACGGAGACGACGATGGAATGCTGGTTTAGGTGATCGATCCCATCTTTTAGTGCGGTAGTTCGAACCGCACAGGCTTATAAATCCGGCCACCAACCGGGGAGGAAGACGATCGACGCAGATGATCGTCTATAATGTTGGCCAGGATCATCTTCCTTGCAGCAGTGACGGCAGCCACACTAGCTGTAATCCTCCTGCCTCTGCTCTCCCCGGTCCCCAGGAAATCCGCAGAGGGCCGGCCGGGGCCACGCCTGGCCCTCTCCCTCTACATTCATCCCCCCGGCGTCGGCAGTCGTCCCCATCAGCCGGCAGGCCCGCATGGGAGCAGCGCCTTCGTCTTCCGCCACGAGCTCAGGGAGGGACCAGCGAACGCGTCCCGGGTCATCGGCCGGGCGCGGGGCGTCGTCCTCCCCGCAGGCCGCGGCGCCGCTGAGCTCGCCGCGTTCAACATCGTGCACCTCGCCCTCGACGCGCCTCCGTTGTCCGGGAGCCTCAGCGTGGAGGCGAGGAGGCCGGTGGGGCGCAGGGCCCCGGAGGAGCTCGTCGTGGTCGGAGGAACCGGGGCGTTTGCCTTCGCCAGGGGCTTCGCTGCTTTTACTGCCACCGGCAGCCAGGCCATGGCCATTTACCGCTTGGATCTGCGGTTAAGTTTTCCTGCTGAGTGATCCCCGTGGTGAAGAGAACCGCCACTTCATTTGTTCGCAGTTTTAAGCTGGAATTTGTACGATGTGGTTTGCATTCTGAATCAGTTTTGTAGGCTTAATTACTATTAGATCAAAATGGCACTTTGTATCTCGAACATAAAATTGCAGCAGAGTGAAAGGAAACAAAAGAAAAAAGTTCATCTCCTTTTATTCCTCTGTAGTACAAAGAACAACAAAGTGAACAACTAGGCTTTTATCTCCGAAAGAAAGATTATAAAGAATATAAAGAATCTTTTACAAGTTTGCTGCAGGTGCATGAAACAAAAATTATATCAGGACTGTTTTTGGAGTCGTGCCCGTCCAACTTATTCCTTCAAATCTGGAGATTTATTCATCAGGTCTGTAGCTTATGTGTATGCATTCTTGCTGTGAGGAACTGCGAGCTTGGAGAGGAGGAAAACGCAGGCTGATGATACGAACACTGCTCCTGCAAAGCAAGCGAGGTCCAACCCGGTTGTCAACTGAACATTCTTGAACTTGTCCATCACCCCTGCCTGAAGAATCAGCAGCACGGCGTGCCCAAGCCTCGATTTTGCTTTTGAGATTGACTGCATCTCCATGCTGTCTGCGAGCTTCTGGATCGCAGGAGAACGATTGTTAGGATCTTCTTCTTAATCGCAGTCATAGGAGGAGGAAGAACACGTTTCTGAAGAAATGTACTAAAACCCTGACCTTGAGGTTGAATGCCCCAAATCTGGATTCAGCAATTTGCCATCCTCTTCTCCGCTTCGTCTCTTCTGAGCTCGCAAACATGACGTACAAGCCTATTCCGAAGGTAAGCAGAGCAGTTCCCAAAAGAAACATGTCTGTTGGAAGCAGAATGTTACTGATTCATTCGACCGTGCTAAAAAGATTAACATCGAGGAGAGATTAAATTACGCATACCGATGCCTTCAACGAGTGTTTGTATGATTCGTCCTTGCTCCATCCTCGAAGACACGGTTTGGAAATACTGGTAAAATGCTTCGAGAACGAAGAAGCAACCCTGCAAGCCGGCGCAGGATTAGAGATGAAAAAAATCTCCTTTTATCTGCTACACCTAATTCTCGACGCTTAGAGCCCGTGGATTACCTCAACAAAGCACAGAATCGAGCCCACAAGCGATCCTGCGACTCCGATCAAAGTGAAGGACCTGCAACCGGTGATCCCCTGCGATCACAAAGATCGGAGCTTCGATCAAAATTTTGTTGAAGGTTGAGGCAGAGAAGCAGAAACTGCATGCTTGCGTACCCTTTCGATGAGCATCTCCATGCCCGTTCTCCGATGTTTCATCTCCAGCTTCGACGGATTCAGGAGTCTGCGAGACGCGCCGGCCAGCTTGGTTATCGTCAGGGCTGCGAGATCTGCAATCCCCAGACCTTCTCCTTCTCTTACTTCAAATGGAGGCTTCTGCTTCGTGTCCGGCGAAACGAGGGCGGTGTCTGAAGACGCCGCAACCCTCTTCCTCCCTTGGCAGCATCTCAAGCTCTGGTTCTCCCCTCCGTTGCACGGAAATTTCAGAGGCTGCAGACGGCAGGAAGAAGAAGAGGAAGAAGAAGGAAGATGATGATCCGATTGAAGAGCTTTAGTGGTCCTCAGCAATCTACCCGCTCCAGCCATTGCCTGCTCTTCCTCTGCACGAACATTACCAGAGCAGACGATTCATGTGGCTATATATAGAGGAGAATCCCAGGGAACATTCACGGAATATTACAAGGAACGAACAGGGACGACCTTTCTCGCCATGGAAAAGAAAAAAAAAAACTCGACGGCCGGTAAAGGAAGAGCAAATCAATTCAAACGTCGCAAATCGTCGTTCGTACACGGGGAGTGGGGCCGAGAGCGCCGGGAGCCGAGCATTTGGTACGGTGGATCCTTCGCGGCGACTCCGAGCGCCAGCCCCAGGGGAGAGGCGAATGGAGGCCGCTCGTTTTTGGTCTGTGAGGCATTTCGTCAAACGGGGTGCAAGGCGTCATGAGGCGCGTCTCCGTCGCTCACTGCTTCGTGCCGAATCAATTGAATCGCGTGGGCGAATTCGGAAGGAAGCCTCCCTTTTTTTTGTCTTCATTTGCTCGGAGCAGCGATCGATCCTCCGCTGTATGAAAGCGTAGAAAAAGCAGCGAGCACTTTGCGCGGCGAAGAAGGAGATCTTTTTCTTCTTTTCTTTTTCCTGTTCGCCATTTGTAGCAGGCGAAGGACGAGACGAACGTAGTCGTATTTATTGAAGGAAGAGGAAGAGGACGACGAGAAAGAAGCCATCAAATCGAGTTCCAGCCGTCCGATGGTGGGCTGTCGACGTTTCTGGCTGTTTTCACTGTCTGATCACCGTCGGATCAGAATTCAAGTTCGTTGAATTAATAAAAGAAAAAAATGGGGGTTAGTTTTAAAAGAAAAAAAGTTAGGGGGGAATTAATAAAGAAGCAATGCACTGGTAAAAAGAAAAGAGAAATATAAAATACAATTTTTTCCCCAAAAATTAAATGACAACGTTGCCCTCAAATATAATATTTAATTACATGTGTATTGTATACATGTCAAGCTTAGTCGTATGTTTACGTGCTCCACCACCAACACCAACACCAACACCATCGCCATCACCAATCTTCCTCGGATCGATCGATCGCACATCGTCAAGCTAATTGAAGTTGCAGAGGCCGCGCGATTGGTGACGCCCGCATGAAAACATCGGGAGCTCTCGCGGGGCCGAGCTCGTGCTCGAGCCATACGCCATCGTCTGCACCAGGCGGCCGGCCGGCCGGCCCGCCACCGGTGTTGGATGTTGGTTCCGGGAACATCGGACTCCTACGGGTCCCCCGGGATGTGCTGCGGCCCCCTCAGCAGCGCCTCCTCCGGCTGCTCCGCCACCCGCCACACCTTCAACGACTTGTCCAGGCTGCCGCTGTACACCGTCCACCCGCCTTCGTCTCCCCCGCCGTCCGGCTCAATCGCGAGGCACTTGACGGGCCCGGAGTGGCCGCTGAGCACCGTGACGCAGCTGTGCACCCCGCCCTCGCGACGCCACACGCAGATGTTCTTGTCGGCGGAGCCGCTCAGCAGGATGTTGCCGGCGGCGGTGAGGCAGAGCACCGCCATGGAGTGGTTGCGGAGGACGCCGCCGTGCGTCAGGTGGCGGTCCCCTTCCCAGAAGTTTATGAACCCGTCGGAGGAGCCGCTGTAGATGAATGGGGCGGTCGGGCTGACGGTGAGTGAGGTCACGGCGGACTCCTGCTTGAGGAGGGTCTGCACCGGCGAGTGCTTCGTGCCCTTCCCCTCCAGCTGCCTCCGCCAGACCTTCACGGTGCCGTCGGCGGAGCCGGTGAAGACCAGGCCGCCGAAGGCGGCGACGACGGAGTTGACGGCGTCGTCGTGGGCGACGACGGACTCGAGGCATTTTGAGTCGGAGATCCGCCAGATCTTGAAGGTCTTGTCCCAGGAACCGGAGTAGAGCAGGCCCTGGTCCTCGCTGAGGCTGAGGCAGGAAATGGCGTCGGAGTGGCGGATCCAGAGGGAGCTGCGGTGGCGCCGGACCTCGACGTAGTTGGAGGGGTTGAGAGAGCCGCGGAAGACGTCCTTCAGCCTGGGGAGGCTCCCGATCCGCTTGTGCACGACGGTGGCGTTCTTGGGGGACACCCGCCAAATCCTGATCTTGCCGTCCTGGTGGCCGGTGAAGATACGGTCGGCCGCGACCACGATGGCCTTGACGAGCCCGCTGCTGGACTTGAACCCGGCGAAGTCCTTCTGGTTCTTCCACACGCGGATGTTCTTGCTGTCGGAGCCGGTGTAGAGGAGACCGCCGGCGGCGGTCAACGAGTAGATGTGGCCGTCCTCGCGAACGAGGGAGCTGACGAGTCCGGTGGAGGAGTCGGACTCGGCGGACTGCTGGAAAGAAGTCGCCGTCTGATGCCAGGGGGACATGATGAACGGGGAGTTCTCGCCGCTCATGGCAGCGTAGTCGGAGCCGGCGGAGCTCTCCCCCACCGAGGAGCTGCTGCTCCGCGCGAAATCATCGTCCGTGAAGGACTGGTTCATGAACATGTCCGAGTTCGTCGCCTTCATTTTGGGGCCCTCGGCGGAGCCACCGCCACCGCCACCGCCACCGCTGCTTCCGCCCTTTTCCTTCATCAAACCTTTGGAATTTGTATCAGTAATGCGCGATGTAAGAAGGAATGGGCGAAGAGAAGACGAGATCGGTGAGCAGGGGTGGGGATGGATGAGCAGCAAAGCAGGGAATTGGAAAAGGAAGGAGCCCCGTGCAAATTTAAATAAAAAACAGGTAGCCGATCGATTGGATGCGTGCGAGAGAGGAAGAGTGCAGGAAATAGATGGTGGTGGTGGAGGAACGGGAGAGCATAACGGTGGCGCTGAAAGCTCGCGGCCGCGCCCGCCGCCCGCGGGTTGCGGCAGGCGATTGGGAAGGACGACCGGCATTTGCTTTTTAATGTAATTTAAGCCCAACGTGCGTCTGGTCAACGAAGAGTCTCGCCGCATTGACTGATCTCCGCATTTGCTTCCGTGTCACGTGAATCTTAAAGCAGAGCAGGATGGAGAATATGATGGGAACGTCTCCAGATCAAGTGGCTTGATTCCGAATCTTAAGGGGTGATGAAAAATATATTAATATGTGAAATATAATAATTTACCAACTAAGCAAATGCTACTTATATTCAAGCATAATAATATATTTTTAAATATTATTTATTCTACTGTTAGGGAGATTATCTTAGAATTTTATCAAAACTATACATATTTTATAAATAATTCTTCTTAGTTATTTTTATTGGGTATATATTTTATACACTTGGATGAATTTTTTTTAAACCTAAGAGTATAAAACCTAATCAGTTTAATCATAGAAGCCGAAACTTTATGTTTAAATCTATCTTTCCTGAATTACATTCATTATTGAAAGTGTGAAACTTCTCCATTTTGAAACCCATAAAATCATATCCTTATTTTATGACAAACAAAAATTATCTGCAAAAATTAGCGATCAAACTGTGAACTGTAGATGTAACTTGAAATCATTGCAGAAGCTGTAGGAGGGATTATATCCTCTTTCACAAATTTAGAGGAAATAGAGAGACAATGTGTATCACGATGAAATGTAGAAAAGTACAAGATAATTATTTGTAATTCAGTCACAATAACCTAAGTAATCAGAAATGGATGGGAAAATGAGGATATTGAAACACAAGTTGTTGGGAAGGGAAATGAACAAGAAAAAAGAAAGGAGCACATCTAGATCTTTCTAGAAATGACACAATCTATCACTTTAATAACACAACACAAAAAACAGAAGAGCTGAGAATAATGATATAAGTCAGAAAAAAGGGGATTGTTCTCCTAAGCACATAAAGGGTCACTCTAACTACAATTATGAGGAGGTTACTTTAGAGGATGTTATGCTTGTTTTCTCCAACTCCTGCACAGGGAGTGCACACTCATTGAGCCTTTGCCTTCTATTTCTTGGGTGGAAGGAGAGGGCTATGCATGTAGATGAAGTAGGCCCTATAGGTGAGGATATGTTCTCAAATTACATCGTTTCTGATTAAAGCATGATTTTTTCACTATAACAAGAATTATAGTCTTGACATCAAGGCTTTGGAGCATTCTAGACACAACTTCGAGCCTTGGGAGTAGCAGTTGGATGTGCAAAAGCTGGGCATCCAAGTAGGTAGACTTGGCATCACCTTATCAATATGGAAAGAAGAGGAAGGTTTTAGAAAACTAAGCATAATGCAACCATTAATCAAATGACACATTAGATTTAAGTATGAGTAGTGGATGGTGCAAAAGTTTATTGATAACGCCGGAGATTATTTATTGTTGTCCAATAAAACACAAAATTTAAAGCCTCAGAAGTAGCATAAATTCCAGTTGAATATATGGAAGACCAACAATTTGATGGGTACAAATGATAACAGATGGAAAGGGAAGAAATATAAAAGGAAGACTTTGAGGGTAGGTGGACTTAAAGCCCCTTCAACTAGAACTCAGAGATCTATAATCTCAAATCACATGGGGTGAGATGAAGTAAACGACTTGCTCAAAAGGGGATACAAAAACTTCAGAAAAATGACGATGTAATGACAACTTAGAAGAGGATTCAAATAGATAACAGAGGTGCTTGGGGCTAAGAAGGATGTCACAGCTAAAATAAATTGAATTAAATCCAGACCTTGTGTTAAAGATACATAATGCTGGGTTTTGAGGGGAGTGTTAATTTTAGACAGATTCAAGAAAGCAGCTTTTATATGGGAATTCAATATTTTTATGGATAAGTTATCTTTCAAAATTCTCTTTATGGTTAGTTAGGAGTCTCAACAGAATGAGAAAAAAAAGAGATCAATAATATACTAAGTGATGATAGGATCAAAATCTTTGCCCTACAAGAGACAAAGTTGGAGACATGTACGAGTTCAATAGTCAAAAGCATAACATGTTCAAGTGCTTTCTCTTATATCACTAAAGATTCTATTAACATGAGTGGTAGGCTTCTAATAGGATGACATATTTTTGAGACCTCAAGGTTATCAATAGAGTTGAAATGCAAGCAAAATCTCAAGGTTATCAAATTTATAAATTTCTATAGTCCTCTACGTCATAAAGGAAAGAATTCTCTATGGTAAGAGCTGGAGGAGGTAGCTAGTCAAGACAAAATGACTATTATGAGTGGTGATTTTAACTTGACAATGAATTCAGATGAAATGATAAATTGTACGGGTCACCCGAGAGATTCTGTGAAGTTCTCTAAGATTATTGCTCATCTAAATCTGATGAAAATATCACATGGACAAACTATTAGCAGCCTCCTGCATTTGCAAAACTAGATAGGATGTTACTAAAATGCAGCAGCGTAGAATCATCTGCATCTTAGCATTTGTTCAGCAGGTAGCATGCGATTATCAAATCATTCTTCTTTAGTTTTCAACTCAAATTTATCTAAATAACCATCTACCCACTTCAAGTTTGAATGATAGACTTTTAAAGAAGCATTTCAGCACAATTGGGTAGAAAACTCAGAGTTACATTATATAGAAGACCCTCTAAAAGTGTGGATCAGTAAAACTAAAAAAATTAAAAAAGACACTCAGGAGATAGAATGCTGATCCAAAGGTCATGAAAAGAAGATTTAGAATTGATCTGAGGAGCAAATTAATGCACTCTATGTCAAAGCTGAGAAAGGGCCTATGTTGCAATGGGAGTTGGATGAATTAAAATACTTAAGAAATCAACTAGATGCATGTTATGAAGTAGAAGAGTAGTTTCAGAAATAACAAGCAAAAATTTGATGGTGCAAAGATGGTGATCGTAATACAAAATTTTTCCACACGTATACCATCGTTAAGCATATGAGAAATGTCACGCCCCGACCCACCTGTCGGACACGTGGCAACCGCCGCATGAGCCCGCAGACCTATGCAAGGCATAACAGGATTCAATCTCTACAACATAAATAACCCACCAAGTCAATATCAATATAATACAATCTTCTAGTACAGTCCCGACATAAGTCTACTACACTCTACGATCCGTAATATAAAAAGAAAGTCTATACGCGGATGATCACCGACCTTCAACAGTAAGATCCTCGTCCACAATCTTGATCGTCAATGCTACACCTGCACACACATTGAACGCGGTGTGCTCAGCCTTGCGGCCTAGTGCGAAATTACAGCTCGAAACCACAACACGAAATCCAAGGCTAGGGGGATCGTTCAAGGATGCCTTAGTAGGATTAGTCATCACATAATAAGCATTTTAGTATTTTACATGTATCATCCGACTATATTTTATGTCAACCTAGGTTGTAGGTAGATGTATGTCTCTAAATGTCACCTAGGTTATATATACCATATCGGTGTCACTAATGTAAAATCATATATAACCTCTTTATTTTTATATCACATAACTCGGGCTGCCGGCCTATGCTTAAGGAAAGCCCTGGCCTAGAACTTCCCTAAGCCCATCAGTGTCATTACAGTCTATGTCTCTGCTTTTGCCCGCTGCACTGATGCTGGCGGAGAGGACGGGTGACCCATAATCACTCTCTATTGTTCCGCTAGTCGCTGACCATGCCTCCCCTAGCGAAATCGTCGTGCCCGTACATCCTCCCCGGATCCGTAGGGGCAACGACATCTGTGTAGTACTACACACTGTCCATAGACATGTCACCATCACAATAGTCTCATCGGCCACGGCTAGCCAAAATAATAACCCTAGGATCTGCACTACTCATCCGATCGTCTGCAGAACGTCAAGGATGATAGTCGTGTGGTCTACAGATCTACTGTCCAAGGTCTCACGTAGGGAATCACCTTCCCAGTCCAATAGCAATTAACGTTGGCCGGAATAAACGCACATCCGCACAATGGGCTATGGCTATCCCGACTATATCGTGGCTAAGTCCATGGTAGGGTTCATCCTCGCTAGCCATCTAAGGACTATCACGGTGTCGCCTAAGCGGCACACGTGCGGGTATCGGTATCTGGGTATGAACCCACTCCATTTTTGGTCTATCTTGACCTAGGAGTTAATCTAGTCCAACCCTCAGCTCACTCCCAGTATCTAAGCTAACTATGATCTGTAACCTCGAGAGGTGCTGGTGTGTGAACATCACTAACCGAACGTTAATGGTTCGCGATGTCATCTAGGGTGCATTAATAACACCCTTAGTTTAAAATTTAGTGATGTTCTTATATTTTACTAGTATCATGTCACCTATGTCTCTATACTAAAGTGTCCGGTGTAAATCATGATACTATGTTCTATGTTTGCTTATTTTTATCATGTTCCGCACGATATTATTTTGTATTCAGTATTACAGCATAATTAACTAGCATGTAGTAAAAATAATATATCATGCTAAGTAAAGAGGAAAAATAAACATACATAGCATATTAACATGCTAAATAAAAGGTAATAACATAACATGCATTTTTCTTGATAGTTTTAGAAGCATGATATTTATTTAGTTGACAGACATCCGAGAATTTTCCAACAAAATCTAATTAAGATTTTCCATAGCTGAAATAAATCATATTATGATGAGCTTACGCACCTGTATCGAGGTTAGGACTTCAGAATCAATCCAATTGAAGCCCCGGAGTGATAACAGTAGAGTAGGTCAAGTCCAAATAATTTTCCTAACATAAGAAAATTTATTTAGAATTTTAAATAAATTTTCTAGAATTAATTTGAATATAAATATATTAATTTATGTTGATCCGATCTATCCCCTTAATTTGGACCTAACCATGTAATTGACCCAATCTGTTTGATCCAAGTTTATTCATGAAGCCCAAGCTCAATCCATTTATTATCCAAGTTAATATGGTCAAAATTAATCAAAATTAACTTTAATTTGGGTACAAACCCAATACATACAATAAAAGTCAAAATTTGTCAAATTTAATATTAATTAACCAAATTGATCAATTTTGACCCAATCTCAATCAATTTAACTCAATTCAGGTTCAAACAATCAAATTGGTTTAATTTGGATTCAATCTGATTTAATTTGGTTCGAATCTGACTTAATTCAATTTGATTGAGTTCAATTCGGGCTTAAATCAATTTAATTGGTTCAATTCAGATTCGGATCAATTCAATTTGGTTCGACCTAGGTTCGATTTAATTCAATCTGGTTCAGCTCGGATCTGGTCCAGTTTAATTGGATCCGGTCCAACCAACCCAATCTGATTTGATCTAACTCGAGCTCGAACCACTTTCAATTAATTGATTCAGCTCACTCCAACTAAACTCAACCCGAACCCAAGTCCGGCCCAGACTCGACTCAACTCAACTAATTGATTCAACTCAACCACTTACTTAACCCATTAATTAACCCACTTAATTAACTCAATAACTAATCTTAACTTAATTAATTTATCATTAAGCATGATTAAAGAAATTAATCGAAGGCAGAAAAGGGCGAGGGGCGAGGGTAGAGGTGTTACCTATGCTCGTTCGCTCCTTCTTCTCCGATGTCGGCGATGGAGCTCCGGCAAGGTCGGCTCGGCTCCGGCGACCGTGCTCCGGCTTCGACGAAGGTCCGCCGGGGTCCTCACGAGCAGCAGCGACGACGATGGGTGCGGTGAAACGGAGCCCGCTGCTGCGTGGGAAGAGGGCAGCACGGGCCACACTCCAGCGAGCTCTCGTTGAGCTCGCGAACAGCGAGTTAGGGATGGAGGAAGGTTGTTGACGAGAGGACGACGGCGACGGGCGAGGAGGAGACGCTGGCAGCGAGGTATCGCAGCTCGTGGGCGTGCGATCAAAGGCCCCTGCTTGCGGCTCTGTTTCCACCCGCGAGCAGAGGAGGGTGGCCTGCTGCAATCTCCGGCAGCGGCAAGGCAAGGGCGACGGGTTGCGGCGAAGGGCGTGCCGGCGAGTTTCCCGCTCTCCTTCGTCACTTGGAAGAGGTGGTCGCGCGAGGAGGAGACGCCGACGAGCAAGCTGCAGCGTCTGTGGGAAGAGGGCGAAGGCGTCAGGCCTTCGCGAACGGAAGGGAAGGTGCTGCCTTCCCTTCTCCGGTGGGTCGACGATGAGGGAAAACCAACAAGGCATGCGGAAAGGGTGCAGCGGCGATGGATCGGGCGTGCGTTTCTCCTCTCTTTTTTTTTTTCCTCAGGTGAGGGGTTTACAAGAAATCATATGAGCTTATTGAATTTAAATGGGACATAAATCTCCGATCAAAAAGAAATCATTCAAACATTTTATATTCACTACAAACAACTTTTGGGGGTTCAATATCATCCAAAGCTTCTCATTAGGTGAGAATAATTCTACCAGCCCCATAATATAGTTTTGGACAGCTTGAATGATGAGTTTGTTGAGAAGGAAGTGAAGGATGCGATCAACAACTTGGAAAAAATGAAGGCTCCAGGTCCTGATGATTTTATTCCAAAATTCTATAATGCAATTTGGGATGATATAAAGGGTAAAGTTATGCAAATTTTCTAATCTTGCAAGGAAAGGAGAGTTAATATGAGAAAAATCTCATAAGTCATATTGTTTTTCCTCTGGATAAGCAAAGAGCAAATTCCACTAGGGACTTCAGGCCTATAAGCCTTGAATATAGTATGAGAAAACTTATATCCAAGGTTTTAGTAGACACGATCAAAAAATTCATGCTGGATCTCATTTCAGAGTCACAAAGTGCCTTCACTCAGGGTAGATTGGCAGCTGATGCTTTTATGACAGTGGCAGAAATAATTCATGCATGTAAAAGGACAAAAGATGATAGTTTGTTTATCAAACTAGATATTGAAAAGGTTTTTGATATAATATCTTGGGATATCATTGATAATGTGTTGAAGACAAATCACTTTCCAGCTAAATGGTCACATTAGATAATGGATTTGGTCACCAAAGCTAATTCTACAATTGTTATAAATGGTACTCCAAGGAAATCCCTTATCCCCGTACTTATTTATCTTAGTCATGGAATGCTTCTCAAGGATAATTAAGAGATCAAATCAGATGGGCCTTATTATGTTGGGTTTGCAAATGACATTATCCTTTTTCTACAAGGAAAGAAAGAATACATCAATAAATTAGAGTTGCTCATTGATTGATTTCATGCTTCGTGTTGCATTTGGAGTCAAGATTTATTTAGAAAAATTCATGGTCATAGATTTATAAGGGATGAAGGAAAAATCAAGTAGATTTGTTGAGATTTTGGGATGCACAATTGACACTTTTTTAATTAAATATTTGGATTTGCCCATCAGAGAGATAGACTTAAAAAAGGATGATTGAAGAACCATTATATCAAAAATGGATAACCACATTACAGGATGAAAGGGTCGCTTGCTTTCTAAGGGTAGTAGACTTGTTTTGTTAAATACAATACTATCCTCAATTCCTTCTTACTTTTTAGCAGTCTTTAAGATTCTCCAATGAGTGGTTAAGGAGGTAGATACGCACTAAAGATGATTCATATGGAGCAAAAATGAGGAGCAAAAATGCACACTTAATCCATTGAATTGTAAAGCGGTCACAATGAAAAGGAAGAATGATGATCTAGGTGCTCTCGACATCCGTGCACATAATGATGTTAGATTAGGCTCTTGGATGTGGAAGTTGATAATAGGAAGCTCCTCAACATGGGCTAAGGTTGTGCAGTAGAAGTACTTCAGAAAGAAAAATTAGTTTATGGATAAGGGCAGTGCAGGATGGTCGTGCATCTAGCGCATCATAGAAAAGCTGAGAGAGATATTTATGTGTAGTCTAGATTATGAGGTTAGAGATTTGGCTGATATAAATTTTTGGGTTAAACCATGGTGCAACTACAAAACAATGGCAAATGTGCTACCGTACACTCGAATTCAATATTATTATAACTGGTTAGGTGGGAAAGTGTGTTTAAGGGTTAAACAATAGTTGTAAATAATGATATCTCCTAAACAGTTACGGAAAGGTTTATTGATGATATGATAAGCATATGATATGATAAGCATACGACATAAGGAAATAAATAAACATGGTAGAGATGGACAAAATATAAGAAGTTCTTAGAGCATTCTCTGTATAACATTATGAATGAGTTGGTTGGTTTGTCCCTTCACTGAGAGCCAGAGGTGCTATCTTAGTTTTTAAGTTTTCTCTTTGCTCTACTATGTTTTATCTTATTCCTTTCTATTCTCTTTTAAAGTTTTATGGCTTTTCTGTGAACTGAGAGTAGTTTTCTCTTTGCTCTACTATGTTTTATCTTATTCCTTTCTATTCTCTTTTAAAGTTTTATGGCTTTTCTGTGAACTGAGAGTTCTAAGCAATTGGGGTAACTGTCAATTCAACCTAAACTCGAGAGTAACGATCTTATATATATATATAAGCATGCTACTTGTTTGTATTTTATCACAAGAAGTTGCTATATGATGTCCTGATTAAAGAGTAGGTTATCTGTACATCTCAAGAAGAAAAGTTCGATTCAAGTTCTACACTTTCTTATAAGTTGTAATATGCCCACCCTCATACATTTTATTGATACATATTTGGCAGCAGAAGTGATGAGTCATTGTGAGCTCCAAAGCAAGACAGCTTCTCTTTACTGCACCCATAAAAGAGCCACAATTAATTTGATGAAGCCTTGCAACGACATAATAATTCAAAGACTTGCGTCAAGACTGGGTATAAAGGACTGAAATCTCTCGGTTGATTCAAACTTTTTCAAACAAAATTACCTGTTTTTACAGCTCCAGACTCAATCTTCAGTTCTTGTACTTCATTGTTTCCTTGTCAAAACCAATTGTAGGGAATTGCTTGGCATATTCTTCCACGTTGTGCCGGAGCTTTGAAATCTCAGATTGAATGCTGGCATCTGCTTGAATGGTGGCTAGGAAGTCCTTCAGCTTTGTTCCACCTAATACAAACGCAAATGATACAGGAAGGAAAAGTTTAGTGGATTTGTGTGCATATTATTTGCCATGAAAAAGCTGCAAATTGCAGTAAAAAGTGGGGGCACATGAAGGAAGTGAACTTTTGTTATTGACCTGTTGCAGCCTTGACCTTCAGCGCCAACTTAACAGCTCCGTCAAAAAAGTCAGCAACTTTTGCAAAATCTTCTTCAACAAATCCTCTTGATGTGAGCGCTGGGGTCCCTGAATCATCAGGAAGAAGGATATGTGTCAAAGTCTATATCAACTAAGCATCATTTTGATTCTACTGACATGAAGTGTTTACCCATCCTGATGCCTCCAGGAACCATGGCAGATACATCTCCAGGTACTGTGTTTTTGTTAGCTGCAATGTGTACTAATTCCAGCACCT
Source organism: Thalia dealbata (assembly GCA_030544415.1). Classification (NCBI taxonomy): domain Eukaryota; kingdom Viridiplantae; phylum Streptophyta; class Magnoliopsida; order Zingiberales; family Marantaceae; genus Thalia; species Thalia dealbata. The sequence continues at coordinate 31,255,622 of CM060454.1, read as the reverse complement.
TTTCAACTCTAGACCCATCAATTCCCTGTCACAGACTCAGAAATTTAAGATGGAAAATCTTTGATGCATAATAGTTGATGTCTACCTACACCTACAGCAGAAAAAAGATATCTAGAACTGTCTCTTGTTATGTATAGAGTACCACAAGTAATGTGGTGCCTGAATAAATCTAAAGATAAAAACCATGATTTCAGCGGGATAATTAACATTGACATGGTTTGCTGTTAACGGATGGGCACATGCATTCCAATTCACCTTGTTCTTAAGGTTCACCAGGACTAAATGGTTCTCTGTTCCGCCTGAAACAAGCTCATAGCCGTTGTTCACCAAGCACTGCAATGCATGTGATATTTTAGCTACATACTAGGTTAAGCACAGGTGAATTCTGAAAAAGTAAATTTCACCTCAGGTTAAGCTCATAGACTTTTATGTATTTCTAATCAAGCTGCAAAGCAGAAAATAGAAATATATAAACAAAAAAGATCAAAATACCTGTGCAAATTTTGCACAATTGCTGAGTACTTGTTCTTGGTAGGCCTTGTACTCTGGGGTGGTGGCCTGCAGTTGTTCAATTGAAATAAGTTTCAGATAAGAACATGTCATGAAAACCCAAGAGCATATAAAACAACATATATGATGATTTCAGATGGTTTTAGATTTCTTTCATGAAAGTTAAGTATGTAATTTATTATCTAAGTGTGTTAGTCTCCATTAAGCTCCCTAAAGTTATAGAGAATATGCACCTGTTTGAGAGCAACAGCAAGGCCAGTAATGGTATGGTTGTGCGGACCACCTTGAAGTCCAGGGAAGACTGCAGCATTTATTTTTTCTTCAAAGTCATACACAACCTGACATATTGTAGAGTTGAACTCTAGTTACCTCTAGTTAAACGCTTAACCTTTTTTTTATACTAATGTTTACTAAAACACATTCACATGACTGGAAAGGTTTCAAATTGATTTAAATTTCTTGAAGTTACCTCTTTTCCTTGTTTATTGATCTCTTTCACTCCTTTCCTGAAAAATATCATAGCACCACGTGGTCCACGGAGTGACTTGTGAGTTGTGGTTGTGACAATATCAGCATACTCAAATGGAGATGCAATCACACCACCAGCAACGAGTCCACTTATATGCGCCATATCTGCTAGAAGGATGGCCTTGTGCTTGTCACATACCTGTCAATATCCTCCAAAAATGTTAAACTTGCAGAAGGCAATCCCCACAAAGGAAGAATATACAGCAATGTTTGTTGTCTTAAGAGTCTACCTTCCTAATGCGTGCATAGTCATAAAGACGAGCATATGCACTGGCTCCAGCAACAATTAATTTTGGCCTGAAGAGAGTAGCACTTTTTTCCAGCTGTGCATATATTCTTGATTAGCTTGAGTACAAAAATGAATCAAAAAGAAAAGGACAAATGTATTGAAAAGAACAAGTTTATGATCAAGAATCTTAATGTTATTCATTTGATAGAAAAAAAATCTTGGTTCAAGATTTGGTTCTGTGAATAATCTCATTTTCAAGCTCTTCACATGCACAGAATACATGTGGGATGCACAACCCTGAACAACATAAAAATAATTAAGATATAGCAAAACCTGATCATAATCAATATATCCGGTGCTCTCATTCAGCCTGTAGGGCATTGTCTCAAAGAAGATCGATACTGCAGAGATCTTCTTGGTATCAGTCTGCAGAAGTTAAAGATAGACAAACTGAGATTTTTAACACTGAAATCAGATTTATCAAATACTAACCTACAAACTTCATTAGGTGTTAAAATGACAGAATGTCCTAAAATGAGCAAGCAACTCTTCACCAGTAATTATGCAAGAAGAGACTAGAACCAAAAATAAAAAGGAAAAGAAAAAATGGGCATTATGGTGCAACCACTAAATATTGTGTCTGATTGTGTATTAACTCCATTCAAACCCTGATAGTTTATACTATGAACTAAAAGGTAACAGAATGATTAAGTTCCATAGACATGGGCACATGAGAAATAAGATTATGCCTGAGTTGAAAGAGCATGCACATAATAGGTAGAGTGATCTAAGGTGCATAACTCTAGGAGAACAGAAAGTTTGGTCCCTGGTCCTCGTAGTTTGGTTAGATATACATTTTGTTGGATTGTAAAAGCACAGAACATCACAAGTTTCATTATCAGGAAAAAGAACTAAGACCACCTATACAATGAACATTTACTAGCTATTAATGAAGTCAAACAAACATGCATCTGATCACACCAGTTGAAGATGTATCTAATTTGATATAATGCAACATGAGATATTAAAATAAGAAGAAAAGTAGAATATCCCATTCACCTGGTAGCCGTGAGAAAGATGTCCACCATGAGGTAGATCTAGTGCCATTATTCTCTCATGTGGCTTCAAGAGTGCAGTGTACACTTGAAAGTTGGCAGGTGATCCAGACAAAGACTGCACATTAACTGCAGAAAAAATTTTAAATGCCCAATACGAGACTGTGACAGAACAGAAAACACTGAGCAGTACAAGCTAAGGAATTAAATCAAGTGTCCTAGGCATAGCCCTTAATCTTCTTTGTTTCGAACTATTGACCCTTTATAAGGAGATACATAGGGTCCACAAAATTATGAGACGTTAAATTTCAACTTACGAAAATAACTAAAAGCATAGAAAAACTAGGCACATATGGTGATGCAACTGGAAACCGCAATGATGCAGACTTATATGAGAATCATCCAAAGAACCACTCAGCGCAAGAAGTCAAAGGATGCAATTTCTTTTTGCTTCACTGAATATATAGTCAAAGTAATGTCGATGTTACCTCCCCACTTTGCAGGATCCAAACGGAATGCCTCGAGTGCACGCTTTTGGCACAACGATTCTGCCATGTCAATATATCTGAAACAAGACAAGCAAGATGATTCTCACAAGACGTGAATGCACGTTCAAAAGTAGAGCGGAGAATTAAAAATTATAAGCGAGGATTCATACTCATTTCCGCCGTAGTATCTTGCACCAGGATACCCCTCACTGTATTTATTAGTCATGACCGATCCTACTGCTTGCATCACCGACGCCGATGTAAAATTCTCCGAAGGAATGAGCTCGAGACCCTTTCATCGCATTAGTAAAAGAGTTTCGAGTTGGAGTTCAGTCCAAACCGAGGAAAACCACCAAATTACTAGAAGGAATGAGAAATTTTCAAAAGGTAGTACCTTCCATTGCCTCGCTTTTTCCAGCTCGATGATGTCCGCAATCTCCGGGTCGACGACCTCCAGCGGAGCGTTCAGTTGCTTCGGCCACTGCATTTCGACCAATATGCGTCAGGTAAGGGAAAGCAAAAAAAAGAAAAGAAAAAACTAACTTTTGAAACCCAGTAGGATCCCGGAATCAAGAATCGAAACATGTTCGCTCTTTAACTAATCGATCACACCCTAAAATTACGCACCGTGACGCCGGATTTCTCCTTCTCGTAGACGGCTTCACTGGGCAGGGAAGACTGAAACCAAAAGAACAAGAAAAAAAAAATCCAGGGGTTATTTAAGCATAAGAACAATAAAAAAAAACAGCCGGTACGTCTAAAGACGGTGAATCTTTGGAAGGGAGGATCAGTAGTTAGTTGGAGGAAGGACCATGTAGCAGAGTGAGGTCCGCACGAAAGGCTGCGTCTTGGCGACTGAGGAAGACAGCCTACGGAGGGCCGACGCCATTGCCATCTCGCTCCGCCTGAGCTCTTCGGCGGACGAGGTGGGAGTTGAGCGAAGGGAAGGGAAGGGCGTGGGATTTGCCCGTTGATTAAAAGCGACCACCAGTAACCAAAGATAATTATAATAAAACCCAGACCCCAAAAAATAAAAAATATAAATAATAAATTTCACATAATATTTTTTTAGAATTTACATTCAGCTGTTGTGACTACAAAATTCAAATTTTTTTAAATTTTTTTTGATATATATATATATATATATATATATATGTGAGCTTTAAATATACTGTTTTGAGAAAAATATGGGTGCCATGCAACGTATATTTACGTTGCATGTGTACAGTGCATACACATAAAATTAATAACTTGTGTTCAATCAAATAGACTGAATAATAATTAGCTAATTAATTTAATTTTGTTCTAATATGTATTGAAGTCACACATAACACAGTTGGGAGCCAAGCACTCAAAAATCTCACTATAATGTGAAGAGAGAAAAAAGAAACAAAAGGAGACACCACCAATCTGATAAGGTGAGGCTGGAATGTTGATCCAAAACTAAGAGGATGCTGCTCCACTCGTAGCCTATCTTGTCCATGACCACAAAATAGATGAGAAATGGATGGAGTTGTTCTCCTCCTTATCTGATGAGATGATATCACAAGTGGAATGTTACCATCCTTGGGATTTTGGCTGGGTTTGATTCTCTATTTATAATTAATTTTTGGCAGGAAAAAGTAATGTTCGCGTATCTGCTAGAGTAAAGATAGAGAGAACTAAACTGTTCAAAGAACTGGTTTTATATAAATGTAAGTGCCTCTTCACATCACACGCAAAGTTGTAGTTTAAGCATGCACTCCCCAAGCTGAAGGCAGGAAAGGATCATCCAGCATAAGATCCAGTATTGAAAAAACTTTGACGCACCTGGAAATAGCAACAGTTTAGGAAAACTATGAAAGAAAAAAACTTTTTACATAATTTTTGCTACCGCAGTTTAAACAGCTGCTCTACCTGATGAAGAGCTGACTTGCAGTTTGAGCATCAACCCCTGCTTCAACATGAACAGCCTGCATAAAACCCATTGTATTAGTCGTCAAGGGCAAGTCCAATTCTCTAATATTAAGCAATTATGGTGATGGATCAATACCTACGATAAGCAACTGGAGCAAGCGCAGTCACATATTTGGATGTGCCTAACTACATCTCAAGCTGTAATTGCTAATTCCTGTCGTAGTACTTTTATTTTCTTTCTTATGAACATTAACAACAATTAGACTAACTTTCAATATAGACCGACATCCAGCTTGCCTGAGGAAATGCAAGGATCTCGAATGTGTATATTAAGATCCCAAAACCTTTATCAGATGAGGTAGGAGCAAGAGGCTCAGCTTAACCCCTGTTGCCTGACTCAGATCTAGGAAGCCCAGAGAAAGCTCCCCAAATTTTGCAGGCTCCTTCCATCCTCACTGCTGGGTTCAGACTTCCTGAAGATGCAGGACGACCCTTACATGCAACTCAGCCAATTTGACCATCCACGCCTGCACCGAGTTCAAGCCTCAAGTAACCAGTAGAGACCACAGCAATGAACAGTGTGAGCAATAGTACGAGTGAAGAATCTTCATATGGAACACACTGCAATGTGTCATAGGTCCCCTTGGCAACCCTGCATTGCTTATCACTTCATGGACACCGGGGGTCATGACTCGGTGGGAACCAGCGGCACCATTGGAGAATCTTTTTTGCTGTCTGTATTGTGTACTGAGAAGTTAAGGACAGCACCGGTATGAGATTGGCAATTTGCCATGTTGGTCTGGAGCTCTGAAATGTACAGGTTCCTCCACCAAAGCCAGGGATTTTTTATCATTATGCATAGCATCCATCAGTGGATATTGTGATAGATCATCTGAAAAGAGAAGTAGATAAGGGTCATATTTATCTATCTGTATAAAAAGTTAATGGATAACATGGCAAACCTTCTGAATTTGTATCATCACTACAAATTAAAACCATCTAATGTAGCAACTAAACTTGTGCATTGGCTTGTTGCCAGAACCATAAAGAATGAATTAACATACCTGATCAGCAAAAGTTTGATAGGATATGATTTCATTAGTTTATTGGTTTGTTGTCTTGCTAGATAATGCATAACGTCTATAATAAATAACCAATGCATAGACAAACCAGGACAAGGAGTTTAAATTGAAGTTAACCGGGGGCATTTTGCAAATCAATTTGCTGAAATATTTACTATTCACCGTGTTTTAATATTTGTTATTACATATCTAGTTCTATAGCGGTCAGCTCATATCTACAAAAGATATCTTAAAAGCCTAGGGCAACAACCACATGAAGACAGCTCACATGATCAGAAACAAATTCATAATTGTTAATTAGAAATATATATATAAATATATTTGGATAGAGAATCATTCAAACCATACTTCCTGATGCAAAAAAATGCATAAAGGAAGCACTTAAAAACAATACCTATAGTCTATATGAAATCTGAAGGAGAGATCAGACGCTCATATCCATGGTGTCCACCCTTCATACATGTTACACAAGTTGTCAATACTTGTGGCTTGCTTAAGAAGATGATCCACTTGCTCTGAAACCTCTGCAGACCTGTAAAATGCAATACAAAAGGATCCATCAGAAAACAATTTACATAAGCTCCATTAGAAAAAGAAAGGCAACTACAACATCATATACCTGAGATCTTTAATATCCCGTCCTTCTATTTTGAACTCAACTTGCTTCAAGACTGTTAAAGCATAAGCATTTTTACCTAATGGAAGAAATTTAACAAAATTAGTATAGTAGCACACCATGCATATCCTGTATTCAGAAATAGTTTTAGAAAATAACCTACAAATCTCTATTTAGAAATAGTTTTAGTAAATAACCCAGAAATCACACACGCTAAGATCCATCATCTGCAAATTTGGTCTAGTTCCATTAAATCCTTAGAATCTGTTTCCTAATGGTGAAAGAAAGAACACATAATATGCACAAAATCTTCAAGTTTTTAAAAAATTATTCATATCATATATACCATATACCAAAGTGTGGAATTTTAGGAAATTGTTCCCCATTTGCAAGAGTATAAACCGAGTCATTGAAACTTAAAAGGACCAATGCATTATATTATAAGAAAAATCTCATTCTTTTACCACGAATTCATGAGCATTTTTAAGTTTTGATTAATATCATACAATTGACTGGTCTAATTTCATGTGTAACTGGGATAAAAAATTCAAGCATAGCACGTAGTGTTTTAGCATCATCTGAAGAATTTTATCGATGTCATTTTATTTAAAAGTATAATACAATTATATGAGATATACCATCTATCATTTATATTTATATCAATCATAGTAAATGCAACAATGTCTCGCATAGAATGTGCCTAAAATATATGGTAATAAAATTGTTTTTCTTACCCCTTGAATTATCGTTTGCAGAACCAGCACATGAAGGATCATCAAGTTTTTCATTATTTTTATTTAACAGCTCAGAGTGACATTGATTCTCATTTATCAAATCTTTTGCAACCTCCAATCTTTCCTTCCCAATGTCATATGAAGTCGCAACATCCTCAACTACAGATTTATTAGATAAGGACAAGGCTAGCATACTTTCTTCTAGATCTGGTGGTAATATTGAAGACAAACTATCAGCACCTTCTTCTGTTAGATCTTTAAATTCTTGATTTTCAGCATACGTGCTTTCTAATACATCGGTGGCTTTATCGGAAGGACTAGTGCTAGTTTCCTCTCTGGCAGTATTATCATGCAGGAAGTTTTCTACATCATCAGATTTCTCTGAGATGCTGCTGGTGTAAGTGTGATCTGGAGGAGATATCCATCCTTCATCATGGAGAGGGAACACACAATTTGGAGTCAAATTTTCAGCATTTTCTCCACTGCTAACAAGCAACCCTTTGTCCTTCTCACTATATGAAACCACATCATTTAAGGTTTCAGAACTTGACAGAGGAAGGTTTTGAGACCTCAAAATTTGACTTTCTCCAAGACCTTCAAGAGCCTGCAAAGAACAAGAATTGATCTACTTTGTTTTGGATCTTAAATTGTAAAGTATAAACTATTTCATGTTAATCTTTATTCCTCTAGACAACTATTTGGTCTTTATATACAAAGTGTACACTCCTCTGGTTAGAGCAATTGGGCTCTATACAGAAGGTTATGGGTTCAATACTCATCAAGTTCAAAAAAAACAAATTTTAATACCTTTCAAGTTAAAAGAGAATATTAGAATAGTTAAATAGATATATAGGCCTTAGGTAGGTAAAGAAGATTACTTTGTGAAGATTTCCTGCATGGAGGCTAGAAACTCGTGCAAGTTTTGTTAGTGTGGAATGCAGCTCCTTTACATGGTTGGTCAGTGAAGGAACCAAAGGAGCCAGAGATTGACAAGCTTCACGGAGCCTTAAAATATAAGATTGATATAATGCTTGCCCATGGACAAGAGGAATCTCTTTATCATTTTCATTATCTTTCACTGATGCACCATCCAAAGCGGATAAATCAGTTGAAAGTGAGGCTTCAAGAGGAAGAAGGATCATGTTTCCCTGAAACGAAGAACAAAAAAGTTAACCTTTCACAACATACTGGACCTAAAAGAAACGATGTATATGGAACTCAAGCTGAGAAATACATCATTCCACAGAAGACACTGATTTAAGGGAAAAGGTCATAAAGATGAGTCAAAACATAAAAACCTTGGAAAGATCTGCCAACAGTGCACTATGTGATGCAGCAGCATCCTTCCCCAAGATATAAACATCTTCTAAACCTTCTGTTATAGCCAAAACCTGTAGAAACCAAAAAGGGAGCAGTTCATTCTAACAAAATAACATTAATAGTAAAACAAGTGTGTGATATATAGAAGTCTACGGATTAAAATATTGGGCATACTGGTCCTATCTGCTTGGTATTTACTGAGCATGGACCAGTATGTGAACCAACCTTCTCCATACTTGAGTATTGGTCAATATGCTTGGTGTCATGCAGTGCATGTTCCTCTGTACAAACTGAGAATACAAATAAAATATATCTGTATCTCTTGGTATTTGTTTTTAACTTTTTTTTGAAAGATAACATTGCATTCATTTCACCAATTTGAAACGATACAATATATCATTCAAATGGATGTAAAAGAAAGTATAAAAAATATATGTATATAGTAAAGTATAAACAGTATCACCAATGGCCAAAAAAACAAAAGACCAAAGACCCCACTATAATTACATATAATATAAATTTTCTCTCACTGTGCAAGCATACTGGCAACACACAGTTCAGTACCGGACCATACCAATCCACCTGTGGACCAGTAAAATATGTAGTAACAAAGTTCTTATACAAGTCTATTGCAAGACTAGATGGTTTTTATCACAGAGTTAGTTATCACACAAGACAATATTTTGTTCCTAATCTAACAAAACAAGGAAAGAAAACAAAAGGTGATAACCTCTCTCTACCAACACCTTTTCTCTTAACTCTATAGTTATTACTTGTACATTCACATCATTGTGGGTGTTGCATTGGATGGTGGCAATTGTTTTGTGGAAAGTTAGAACTAAGCATAGAGGAAAAAGGTGTTAATAGTCTAAGTGGTTTGAGGGGCCCAACATATAATGATGAAGATGGTAGGCCAAATATGGATGACAAAAGTATCAAAAAGTAGATAACAAATGAGTATCATTTCGGATGGTAACAATTTAAAACATGAAATGAGGACTGTCACCAACAGGCACCAATAATGAATGAAAATGTGTGCAAATAGACCTTACTAGCATGAAGCCTTGAAATTATGAAGAATAATCAAACAAGAATAGTTATGTTATTCCATTAGGTGTCTTTGATTTGTCTTCATTTGTTTGTTACTGTATAAATCAATACCTCTTCCAACATGGAACCACATTCAGATGTCAAGGCAGTATGGCCTTTAGAAACAGAAATAAAAGCAGATAAAGCTTCATGGGCCTCATATGCTCGATCCTTCATAACAGCAAGAATGTTTTGCAGATCATCTGTTACCATGTAAAAAATGGTTTAAGAAATTTGGAAAACAGTTGAAAAACAAATATCATCCAAGTAAGCCTTCACTGCACCTGAAGCTGTCTTTGCTTTTACAGAGGCAACACAAAGCTCATTAGTTGCAGCAAACAAGGCATTGGCAGCAGTTTCCATGTTACTTTCGGCCATTTTCCACTCTTGTTCAGCACCTGATTTCAGAAACACAAACCGCATGGTTACTCCATAATTTTTATATGGTAAAAATACAATGGACATATAGAATATTGAGTTTTCAAACTCACGGTTAAATGTGTGATAAGAAACATCTAATCTTGTCAAGGTATTCAAGTAAGTTTGCTGCCATGTTCTGCCATCTGCAGTAGTTCGCCCAGAAATTTTTTCACCAGGTATCCAAAACAACCCATCTCTGGATGCTTCAAATTCCATGACAGAATTACAGATCTTTATGATATCACTTGCCTGTTCTTGAACTGCCCAAAGTAATTGTCTTCTTCGGATAAGATGGTCATGAAACTCTGCAGGAATTCCTGAAGTTTTAGCAGAAGAGCCAGTACCAATAGCTGCTGAACCAGCACAAGCCCATGCCATAGCTCTTTCCAATTGTCCTACAGCAGATGTTGATGTCCTTTCACAAGCTTGTAAGCATTCTAAACATCGTGCTACCGAGGACATAGAAGACTGCAGTTTTTCCAATAATTTTGATCGGTTGAGATTCAATATTAATGGAAAGAACTTATCACTGCCGAGAATATTTCCAGACAAAACCTTTGTTTTCAGTAGATATGGTGAGGACAGATCATGAAGCCATTCCATCTGAACAATTTCTAAAACAGTCTCCCCAAGGTCCTCAGTCAGCTCATCCACCTGCCTTTTCATGAGAGAAACAGCTGATGAGGCCGCCCTAGCAGTCTCATGTGCATTACAGTATTCCTGGAGCATAAGCACAATTTTCCTCACAGCTCCCAAATCTTTCTTTGCTTGATCAGATGTAAGTTCTCTTCTTGCTTCCATCACATGCTGCAAATTATCAATTTCTTTATTTAATAGTGTGAGAAAAGCAGGAGCAACCCTGCTATTCAGATAACGACCAATATGTTCTTGCAGATGTATCTCTAACTTCTTTTTCAAAGTTCTGTGAAGCTGATTAAAACTAACATTATTATCAACAGAAGATGATATGTCATGGAAGCACATATCAAGAATGGAATCCATAATACTAACTTTCCATATAAAGAAAGAATGATCTCTTAACCAGAAAGCAAGATCCCATACAGATTCAGATACTGAAGAATTAGATGCCACAAAATCAGCAAGATTATACATGGATCCATCTGAATCCAGGGGAATAGTACCATGTATGAGTAGATCACGATCAACTGTTTCCATATGAATGAAGGGTTTTGCTAATGTACCCAAGAGAGCCTTGCTTCTTCTAACATGCATGTCACCCTCCTCTTCAGTGTTCAAAAGAGATGTAAAGTACTGTCGGGAAGAATTTAATGAATTTATAATATTGGCTTCCAGCTTTTTTAGCAAAGAATTGCGTGCATCCTTTTGGTTCCAAGTTTGATGAAGTTGGTCTAACTGTGCTCTACAAGATTCTTCTTGAGAGGCTATCTCTTCAGCTTCTTCCCAGGAGAGATGATCGCGTCCATTCAGAGCTGCTTCTCCAAGAGCTAACTGCTGTTCTGTAATGAGTCCAACCTTCACAAAGTAGTTTTTCTCTAGCTCCAACAAGGATGCTCTCTCCAACTCTACCTCGACTAGCTTCTCTAGTGCTGTATCAATGGAACCACGGATCTGAGAAAGCAAACCAAAAGCTTCCATTGTTTCTGAATTGTATGTGACAGCTGATCTAATGATCTCTGGAAGAGTAATTTGGGTCATTTGCTCAACCAACTGCTTGCTTGAATGGAGACAAGACTGGTAAATTGAAGCCCAGTTTCCACGAGATGGAACATTTGTGTCTTCAGCAAGTGTTACAGCAGATGGCAAGGCTATGTCAAACAGTTCCTGAACTTCATTAACAAAACCTGCTACTAGTACACATTTCTCAATATGCTCTTCAAACCCAATATATGAGGCTCCAGTGTTAGCTTGTGAAACATTTTCTCCTATTTGCCAGGGAACTTTATGAATGAATTTGTCAGAGAAATTAACCATCTCTGTTTTAATATCCTTATATAGTTCAATCACAGCCATACATAACACAGAAAATACCTTCGTTTTCTTCTCTTCAACATCTTCCTGCATTTTAGAAATTTTTGATCCATCATATTTGCTTTGACCTGTAGAATTTATGAATTTTTCATCTTCATTCCTTCGATAACCTGCAGCCTGCATATACTTTGTGAAGGCAGACAGCAGGCGCTCCTTAGATTTTGATTCAGTATCAGTTCCAATGGAATTCATCAGCACTGAACGCTCAGCAGCAATTTTTTCTATCTCTAATGTATATAGTTCCATTTTGGTAAGGAGATCCTGATGCCTCTGTCGAACTGAATCAAGACCTTCTCTTTTGCTCTTTGCAATAAGTTCAGCAGCCTGATTACTAGCAAGTATCAGGGCATCAGATGATAGGCTATTTGCTGAAAGTTGCAAGACTTGTGCCCAACCATTTACCAGGCTGCTTGTAATATAGCTAAGAGGAAGAACTTTTTGCAATGCCAATGCATACTCCTTCAGTGCTTCGATTGCACATGAAAGACCAGTATCCAACTCATCTACAAGATGAGAAACTTCTTTGTCCAAGTCATAGCACTGTGCTTGTGTTGGCTCTGGAACAATTGTTAGTGGAACTCCTGACAAGACAACTGCAGAAGTAACAGATAAGGCCTCTTCTGTGCCACTCAACAGTAACAAACCCTTCGCATCTGGAATTGAGCCATTCCGAAGTGCATCAAGCATCCTCCCATGCTGATCAATCCACAAAGCTGCCTCTTGGGATTTTTCAGCAGCAATAGATTTTGCTTGTGCAAACTCATGGACCTGGACTTCATACGATGTCCGGGTTCGTTCATAGATAGAAGTAGCTTCAGTGACCACTGATTTTGCAGATGCCTCATGTTGCATGAGGCTTGATTTTTCTTTGTCAGCATGATAGAAAACTGTAGATGTTACTTCATATTGATTTAGCACATCTAGGAATTCCTGCAATATGTTTTGTTCAAGTTTGTTATTTGTTGACAAAAGCACATGTACCACACATCTATTGAATTGCAGCAATGTCATACCTTCAGAGTAGAGTCAACAGTTGGTAATGTAGCCACCAGAAGATCATGATGCTCCTGAAAAAAAAGGGTCATAACTGGGTTCCCTTTTCATTTGGGCCTTTGATCAAAAGATAAAGAGTATATTTTTTCATTCACTAGTACCACAGGATGTATTAAGATAAGGCTAGCATAATGTTATGATGAATCTAACAAAAGATTATGTTAAATTTGGTTGGTGATTGTTTTTTCCATAAAGCTTATGCTTTTAAGAAATGATTCAGTATGCACATTTTATTTTTTAACACTCTCCTCATATTTGGACAAAGCAACTGTACCACAACTAATCCAAGTCCAACAAACAGACTCAGTTGAAATACCTGGAGACACAATTTTAAAAAAAAAATCCTGACACGAGCATGATTTGAACCAGGTCGGGTGACTGCTTCTTTTGAAAAGCTAAAGTTGTTAGGAAATAACCCGATCTAGACACTCATAAGAAAAGCAATATAGGCATTTTTGGCATGACAGGATGAGTTCACAAGCTTTGAAGTGCTTGGCATATTCTGATTCTTGCTTATCTATGACAACAAAATAACCAAGAGGAGAGACACTAACAAGAGCAGCATGGGTTTTTTAGTTTTAGTCACAAATTCAACCATATTTTCTTGTCAAGAATTATGTGAGGAATTAAGATAAGATTTTAAAAATGTTAATTTTTGAAACATAAACAAATTATCTTAAAAGCAGAGAAGCACGTCCATCAAGAGAGACAACGAAGCATCTCCGCATCATCTACTATCTTTATGTCGGTTATATATATATATATATATATGAAACTCTTGAAGAGAAGTACCTGCAAAGGAACACGCATTTCTTGGACTCGTGAGGCAAACAGACTTAAACTAACAGCCAGCTCCATTCCTTTTTTTTCTTCACCGCCTATTGCAGCCTCATCATGGATATCTCCCCGGGTCCACTCAATCAATGGGTCCCAAACAAAAACCTCCAACAACATCAGTATTATATCTTTATTTCTCCGGAGAACTCTCATGACCACCTCACAGTTAGACCTGAAGGTACCTTCTGTGCCTGTCAATCCTAATGCACTTTCAATAGTTTGAGTTAGTCGGAAAGGGACAATTTCAGGAACCTTTAACCTCCTCCCTTTGTCAAAACATACATTATAATCTATGTGTACAATTTCACCAGTGTAGAAATCCATAAGAATATTATCCAAGTGTCTATCCCCAAGACCCAGAATATGACCCACTATGCTCATGGCTGCCACACTTCCAGAGAACCTGCAGAACAGAGGAAAACCATTTAAGTCCATGAATGTAATAGTTCCTTGATTATAAACAATTTGAATTATTTTTAAGATGCAAAATTATGAACAACTGCAAAAGGTTAAAAAGAGCATTCTACAACAAGTGGTAAAGCCCAACTATTTGGACTTTAAGGAACATCTAAATCAGTAAAATCAAAACCTCCTTCTCAGACTAGTTTTGTTGTTAAACAATCATTTCTAGTTGGTGCCAAGCATCCGTGTCTAAAATTGAAATGTATAAATGAACTCATAATAGATAATAATGTGTGAGAGAGAGAGCGTATAAGGACATATAACATATGTTTAATTAAATATTTGTCTCAGTAAAGAACTATAAATAAGATTGTACAAAAGGCTGTTAACTGTTCACAAGCTTCGTTAATGAATGCTAATGAGTTGAGCTCACCTATCTTCAAGCTTGTTCATTTATCTAGCCAAGCCTAGCATTTTGTCAATGTTTGTTCTTTTATTATATTGCACAATCATAAACGAGTGCTAACAGAATAATCATAAAAACCATGAAATAAACCAAGCATGATTTTGGCATATTGTCGCATGCTTATGCAGTCATTCTAGAAACAGAGATGTACATTGAAATTTCTCGGGCATCAAATCTAGCAAGCATTTCAATCATTTTACTTAGAACTGCAGCCTGCATGTGTGTTACTATAGGGATAAACACTTCAACCTTGTTTCAGAGCCTCCTTGTAGACTAGTTGATCCCTCAACATTGGTTCCTCCCAAATAATTGTACGATCATTCCCCACATTCCCTCCCCTAATAGTTTATTAAAAAATGTAATAATCTGGTTAGTGAAAATGCCTAACTAAATGCTCATGGGGAGAACCATTGCTCTCATTATAGGACTTGCATGTTGTCATTGTAAAGCTTCTGGCCTGTTGATATTGTAGGGCCTTGCCCATATCCTATCATAACAAAGCTACTGCTTTAGAGGAAAAAAAAGGGAGAAATAACTGCAACAATCTTTGGCTGTGATAGATCAGTCTTGTTTTCTTTGGCAATTAGTGAAAATAATTTTCTTGGCTCATGTATTTTCTGAATCCATATTTTAATCAATGGTCAATGTTTATCATGGAAATATAATTTGATAGCAAACTCCATCTAATTGGCTTAGAATAAGAATACATAATAAAAGAATCAATACCTTTTGGCCTTTGAACTAAATGCTCTGAACCCCTCGCTAGCACACCACATCTCTTGCCAGAGAAGTTGTTTTGGGGTCTCTTTCATAAGCTCCAAAAAAACCTTCCTTTTGACTTCAAGAGGCCAATCCCTTCGTGAGATTACTCTTTTGATGCCTTTTTCCTTGAGTGCAGGTATGATTTTGCCATAGAACATATCGCTGGGGCGAGGAACAGGTGGCAAACTGTTCATATTGCCAGCATCTGCTGCAGTAACCTGAGCTATCTGAGTGTGTATCTGCCATGACTTATAGACACTATATATGCTTGTTACATTATCTACCCACCGAATTAATCCAGCACGGCCACTAATTGGAGTCACAGAGTAATAACGAACGACAAGCTCACGCCCACAGTCATCAGTGCATGAAGCCAACAAGCTATTAATTGCTTGCAACAATTGCATGATGCGAGCATCAAGACGTAGATCTTCTCGGCCTTTAAGAAGGTATGTGTACTTCTGACCATCTGAGCCTTTTAAGATGATTTTCTTAGGTTTTGTCTTTGTTGATAAAATTGTCATCTGTTCACAGAAGGAGGAAATCGTAACAATCCCTTGGTTGTCAACAGTAGAGCTTCCTGAGGTATCAAGTGTTGAGATTTGCCTCTCGAAGCCAGGCATTGGAACATCAGAAGATGAAAGAGATGCCAGATTTGGAGCCACCTCACTTAAAGAGACACATGATTTTCGATGATGTGTAGCTAAAGATGCTGCAATAGTATCAAATGGCCGCCAGACATCTCCCAGTGCTGTTGCAGATTTAGGAGGAGTTTTAAAACTTAAGATGGCTGATTTCAGTTGTTCAAAGTACTCTTCATGGAACCATAGCTCATGAGGTGTTCTTGCTTCATGTGATGTTGATGCCAAACGACGCTCTAGTGCCACAACAATTGGAGCCATCATCGCTGAGTATTTGGCTGCATTTATTTTGTTTTTTTCAGTTTGACTGAGTGTTGAGTTTTCAGCAACTCTTGCCGCTTCCACTTTTAGCATATTTATGCGCCGTATTACATCTAGGTTCATAAAACTAGTTAGAACCATTCAGACTATTGTACTAAGAAGTGTCAGTATCAGATAAAAAGCTAAAACGCATTGTATCAAAAAATAACTCATCCATGATGGATATAATAAAACTCCAGCAGCATTTCGATTTCATGTATAATTAGTTTGTTATCAACTTTTACATCTTTCCCATGTTTATTCATGATAATACTGATAATATATAACTCTTAAGAATCTTACAACTATCTCAAGCAAGATAGACATGAAAGGACATTCCTTTCCAATTCCAACAGCATTTAAATTATATTCACTACAAATGCTCTTTCTTCAACTTTAGTATCTCGTGTCCAGATATTGAAGCCACGTTTCTAAGTGATAATCAAAATTCATGCATCTAAAATTTATTTGAGCAATAGCAACTCTGTCATACTTTCCTATCCAAATTTACCAATATGATGCACAATATGAGCATCAGGAATATAAATCCAAATTCTCCCCTAAGTAATCCGCTAAGCATTCTTCATATGTGATCCATGATTAAAACCATTATGGCAAACCCTAGAGGTCAAAATAGAGATTATACATTGCTTCTGTACGAGTATCCTACTTGTCTTGTGTCCACAGCAATATCTTAACTAAACTGACTTCAACTTTTCTTTTTGAAACTAATAGAAGTATCCAGATTTAACAATCAAGAAACTATTTGTAAGTGTCACATATTATATTCTCCACCCTTGATAATTTAGTAAGAAGAATCAGATATAAGATAAGAGGAAAATAGTAAAGCAACTGAAAGTTATTTGGACAAAAATCAAATGCTTCGCGATTCCAACTCTGTTACCAGTATGAAGATCCTGAAGCGTGCTCAGCCAGAGCTCCTCCCATAGGACAGTTATCATCCCCAGCTCATTTATTACTAACTGAACATCTTGAATTAATTTTGGATAAAGCTTACACTGCATTTCAAAGTAAACTTGTTGAAAATTCAGAATTGGAAGCAATACTTCATCAACTACCTATTTGGGAAAGTGGACTATAACTAAACATAAATAACAAGGAAAAAAAGTTAAAAACTAGTGCAAGTGTATAAGAAAGGAACTTGAAAGCAACCTGATTAAAGAAAGATTGCATACCAAACAATCAAATATGCGCTGAAGCTCCTCTTTCAGCCCTCCTTCATTAGCATTTAGATCAACTAGTGTAGCATATACTATAGACCAAGGACACAACTTTGCTAGAATCATCACTAGTCCCTCCAATTGCTTCCTAACAACCTTTTTAGGATGAGAGCTTAAACGAGCAAAGAGCTGAGGGATCACATCCTATACACATCAATGACAATACGTAAGTGATCGTGAATAAGGATAAAGCACAAAAAAAAAATTCAACATCTGACCTGCAATGGTAACAGGGGAACTCTGGAAAGACCATGTTCTAAGGTATCTCTTAACTCAACTCCATAATTTACAACAATGTGAAGGATATACAGCATTGCCCTAAGGGTGTGGGTCTTGTTTTTTTCTTTTACAGCATCATTCGCAGAATAAGCAAGAATTTTGGAAGAGTGCGCAAGGTACTGAAAATAGCCATGTGCAGCATGTCCGTATAGCGAGACCCTCCTTTGCCTTAATGACCACCATATGCTAACCAACTCATCTACTGCAGGCATTATGTCATGTTTCCTCATGGCACCTTCTGTATGAAGAAAAAGTGCCTGTAGTTGAGAAGATAGAACAGCATAAGAACGTTCATCATCAGATGACTCAAATCCAGGTGCTCCAACAGCAGCTTGCATTATACATACAACTTTCTCAACCAAGGAACTTATAAAGGCATCTTTTTCCTGAATATTAGTGAACTTTGATCTGTCTCCATCTGAATCCATTGTAAGATTTACATCTCTGTCATGGTTGCAAATGTTCCTAACTATATTTTCCACCTTACACATTTCCCCTTCTGTCAGTTTGCATCGATCTGGAGAAAGTTCAGGGACAAGAATAGGAGACAAAGAAAAAGTTTGAAGAACAGCTCCACCTGGAGTGGATCCCTGAGCTTGGTTAAAACACCAAGATGCATAAGAGAGCCAGGTCTTGGCTAGAGCAGGGTGGAGATTGTAGGATACTTTACTAGCTATGCCAACTATTTCTTCAAGAATTTCATTATAGTTTGGGTCATTGGGTAGGCTGCTGTCACTCAGCCCAGTCTCATTAAATTTAGTATTTTTGCTGCAGTCACTGAATTCTTGATGAATCTTGAGAAGAACATTTCTGGTTTCTCGACCTGGGTAACCATATCTCAACCAAGTGGAGAGTTTCAAGCAGGCCTTGGCCTTTATAATGCTACCAGTACCAGAAGAGATACTTGTTTCAGCAAGCATATTATCACTTACCAGTGACCATATCTCAAGCATGGCCTCTTGACAATCTCCTTTTGCATACTTGAGTAGGATATTGTCATACTGCAAATTCAGAGCAAGAAGTTCAGTCTGCAAACCTTCTGAACTCATCTGAATATTATCTCTGAGATACTGAATAAGGCGGTCTGCCAACATGAAGTTGCTCTGCTTTCGAGCCACAGTAAGCAGCTTCTGAGCAAGAAGTAGAGTGGTTGAAGAAGTTGGCAACAGTGAATGATACACTCTAAAAACTTTGATCCACAAGCTACAGTCTTGGCAAACTCTACTGATAGGGGTATGAAGAATTTGATGAAAGGATTCCAGGAAGGATGGCAATTTCTTTCCTTGATCTTGGTTTTTTGATCTTGCGCCTTCTTCGTATGCAAGGATGCAATGAAGTTGGATAGTACAAGCTGCTGCCTGATGCAACCCATCAAGAGGTACAACAGATAATGCTTCCTCTAACATCAATTTTGCCTTCTCTAGTTCTTCCTCAACCTTATGGAAGGATTCATCCTCTCTAAGCATTGATCGTAGAAGCATCTGCTCACTCCTTTCTAAAGCAACCTTAGGATCAAGGGCAATCTCACAGCTACTTTTAGGTGTCAAATCTAGATAGGACCAAGCTGCTTGAAAATCTCCAAGGTCATATCGTGCCAATGCATGAACAGCATTTATTTCATTACCTGCTGTAGTTAAGGCTCCAGAATAAGATTTCCCAGCATGCACAGCACGTAGTAACTGTAACTCAGTGAGCCAGATCTCTAGAGCATTCCAATCAGAGACTGATGTATAACACTCAATGATCCGAGCAATAACAAATTGTACACCATCAGAACCCATAAGAGTTAGTGCAACTTCAGACTGAAGCAAATGAGAAAAATATGCAGCTGCCTTTTCATATTGACCCTTAGCCTGATAGACAAGTCCGGTCATCCAAGAAAAATGCCCAAAGTTTTCAGTTACACCTGGAACCATATGCTTGTCTTCTTTAAACAAGATAGAAAACTGTGCTGCAACCCATTTCTCAAGGCCAATTAAAGCCTCTGGTTCATAATTCTTGCACAAGGCCAATGATGCATATCGGACAACCTTCAAGACATCTCCTGAGATCCTAGTTCTGATGCCGTTATTTTCAGAAAGAGATGCCCCACGTGTTCTCTCCTTGATGGATGATGCTGCCAAATTCCTAAGATCCTGCAACCGTAAAAAGCAGTAGTGGACAGTAGCATCATGACAGTGCAATGCCAGCCCAGCATTCATCATAGGCTCACATATTCGAGAAAACCACTCCTCACAAACTTTCTTGTTTGCTCGGAAGAACAAGGAACTTTGTCGGGTGCAAGGAGGTAAAATGAAAGAACCTTCATAAGCATTGTAAACATTTTTCTTTAAAGCCTCAACAAAATCTAGTAGCAAACGCATAGGTAACAAGTGAGAATGGGATGATGCTATGTACTTGCTGTCACCTTGCTCAGCATCTAACAAAAGCACATTAGGTACATCTAAAAGCATACGTTCTAAAGCTGCAAAAGTCTGGGTGGGACCGCCAAGGTTAGTTCGCAAACGAAGAGCAATACAGTGTCTTGCAGCCTCATGTAGAGACCACCAAACAGCTGCTATATTATTGACTGGGCATATTTTATCCAGTACACAATCCTCTAGTTTGTCATTGTTCCACATGTAGCCATTACCAGGTTCTCCAACTGTTTCCTCTTTACTAGAAAGTGAATCCTTTCTGCAGCGGCAACCAAAAACTAATCGCTGGATCCAAGAAGATAGGGACATTTTCCACCTTTGTGATATATAACTCATAATAGAAACAAATTGATGTGTATGCAACTTTCTGGGAGACTGCTTTAGGGCAAGTGCATTCTTCCAACGCAAGTCATAGTTCATTAGAGTGGAAGTAGGTACGGACTTGCGAATATGAGAGCTGTCATTCAAACCATGTGAATATAATGATAACGGAAGCACAATAGATATTACTTTGATAAATGCATTTTTCACAGATATATCTGGATCACCAAGCTTATCAAGCACAACTTCTGACACAAAGTGGAAGTATGTAGGATCAATTAGCCTAGCCTCCAAAAGAGCTTCCAAAACAGATGCAGCGCGACATCTCACCTTAGACTCCCTCCCATATGCTGCATCAGAAACTGCGATGAGTAAATCACTACCAAAACCAGCATCCTCATTTGGATCACACAGAGACATCACATACGCATCTCTTTCCATAGCTGTAACCATCTGGGAAAATGAATATATCCAATCAAGTGCTTCTAGTTTGACAGATATAGGTAAATCAGGGCCAAGTGCCCTTACTATGCATGCAGTATACTTCTTTTTATACTCAATAATTAGATCATTCTTAGTTTGAAGGTTTCTCTGATGCTTTCCAACTGAATTACTAGAATCCTCCTCCAGAGCAGCTTCCAGAATTGCGAGCTTACTTAGAAATTCAACCTCACTCAGTTTGTTCAATGTTTTAACAGTAAGGACTTGCAACTCACAACAAACTTTAATAGAAGACGGAAAAGGATTGAGCTTCCCTAAGATCAAAGATGCTAGTCTCACTGATCGCTCATATCTATATGTATCAGCAACAACCTGATCTGACAAACAATCAAAGGCACCACAAGAAACTGAAGACAGTAATGCATTTATGTCAAACTTTATTAAGGAAATCAACTCCTGTTCTGCATAGCCTTTGCTAGAACCTAAATCTGATGTCAGTTGGTCAAACCCATGAACATCCCCAAGCATAACTATTAACAATTCCAATTCTTCAGTCAAGGAGGTAATGGCTTCAGAAACAACATGATCTGATGCATGTTGAAGAAAAAAAAGATAAGTTGCAGCGGAGCTTGCAGCTATAAGGTTATTTGGATGCAGACGGAGCTGAGATAAAGGGGAATAAAATCCTAATAGTGTCCTTACAGAGGAAGGAAGGAGCGACAACTTTTGTCTGGATAACATTTGCAAATTAGTATTAACCAATGCGTGTACTTGAGGGGATGCAATTTTTATCAAGCTCTGGAAAAAAATATCAATCACAATTGTGTAGGAGTTGGAAAACCTTTCTTCAAGTATTTCTGCTAGAAGAATCAAGCATCTCCAAGATTCACCCATCAATTTTGATAACTCAAACTTCCTACCAAAACTTGCTATGCACCTCAACAACCTGGTTGCCATATTCTCGAGGGTTTCTTTGGCCTCCTCAATTGTATTCAATTCCATCATCCCAGAAGCTGTAACTCGTAGAACTGTTGAGAAACAAGAGAAAAGAGCAAGCAACCTATCAAATTGGCTGCCGGTTTCAATATAGGTATCCTGAATAAGAACTTCAATATCACCTAGAAACTTTGACAGCAACCCTAATGAAAATTTTAAGTTACCCAGCCAGTGCTTCTGAAATTGCAAGAAACTATCCATAATTATGGCCCTACCAGACTCAGATAGGTCGGGCATGAAGGCCCACCCAAGAAGCAAGTCGATAATATCAGCAAAATGTTGCTGGAAACAGTGCCCAAATTTCAAAGAGACAAAGGAAAGAACACTAAGAAGCTGATGGAGCAAGCTAAGGGAGGTCCTCTCATCCTCAAGAAGCTCTTGACACGCCTTAAGGATCAATGGTACAAACCGTTCGATGTTATTAGCATCCCCAGCATTAAGAAACTCTCGGAGGCTATCCAATGCCAATTCCACGGAGCCATTAGCAACACCAATGTCCCCAAGAAGGGGAAGGGCCCAAGCCATGTATCTGTCAATCAAAGCCAAGATATGACTTTGGGCACCATTCGATCCGATTGGACTGGTAACCAGAATTGCACAAAGAGACCCATAGGCAATCGCTGCTGCTCGCCTGACAGCAAACGACCTGCAAGTAACATTGCAAAATAAAACATACATATTGATTTCTCGGGCATTATTACTTCCATCATCACAAGGAAGACCTGTTTTTTAAATGGTACGAACTTGGCGAAAATAGTAATTTCAACAACAACAAAAAACTGTGTGATGCTGTTCATCATGAAAAGTGATGTATCCTCTGTATAGCATACAAATAGTTAGGTATATCATGGTGCAGTAGAAGGTCAAAAAGGAATTCGAATTACTTGTCAGATAGCAGTTGGCAGAAGCCCTGGGAGAGAAAATGGGACGAGTGGGAAATGACGAGAGCATTAGGAGGGTAAAGAATGATGCGCTGAAGGGATTCAAGCGCCGCCACCCGGGCGGCATCTCCGCCTCTCTCGCCCGGTCCTTCAGGCGCCGCCTGCGAGGAGGAAGGCGCGGATTCGCCGCTCTCCCCCGCAGAGGCGGACGGCTGGGGAAGGGCGGCAGAGAGGAGAGCGGCGAGCTGCTGCTGCAGGTGGTGGTGGTGGTGGTGGTGATGGAGGTGGCCTTGCATCGCCGACCGGCCGCGCACCCTCCTCCCCTCACCTATTCAAGCCTCCTGAACTCGAGCATCTCCTCCGCCACTGCCCTTATCACGCACGACGACGAGCTGCCGATCGAGTCGCACAAAGAAATGATTTCGAAGCGACGAAGGAAGAGAGCGAAAAATATTTTCTCCCGTTCTCTCCTCTTCCCAGATAATAATATATCGTGGGAAGCCCGAGTTTGATCAAAAGGCCCAACCGAATCGGGCTTAATCGTCGGCCTTTTATTTATTTATTGCTCACCCCGAAATTTTCTTTTTAAATAACCAATCTTCAGTTTTTTAAAATATTTTTTTATCTTTTAAAAATAAATATATTTTTTAATAAAAAATTATTAATATATTTTTATAATTTAATATTATAAATTTACCATAATAATTTTCAAAAAATATTAACTTGATATTTTTTAAAGAATTATAATTAATTAATGTTTTTAAAATTTTAAAAATATCTCTTATTTACTACTAAAATTTTAAAAAATATATTTTTTAATAGAATGGACGCTCTTATAATTATTCCTTACAAAAGTCTAGTAAATTTCTGATTATTAAATCTATAATTTCTAGGATAAAACCTAATTATTTCAACCAAAAATAACAACGAGTTTATATTTTTTTTAGAACTCAATGAGTCTTGAACTCAAGACCTCATGATCCTCCGGTATAAAGCTCAATTACTCTAATCAGAGTAGTGTATACTTTGTGAGGGTTTGAGAATTTGAGGGTACAATATGAAGAGTTTATATTATTAATACATTTTTATATCTCTTGTTATGCATAACTAAATTTAGTAAAAGTCAACCACCGACACCTCTTAAATCCCTTATATATATATCATGGTTTAATTATAGGTTTAATATTCACTGTACTTTTAAAAGAAATATTAAAAAAAATATCATAATACATAATAATTAAGTACAAAATGGAAGCTTCTCTCTCTCAATTTTAAAAATACTGTTAAAAAAATATCCAAGTAAACTAATAGAACAGTTAGATTTTATACTCTAGTATTTTAGATTTAATACTCATCGTCTTGAAAAAATACAATAAAAATCTTAATTACAATTTTGATCAAAATAAAGACCTTATACTTCATTATTGTCAATAATATCAGAGAGTAAAGGTCACTGAATTAATATTGAATAAAAAAATTACTATTTTTTGGTAAAAAAATAGCTTAAATTAACGTGTAATTTTACACATCTTATATGAGTTAAATTAGAAATTATTGCAATTAGAATAGATTATATATAATCTCATTATTTATTATTTTAATAAATAAGAAAGATTTGATATATAAATAAATGTAATACAATAGAAATAAATTGTCTTAGTTTTTTATATTAGTTTTTATTTTAATGAGTTTTAAATTTATTTTTTTTATAGAGTTACACTACCTGAGTTATATTAGTTTAAATTAGTACTGGGGGTCTCAATATCCAACCCAAACTTAATAACGGTGCGTCGCATCTCGTACAAACCAACTACTCAACTAATGAACGGATTGGAGTCACGAGAACTGCGTCGACGACACTATTGTTGTCTACGTGGCCAAATCTGGCGCGTCGGATGGAACTCAACGCTCGTTTCAACCGCCCATCATCGTGAGTTGGCCGCACGGGCGATCTGCTCGCATCTCGTCGGGGAGGGTCGGTTGGTTGAGACGCAGACGCTTCGCTTTCTCCTCTTCTCGATCAAGTCGACCATCTCCGGTTCATATATCTCATCGTGCCATCTTGGAACCCTTCTCTTCCACAAGGAAGCCGGATCGGAGGCGGGTGATTAGGGATCGGGGACGAGGAATCGAACGAAGAGATCTCTAAACCCTAGCGAATGGAGGAGGAGGAGGAGGCCGGCAAGCATCCTCCCGAGAACCAGGAGGAGAAGAAGGTGCAAGGAGGCGGAGGCGGTTGGGGCGGCTGGGGCATCTCCTCTTTCTCCATGTTCTCGGATCTTCAGAAGGCTGCTGAAGAGATCTCCAAAAACGTGCGCCCTCATCTGCTGCTCCTTTAACCTTTTTTTTTTTTGTGGTTTTGTTTTGTCTGGTGCTTCGTCCCTAGTTGCTTGGGATTTAGCGAAGAAAAATCGCGTGAGAGGGTAATGTATCGTGAAATATTGTCGTTGTTTTGAATCAGGCAGTTGAAGCCGTGAAGAGCGCTGCACAGGGCATGGTCGAGCAGGACAATGTGGATTCGGATTCCAAGCCAGCCGAGGAGGACGCGAAAGAGAGCAAAGTTGGAGAAGAGAAGGGGGTGGAGGAGAGCGAGGATGATCGACGTCGCAAGTCCGCGCTTGATAGATTGGAAAAGGCCAGCGAGGACTCTCTTTTTGGTCAGGTGAGTTATTGCTGCACAATGTCGACTTTGAAGGAACTATCAATTGGGTAATTTCTTCTGGTTGATCTCTAGCATTATTGTTTTTACGTGGCAGGGCCTGAAGGCATTCGACAATTCGGTGGAAACATTCGCTTCAGGAGCATGGAGCGCTTTGGGTAATGCTTGGAGGGGCGGTTCAAGCCTGGTCAGCAGGTTTTGTTTCTTTTCCTCTAATTCCACACATCGCCTAGGGCCAGTTACGAGAATGTGTATACTATGATCCCAGTGTTCCGTAAAACATATTCAAATACATTTACTATAGGCCTGCATATCCATATGAAATTAATCACTAACGAACACTTTCAATCCTCTACGATCTATCTTATGCACTTGCCTCTAACGATTTTATGAAACTTATTGTAGTTGTATTCCATTTTGTGGCACATTGTAGGTAAATTGGAGATGTCTTATGAATCAGTTGCATTAGGGAGCAATGAGTGTTTGATTGGTTGAGTATTAAAAATTAGTTTTGATTCAACCAAACCCTTCATGTGGAAAATTAATTAACTGCAGGCTTTAGGCACATCATGTATTAAGCATCGGTAATTTTTTGTCAGTTCTCTGTTTCATGGATATATACATATTACTAAGGTTAAAACTTGTTAGTGGTTGAACTTCCACTTTGTTTTGTTATGAATTTATCCCTTCACTTTCTTGATGTGCTGATTCTACTGAGGTGAAACTTGCTAGCACCTCATTTGGAGAATGATTGATTGCTGCTCTTAGGTGCCTTCTGCGAGGAATGCTGAATTTACTCCATTTCGTGAACTTACTGATGATATATTTAAATTTTCAGCTGTTGAACTTCCATTTGCATTTTTTTAATCACTAATCCTGTAATTTCTTTAATCAGCAAGCAAACCACTTATGCCTGTGAGTTATTGGGATAATGCATATATTCAATAACCCATTTTTTAAGGATGTTCATAAGTTTCATTTCTACATATCGAACTAATTTTTTTTTAATAAAATTTCATGAATTAACGCACTTAAGACAGTTAAGTAATTGGAAATTTTATATCAATTTTCAATAGATTTATTCACTTGACATGAAGCCAAGTATTACAGGTTGGAGCATTCTGCTGCAACAATTGCTGACTCCATTCAGAAGGGGGACCTTCCAAGCAAAGCTACTTCTATTGCTCCATCACTTATAGAGGTTGGTTCTCTGGTTGAGAAACAGACACCTAAAATGCTTCACTTCTATCTCCTTCACAATGTTTTCTCCATTGTTTGCCCCTTATCCTTGATTTGTGCATTGCAGACTGGTAGAACTTTTACCACAAAAGGGATAGAAGTGCTTGAGCGGGTTGGAAAAGATACTATGGACTTGCTCATTTCAGAGACTGGTCTTGAACTTGAGAAGGATGCTGATAAGGCTGGCCGACAAACCGATGAGGAGCAGATAGAGGAAGTGACATTTGACAGGTGCTTTTACATATATGGTGGTCCTGATCTTCTCGAGGTAGATCTCATTCTTCTATGAGCTTCTTAGCCATCAATTATTCTTGTAGTTGACTTTTCATTAATATTTTAATACAGGAACTTGAAGCTCTGTCAAACCATCATGCTTTGTTGTTTAACAGGAGGAAAACAAAACTGTCAGCAGAGCAGAAATCACTTTATGATGCTAATCTTCAACAGATCCAGCAAATTTTCAGTCTGGGTACTGATGTTGAAGAAAATGGAGTAGATTCAGATAAAGGAAAGAATGTTGAAACATCCGCTAGGGAAAGTGATGTTGAGATGAAAAAGTTATGTGATGCAAGTGTGAGGAGGGCTGCCGACATTGCATCAGGGTAAAACAGAAAGGAAAACTTATCTATTCTTCTACTGATAAACAGACTTGACATCATTGCCTTCATCTGTTTGTATCACATGGTTGCCTATGTCAACTGCATTTTACTATTGTTTGCAGTTGAGCAATCACGACTTACTAAAAGTGGCATAGCATTTTAAAGACATGAAATTCTGAACTCCATTTGATCAAACTAAATGATTACCCAAGAGGAGAAGAAAATTGCTTTCTTTGAAAACCATAAGGTCACATCTTTGGCGAGTAAACTGGATTGCTCTATTTATTTCTTCAGTTTGATAGTCTGTGTATTTAATTTTAATACTCTGGTGATTTCTATGCCCTTCTCTCATATCATCCATGTAGAAGCTTCTTGAAATGTTTGATACGTACTTCCTTGGGAATTGCAATTCTATTTAAAATTGTTGTTTTAGGACCATAAGATGGAATCTACGGAGAGTGAACAGGATGGTCTATGTTACACCCTAATTTTGATAGTAATGCATCTTTAATTACTTTGATACCATACTGATAAGTGTGTTCTTCTGTTATATCATCCATGTAGAAGCTGTTGTTTGATCCGTGCATCATATTTGCATTCCTTGAGTTGTTCCTTTTAAGATAAAGTTTATATCCCCATCAGTAAAATTGTGTCCTTGATATTGCATTTCTTATATTTAGAAAATGACTGGTTGGTACACTTGGTTACGCATATAGTGGCCATTCTGCTAATTTTGGGAATCCTATGAAGGTAAAATTTCCTTGGTTTTTTTGTCTGATATCTTAAAGGAATTTACTTTCACAGATTTACATCTGCTCTTGGGGGACTCACCACAAATGATATAATTCAACGAGCTACTGACAGGCTTGAGACTGTCCACTCAGAGTGTATCCATGTATACTACACCTGTTACAAATAACAATTTGTTTTCGTAATTTTTTTAGTTGCACTAAGTCATTGATCTGTTTCAATCTATCTCTAATGCAGAGACTGTCAGAGTTATGTTGTTCTGCAGTATCTCAACTTCTGGCTCTTGGCAAATCAGTCATTTCTAGTGCAAACAAAACAAAGAATGAAGAAACGGATGATGATACCCCCAAGATCGATTGGCCTGAAGACTCTGTCTCAAAAGCTAAGATCATAAGATACAAGGCCCAGGCCATGTCTGGAGACATGGAGACAGTTTCGAACAGTTTTGTTCACGGTGAGTGTTCCAAGTAGGGAGTTTTCTTGACTTGCTTATGGAACTTGTTCCTTTTGTTTTTCCTGGAGAACACTCAAATTTTATCTTCAGTGTTTATAACAAATGCTTTGGTTTTCCCTATGGAAAGTTTACTCGCATTGCTGCTTTTGCGATCATTACTTCTAACATGCAATTTTTCTAATCACATCTATGCGTATTTTCTTGTAGGTATCTCAGACATAATAGAAGCTTATCTGGCAGCCATCCAAAGTGCTACTGAGAAAAAAAAGGGCCTCCAACAGTCATCCGTGCAGGAAAAGGCTAAGGTCATCACGGATCATCTCCAATCTGACAGAACCGATGCTGTAGGGAAGATTCAAGATGCCCTTCACTACCTGTCATATGTTGTTCTCTCCACTTCCATGCCAACTGTCTGATACTCTTGAAAGATTCATGAGCTCTCTAATGCGTTGGTATGTTGTTGTTTATACATGTTTTACTTGGCAAGATTGGATTTAGTGGAAACTACTATTTTGAAAGGTTTGTTTTTGTTAACGTCGGTGCCGGTCCTGTTACTGCGTTATTAACCAGTGGAAGCATATTGACTATTTTCTAATGTTTTTGCTTGGAATGATAGAGGTTCAGTTTCATTCACCTGCTCGAGCTGCCAATCTTGTTTCTGATATTTGACTAATGCAAGAGATAGGAATTTAGTTCGCTCGCTAGTGGTACACTGTCAAAGTTCTCTCTTGCTAGCTGTTGGTAATGGTCCCTTCATTTTTGTACCGTTTTTTAGAACTCAGTATAGAATTTAGTACCAATTGCTTTGGCCAAAGGGACCAATTGCCCTAACCAAAGCTACTTTCTAGCCTTTTCTTGTATGTGCTAAAAAATAAAATAATAGGATTAGTTATAAATGCACCCTCCAACTTGAATAATTTCATTCTTTAAAAATCTTGCTATTCAGAAACATTTAAGGAAAAAATATTTACTAGTTCTCGAACAATAACACCAATTGGAGAGGGTGTCTTTGCAAATTAATCAAATTTTAATAACAATGCATTATGCAACTTAAATAATTTCATTCTTTAAATTTCGCTACATATGTGAGAAGTTGAATAATTTACTTCTTTAAATTTTGCTATTCTCATATGTGAGAAGTGTCCTCATGCTAGGGAAGCAAACAACAACGGAAATTACTTAAGCTATGGCCTCAAACCAATATCCATCAAAGCACAATAGTAATACATGAACGTTACATACACAGCATTACGTCCTTTCAAAACCTGGAGGATTGCCCATCAACCTTTATCACATATATATATATCAGAACCTTTGGTGGTGGCTTAGTTAGGCTTAAAGAACTTGAGCTTGAGGCCGCTGTTGACCATGCTCCAAACACCCCCTATAGAGAAAGCCAAGCTGAAAGCTATTCCCATAATGCCAAGGGTCCAGTTAAGATACCAGCTGAAGCTAAATCTCTGAGGCTTCTTTATGCGGATCCACATGAAACAAGGGTAAGCGAATGTAACGGGGAGGGTGAGGCCACCCAAAAGGCCAGCAAGGCTAGAGAGGAAAGGAAGTGCTACTCCGATGAAGAATGAGATGAAGCCATAAAACACTCGAAAGCCAGACCGAACCCAGATCGAGCAGGGTCGATTCGTCCGGCTCGTATAACCTGCTTCAAAACTGTCGAACACTGGCATGGAGTATATCTGGAAACTGCTGAGGCAGTTGAACACAACCAAGAGGAATGTTGTCGCCAGAAGTGCCCTCGGGATGTCATGGCTGTGGAATGCATAGAGAGCATTCAGCATTCCTCCTGCTGGCATCTGGGAAATATAATCGATGAGTTAGAATTCCTTCAGGAAGAAGGTGACGATAGAATGGCACTTTTTTCTGCGCGTAATGTCGACGGGTATACTCACTAAATTTCCGTACGCCCAGTATCCTCCAATGGCAATAGGGAACAAGCACATGGCTATCAGAAGATAAGCAACCTTGGCTCCCCTCCACATGGGAACATGCGCAGGATGCTTGAAGGTTGACGGCATCGTTGCCTGGAAACCAAGAACAGGAAATTTGCAATCAAACAAGGATGGAAGACTAAAGATTCTAAACCTTTTCAGTTTCATCCAACTATCATGAACCTGCTAAGCTATTCCATGAAAAAAAAAAACTTAAAAACTACCTGTATTTCCAAAGCAAGATTGTGTCCCCTGAATGCGAATGCTATTATCCCGAGGGCATTCGAGACGGAAAAGGCTGCAGCACCAAAAGAAGGTGATGGCAAGGGCTGATAAGAGATGGAGGGTGGCCTCTGTTGACTGACAGAAAGCACCCAGGCCATAGTAGCGTAAGTGATTGCTGTCACTGCTCCTATAAGTGAGAGCCCGGCGATGGAGTTGAGGTTCGGGAGCTGGGACAGGACGATGCACAAGATCGTAAACACAAGGTACCATTCGACTGTTGAAAGTGGGTTTGAAGAACAAAGGGGCCCGCAGACTATCTGGAAGAAGAGCTTCATGGTTTCTCCTCCAATAAGAATCAGTGCTGTTGCAGTCCCGGCTGACAAGTAAACTGTTGGGAATAAAGCAAGCCATACGCCTAACCTTTCTCCTGAAGAAAAAGAAGACATGTGCATCAGCAGTCTGAAAACATGTACATTGCTTCTGCTGCAACACTACCACCACCACCCATTTACAGTGGTGCTCCTAACTTATCAGGACAATCGAATTATTCCTAATTTATCAGGACAAGAAAATTTTACCTCATTAGGAGTATTTTCAACTAGTAGGTAAATAGTAAAGTTTCTTAGTTTTCATTATAACAATCTAATTGATGATGTACCTGCGTAAAACTCCGCCTTCCACTCTGTTTCCTTAACAAATTCTGCTAGGTAAAAATTGGAAGTATGCAGACTAATAAATGTTATTAATCGGCACAAGAGCTTGATAAGTGACATTATGATCAGAAAATTATATTTCGTGGTGCATTGCAGCTCCACATAGTCAATGCTTCATGGATCTCTCGCTCCAACCTAGACTTTTTTGACAGCACCAATTTTCGAAGTCGTTTACGTGCTTGGATGGGCATGACAATAACAATTTCATTGTATGTATATTCACCTTTTGAAGGTGCTACATCTCTATTTATTGCAGACTGAAATAAGAGGATAGAAAAGAAGAGCAGTCTCACCAAAAGCAGCCTGTGCAAGCTCCACATATCTATTGTATCTTCTACCAGGCATGGCTTCATGTAATTTGACCAGGACCCAGAGCGTGTAAAGTTGCCAAAAGTAAGCAATAGTGAGAGCAATTATGCCCCAACTCCTGCAACCCAAGAAATGAAGCTTTAGATTACCATGAAACATGTGACATCCAACTAACTTTTTTCTCCAACCTGACCTCTCTCATTAGTGACAGTACTGCGACCATAACTAGGCTCACTGGAAAGGGACCATCTTCAGAAGGAAGCATCCAACCACTGGATGCTCACTTCAGCACATACATTAATAATCTAATGGATGCGATGCTATGAGTTGTAGTACTTCTAAATTAATATAAGCAGCGACTAAATATGAACGATAACATTTTGTTTAAGCAGATCCTAACCTAGAGAGTGAAAGAGCTCAGGTTGTGGGAGCAGCTGCTTAAGTTGATTTCGACGTCGGCTAATTCAGAGTAGTTTGGACAACGACATGACCTCAGAACAGCCACAAGAAATCCCTAACATGATTAGACTTGTGGAGAAATAAGCTGGTGACAGCACGCAATCAGATGCCGAGCCATCACATCCATGCCACAGTGGAATCAGTTACATCTACCTCTGAGCATTTTCCATAATTTACTACGCGTTCGTAAACATTTTGCAGATCTTCTTGCCATGGGAAAAAGATTTTTAAAAAAAAACAAAAAACTTCCACCATATGCATACCCAGCAATATGAACTACTACTTCAATGTTTGGGTACTGGAAAACCAAAATAAAAGGGCAGAGTAGCGAGTGTTAAAGGAGGAGGATGGGGGAGGAGAGACGATGAATTACCACCCGAGGAAGGCGAAGGAGATCGGGAGGAGGAGGGCCTGGAAGCCGATGCCGGCGTTGAGGTTGTGGAAGGCGGCGTAGTGCGCGTTCCCGTTGCGTGACTCGGTGATGGGGAGCCAGGCGTCCTGGGGGTTGAGCTTCGTCAGGTGGCCGACCTCCTCCAGGTACCCGCGCAGGTTCACCAGCACGCGCTTCATCGGCGTCCCTACAGCCGACGATATCGACGGGCTGAGGAACCGAGGCGATATCATTGCCGGCGTCGGCGTCCACGACTTCGCCGAGTTGGATCCCGCTTGCCCCGCCCCGGCCCCCGCGCCTCCTCCCCCCGCCCCCAGCGGGCGCGGGGAGCGCTGCCCCGAAGGCGTCACCGTCTCCGGCGTCGAGACCCCCCGAGGGGTCGCCGGGATCGACACCAGCTCCGGCTCCGCCCCCATTCCCCTTTCCTCCATCTGCTCTCCCCTCCTCCCCCCTCTTCCCCCCTCCTCGGTCGTGAGGAGAGTGAGCGAGTCGAAGTGTGTGTGTCGTCCTTGTGAGTGCGGGGGACGCCCCCATTTTATCGCCCTTTTTTACTCTCATACTACTTTGAAATGTCCAAATTACCCCCCTTTTTTTTCTCTATCTCACCGCATCGGATTCCATTATTTCCCGTCGGATCCGGATCCGACCCTGGCTCAAGTCATTTTTTATATTAAGCATAAAATAGAATTTTACTTTATATTATATATATTAAGTAGCGATGCATATAAAGAAATAAATTTAGATGAGGTCTAATTGTATGTTTTAATTTTTTGTAAAACTATAGATATAATTAAGAAATAAAAAGGGGTGTAATATAATTATATATCACCATATATAATCCTTCTTCAATATAAAAATATTTATTATTTTATATTTAACTTAGAGTGATATATTATTTTTTATAATAAAAATAAAAGATGATTGCATTTAAACCCTCTATTATTCCATAATTTCACATATATATATTACATATTAAGTAGTGATGCATATGTGAAATAGAATGAATTTGGATGAGGTATCACTGTATGTTTAATTTTTTAAAAAATTGATATAAAGAATTAATAAATAATAGAGGGGTGTAAATGCAATTATATCATAGACTGGCAACCGCATGAAGGGCAGGAACGTAACTTTAAGCATTACAAATAAATCGGCGCACCGCCTTAAAAGAAAGCAGCGCACAACGCTGCTCTGCTCCCCCCTTTCGAAGATACCCATTGCCCATTGGCCATTCCCCTCGTGCTGCACCTGAGACTGATGAGGCCCCCAAGCACGCGGCCCGCGAGATGACGGGAAGGCCCCTTCCTCCTCCCCTCTGCGTTCGATCGTCGCTGATGGCAGAGCAGTCATTTCCGGAATCCTGAGGTGGGGGCGGAGCGAGGAGGAGACGAGCTCGCTTTTCTTTTCTTTTATTCTCTCGCTGTTTGTTTTCAAAAGCGTGCACAAGCACGGAGGAGACAGGCGAGAAAAAGGTAGAGGAAACCCGACCCCCGCGGCGTTGAAAGCAGCACCTGCCCCCTTCCCCCATCGTCGTCGTCGTCGTCGTCGTCGTCTTCTTCCTCCTCATCCTTCGCTGCCCTTTTCGGCACAGGAATTAATTATGGGCGCGGGCGCTCCTTTCCCTGCTGAGCCTGAGAGGAGAGCGCTTGCAA
Organism: Thalia dealbata; assembly: GCA_030544415.1. Taxonomy (NCBI): domain Eukaryota; kingdom Viridiplantae; phylum Streptophyta; class Magnoliopsida; order Zingiberales; family Marantaceae; genus Thalia; species Thalia dealbata. Next base: position 31,221,212 of record CM060454.1, on the reverse strand, counting down.
GTTTGATAAGGTTTTTTATTTTGGAAGGGGCGAGAGGGGCTGTCGGAGCAAAACGGATGTGACCTGTAAAATATTACTACATGGAAAGAGACTTTTCTTCTTTTTTTTATGTATAATAAAAAAAAGCACCCTTGGGGTTCGAGCTAAATTAACCCATTAAGAGACGAGCGTGCGCTGTTTTAAACAGACTTCTACCCATATTTTTTATATTTTCCTCATTTATAAATAATTTCTATCTAATTTATTAAATATATTCTAAAAAGAAAATATATGTTCTACCTTATGTATATAATTATTTAATTCATCGCGTTTTTAATTTATTAGCTATATAAAGGACCATCTTAAAAATTATTTCATCATCATTATTTATCTGAGATATGTCTTTATTAAATCCGGATCACCATCATCATCATTCGTCCTTCATCATTGTGGTCAAAGCGAAGGACCCAGTTTTTATTATCCATCAGTATTATTCTATTGAGGCGGCAGACGCCCTGAAGTGCTGCTCATTGCCGTGCCTTTAAAGCGTGTCGAAGAAGAAGAAGAAGAAGAGGAGGAAAAGAGAGAAAGAAGCGACATGGTCGGCGTGCGATGGAGTGCCCTGCCAGAGCAGGGACGGCAAAAGGGGGAAGGCGAATGCGTGCGAGGAATATTGATTTTAATACGCACCCATCTTCTCTCTCTGGCTCTGGCGAGGAGGACGACGACGACGACCGACAGGTGAATCCAAACGAGACCGACACTGCTCGCCTCTGCGCCTCCCCTGTTCGTGAAACAGAGGAAGCTCCCCAAATTTATTCTCATCCATCTCCCCTTCCTCGTGAAACAGAGGAAGCTCGACCGACTCGGACTCGGCGGGCGCGGGCGGCGCAGCGTCCAAACCCTAAAAATTTAAAGTGGGCCGGTCTGGGCCGAAGCGAACGGTGGATATTTATCCCACCCTCGAATCTCGACGCCCGTCGTGCACGTGGCGCGGAGAAAGGACATCTTCCGTGAAAAATAAAATTTAACTCTGAGGCGTTCGACTCACGCCACTGACTTCTTCCGTTTAAATCCAACGGCGGTGGACGGCCGTATTAACTTCTTATTTATTTTATCCGTTCCCTGCGCCAATTCAAACACGCAGGTTATTATTATTATTTTACAAATAAAAACGGTATAATAATAGTAATATTAGGACGAGTGCTTTTAGTTTGGGTCAAGTTGGTTGTTGGGTTGGGTGCGTGTTTACTGTTTATTTATTTATTATTGGCTGCGATTCGAGTTTTCTCCGTACCGATAGATTATAATATTTTAATACCAAAAATGTGAGGATAAGATTATTTTTTTACCGAATTGACTGGTCAGTGTGCCAACACGACATGCTGTTGACCATTTTTATTAACAAAAAATGAAACATTGCTCGCTCGACTCTCACCAGTCTCTCGCCCTACACGTCTATTCGCAAGCATTGGACTCATATCGATCGATCGGTTAGTTTGGTGAAAAAAAATTATCGATGTTATTTCTGGTATCACCAAATTATAATCGGTCGGAAGGAGAGAAAAGCTCCTGCAATTGTGACCCATCAATCATTTATATATCATTCATGCATGATTTGAATGATATGGCCATGGCCTGCAATCTACAAAGAGTGGACCAAAAACGTACAGACGAGTAATGGATTGGCCCATCTCTTCTTTCAAATCCATTAATATATATATACATATAGAATAATACGTCCAATTATGAAGTAAAAAAAAAACATATGCCGGCGTCAAATTAAACTGCCACCTGGACAAAACTAAGTAGAAAAATGGAACGAAGTGAAAGGTGGTCAAAACCTTTAAATGACTCCGCCGCGTGAGATCGACGATCGAAAATAAAAGCTCTCACCTACACATCTCATCCCGTCCGTAGACGAAGAAGAAGACCTCATCCGACCCGTACACGAAGAAGAAAAAAAAGGTCCTCGCAGTTTCCGTGGATGACCTAATTGAATCACGGAGGCTAATAATAGCGCATGGCAAAACTACAAATTCTAAAGGACCTTTATGTAAAAGTATTTTCATTCGCTGATAATTAATACACGGGGTAATATAAAAAAATAGAGCACGTGCTTTTTTTAATTTACTTATGAAAGAGAAAATAAAAATAAATGATTTTTTTTTAATAAAAATTTTACATTTGTAATTTTTTTGAGGTGCGGTTTTGCAAGTGGCCCCCTGATGGAAAAGTAAAGGGGCGTACAGCAAAACTTTAAAACCTTGGAGGGGCGTAAATGTAAATTACCCCGTCAGGGACCGCTATTTATTTACTCGTCTCCTCGGGCCATCATCCAATCACACATAGTTCGGGGCTCGCCGCCGCGTGTCCCGCCCTCTGCTTCCACCGCGGCCGCCGCCGGGCGGTGTTGCATAGCGAGATTTGGAGAAGGGGCAATGGCGCCCGTGACCGCCGTCCTCGCCGCGGTGTTCCTCGCCGCGGCCGTCTACTGCGGGCTGGACCCGCTCAACCACCGCCCCATGGGCAGCTTCCCCGGCTTCGAGGCGTACCCAATCCAGACGCCCTCCTGGGCCGAGCTGCCCGAGGCGCGGGACGCGGAGGAGAGGCTCCAGCGGGCGGAGGTCCGGTTCCTCAACCAGGTGCAGGGGCCGGAGAGCATCGCCTTCGATCCCCGGGGCCGTGGCCCCTACACCGGCGTCGCCGATGGCCGGGTGCTCTTCTGGGACGGGGAGTCGTGGTCCGAATTCGCGCACACTTCTCCCAATAGGTAGCATGATTTCTCCTCACATCGTCTTACGCCTTTTTTAAATACGAGAAAGATGCAAACTTTTCCACTCCTGAGCGAGCGCGCATTCCGGAAGTATTTTTGTTTCTCTGCTTTATCTTCCAAGTAGTCAGGAATTTACACTGCATAAATAGGACTCGGTAGTGAAAGTAGCTTTCCATGGATAGAGATTGAAGACCAGTTCATTTCCTCTCCGCTTCGCTGCCTCTCTCCCCGTTTTCCTCTCCTTTTTCTGAGTTGGAAAGTGAAAAGCTTTGAGTAATAGAATACCAATTCTATAGTTAGTAAGTTGTTGTCGGTAGGGGGAATTTAGTAAGAGGGAATAAGAATTTTAGTTCTTCTCTTTCATAAAAGGAATCATAATTCATAAACTAGGGTTTCTTTAGGGTTTTTGTTCTGAGCAGACTTGATGCTACAAAGCAATCTTTCTAAAATTTTGAACACTGGAAAAATATCTTCTAATCACATTCTTCCTAATATGTTAATGGTCAACGGTAGAGAATAACAATGAGTGTCAGCAAGTATACTTCATGAAAAAGAATGTAGTTCTGTGAAAGAGCACAAGGGCTTGTACTTTGTCAAATTTTGTCGTTCACGCAATGCCTAGCAAGCTCGGTGGTGTCCCAATCCGTTTCTTGATGACCTGTTATAGGTAAAATCTCTGAGATTGAGAGAAAAGACAATTAGATTTCAGGATGAGTCCAGTAAGGTTTACATGCGACAATTGAAAGGACTTCTACTATAAACCTTTCTGCCTTAGCGACCATGCTTCGGACTTTACAAAATGTGTACATGCGGTCCATTTTGTTTCCTCTGAAAGACATATTCTTAATAATTTTATTTGTCCTTTGTTCTTTATAGGTCAGAAATATGCAACACAAACCCATCACTGTTTAGTTACTTGAAGAATGAACACATCTGTGGGCGACCTTTGGGTCTTCGATTTGATAAAAAAACTGGAGACTTGTACATTGCTGATGCCTACTTTGGCTTGCTGAAAGTAGGCCCAGAAGGTGGCCTTGCTAGAACACTGACCAAAGAAGCTGAAGGAGTCCCATTTGGCTTCACAAATGACTTGGATATAGATGAGGAAGGTAATGTTTATTTCACAGACAGCAGCACTAAATACCAGAGAAGGTACTACTCCTGTTGTCAAACTTTTATAATTTTATTCTCCTCCATAAAATTGTTAATGATAAACTCCTGAATTAGTCGAATCATTTGTATGGAAATTCTTTCTTTTCATTTATTTTCAGGATTTACATGACCGTAGACTGCCTTGTGAAAAGTTTTTTTTTGGGGGGTAAATCACAGTACTGGGTTGTTGAACAGCTTTATTAAACTACCAGTAGGATGAAATGCTTATAATACTGTGTGTCGACTCTATCATAACCCTAGGCATCACTGATACCTAGGGTTGCATATGTATCTTTCTAGGCCTGGCTAATGCTTTGACATCTAGGACGTTACAGTTTGGTTCTTTTTTTACTATTTAACATCACAGTACACTTTTGACGTGTAGATGACTTCGTGTTTTATGTTAACAGTGTCGGCTACTTCAATTATTCATGCTTCTACTGTTAACATGCTCCACGTTCTCTTCGTCTGTGAATATTACTTTTTGACAAGAATCTGTTAAGGGTTCTGCCGTCTCGTCTCTGTCAATGTGGTAAATATGAAAGGACCTAACACCACTCTCACTTAAATAGGCAATAAAGATGATAGTGTAGTGATAAACAATTTGGTTTTCTCCTCCATGGAAAGAAAGGAAAGAAAAAGCAATTGGGTCTTCCCTATGAACCCCAATTGCCAAACGTTCTGGTTCAACGTCAGAATAACTATTATTTTGGCTTCAGCCATCCGGTGAACATAATTCGGTAAATATCTATGGGTACACTTTGAATCATGGGTGGTTATTTTTCAGATCTTCTATATCTGCCTGATGTCATACTTTTGGGACGTAGATATGTAAATTTGTGTTGGACATTTTGGTGACATGCTATCGCTTCACTCTATTATAATTCATGGGTATGCGCTCCCAGAACAATTAAGAATCTCAAGCTTTATGCTTGCAGGAACTTCTTGCAATTAATTTTCTCTGGAGATCCTTCAGGGCGGCTGTTAAAATACGACCCAAATACTAAAAAAACAACTGTCCTTCGCCGTGACCTTCAGTTCCCTAATGGTGTAACACTTAGCAAGGATGGGTCATTCCTTTTGTTCTGCGAAGGGCCACGATACAGGTTTTGAATCATTTTTTTATTACTTCAGTTAGTCTTGAACCTATGTCGAATTTTACCATATTCTAATCGGATGATTTCGTTTTCCCCCATTGTGTAAATTGAACAAGAGTAACATGCACATGCAAATGCAGGCTGCACCGGTACTGGCTGAAGGGAGAAAAAAAGGGGACGTCAGATATTTTCGCTATCCTACCTGGATTCCCAGATAATGTAAGAACGAACGATAAGGGTGAATTCTGGGTGGCAATTCACTGCCGTCATTCCATGTATGCGCATCTCACTGGCCCTTACAACCGGATGAGAAAAGTTCTACTAAGGCTTCCTATTCCAGCCAAATATCACTACTTTATGCTGATCGGAGGCAGACTTCATGCACTGATCATCAAGTACAGTCCAAACGGGGAGATAATAGAGATTTTGGAGGACAGCCAAGGCAAGATTGTTAAAGCAGTGAGTGAAGTGGAAGAGAAGGACGGAAAGCTATGGATAGGATCTGTGCTGATGTCCTTCGTTGCTGTTTACTAATCATATTCCAGACATTAGATTGCTCCTATTCTGTGTGCATCATGGAGTATTTCCAGGCCTTAAATTTACACAATTTGCAGAGCATTCAGAGCGTAGAGATGCATTAGTTTGGACTTTGAAGGATGCTGATGTCTTGCCTACCTGCAAAACCCACTCCCTGCCGCTGCCGTTGCCGTTGAATTAGTTATCAGTTAGCCAAGGCCAGCATTTGTCAGCACCAAGTTGCAGATTGTTTTAATCATCCTTCGTTCCTTCATTTGTAATAAAACCTAGTAGCTCAGTAATAATGGATTTGTGGGACATGTTTGGACATTTGATGTTAGTAGCGTACTGTCTTTTTTCTTTCTTCCTTTTTTGCCACATCTCAACCATCCTTCCTGGGTTGGTTTGAGTTGGTTTCCATTGAAATGTATGTTGCTGCTTTCCGTTTACGTTCATGTTCATCCATTTCATTAAGTGAATTAATGGCCTGCCAAGTACTGTTCATGTTCATCCATTTCATTAAGTGAATTAATGGCCTGCCAAGTACTCGTGATTGATCTATCTCTTCAGTGAGTATGGAATCTACAGTCTCAACTCATATTTTAAATATGAGTTTGGATGTTGATAGCATGATGCTACGAGTAGCTATTGATTACCAGTGGTTGCTCAGCGTCCACCTCCAGCTCCGGAAGGAAGAAGAAGACATCATTCAATGCTTGGTCTTATTAATTGTGAAGAGTAGTTGGCAGACACAACATTCATCACGTATTGATTGGACTGACTCATCAAGAACCATCTCACATCCACTCAATTCACTGAAAACGTAAAGTTTTTTCTTTTCTTTTACCGACCGATCCATCCAAAGTCCAAACTAATTTATTGCCGCATAAACAACGCCTACCTACTATTCAAAGCATTTCCCCACACCAACCCCAAATTAAGTGAAACGTAATCGGTTAGAATGGTAAAAAAAATTTAATATTAGAGATGACGGGTTCATTGCATTTAACAAGAAAAGGTATAAATGAGTAAAATAGTTCGTAAGTTAAAAGAAAAAGAAAGAAAGAAAGAAAAGTAAAATATCTCATGAACAAAGAATAGAGAGAGAGCGTGATGCGTGTCGCTGCTCTCTGCTGCCCACCCACTGCGAGGATGCGACGCACGAATCCTGTTCTCCCTCTCCATTTTTCCATCCCTTTCCTTTTCCCTGTCCTTGGAATCAACATTGCACCGCTTAAAGGTCGGCTCTGCGAAGCCCGTTCCTTGGCTTCTTACCTGTTTCGTCATCGTTATCACCGCAGTCAAATCATCTGACCTTGTGCTGGCGCCTTCTGGTTCCATGCGTGTCTGGCTTAGCTCCTGGCCCCAGCTCGTCTGTCCGGGGAGGAATATTTAATACCGTGCACCGCCGGTCAAATCTGATATATTCGTTTGCTTAATTCACACCAAAGGGAGTAGGGGTAGCTCCGCTCTCCAAGATTTGTCCTTGCCGGCGGATTTGGTATCCAGGTCATTGATTTTGCTTTTACTGATCATCCATCCCTGTTATTTGCGATCCCTGTAAAAAAGGGGGGCTTTCTAGGTGTGCGGCTTATTGTGTGCATCATGAGTTCAATTTTTAATTGCGTGTTTTCTTTGGGGGGTTTTCTGACAGATTTATTTTCCATGTAGAATCACGAAGGATTTGAATTGACTAAAAAATGTTCTTGGCTTTCGAGTTTCTTTTTGGGTTTAAATCTTTTGGATTCCGTTGACTCGTTCGAGTTTTAGATGTGTATAGAAATCTATAGTAGAAGAAGTTCTATCTTTCTTGAAGCGGATGTTTCTTGTTGATTTTATGGAGCCCCTGTTCTGGCTTCCCTAACATATGTTACAGTCCTTTGTATGGTCACGCTCAAAATATGAAAATGGTTTCAATTCACTGATTGTCAAGTTCAGTTAATTTCCTTTCAATTTGGGAAGATCAATTATGTAAAAAGAGTGGGGCTTGTTGAAGTAGCAATGAAAGATTTTGAGCTGGGCCAGCGAGCTCATTCGTTTACATGGGGTCAGTTATATATGAAGCACCTTCATGGATTAGAATTGACAATTTCATGTGTATATGACACGTAGGTTTTGATTATTATTAGAACTCATTTCTGATATCAGGTGCAAATGTGATCATATAACTTTTTCTTTGAAGAACAGACATTTAGTTGTTCGTGATTATTTAATTGCGACTTCGTTGAAGTGGAATAGAATTTTTGTGTTTCTGTGGGCTTTGTAGGAGATTGTTCCATAATAGAAAAGGTGTTATTTGTAACTCTTGTTTGTTTGATGATTTTTTTATTATAGCTAAACAATATTGATCCCCAAGTGGAATCTATAATTCTTAATTGGTGAGATTATTAAGATTATCATAATAAACCTATTCTTATCTAGTAGCATGCGGGTTTTTAGATGTGACCTATTCTGTCCCTCGGTTTAGATGCGAAGGTTATTCTTTTCTTCCCTTCTTCACATTGAGAACGTCAAAAAACTGATTGCTTCATGGGAGGTATAAGCTATTAGGAATGCATGGTTTAGCTTGTGATTTGAGCATAGTGGCACAGGAATATGGTTGTTTCTATGAGGAAAAACTGGCCTAAGGCTCACATGAGATGTCTTTTGCTACAAGAAGATCATCTTTGTACTTGTTGATAGAAAGTCCATATGTATTTTCTGCACTTGTGGAAATTTTACATTTATTCTCATTGCTTACTAGTTTATGTATTTAATCACAGACTGCTTTACTTTACACAGATGATATTTTCTTTGATTTTAGAGAGTACTCATTTTCCATCTCAAACCTTTAATGTACAGGAAGCACTTATCTAGAAAGTGTGAGATAAGAGTTGCTTGATATTTCTTTAATTGCCAAATGGTGAAGAAAAGGAAGATTCTGGAACTAAGGGACAGGCTGGACAAGACTTTAGCCATGCCTGATCTTGCAAATGAAGAGTCCATCAAGTCACTGATCAAGAATCAACTTTCCCGTTCATCCTTGTCTCAAGGTCTGATTACTTGTTCGATTCATCTGGATTTGTTGTCTTTTTCTCCATCCAGTTATTTTCCTCATAAGAATCCCACATTCTCATTTTTCTCTAGAGAATAGAATGTTCTGGTCTGAGTTCATTCTTCATTTTTGGTTAATTGACCATTGCTATTGTTGACAAGCATAATGTAATGGTCAAATTTTCTAGGTAGTATTGTCAATGCAAAGCCCATAATGTCTTTACATCATTCGACTACTGTGCAGATCCAACCTACTGTTGAATTTAACACATGAAGAAACAAAACCATGTCTGCATGTGAAGTTTGCTCCTTTCACTATACAAATTAGAATCCTTTTTATGGCTATGAGCTGATGATATTAAACCGTAAGCACAATAGATATCATTTAAAGGTCTTTTGCAGGTATTAGAAGGAACTATGGCAAACATTTTTTTTTCATGTTGTTATTGGTTTCAGGAAAGTTGATGTTCCTTTAAATTGGCTTCTTCCTTATTATGTTAGCCGGTGCACTTGATTTCCTATATTCCATGTTATAACTCTTATGTTCTTTTGCTTCTTTAGTAGGAGATATTGAACAAATTGTAGAAAGGAGGAGAAGGGAAGTTTCTAATTTTCTTGAAATGCTACGGAGTGCTTCTACAAATGAACATAAGAGTAAAACACATGGAATATTACATAATGATTGGAAGGTAAGCTAATCTTTTCCTCCTATTTTAGTTATGAATGACTGGTTGAATTCACATGCTTTACTAACTTTGCTAAAGACTTGCTCTGGATGAACTCTCAATTTAAAAAATTGAAGGTTTCAACATAGTTGGCATGATGTGTGCAATTTGTTTTTTTTTAATCACCGCACACTATGTTGCTGGCAAACATGTACCTAATTCAGCATGATGACCCTCTTACTTGGTGCACTGTGTTCTTTTTGTTATATCAATACTTCGTATACAATAGATGTGTTAAACTTACATTCTCTTTAAATGTTAATCCTACATGAAATATAAACATTAAGTTTACATCAGGAGTTCACTTATCTCAAAAGCTTAAGCTATTAGGAAATACCTAATCTATAATTTTTTAAAGCTACCCATCATGTGGATGGATGGTGTGGACTGGTCCTACCGGTGACCGTTTTATGTCCAAGCCATTAGGAAAACATCCAATTATATTAATTTTATATTCTTATGAGGAAGCAATTATAATCCTCAAATTCTTTTGCATTTTGATTGCAATTATTAATTCATTGTGCCACCTTCCATGTTTCAGCCATTATGTGAACTGTTATCTTCACGAATATATTACTGTTGTGCTTTCATGCTTTTCACACTAATCATCCACTTGCATGCTTTTCTGACTAATCATGATTCCTTACTGTCATTTTCCAGATAAAACAAGACACAGACCAGCTCCGTGTGATGTATAGGGAAGGGCCTCATGGTTCTCCCTTTCATTCTCTACTTGCTGAGGGATATGCTGATGGACCTATTGATGTCTGTAAGTTTTCCAAACTTTGGAGACACTTCTTCTCCAGTGTATTCGTACCAGATCCTTGTCATACCACAAGCATGTCTTATCATATTTAATTTCTTCCAGGTTTATGTGTTTCATGGGAGACAACCCTCTATAGCAAATGGTGAGTGCATTGCCTGCATGTTTCAGTACCACCATGTGTCTTTTCCAATCCTGCATTATGTGCCACTCCCTTCTATTAGAGGAATAATATGCCACTCTTTTGCTTTTCCTATTTTATTTTTGAAATATACTCTTTGCTATTCATATGCAATTGGAATGCCTTTTGGCACTTTTCATATTATATTTCAGGAGGGTATGCTATTTGTTTCCTTTGTTATGTGTAAGATCATGGTTCTGAAGTTTAATTTTTGGTTTGCGCCACCATCGATGATGCTTGCTTAAGACATCCACGTGATAATTATGCCTCACATGCTTGCATCACTAATGAATGGCTAGACCATTGAACAAGAATTGGTTATTGAATATCATTCTTCCATATATTTCCAGGTGGCCTCAATACAACATACCAACTTTTAAGATTATTAAGTCCACCTGCTTGCAAAAAGTTCGAGTAGGCGAAGATATCTCGTTAGTAAGGTTGGTTTCTGTTCAATAACTGGTGCTTCTCAGTATCTATTTTTTCTTCTTTTTTTGTATTGTTGTATTAATTTTTGTTTTTTTCACTGTTTGGAAGAAAGGGTTAAGGTCCCGTGGCCAATTTCAGATAGAGAGGCTCTTCTTCACTACTTTGAAATTGACTACCTTGAAGAAGATCTCATCGTTGTACTTATTAATACGGTAAATATAAACCTTGCTGTTGCAGGTGTGCGTTGCTGCAGAAGTTTGCAATTTTTAAGTTTGTCTTATGGAATTTTATATATCATATAATCTGCTACAATAATATAGTCGTCATTGATATCTTCTTAAGCAATATATTTTTTGCAGTTTACAATGTATACAGACAACAATGGGATACAAGTCATTTTGTCTTATTTATACCTGGGTTTACTCGAGTACCTATTTTTTGTGAACAAGAAAACTAGGTTACGGTGGTGTATACAGAATTCCATAATAGATATTACCTGAAGTTACTGACCTTACACATTACGATCCCTTGTTTCTTCATTTTCACAGAGATGTTATGACTTTGTCATTTTTCCCAGGGATGTTGGACTGAGATTTTATAACAAATAATTTGATGGTAATGCATTTCTTTTGTAGTTATCTGAAAAAGAGCTTGCAGAAGTAAGCATTGATGGTATCGATATGAATGGAGCTCCTGAAGCAGTTCGAATGGATATAGTTGGTGGTTTTGTCTTGCAAAAAATTGATGATTGCAGAAGTTATTTCAGGTATTCTCTTTTATGAAAGATAGCATTCATTTTTAACAATCTGAAATGATAAAATATATCATCCAAAGGGATGTCTAAAACAAAGTTGAAAAAGAGCAAACATAAGAGAGGAGAACATAAAACATCAAAAACCTTAACGCATGGACCAACTCAAAAGCTAACAAACAATCTGTAAGTCTCTTCAAGGTGGCTTGTGATTAGTAAATAATGTTAGAGCTGCAACTATTTGTGCAATTAAGGCTCTTGTTGATATTGATTTGCTCGGCAAGCATCTTCTATTTCTCTCTCCATAGACACTCCAATGTCATACAACTAATTGTTTGATCCTCAACAATTTCATTTTCTCATCTCCCTTCACAGCCTATGGAATATGGGTGATAGTGTATGATTGCATTTGCAATTATTGCAAATAGATTGACCATCCATTTATTGTATAAGGGTATTGATAAAAAAGCTGTCCCTTATCTTAACTTCCCCCTTACATAAGCTACAAGGTTGTTGACCATGATGTCCTTACATATCACCGTATTTTAGTATTTCTCATTAGCCAATTAAAGAAATTTATTTTCAATGACAGCCTAGGTTTCCATAAGATGCATCCTTCAATATTTTTATGCCTGGCTCCTTCATAATATTATATATGGAATGCATGGAGAACTTTTTATTATTTGTCCATCGCCACCAAATTTGCATATTTTCTTCACCAATTTGTAAGTCCCTCATGTTATCAATGAACCTCTCTATAGTTGTCGGGGGAATGTCATTATTTACAATGACTGCACAAACCTCTAAACAACTCATCTTCCCATCTAGCAAGTTGAGATAATGTGGTATTTGAATGTTCAACCACTAAGAAGACCTATCTGTGCATGTCTGCCATTTTTTTATAATTTGTAATGGTTCAAACTAGAATTTTATATCATCCCCATCTCCAACTTCATAATTTAGACTGCACATAAATAACACTCTCAGTTTTGTTATAGCATGCTATATGTTTGACCATAGTGCAGTGCCCCTATCCATATACCATTCCTCCCATCTAAAATACTTCCAATCTAAAATGATTCTTATTATCAATTTCCACAACCAAGACCCCAATCTAGCATCATTATAGATACAATGTCGAGAACATCCACACCATCATTCTCTCTTTTCATTATGACCACTTTTTAGCCCCATAAAAAATATTTTCTACACCAATCCACCTCCTTGATCACCCAGTGGGGAGTTTTGAAGATTATTGAGAAGTAGGAAGGAATTGAGGAAAATACTGAATTTAATAATATAAGTCTACCCCCCCTTAGATAACAAGCTTCCCTCTTCCATCTTACAAGATGATTGTCAATTTTTGTTATAAAGGATCTCTTGTCATCTCTTTTTTTATAAATTGTCATCTCTCAAAGGCAGTCCCAAGTACTTAATTAGGAATGTACCTACTGAGCATCCCAAATCTCCGCAAATCATTTTTAGATTGCCACCTCCCTCTTAGATCAACTACTGGATTTATCTAAATTTATCTTTAAGTCCGAACACAGCATGAAAACAATCAATGAGTAACCTCAAGTCATTAATCTACTCATCTTTTTCTTATAAAAAGTGCACAATATCATATGCAAATCTGACATAGATGGTTCCTCCCCCTTGAACCTGATTGAGTACTCCCTTGATAAGTCCTATCTAATCAGCCTTCTTAGTCATCCTAGAGCAGCATTCCATAACTAGGACAAACAAGCAAGGAGATAAGGGGTTTCATTGCCTAACCCTTTTTGGTGAGTAAACAGATTTCTTGCAATACCATTGATAGTCACTGTAAAATCAGCTTTGATGATCAGCTCACATTATCCATTGAATCCATTTAAGTAAAAACTGGCTTGTCTTTAGAACACTCAATAAAATCCTAGGATATCATGTCCAAGGCCTTCTTGATATCTAGTTTAATATAAATTACCTTCCCTTATTCTTTTACATGCATGGATTACTTCTGCCATTGCCATGAGCACGACTGATGTTGACCTGTTCTGAATAAAAGCATTTTGGGACTCTGAAATGAGATCTGGCATAAATTTTTTGAGTCTATAAAAAAAGACTTTGGATATGAGATTTCTCATATTGGTCATCCAAGCCCTTTTTGAGTATGCATTTCAGGTATTCTCGTGAACACATTTAATCAAGCTCTATTGTATACATGATGGATGCTTTAGAATCTTGGTATACTCTGCTACAGTAATTGCCTGATGTGGTCTTCATTTCCTGATTCCCTTATAGATGATATGGATTAAGGAGTACTAGTGTTAGATATTGAAGACAATCATAGATGAAGACTCAAAAGAGTTGAGCATGATAACCGTGTGGCATGCCAAAAAACTGTAGGTTAGTCTCATGCAATTTCTACAAGCCAGAAGACATACGTTAAGATTTCTTCGGTACCCTAACCTTGTGTCAAATCGAAAAAAGAGATGAAAGATACTAAAGTGATATTGTATCAGACTACTTGTCTCCTATCAGACCACTTGTCTCCTTGTAGTTGGATCTCCAAGTTTTTGGAATCCTCCAAATTTTACTTGAGCATCCAAATCTGGATCAATACCAGCAAAAACATCTCTGAACAAGGTTCTAGCGCCATGCCAAATGTGTCTGAAAAGGAAGAGCAAAGCAAACGTATCATGGCCAAAAGTGAACCAACCTCTTGGGCTGCTATGAAAAACACCATCAGATTTCAAAGTAGCAGAGAGGAACTTAAATGCAACTTCTTTTCCCTAGTGTTCTGTTTCTGCAATTTTGTGATAGGAAAAGAATAACTAAATTTGATATTCAAGGGAAATCCAATTGCCACCATTGTTTTTCCTAAGTCTGCTTGAAAAAGGTGGAGGGTGTTTTAGGCCACTGACAATCAACGCATATACCGTCAATTCTCATGAAGACATTAACCACTATGGCTTATTGTCCATCACTGAATATCCAGGACAGATTCTATTATTTTTTATTCTATTTTATTTGAGAAGCATGTATGTATGTCTTGAGAAAAAGATCGGACCCCCTTTTCTTGAAAGGATCTTTCATTTTCTCTATGCTAAACACAAATCCTTTGTTTATATAGTCAAGTAGTAGGTCACATCGTCAACATTTTGCTTTCATGAAGTTTTATGTTCTTTTCTTTGGCGTTTGAAGATTTTTTTGGACATTTTTAGCATCTAGTAGGGTTGCCTCCAATGCGTGCAAAATTTGGACACAGCTACAGTTATACAAACAACACAAAATTATGTAGCCATATCCAGCTCCAATTGGACAGAAAAATGAAATTGCAACTCATACTATCAGAACCACTTATCAAATTGTTTTTTTTTTCTCTCTCTCTCTCCAGGGCAATAGCAAATATGGATATCAAATTGGACTTTGTGCCTCCATCGCTTATCAATTTCATTTCAAGACAGCTACTTGGCAATGGACACAAGCTGTATCAAAAGGCAATATAGTTATTCTATTATGCAAGCTGCAGATATGTTCTTAGCTTTTATTAGAAATCATCATGCTTTAGCAGATTTACTATATTATCAGTCATATATGAAAGGTAGTTGTAGTTGCAGCTGTATTTTCTAACTAAAACAACAGAAATCTTTCAAAAGAAAAACTAAAACAAATGAAGTATTGAATTCCTTCCTGCACCATAAAGAAGATTGGCTTTCAAGTTATCATAATGTTTTTCTCTTTTTGTATATATCAAACCTTTATGTTGGTAATCAAATGTTCATTTTTAGCCAAGATAAGCGTCCTTGTTTTTTTGCCCCAATTGATACTTCACTAACTTCCAGTTAAACTAACAAATGGCATATTTGCAGGCAGTCGGTACCGTGGCCACAACTGATGAGGATTACCGGAAGGCCCTAGAAGGACCTATGTATGCTCAAATTCGCAAAGGAGCGACTCCCATAAATAAAACCAGAATAGATTTGGCATTCTTAGATGAGAAGAAAGTTAATGGTCTTCTGACCCTTCCCCCTGAGGAACACACAGGTGAAACTGCAACCAAAATTCAAGCAGTTAAAGATGATGCTTTTACAAGTGAAATAGTTGAAGAGGAGGCCGAGCTGGCTGCGAACCTCAAACCAACTCAACCAAATGATGTTCATGCATGCAATCTTGATGCAACGCAGAATGATTTCATTGAAAAAAAGGCTTTTATCAGCCCAGAGGTGCAAGCTGCTCTTGGCATCCTAGATGATGCCATCGCTATATTCCGTAAACGTGATCCATCGAACAATCAAACAGACTGCTCATCAGTTGATGAAGGGTTGTCTGGTTCAGAAGCCGCCACTGGCAATAGCATACCGGGGTAAGTCTGGTTATATCATATTTCCTTGTACATCTCCAAGCGTTTTTGCTTTATTTTCAGACGATGAACCCGAAAAATAGCGTGTTCATGTTACTCCTCCTTGCAGGCACAATATGGAGACTTCTAGCATGGGCAAGAAGGTCCCTGTTCTGGGCTCTGAGAAAGGAAGTGCTGCTAATGCGGCAAAGCCCTTATTGTTGGAGAACATGAACAAGGTCTGCGATGAAGGGAGCATCAAAGCTAATGGTTTCCAAGAGAAGGGTCCTCCTGATGGTGGTAAAACAGAAGAAGGCCGGAAGAAATGGCTTTGTTGCTTTAGCTAGTCAAACAGAAAAACCTCACCATGAATCAACGCGAGGTGCAGCCGCTGCATATGCATGAAGCACAAACAAATCTTAGAGCACCCGTACAAGTTGAGAAGAATGATTTATTCAGTGGACATCTCTGAATTAGTAGAGGATTTGTATGCAGTGATTCCAAGTGCGACATGAACTCAGATTTATCTGCATGCACCGGGAGAGCACATTACGGTAGAGGAAAGAAAGCGGCAGGCAGGATAACATTTCTATTGTGGCTCACCTTTCTTATTGTGTTTTGCAGTCTATCAAATCCCAGCATAATAATTGCAATTTGCCCTGCGGAACTGATAGTTGTTTTGAGTTTTTTTTTTTTTTGGGAACTTGATGAGTATTGAATCTATATTACTTTCAGATGGAGAATCCAATTGCTCTAATTAGATAAGTGTGTATATTTTGTGTATTGTTTTGAGTTCTGCTGTTCTAATTTTTTAAAATAATCTAACTTGGCTCTTCAAAATTGATAGTTGTGCTTTCATTTTAACTAAAATTTACTTATTTAATCAACATCTTATTTTCTAAAACATGTTTATTGGATTACACAGGTTCACATGAGTTTATATTTAACATCTATTTTATACAAACTCATTTACTAAATTTTTTTAAAAAAAATAACATCAATTTTGTTAATATAGATAAAAATGTAAACGAGCTTTTTATTTAATATGATAATATTTATATAATAAGATATCTTACTTTGATTAATAAATATTTTCTTGATAAATAAAATATGTGGCCGATAACTTTTATTCAAATTTTAATATCTTGATTAGCTAACCTTAATTATTAATATTCAAACATAAATAATCTAAGCCCTAAAAAAATGTCTTGTCAAAATAGAGTTATCTTCTTTTGTATTAAAAAAAAGTTATCCTCTTATAATAATACTTTTAAGTTAAATAATTATTATAATAATCTTTAAATTAATTATTGAATAGTTTTTTAAAAAAATTTAACTTAAGTGAGTAATCCTTTTTACTAAATTTTTTTTTTGATCGCAGGTTTAATTTAATTTTGGTCTGGAGATTTTAATTTTAATTTTATCAGCACACTTCGACTTGCGAACCGACACCGTCACTCGCTGGCTCTTCAATTGCAGCGGTGGGGGAAGCGATTCCCGACGCGGTCTCCTCCGATCTGATCTCGCCTTCTCCGGGAAATGAGGTCCGCTAAGAGCTCCGCCGCCAGCCGGCGCCCCGCGGTCATCGTCTTTCTTCTCGGTGCCGCCCTCGTCTTCTCCGTCGTCGTCGTCTCCATCCAGTCCTCTCTTTTCACCGGTGAGACGCTTCGGGCCGGGGGCTAAGTTAAACCTCTTCAGCCTAGTTCCCTAGATTCCGTCCCGCTCCTGATCTCTCCCAACCTTCGTTGTTTCCAGGAAGCCGGCTGTCGGCTGCCGATAGCGAGGAGATCCGCGTCCTGTCGGGCTTCCAGTCCCGCGTCCAGCAATGCGTGGTACTTCCTTCTTGACTGATCTCTTTCTCTGACGGTCGCTCTATGTGCTTTCTTCGATTTGCATTCCTTGGTGTGGAACTGAGATGCCAATTTTGAGTTACTTTGTTCTTTTGTCCTCTTTGGAAAAGGTTGAACTTGATAGAGGTTTAGTTCCCTTGAAGGTATAGCTAGTAGCAAATTTGTCGGCTCGAAGTTAAATTTGGTTTGCAAATTTTAGTCTATCCTGTTCGGGTTCGTGCCAGTGTGCAGTTGCTGAATTGAAAAGGAGATTTCTGCATTCGGGGAAAGTAATGCTACAAATCTAAAGGGAGAACGTCACATTGTTTTTTTTTTACGCGTGTATTAATTTGCAAATGTGAACCATGACAAGGACCATAGTTATCTTGTTTTCTGACGAATGCCGGACTTGCCTCAGAGAAGATAAATTTCTTATATGCGTTTGCGAGAATTTGTCTATTGTTGAACTGGAACAAGCTTCTTCAAATTGAGGGATTTTAGGGGAAGGGGAGGGAGGGATTTACTTTCCCGTACTGAGAACCTGCTTGGAAAGTCCATTTTAAACGATGTGGTCGGGAACGGAGGGCTCAGATTCCCATGTTGATTTTGTGTATTTTTCAATTTTGCTCTATCGTTCCGTTCACTACCTTCTTTTTTTTCCTCTCCTGTTTTGGATAATTTGCTACTGTGATGGAAAAGATCGTATGATTTATACTAAGCAAGTATCATGAGTACTTAGCATTATCTAGGTATTTCAGTCAAGTAGTCTATAATTGATTACTCATGCAATGTTGCTTCACTGATCAATTATCAATATGAGTTACTAAGTGGACCAGTTTGCAAGTAGCCACAGTGACTTGGGTCCATGTAGGTACTTGCATAACTTATCCCAACATTACCAAAAGAGTTTTCTAACTAAGCATGCAAAAGCAACACTTTGTGGAGGCTCTGCCTCAGTTGGAACTAGTCGATCTAAAGTTATAAAATCATATTTACTGTAAGATCATGAAGAAAATCAGATTTAATGTAATGCTTTTATCATGCAGAGATCTCAAACTGATTGTCATGATCACTAATTTTGCTTCCATCAGCCATCTACACTTGTGCACATATGCATCCTCTCCTATATTCATTTACAAATTAGTATGTATCTTTTTTACAACTAATTATGTAAATGCACCTTTAATTGAAGTGCCGACCTTGTAATTTTGTCTAGGCAAGAAGAGGACTTGGTCTCACTGCAGATATCACTGACCACTGTCGATTGGTCCTTAAGTTTCCTGAAGGCACAAACAGTACCTGGGTTAATCTCTTCTATCTGCTTATTCCATAATTCTAATCTTCTTCTTTCAAAAATAAAAGAGTCTTTTTTGCACATTTGTATAAGAAGAATGTTTTGCAGAAAAGAAATTGTCTCAGTTTCTACCTTATTTCTTCTTTGCAGTACAATGCACAGTTTAAAATTTTTGAGCCACTGGAATACAAATATGATGTCTGTGAAGCCATACTTCTCTGGGAACAGGTCAGATTCACTCTTTTAAATATCAAGTATGTTGCTACTCTATGTACTAAACGGCTGCCTTATTTGCCAGTATCGTAACATGACCACAGTTCTAACAAGGGAATACCTGGATGTTCGGCCTGATGGATGGTTAGATTATGCTGCAAAAAGAATTGCTCAGCTGTAAGTTACCACCAGACATGGGAGACTTTTCTTTAATGTTCATTCTCAGAGACTGAACAATAGCTACTCTTGTGTTTTCTTGTTGTAGAGGTGCAGATAAATGCTATAATCGTTCACTTTGCGAAGAGCATCTAAACATAATACTACCTGCAAGGCCTCCTTTCCATCCTCGCCAATTCCAGACATGTGCTGTGGTTGGGAACTCTGGGGATCTTTTAAAGACGGAATTTGGACAGGAAATTGATGCGCATGATGCAGTTTTTCGTGATAATGAGGCTCCTGTTAATGAGGTAAAGAGTGGTTTTTTTTTGTCTGACCTATATTCATGATTGAAATAGTCTCCCGTAATTGCTACCTTTTGTGAATCTTCACAGTTTTAACTTTATTACTTTGAGCATCTTCATAATTTTCCTGCGGTATCTTTAGAAAGAAAAACTTGAGACTTTGGGTTATTCAAAACTTTGATGATAATTTTTGACAATTGTTTCTTGAAGAACCTAGCAGCAAATCCACTTTCATTTGCAATACCTAGTTCAACAATGTAATCCAGCAATAATTAAGGAAAGTAACTGTTTGCTTACTATTCTGCTGGAGTTTTTCAGACTAAAGCATAAATTTTTCAGATCCTAGATGATTGATAAATTGCCATTAAAAAAAGAAGTTGTGATTGTAGTTGCTGACTTATATAAGTATGTATTCTGTGGCCAATTCGTATATCTCCTAGTCGGCAAGTTGATGGTTTGTGTAAGCTGTATATATGGTTTTAGTTGCTAATTAGATATTGTGGTCTTTATTTTGTTTGCAAACACGAATATAGACCGCATTTGTGGCTACTTCTGTATATGGCATCACTCAGTAATATTCTTTTTCTTCATAATCTTGCTTACCCTATTCAGCATTTGATTAATCTTCAGATTTCTGCAACTTAAAAACCAGAGCATGTTTTTTTAAAAATGTACATCTTGTCATTTTGATTTTCCTGCAGAAATATGCCAAACATGTTGGACTGAAAAGGGATTTTCGCCTTGTTGTAAGAGGCGCTGCTCGCAACATGGTTGCTATTCTCAATGGATCTTGTAAGTTTTTAGTTTTGTATGTGAATGTTTACCATGATCACTTGAATCTATAATCAGACACTTCTTCCGAGTAAGGTTTTGTTGGTTTTAATGTAACATGGATACTTTTCTTTGGATTATTCACTTAGTTTGGGAGGACGTTTTGATATGATCTGTTTAAGAGGATCTAACAAAATATGCTTTTGATAGAACTCATTTCTGCAAGAGCCTTGATTCAGCAGTTATATATTCTTTTCTCTTTGATGGGTATTCTTTTTAATGTTTTTAGTTAGTTATCAAAGACCGTAAACATTGATTGTTTCCTTGATTAACTCAGATTTCTTCTGGACTTGCATTCGTTATTGCTTTCTAAAAGATTTTGTATCAAAATGGCAGCTGACGAGGTGCTTATAATCAAGAGTGTTACACACAGAGATTTCAATGCAATGATAAAGGTGATTCTTTTGAAGACCATCCCTCATGTTTTAGTTGTTTTTTCTTGCACCATCTTCTTTTTAGGCACTATATGTTATTTTTACTCAGAACTAATTTGTTGTTTCATGCAAAACTAGGAACTTCCCAATCCTGTTTATCTATTCCAAGGTATTGTCCTAAGAAGGGGTGCCAAGGGAACTGGAATGAAGTCTGTAGAATTAGCACTCTCCATGTGTGATACTGTTGATATATATGGTTTTACTGTTGATCCTGGCTATACAGAATGGTGAGTATTCAGGTACTTGAAGTGTTTTTAGTGGTCTAAGCATGAACTTTTACCTAAACAATATTATCACACAAATCAACTCAAACTGATGGAATGTAAATATCAACCCTAATTGAACGTAAACCAATTTTCACTGTCTATTATGATCCTAGTATGTTTCTTTTAATTGAGAGCTAATGTATGTTATTTTTCTTGTGTGACAGTAATCTCAAGCATGTAGAAATTTTGAGAACTTGCAAGTTAGCTTACTAAATCTGTGTAGAACCCTGAATATGTTTGTTGAAGTCCCTGATTTTTTTGTGCTAAAGTTTTATTCCAGGATACAACTTCATAGAATTATCCTCTCTTTCAAAAAAATACGTGACCAGCCATTTGATTTTCTTTTCTTTATGTTCTTTTCATGCTAGGACACGCTACTTCTCAACGCCCAGGAAAGGACACAATCCATTACAGGGAAGGGCTTATTATCAACTTTTGGAATGCCTTGGTGTAAGATCTCTTTGTGACAATGAACTGCTTCATGCATAACAAAGTCTTCGAGGTTAACTAAACTTTTAACTTGCTATCCACCTAGGTCATCAGGATCCATTCTCCAATGAGAGCGTATAGGAAGCTGGACTGGTCAGATGTGCCAAGCAGAGAAATCATAAGAAGCGCTCACACTGCTGCATTGCGTCTAAAAAAAGGACAAACTGATCAAGAAAGTGATTTGGGACCCTTTGTCAATTGCAAGGTATGGGGTACTGTGGACCAAGATGGTCCTGTTTCTGGATCTCCAGACATGGGCGAACTACGGAAGAAATCAAATTGCAACAAGTGGGAGCTCCTGCCTCTTAAGAGCTTAAGAAAGGAAGCACAGGAGTATTATGCTCAAATGGATGGTGTCTCTCTTTACAAAATGGACGGGAACAAACTAGACGACCTCGTCTGTGTGAAACATTCCTCTCGATCTGAAGTTTAAAGATGACAAGGTTCAGTCTCAGCCATTTGTTTGATGGAGAGAAATGGGAAAATCAAGTACAATGAAAGTGTGCTATCATCAGGAGGGAAGGTTCAGGATATGCTGATGAAATGTTTGAGCTGGCCTTCCAACACACTCTGCAAGACAAGAGATTGCATTTTTTTAGCAAAGAAAGTAACCCCTTCGTCTTTTCTTTAGTGGATTGGATCAAGAGAAAGGATGCTGGATTTCTTTCTGGAGGGATATCATATTAAATGCGGTACTGAAGACATTTCCAGAACCCAGGTTGACCAACCCATGAAGTTTGTAGATGGTGTTTCCTTTTTCCCCCTCGCAATTCAATCGAGCTATAGATTTTTTTGTCTATTCATCTTTCATCCTGTGATCTGTTTTATGCTTCCTATTCTACAGCCCTGCATTTGCTACAAAACCTTTAAAAGTTATCCATATTCTTTTTGACATGGACACTTGATGCAATTCGTTTTTCTATTTATTTTTTCATTTGGATCTAATGAGGCGCAAGGAAGATGACATTATCTGGTGTCCTTGGCTTTGTGACACCATTTATATTATGTCCTCCGATGTGAGACAGTTTGCTACTCTAGTTGCAAGATGTCATCTCATTTGGGCTGGTGTCGTTTGTCTTCCTTTCTAGCCCTGCTCGGTACACAATAAACTTTACTGTTCTAATCAATGTCTATTTCTTAATTGGGACCCTAATCTTAACTCGCCTGTACCAAACAAGGCTTCAAATCAAAGAGCAGATCCCAACAAACTCAAGGTGGACTAACTCATTATGCCTGGCGTTATCTAGGTCTGATCTGAGTTCCATAAAGTTGAAATCATCTTGGCATACAATTCAGTCCAAGTTTTTGTTAGATGTTTTAGGACTGACTAAGGAACCTCATGATTCTACTATGACCCATATATACTGTGCTTACAGTTTGGCTGGTCAATCAACATCTACGAGACTGAGGGTAATTATACTTGTCATTCACATCAACAAATTTACATGCTTGAAAAAGAGGACACGTGAGTTCCATTGGGTTCATCCAATCGCCAGTTACAACGATCACCATGGGTAATAAAAGTATTCACAGAAGAACAAAAACCTGTATATGCACGTAGTTTTCTTTCCTGAAAGATACCAGACTGGACAAAATTAAAGAACAAACGTGCTTTCTTCAATCTTTCAGGTAACACTAAGATGTCATAGGCATGAAACCAAGAGAAACAATTAGAGAAAGGAAAACCATATTTAAGATGCAGCATGTAGAAGTCAGGTCAAAATTACCATATAATATTATCACTTTAGAGGAAAGTGGACGGCAAAAAAGACCGGCATGTAAAATACTGAATCATCATCAACTCACACTAGTCCAAATAGATGGCTTTCAATTATTTGCTCACGTCCCACATGCCCTTTTGTTATTTTCTAAGACCCGCGTCTTTTATCAACAAAATTTACAATTAGCTCTTTGAACCTCAATTATTTCTTTAATAGCAGCAAACTTTTGCCTTAAAAGTACGACAAGAATCATCTAATTCCATCCACCCCCTTTGCTAAAGTACAAAACACCAAAAGGAGTAACTGAAGAAACCTTTTAGAAACTAGCTATTCCCTCTGCTATGGTTTTAACTATGATATCTTCTGGTGCTTCTTCGGTTCTGTGGATCCAATGGAAGTAGTGATCGACCACAAAGGGCATGGTTCACCAGATCTTGACTATTGAACACTAACTCTGATGAATTGGAAGAGATGATTTCAGCGGTAACAGCAGGACCATGAATGGGCATAGCACATGAAACTGTATAACATGAGAAACTAGTTCAGAGACTTCTTTTTTTCAAATCAGAACTAACAAAAAAAGCTGCAAAATTTTGTCCCGACAACATTGGCATCAGAGCTGAGCTTTTATCTCAATTAAGTAGGACTCCACCAGCTAATTGAAGCAGCATTAGAGCCAAGCTGACCACACCATGGATTCAGTCAGATAAACATAAGAGCCTTTGGAGAAAACTAGTATTTGAGTACAGGTCGTCTTTTGCTAAACTCTGGCAGCCAATTTTTAAGCAGCTAGTTTCATTCAATCAGAACTGAAGACAAGTTATCATCATCATATACACACGACTTATTATGGGCTTGCTAAACCAAATAAAAGTGGGAAAGAGATCTTTAATGTTTGGTACTCAGTTGAGACTGGAAGTTGCAGAACAAGCATTATTATTTGGGTGAGTCTCAATATGATTCCCAATAACTCCCTCATTGTTCGATTCTGCAACTGACTGGGCAACAGCATTAGGAGATGATGAAAAAATGCTTCTTCTGTTTTCTCCCGTCTCTGTGTGATCTGAGACTCTATCAATTCCAGCATTAGGTTCTGTTCTACCTTCAGAACCATGATCTACGACAGAGCTACTGCGAGAAAAGAACCTGTCCCTCCATCCTCTAGTACTCTTGGTGATAGACTCTCTGTACCTAGTTTGCAGCAAAACGTGGCTGTTTTAACCGATCTCATACTCACATAATCTGACAATATCAAACTTTCCTATACCTCAATGAGATAGCACTTAAACGAGATATAAAGGATTCTGACAAAGATTGGAAATCTGATGGTCCTGGTCTATCTTGGACGATTGGAGTGGATTGACCAGCAGATATTCTGTTCAAAAAGTGATCGTTTTAAAGATATTTTCTAATTCGATGTATTAGAAAGTAGATTAAAATATAGAATTTTAAACTCATAAAGTGCACCTGCTAGTGGAAGGACTGGGCCTAATCTCAGTCGTACTAGTTTCAGTTGCTATTGCCTCGCTGTCGTCAGCTTGAGATGGAGATCCACATGGTTCTCGGTCGCTGGATTCCTCTACTGAAGAAGTCAGCACGGATGATGGGCTAGTAGAAAATATAGCAGGGCTTGATTCACTTTCTTCCCCTTGTGCAGAAGAGGCAGATGGATAGCCAAAGTAGCCTGCACTCGGGTGGGAAGGGAAAACCAGAAACTGTGGTTGGCGATGAGATCCTGACCTACCCCGCTGACCTTCTCTCCTAGAAATGCGGTGCACCCTTCCCATCGCTGCTGCAGCAGATAAGTGCTGCATAATGCGCTCTTCAAATTCAGAATCACTGCCAGTCACTGGTAACTGCGACATCAATTAGAAAACTTTGTCATCTTCTGAATCAAGACAAGTCACTCTACGTTGAACAAATCAACAAAACGACGGACATGCTGCAATTCAAAATCACCAAACGCTGGATGATGGAGGATGGTTGTAGATCGTGTTTGGTTCTGCCTAACGTTCCTCTCCATTTCTACGTTCTCAAGTAGTTCCTGGCTGCCACAATCAGCATTGAAATATTCACCTAAGCAAAATAAACTTTGATGTTGCTAATAGATAATAAGTGTTTTAGTACTATGTGTAGTGGAAAAACCTGGTGGGATCCTTCAAGGAGATTGGTTGCCAACACATAGGGCATTGAGAGCTTCTCTGACACCTGGCATATAAATATTCCAGGTGAGACCTTCAGATTATAGTGGATATTGACAAATCTACCGGCATGCTCATGTGGTGCGTCTGATCTCCCACAGAGAAAAAGAAAGCACACAACAGATAGTTGATCTAATAGTCATTTTTTCATATACCTAGGATATGACTACCAACTACACCACACCAAATATCAACGTCCAATATCAATAGAAAAAAGTGCGCTGACCTTCCTCACCAAATTTACTGATGCATACAGTATACAAGGACAATAAAGACCAAAAAAACAAAAAAGATGACCTAGGCTTAGTCTCATCAAGGTCTGTGTAGTTTTCCTTGACTATGCTCAAAAAGCACAATGGTCAAGATTCGGAACCTAACTGGTGGTGCTAGAAAATTAAAGCAGACAGTCCTGCTCAAACTCATTTATAAGAAGAAACAAGGACGAGATAAGGTCATACCACTCGAGAATGCACTGAAGATGAAACTCGTGCTTGCAAGCGGTAACCTATACAGTCAGCACAGCGAGAACAAAATGAAATTTAACCGATTGAAAGGAATAAAATAGCAACAATATCCAGTTTTTTTTTCTAAAAAAAATCCATTAAACCACATACAGTTGAAGGATCATTTTCGCAAAACTCTTCTAGACAAATGCTGCAGGCATCATCGCAAGCATCTTGGATACCCCCTTCCACAAAAGCAGCAACCGATGACAGATCTTTCTCCATCTTCGCAGTTTCCCCTATTCGTAAACCCTAACCAGAATATAGCCACCATCAGAAAAATCATCCGATCAATGATGCACGGTCAACATCCTGTACTCTCGGGAAAACAAGGAAATGATCGCTAAAACTTCACCACAGGTCCACAATCAATGCCCAATTCGATCGAGTTCAAAGCAAAAGGGAAAAAAAAACAGAGGAGCGATCGTTAACTCAGTAAAAGCCAACACCTCCATCGATCGATCGCCAGGATCCGCGCATGCTTACCACCACTCAATCCATCCCCAGACCAGAGTCAGAAAGACCGTGAAGTGAAGGGGGGAAGAGTTGCAATGACAAGAAAAAAAAAGCTACGGGGACATCAAAAAAGAGGGGCGCGAATCGGGTAAGCTCGCAGAGTGCAGAAATCGAAGCACGGCGGTGATCGCAGCGGTACCTGAGACGAATCGACGAATCGCGGGTCCTTCGGCTCGAATTCAGGGCAGGGCGACGGGGTTCGGGCAGGCGGCGGTGGAGGAGAACGTAGAACGATCGACCTCAACGCGCGTTGTTCGCTTGCTGGAGATGAAGAGGCGGAGGAGGAAGAAGAAGAAGAAGAAAAAGACGGATTCCGGATATGATGCGGCTAATAATTGACGAACGAATCAGAGACAGAAGAGGAAAAAAAGAGGAAGCCGATTCCATCATCACTACAAGTGGTTTGGTGGATTACCGGTGGATCATGAAGGTGATGGTTCCATTAACGGCCAGGATCGGATTCATATACTTAACTAGTTCGGCATTATTAGATGGTCTCGTCAATAGAATAAATAATCAATAATTTTATATTTTGATTAATTCATTTTATTCATGCATATAAATGAATTGCTTATTTTTTGATCTATTTTTAACATATTTAAGTTTAATTTTTTCATGTTAAAATCACTGTCCTAAGATAAATGAGTAAACTTTTAAGTAGATTTTGAACTGAGCTCATTTTTAAATTTTAAAACATCTACCTGTACCGAGGAATATATATAATTTATTTTTAAAAAAATAATAAATTAGTCTCATATTCAGCATCAAATTATTTTTAAAAAAATAAAATAAAATTTTTATTTACTAAAATATCACACCAGCATTATTGCATCATTTTATTTATATAACTTATTTAGTAGAATTACTAGTAATTCTCACAAAATATATTTATATATTTATGTGCTAAAATTTATAGAGAAATTAAAAATATATTAAGTAAGAATATAACTAACAGTACTTTAATTAAACATAAGATAATAAACTTTCTTATTTTATCTAGTAAAAATTAAATAATTTTTCTATTCATTAAATTTATAATCACATGCTGAACTTAGTTTACTGAGTGTTATTATTTTTATTTGTCTATTTAATTTGTATTTTTTAAAAAAAAAATATAAATTTTTTAAAAAAATTAAGATGTAACCTGGTTAGGTTTTTAAGGTAGTGATTATATCTTAAATTTGGTTCAAAATGTATTAGAAAGAATAAATATTATCAGAACTAATTTAGCTCAATTTTATGGAGGAATTTTTTTTAGTTCTATGTCTATGAGCAAATATCATAACTATTATTATAAGAATTTTTCTTGCAATCTGTGTATAAATATACACTCTATGTGAAGAGATATGTAAATTTAATACTGGATCTTTCTAAAAGAAATTAAACTAGTTCAACTCATACAAAGTATATACTCATGTGATTAGTATGATTTAAATTAGCATAATTTTAACTATTCAAAAATAACTGCTTAGTGATTAGTTGGAGAGTTAAATACTCATTAAATTTTAAAAAAAAACTAAATTTGCACAGCAGCAAAACCAGCTGCATCCGCTCTATAAAATTTAAATAATTACGACGGACAAGAAAAGTAAACTTGAGAGGTGATAGAAGTCAACTCCAAGTTTCCTTAATTATACATAAAAATAAAAAATATATGTCTCTCTGTAATCTATAACGAGCGAAGGAGTCAGCTCCAGGTTCCTCACGAATGCAGCTAATGGAAGCAGCAATTATTCCAAACAAAACTTGTCCTTCTCCCTCTTCTCCTCGGCGCAGCATTTATATACATATATACACACACATAGAGAACTTAAAAGGATCACCTCACCTGCAATGCTGCAACTGGTTTCCCTCTTAATTACTACCGGAGAACAACACGACACAGAAGACAAGATGATACATAGGTAGATGAAGGCATTTATTGTACGCCCAAACCAAGTAGCAAGTAAAAGTGCAAGTACAAGATCAACACCAACTATTTCCTGGTTTTAAAAAACACACCAGTGATCCTTCCGATGAGGTGCAAATCCCAGTCGATATCGATCAGAAAATTTTAGCTAAAAACTCCCAAACCAAACCCTTAAAAATTTATCTTCCCCAACGCATGCATGCAGCATCTCTCCTTCATTAATTAATTAACTACGTACACACCAAATCACAATACTTACCCTTATATCTATCTATCTATCTATATATTATATATCTATATAGCAGCCTATATTTGCAGGGTGCAAGTTAAACGGAGCAGTTGTCCTCGATCGTCATACCAGGGGGCAAGCCGGCCGTCCGCTGCCTCTTCGATCCCCCGGCGGTGGCCGAAGAGGAGTCGTGCTTCGCGGCCGTCTGCTCCACTACGGCCCTCAGGGCATCCTGGACTGCCGCCACCAGCTGCTGGGGGTCGTCGTCGTCGTCGTCGTCGCCCTCATCGTCGTCGTCGTCGTCGTTGGAGATGGAGCTGTTGTTCTCTTCGGAGATGGCGAGGACGTTCTTGACGCGGCCGCCGACCGTGGTGATCTCGGCCTTGAGGACGCGGAGGCGCAGGGCCTTGAGGGCGTTGATGAGGTCCGGGAGCAGGTCGGGGCGGTCGTCGCAGCACAGCGAGGCCCGCACGATGAGCCTGCCGTCCTCGTCGCACGCGGAGTGGACCGTGAGCTCGTCCGCCTCCGTGGGGAGCGGGCTCTCCTCCGCGATCTCCGACGTCTGCCGCTTCAGCTCCTTCACGTGCTGGATGACCTCCGCCAGCAGCGACGCCTTGTCCGTCTGTTCGACAAAGGATAATTAATAAGCTGCATGATCGATGTGCACAGATAAGGAGGAGGAGGAGCAGGAGGAGGAAGGTGAAGGGACAAGAGGAGGAGGAGGAGGAGATGTAGTGGTGAACAGTGATTGACTACAGCTGTTGTTAAATATGATTTGTTAGGAGGTGCAAAGTTGAGACCTGGGACGCGCGTGCATGCTTCCACTTTCCTCCTCCCATTTGGTAGAGTGAATGGCAAACTTAGGTAAGGAGATAAAGCTGCTGCTGCCGCTAGTGCTGCTTTTTATTAAACTTTCTATTGGCTTCTGACAAGAGTGCGCATGTTTGTCTTTCTTAGTAATACGCCGTACATTCCCTGCAGCCACCGGCCGCGGCAGCACCGCAGCAGCAACTCCTAAACAAGCTTTTTGTTCCAGCACTGTCCCTAGGTTTTCCTCCCCCCAACCCCCTCCGCCTCAGGCCACCTCCTCCTCCTCCTCTCTCTCTCTCTCACCTTCGCCCTTCTTCTTCTTCTTCCTCCGCCCTCCTTCCCTCAAGCAGACACAGCGGCTCGTATTTTATTGGTTTTATATTTAATAAGGTTAACTAGATTTGCAATCTGCAGTGCTGTTCTTATGACTAATTTCTCATGCGACGAACTGAGAACGATATCTCATATCATAAAATACGTTAATCTGTCGCTATACCTTGGTGGTGTTCGGGAGCATGCTGCGGAGCTTGGCGAGGTGGCCGTTGATGCGCTCGCGGCGCCTGCGCTCGGCCTCGCTGTGGTTCTTGGAAGCGGCCAGGGCCTTGGCGTCCATGATCTCCTGGGCGGTGAGCTTGCCCAGCTCGGCGTGAATGGTGCCGAAGAGGGACGAGGAGGCCGAGGCTTCGGCCTGCATCAGGAACCGGTTCAGCCCGCCCATGCAGCCGCCGTTGGCCGCCGCCGCCGCCGCCTCCATCAGCGCCCCCGGCGAGTCCGAGGCGCCGACGAAGACTCCCCCGTCATAGGGGAACTGCAGGGCGGCGCCCGTCCTCCCGTGGTAGATGCTGTCCTCGTAGAGCGGCGCCGGCGCAAAGGGAGGGAGAGAAGGGACGCCGCCGCCGCACACGAGCTCGGCCGTCGCCTGATCCAGCTGCTGCTGCTGCGACATACTGCTGCTCGACGGGATGGACGAAGGAAGACACCACGGCAGGCCCCCGGCGTCTCCTCCTGGGAAGAAGCATCCCTCGCCGCCGCCGCCGCCTCCGGCGTAGCCGTGGAGCATGTGATATGGAACTTCTATCTGATTCTCCATCTCCTCTCCTTCCCAGTTGGATCCTCTCCTGATCCGCTCGCGCTCTGCCTTTAAATCTCGCTTTCTCCGAACTTTTAATTTACCTTGGGGGGCTGCTTCGCTTTCCCGAAGGATGGTACGGCACCACGGAACGACGAGTCTTCGGCCCGCGGCACATATATTTTGCGAGGGGTCTTCTCTTCTCTTTCTAGACGGAGACCTGCGAGGGGGGCTGCGGGATATATAATTACACCGTGCTGCAGCTGCCGTTGCTGCTGCCGCTGCTGCTGCTCTCGGTGTAGGAGCGGGGACAAGGGAGAAAAAAGAGGAGCAGCGGCGATGGAATTAGAACCGACCAGGCCCTGATGAGATAAAAAAGAAGGCACAGCTCGGTGGCCATAAAGAATGAGGAGAGGGGGGGAACGGGCAGGGAATGTAGTCTGTATATATATATATAATTAAAAACTGGTACTCGTCATAAATACACGGCTCAGTCAAGCCCCACGTTCTGTCTGCCGAGCGCTGCGCCTGCTTTACTTTCCCAGTTCCACGCCTACCTCCTCCAGAGGCACGCAATCATTGTGTTTTGGCTCGCTCGCTCCTCACTCTCGCTCGGTGGATCGCGCCCCGTTCCATCGGCTGCTGCTGCCGCTGCTGCTTAAAAAAAGTGAGCGTGAGCGACTGCGGGGGGGAGGAGGTGGAGCTCTGCTTGCTTGTCTAAGCATGGAGAGGGGCATGCAAGCCATGGGCGATGCTGCCGGGTTTGAAAGGGTGGTGCACAGCGTGCGTGCGTGCGTGCGTGCGTGCGTGCTCGCCCACATGCCCCCTGGATTTGGTCCCGGCGCCCCGGCGGAGCGCTCGCTTTTTGCGCGCACAGTTCGTTCCTCCTCTTCGATCTCCTGCTTGCTCTTGGTATTATTTTTATTTAATTCTTTGAGGGGAGGAGTGAGGGAGGGCCGGAGGTGGATTAATGATGCGTCCACCGCATCACGGCCAGCACGGGGAACAGAAGGGGGGCGGCAGCAGCAGCACCCACCCGGGGGAGAAAGGACGCTCGGTAGGGACACCCCCACAAATGATGATGTCAGTCCCACGCGCGTGTGACGTGCTCTTAATTCGTGAGCCCCCGTCGCCCGCCCATTGGGCTCTCCGACCTCCTGCCTTCCCTTTCCTTTCCTTCCCTTTTAGTAGCCCTCCCCCTCCGCAGGGCCATGGCCACATCATATCTCCGGCTGCTATCTTTTACTCTTTTCTAAGAAGCCGCCGCTGCTGTTCGACCAAGCAACGAAAGTAAATTTAAACTATCGAGCATTTGTTGTTAATCCCCTTTAGGTTTTCTTGGTTGGCAAAACCTTATTCTCCTCGTCGCCTGTTCTTTAATTGCCCACGGCTAGGTGTGATGACCTGTAAGGCCTTTAATTTAATAAATATTAAATATATAATCTTTAATATAGAATATACTTTATAATTTTATAATTTTAACTAGATTAGTACTAACACTTTGTACACAATACATTTAATAATTAAAATCTCACTATAATAAAATATATAATATATACTTTTTAAAAAAATTCTGTGAATTTTAAATAGATAACTTTTAGCACAGAATCTTAAATCTCTTTGATTAAAATATTTAAATTATATATCACTTTTATTTAATATATATTAAAATCATTATCAAATTTTTACTTAAAAAAAAAGAAGCATAAATTTTTTAAAAAAATTCCTTACTCCATGTAATAATAATAATATATTTCAGACAAAAACATAATATAACTAAATTTGAAGAGATAATAAAAATATGATATTAACACTCTGTTAAAAATGTACACAGAGTATTCTATACAAGAGATAAAAAATACTTATAATATTATTTGCTGAAAAATTGTTGAAAAATCAATACAACCAAATTTTTTCTAAAAAATTATATCCATTTTAAAAAAATAAAAAAAAAACAAAATAAAAAATGGAAAGAGTAGGATTTGTACACGTAAAAATATTCACCTTGATATCAAAAGTTATGTATTACTATTTCGATCTATTTCTCACCTAGCTTAGGTGCTACTACTTGTACTAGAGTCATAGTTTCAAAATTCTCAAATATATATATATATATAAAGTAATTTTTACAAGGGTAAAAGTATAAGGCAGAGGAAGATAGACTATATTTGTTTATAAATATATAAAAAATAAAGATAGTTAATTTTTTTTTAGTACAATATAGATAGTATTTAGTGTTGCAGGTTAACCTAGAAAGCTCCCCAAAGCTTCTATGTTCACGGCCTCTCATCGACTCGCAGGTACTCACGCTCACTCGCTCTCAGTTGGGAATTGGGATGACTCCAACCTCAGGATCTTTGAATTTAATATAACTCTTCCATTCCAGGAAAAAAAGGAATAAATAACCCAAGTGGGGCTTCGAAGGCCTCGGCCGCGACCGCCCCCGCTGCAGCCCAAAACCTCGTTTTTAGCTCGAACAAAAATGACGTGCTGCAAATTAAGAACGTCCAAAATGCAGGCCTTCCTTTCAGCTTACGATGCAGAAGAATGGGAGGTCAAAAGGCACAGAGAGAGCATAACTTTTCTCCTGGAGCACGTTGTCGAACTACACATCATCAGCAGCAGCAAGCATCGTTTCTATTCCTGCCTTTTCACTTTGGAGCAACTTGGAGCCCCCATTCCATCGAACGCTTCGCCGAATAATAATGAGAAAATGGCCGGCCGGGCAGACGACCGCCTGCTTTTTAGCCCGCATTTACTTCACTTTCGGTGCCCCCGTTCGAGCTTTGAACTGCGCTTTCCGGTCTTATCCCGCAGGGAGAGATCGAGCGCTTTATTCTCCCTCTCTCTCCCATGAAAGAGAAGACGTATTCTTCTCAGCTGCAGGTTCAAAGTCCCAAGTCCACGGAAGAAGAATCATGGAGACCGAAGTAGAGAATAGCAAGACGACTTCTTCGCTTCCCCCTTTGCCTCCGAAGGAAAAAGGAAAAAAAACTTGAGAATCATTAGGTTGTCCACCGTTCCATTTGCGAGCTCATCATAGAATCATGGAGACCGAAGTAGAGAATAGCAAGACGACTTCTTCGCTTCTCCCTTTGCCTCCGAAGAAAAAAGAAAAAAAAAACTTAAGAATCATTAGGTTGTCCGCCGTTCCATTATGCAGCGCAAGCTGCATCGACTGTTCACTCTCTCGAAAACGTGAATGAGAAAGGGAAGCTTCAAAACGCTTCTCTTTCTGAGAATATATTTCATATTTGTGCGTATAAAGTATTGAAAGGACCACTTTTTGATTGCAAATGTCATCATGTACTACGGCGGCAAGATATGGTGGCAGGCTCGGCCTGTACTTCTGAAGTAGCTTGTAGAGCAAAGCAGGTACTGCTGGTGACTTGACGTCTCATGTATTCTTAGGGTTTCTCATCTGCCCATCTCTGAGACCACAAGTTATGATTACAGCTGCGCACATACGAGAAGTAGCAGCGGCAGCAGCAGCAGGAGTAGGAAAGTGTTTGGACTCCATAAAGCTCAAGCCCTAATAAAGGTTTACTTAGCAGGAACAGGAAGTGATCCTCTCAGGCTCAGCAAAAGAATGAAAAGAATACATTAATGGATTTAGGCCTAAAGAATATGTCTACTACTTCTTCAATTCTACTGGTGGAGATTAAAAAGAAACTAAAAATAGGGTCAAAGTTTACAAGAACTGTCGGTCACAAGCAAAAAGGAAAATTAAAAGAAACATATTTTTCATCTCACTCTTTAACCTACTGCACTTTATCAAGATTGTTTCCCTTTCAAGCTCAACTTTAACCGGCGCATTCACAAGCAGTGAGATGTTTATTTAATAGATTGTGGCACCTATATATCTCTGCATCTCTCATTGAGGTATCATCCTAATTTTACCAGTTGTGCTGAGATCCTCATCCATCGCGCTATGGGGTTTTACCTTGAACCCTACGAGGCAGCACTTAAGAACTCATAAGGGTTACATACAATGCAGCAAGCCACCACCTCATGCGAAATCCTAACCAAATATGTTACTTCTTGTGGAAATGTGTGTGTGGAGACTTCTCATCCAGGAATTAATTGACTACCGGGAAGGCTGAAAAGAGACCCATGCTCTGGTGCTTAATTAAATCATCGAGATATTACTGGAGGAGGAGGAGGAGGAGGAGGAGGATGTGAAAGTCTGGAAGAAGAAGAAGAAACGGTGATGAATGATTAGATTAATTCTGGCCCTACGCTTCCAATAATTGCAAGCTTCATTAATTTGTAGATACCCTGCAGGAGTGCGACGAGCTTGGAAGCCCATGCGAGGGCGACGGCGATTCCTCTGCAGGGACAGGGAGGCAGGCAGCATCATCCGCCCCTCAGCGGATTAAATGCCATCCACATCGTCCTCTTCTAATTCCAACAAACCATTTCAAATCCAGAGCACAGCTCGGTTTCTGTGTGCAGCAAATACTGTATTATATTATATAAAGAGAAAAAAAAAGAGCAGTGGGAACTTTAAAAAGGGCAGCCAACCCTTGATCTACAGTTCTCTGCTCCCTTCTCTTTTGCTCCCTTTCCACTCCCTCCTCCTCCTCCACCTCCTCGTCGCAGACAGCAGGAGCTGGAAATAAACTGGAAAGTGAAGCAAAAAGAAAAAGATTGAGGTGTTCTGCAGATTAAACAGCAGTCGAAATCGTCGGCCTTGTCAGCTGCAGTTGTCAAGGAGGAGGAATGAATGACGTGGATAAGTAGTTCCTCTGTAGCCATTCGAGAGCCTCTGCATTTATTCTCCCTCTCCCTTTCTTAATTCTTTATATATATATATATATAATTATAATGGAAGGATAAGTTTTATATTTTTTAAAATCTCAAAATAAT
Organism: Thalia dealbata; assembly: GCA_030544415.1. Classification (NCBI taxonomy): domain Eukaryota; kingdom Viridiplantae; phylum Streptophyta; class Magnoliopsida; order Zingiberales; family Marantaceae; genus Thalia; species Thalia dealbata. The sequence continues at coordinate 31,185,845 of CM060454.1, read as the reverse complement.
TTTTTTATTTTTTTAAAATTATCGGGACGTTAATCTAATATATATATATATATTAAATACAAATAAGATATAAGAAATAATAGTAGAGTAAATACAAATAAGAAATAATAGTAGGGTATAAATATAATTATCCCCTCTATTTAATGTAAGCTCGAAGAGGAAAAGGGAAGAAGAGTTTTTGTTATAAGTCGAGCGCGGCGGAGGAGGAGGAAGAAGAAGCAGAAGAAGAGGAGGAAGATGATAACGGCGGGGGACTTCTACAACGTGATGACGGCGGTGGTTCCGCTGTACGTGGCGATGATCTTGGCGTACGGGTCGGTGAAGTGGTGGGGCATCTTCACGCCGAGCCAGTGCTCCGGGATCAACAGGTTCGTGGCGCTCTTCGCGGTGCCGCTGCTCTCCTTCCACTTCATCTCCGGCAACGACCCTTACACCATGAACCTGCGGTTCATCGCCGCCGACACGCTGCAGAAGCTCATTGTGCTGGCGGCGCTCGCCGTCTGGGGCCGCGTCAGCCGGCGGGGCCGGCTCGACTGGACCATCACCACCTTCTCCCTCTCCACCCTCCCCAACACCCTCGTCATGGGCATCCCGCTCCTCCGCGGCATGTACGGCGAGGTCTCCCACAGCCTCATGGTCCAAATCGTCGTCCTCCAGTGCATCATCTGGTACACCCTCATGCTGTTCCTCTTCGAGTACCGCGCCGCCAAGATGCTCATCGCCGAGCAGTTCCCCGACACGGCCGGCGCCATCGCCTCCATCAGCGTCGACTCCGACGTCGTCTCCCTCGATGGAGGCCGAGACATGATCGAGACGGAGGCGCAGGTCAAGGAGGACGGCAAGCTGCACGTCACCGTGAGGCGCTCCAACGCATCGCGCTCCGACATCTACTCCAGGCGCTCTGTCGGCTTCTCCGGCACCACCCCCCGCCCCTCCAACCTCACCAACGCCGAGATCTACTCGCTGCAGTCGTCGCGCAACCCCACGCCCCGCGGCTCCAGCTTCAATCATAACGACTTCTACTCCATGGTCGGCAGGAGCTCCAATTTCGGGGCGGCCGACGTCTACGGCCTCCGAGGAGGCCCCGCCGCCACGCCGAGGCAGTCCAACTACGAGGAGGAGCACGCCGCCGGCAACGCCGCGCCCGGCAAGGCGCGATTCCAGTACCAGCTGCCGGCGACCAATCCCGCAGCAGCGCCGCCGCACTACCCGGCTCCAAATCCGGCCGTGTTCACCCCAGCGGGGACGAGGACGGCGGCCGTGCCCAAGCGAGCCAATGGGCAGCCTCACATGTTGAAGACGGAGGACGGAGGAATGAAGGACCTGCACATGTTCGTTTGGAGCTCCAGCGCGTCTCCGGTCTCCGACGCGTTCGGCAACGGGAAGGAGTACGGCTTGCCGGGAGCAGATCCTGCCGGCGTAAAAGAAGTCAGAGTGGGAGTTTCTCCAGGTAAAGGTACGACAAAATTCATCAGATTTCAACTGTAGATTGAGGCGCAGCCGAGCTGATGGGCTCGACCGATTTGTTGCTCAGTGGACGGATGGAAGGACAACAGGGACGAATATGCAGAGCGAGACGAGTTCAGCTTCGCCAACAAGGAGAAGGAGAAGGAGGATCAGAAGGACGCCGCTCAGCTCGAGGGAGACGACAAGGAGAAGGAGCCGGGCAAAGGAGGGCTCCGAGAAGTGACGGCCATGCCGCCGGCGAGCGTCATGACGAGGCTCATCATGATCATGGTTTGGCGGAAGCTCATCCGCAACCCAAACACCTACTCCAGCTTGATCGGTGTCATTTGGTCTCTCGTCTGCTTCAGGTAATTAATTGATCGATTTCAACTGTGGAGAGCTTTTGTGCGGTCAATCATCGATCACTGCGTTGCAGATGGAACTTTCAGATGCCAGCGATCGTCTTACGTTCCATCTCCATTCTCTCCGACGCCGGCCTTGGAATGGCCATGTTCAGCCTCGGTGGGTGTCTAATCTCGCCTCCTCGTACTCGTCCTCACAGTGTTTGCTAAAATGCCAACTAACGCTGGGGTTTGCGGGTTTCAGGTCTGTTCATGGCGTTGCAGCCAAGGATCATCGCGTGCGGGAACAAGGTGGCAACCTACGGCATGGCCGTGAGGTTCTTAGTAGGCCCGGCCGTCATGGCCGCTTCTTCGGTGGCCATTGGCCTGCGCGGGACGCTCTTGCACATCGCCATTGTGCAGGTCCTTCCTCTGAGACCTCTGCTTGCTTTTTTTGCCTGTTCACGCGCACTTTAACAACGCACCAGTTCAACTAAATCTACAACTTTTTTCTCTTCTTTTTTCCATGGACACAGGCAGCCCTTCCGCAAGGCATTGTCCCCTTCGTGTTCGCAAAGGAGTACAATGTGCATCCCGACATTCTCAGCACAGCGTGAGTAATAAATTATACACTTCCTTTTCTTCTGCTTAGGTTCACCATAAGACTAAGATTCTGCTCTTCTTCTTTTTTTGTCTACAAAAAAAAAAACAGGGTGATATTTGGAATGCTAATTGCCCTGCCTATAACTTTGGTATACTACATCCTACTGGGCATATGATGTGCTAGGAGAGGAGGAGACAGGGAATGGAGGAAAGTGCAGCAGGCAAACCGGGGAGAGGAGAGGAGAGGAGAGGAGAGGAGGAGGATTAAAAGAATTACTAGCTGCTACTTTTTAATTATTAAGAAATTTTTTTGCTGTAAATTTTGTGTGCTTGCTATTCAACCCCCAAGCTTTGTATCTCAATTCTACGAAAGCTTGTATTTGTGGTGGACTACAACCTTGTAAACAGTACTGCAGAATTATTCAAAGGGAAATTGGGCGTTCGATTGCAATTAGACTTGGTGTTGGGCTTCTGATGAAGTTGAACTGTTTGAAATGGACGGGGAGGGTGTTGTGGAGGAGGAAGGAGTAGGTGTCATTTTGTTACTTGGTATTTAATGATGACGACAACATAGGAGAGGAGGGACTCATCTGCTGTGGTTTGTGTTTCTTCCTTCCTTCTCCATTAAAGAGGGGGGGGGGGATACAAACGAGTTGATGTCCATGTTGGCATCAGCTGGGACGGCGACGGTCATGCCAACCCCAGCCATTAAATACATATCCCTCGAAGGAGACCATCAAGTCCTACGTAGCCGCATGGTTAATCCAGCAGTTTACATGTTTATAATGCTAATGGAGATTTGCCAAACGCGCTGCGGCGCGTTCAAAAGATTCCCATAATTTAAGGAAAGAGGGGAGGAGATAAAGTAAGCAGTGGGCAGCGGCAGTATAACATCAAGAGTTCAGCTGAGCTCAGACTGGATATCCATTTCCAAGTTTCTGACTTTGCTGCTGCCAAAGGTTCATCTTTTCTCTTTTCATCGAGCAATCATCCTTGTCTAGATTGATATATATGCATAGAGGTATATGTATGAGAAGAAACGGTGGACTGCTCAACTTGCTTGCTGAACTTAGTGCTCATCAGTATCTGGCGTCGATCCAGTACGTGCAATTCGGCAAACCTCGAACTGGGAATCTTTTGCTCCATTAATGGGGGGACTTGAATGCATTAATGGTCCGCTGGCAGCGACCTAACTTTTTCAGAAGGATAAGCTGCAGGCATTTGCTAGTTGCAGCGGGGGCGCAGTGGTGTTCGATCTGATGATGGCGTTGTGGAAATGCAACTGGGAGAGGGAGGAAAAGAGGGGGGAATAGGAACAATTAAGCGGAGGCGCTTTTGTCGCGGCCTCGGCCGACCGGACACCCGCTGGTGGCCGACACTCCGCTCGCACCTTGGCCAACAGAGCAGGGCAGTGGCTGGCTGCTCACACCACCACGCCCCGCCGTCTCCATCTCGACCTCCACCACCTCCTTCCTCCGGGCTGTAGTGTTTGTTTATTATGATTGGGATATGAGAATGAGATTTAATAGCAGTAGGGCGTGGACCACCGGCGGGCCAGCGGCCCCCCCGCCCCGCGCGTGGGCGTCGTTTTCCACGGCAACCACCAGGTGCTTGTGCCGTCTCTTTCCTTGGGATTTCCCTTTGGCTTTTTACCGTGTGTCTGCGGATCCTAAACGCTGTCTCCCCCTTCGTCGTCGACCGGAGACACACGCCGCCCCCGCCTCGCCTGCGTCCTACCTTCGTCAATGGCTGCCACCATCAGATCAACTTCTCACACTTCGCAGGAGAAGCTCTTCCTCGTTGGATCCTGCAGAAGCATGCAGAGTGCGTGAGTGAGGCGCTCAAATTCATAATGATTGCAGATACTTCGTCAAAAATCTTAGTTTTTAATTTTTTTAAATCACAGATACTTCATCGAAAAGATCCTAAATTAGATTAGGTATACAACGCAATATAAAATCTTTCAGAGATTTAGATTTCGACTGCTATCCTCCCCCTCTGTTCCCCTTGAACCCCTCTTTTTTAATCGCCTAGAACAGTTAATTGAGCAGAGTAGGGCTCTCATTTTATTTGGAACAATTTTTTTTGTTCTTTAAGTTGCTTGCTAATCTGCAGACATAGGGCGTGGGATCAGCATGTGAAAAATTGAGGTATGTCGGCCAGTGCAGTGCTTGTTCTCAAACTAATAGGGAGAAAAGAATGATCTCGTGGAGGGGAGCTTTATGAGGCCCTCTTCCTTTTGATGTGAATTAGGTTTACCTATCTTTTTTAAGACAAAGGCGTCTAGTTATAATAACTCTGAGCTCTGAGTCAAGCACGTGGTTGCGTGCAGCAGCTGTTCACTGGGGCTTCTTCAATTCCATGACCCGCACACTTATTAGCAGTTAGCAGCAGGCACAAGAGTCCAAAATTTTTAGCTGCTACTACTTGGTCTTGCTTCCTTGCTTTGGCAACTTCAAATGTTGGGGATGTTTTGGTTTGGGCCACAAATATCTTCAGAGAGGGGGAACAAGTGAACCTGGTGCGTTGCTCCCGGCTGTGGTGGTGAAGATTCAGCTGTCTCGGTCCAATGATGAAGCCACCCAAGGATTTTGGAAAGCAATTCCTCCATGATTGATCATATCAGGTCGCAGGCATGGGGCAGGCTATCAGGAAGCAGATCCCGTTGAACACGGCCTGCTTTAGATCACATGATGATGATGCAATTAGTCTTTGCAACTGCAGATGAGAAATCTATTCGCCAACCAACAGGTGATGTATTTAGGTTTTAGAGAAGTATTTAAAAGTAATACAATTATAACACCATCGATGACGTTCGGGGTGGGTTCATTCCCTCCTCTTTATCTTTATGATTTTGAGAGGAGGCAGGCCATTAAAAGATGTGAAAGCCCAATACAAACAAAAGTAATGCTTCCTCTTCTTTTGTTACCATAAAAAGTGAAGCCCCCAATCTGTTCAAACTTCCATTGAGGTGGTCAGAAGCAACCATGGTTTACAAAATTAGCTGCCTTTATTTCTTCAAGAAAAATAAATATGGATAGAATTACTTCAGTGCAAGCTCCTCTTCTATTTCTTCTTTTAATTGAGAAACCCGCGATTTATATGACAAAGGCAAGTGCAAATCTGTACAACAACCACACCGCAGGAGCCTAACATTACAGAAAAATCAAAATTTAGAAGCATACCTTTTTTAAATTCCGTAACGAGTGATATCAGATGGATACTTGTAGCATCATACACAATCAGTTTGCAGCTCAAAGAAAATAATACGAGTCTCAGAAGTAAGTTCCAATTCTTGATGATGAAAATGACGTTTCTGCCTTGAACAGAAGTTTAGTTTGAGTAATTCTTCAAAGGTGAAAAAAACCTGGGCCAGATTTTTTTTTCAATCAATAGTGATCGCTGTTGGTTTGATGGAATTTGCAAGCTCAGCCTCAAATTGCCGGCGAAGCCTAAGTGATTGGTGATAGAGATTGAGATCGATACCATCAACATTCCTTCCCACACGTGTTTGCAAGGTTGCCTGGAAGTTGAAACCAAAAACTAAAACTGAGACAAATGTGATGACTGATCAAGGAGGAGACAGCGGAATTAGGTGATTCTGAAGGAAAAGCATCTGCTGTTGTACATTGTTCTCTGGTAGGATAAGGAGTTCGCCAATGAACTGGTAGTAGGAGCCAGTGCGGAAGCTGAGGTTCCTCAAGTGCTGGGTATCAATATTCAGAGTGGCACCAGCATCGCTGATGACTGCTATGGCAGTGTCCACACTGTATGATTGTAGCCTGACCAGCAAAGTGTAGTTTGTTCAGAGCAGAACTTGTGAAATGTCAAGCATTAATTTCAGTTATAGAAATCTAGACAGATGTATGAATTAAGACATTTGACGAGAGAAGAAATGACTAAGGAAAAGGAACAGTTTTCAATTGCATGGGAAATGGTTTGCTGATACAAGAGGGAAGTTCTGTGAAAACAACGGAACGAATTGCTCAGATACCCAATCCTAGACCTGTGCTCGAGAGATAGCTGTCCATACTGATAAGGGATGTATGGATTCTCAAGAAGAGAGGAGCCATGGTGGTCCCCCCAGACCGCCCGAATCCCATGAGTGAATAAAAGCAATTTTCTTCTCTGAGCATGAAAACTTGGATACAGGTGGAGTTTGCTGATGCTTAGGTCCACTACACTAAGAATGCATAGAAATGGTTTCAATCATAAGAACTTTTGAAAATTTACATTCCTATTTCAATGGTAGAACAACAACAAATGGTTGATTAGTGTATTTCTTTTGTTTGGCCTTAAGAAAACAAAGAAAAAAAAGGAGAAAGATATATGTATTAGCTGATAGGTATTATCTTTTGCCACAAATTCATACGTAGCATAGGATTGTGAAAAACATACTAGAAACCACATGCATAAGAAAATAAAACAAAATTTGAATCCCTACTTATTTTATTCACCAAGAAAAGCCATCATTCCTGTACCTATTCAAAGACTGCAGAAAGAGAAATAAAGAACGGTAATGAAAAAGTGTGGAACAAACCAAATAATATTTCAAGTATTGCCTATATTTGATGAATTAATCATACATATTTCCTACGATGCCTAGATTTTCGTCACTACTCTTATGCAAGTTAAAATATCACCAGGTAGAAACAGAATTCTAGAGCTTACTTTCCTGTGACCCGGAGAGATGCTCCCTGCTTAAAAAATTCTGAACTTGGTTCCAGTTCCTTCAAAATGACCGGAATACCAGGCTTTATTTTAGATGTAGCCATTATGAGAACACTTCATAACCCCCGCAGGCAAAAAAATGAGTACCTGATTATAACTGTTAATAAGATAAAGATCACCAACGATATCTATATTTAACTACTACACTAGTGAGAACCGAGCAAGAATTACAATGAAGTCCAATACTTGAGCACTATATAGCATTTGCCTACTAATCGATAATCTAGCAGCATATTCAGTAACTATAACAAATACCTCAAACTATACTGAAGAAGATTCTCATCAACCGGAAACTTGAACAATATAGAACCTTGACAGGTTAAACAAAGAAGCACTTCAAATGTTAAACAATTCAGTATCCAGTTTCCTAGGTCAAAGGCATGGTACTGAGAGACCTTCTTGAAATATGCAGCAAGTTCCAAACCTAAAATGTCAATATTTCAATATCCAAGTATTGTACTTACTGCAACATCATACTAGTATGTCTACACTCTTAGGGGAACTACTGGAGCTCACTGACAATTACTATTAATAAACCTGTCGATGCAAAAAAAATGAGACATCTTAAGAGCGGTGGAGCACGACATCTCAGAGTTAGGCCTTCCAATAAACATGATCGTAATGCTGTAACGTCCAGATCGGAAATAAGAGCAGAATAAGATAGGAGAAGGGAAAGACTCCGGACCCGCTCCTCCCTTGAGACGCGTCGACGCTGGTTGCTTCGGGTTTCAGGTTGTGCGTGGCGAAGCCGGATGCGTTCTTCAGTAAACCCTTGGGACTCTTGGGCGGCGGAGGGAGGAGTCTGTGGACGTCGTTTAACTGGCCGGGAGATCGCCGGAGAGGGCGGTGGAGCAGTGCCAGAGAAGGCGAGGGATGAGAAAACCCCCTCCCCCAAACGCCTCTCTCTCTCTGGGTTGGGTCTCCGAGCCGGCGGGCTTGGGAGTTGGGGGGGGGTAGGGGATGGCGACTGGGTTGGGTCTCCGAGCCGGCGGGCTTGGGAGTTGGGAGGGGGTAGGGAATGGCGATTCGAGGTCGATCCCAAGTCTAGGGCGGAGGGTCCTCTACCAGGTGGTTCATGGGGCAAGTGAGAGAGTCTCTATCTTAATCAATCAACCCACAAATAATATAATAGCATATGAAAAAAAATAAAAATATCACTTGATCAGGAGTCAATTATCACTTAACTACTTGATTTTTTAGATTTCTAAGTTCTAGGTTAGTATTATTAGCCTAGTACGACAAGCAGCACGCTCTAGGACGTGTCGGATCCGGCCCAGCACTGACACGTGCCAGGTCACATATCAGGCCTAATTCAGCCCAATAACCTATTAATACTAATACACTAACAATTGTTAAAGTGTTGGCTTATATATGCTTCTTGTTTCTTAGAACTGAGCAATGTAGGACTAAACTTTTTTTAAGATGTTAAACTAAAAATAACCATTGACTCCTCACTAACTATTTTTTTTTTATAAAAAAATCATCCCAACCTACTTATTAAACTTTAAAAAAATATTAATTACTTTTTTATTTTATTAAAATATATAAAAATTTCAAAATATATAATATTCTTTATAAAATCTCTCTTCACTCTATACTAACAAAAAAAAAGTTAAACTCTCCAATCAAATCCACTCTTATTTTATATTGTTTCTAAAATTAGATTATCTAAAAATTCTCTCTTATTTTATTGAAGATTCTACTATAAGCTAGATAGTTAATAAAAATTAAAAAAAAATCAACTTTTAAAATAAAAATTATCTTTTTGAACATGTCTTTGTATTTATATTTTTTTATACTCTTTCTCATCAAAGTATACATTATAGTTATTATTACTTTGAAATCTTTAAATGAACTTTCATTGAGAGAGTTTGAAAGTTTGATATTATAAATATTAAAATTTATTAGAATATAAATGGTATAATTATCATGATGCATGACCTAATTTATTAATCTATGATAAGAATTAATAATAGAAATAAATGGGTGATTATATGAATTTTAAGTAATATTTTAATAAAATAATATGTAAAAAATGACCAAAATACCCTTTAGTAAAATTATAAAATTATAGCTAATAAAGGTTAGTAGGGTAATTTTAGTAGAATGGAAAATTTTTGATTTTAAAAGGTGAAGGGTTGGAGTTTTAAGGAAGAGTGAAAATGTTTAAATGAGTTTTTAGTCCTACATCTGGTAGTCTTGGAAAAAGAGTTGCTTCATTCTCTATATAAGAGATAGTGTCCTTCCTACCTACAAGTATGCCTATGTAATGGGTTATGGGCTATGGTTGGGCTTTGCCTGGCACGACCTGCCCACGGGCCCTGCCAGGCACGGCACGCGGGCTCCAAAATGTGGCCAGCACGACACGTTATATACACAGTGTCGTCCCAAGCACGGCCCGATTGGGCACGGGCCGGGCTTGTGCCGCTCACGGGCGGCACGGCTCGATAAGCATGCCTACCCAGCGGTAGCAGGAGCGATGGCAACGGCAACGGCAATAGGGGCGGCAGCCGAGGCAGCATAGAGGGTGGCAACAGCAGTATGAAGGGCTGCGGCAGCGGCAGCAGGAGCGACGGCAGCGGCAGCATAGAGAGTTGCAACAAAATTATAAAGGTCTGCGGCAGCGGCAGCATGGGCGACGGCAGCGGCAGCAAGGGCGGCGGCGATGGCAGCATGAAGGGCAGCAACGACAGCATAGACGGCAAAAGCGGCAGTATGGAGGGCGGCGGCAGCGGCAGCAAGAGCGGAAACGACAGCAGGAGTGGCGACAGCGGCAGCACCGGCAGCGGCAACGACAGCAGGGACGACGACAACAACAGCAGGGGCAGCGTCGGCGGAAGCGGCGGCGGGGTCATCGTTAGCGAAATCACGTAATGCGGCACGGACAGCACAGATAGCATGGGAGGCGGCATTGTTAACAAGGCAGACGGCATCCACAACAGTGGCGACGACATCTAAGTCAAGGATGTCGGTGCCGACAGCGGCAGCGACAGCAGTGAGTGCTGTACAGGAAGCATCGTTTGCGGCAGTGGCAAGACGGAGTGGGACTTGAATAGCACGAATGGTGTCGATAACGGCGGCAGGAGGGTTTATAAGAGCATGTATACGTGGGTAGGAACGCCGAGTGCTCCTCCTATTCAAGTGAAGTGTCTATACCCTTTGCTAGCCATTGGTAATGGATCATGCCTTGGCGTATGGAGTGTCGAGCTCCCCACTCGGCCGGGTGGCAAGCACTCACCTTTTGGCATGGAGCGCCCCGCTCGGCTCAACCTGCTCCGACGCGTATGGTTCGCCGTCGGGCGTTGACAGTCGAGCAATTTTTTTAGAGAATTATATCCAAAAAAATCAGGCTGCTCGGTCGCCTTCTTTAAAAACAAATTTTAAAAAAAAAACTTCGGTCGCTTTGTTTATAAAACAAATTATAGTATATAATTATTTAAATAAAATATAATATTCAACTTAAAATTTGTCTTTATAAAATCTCTACAATTGAGGAATCAATCAACTATTATAAAATCTATCGTCCAAAATAAACATATATGATAAAAAAAATTGAACCTAAAATTAGGTTACCTACTTATCTTCTGAATTAGATCCTAGTAGTTCTAGATTATAAATTAGATAATTAAAAATAAAAAAATTAATTTTTGAATATGTCTATTGATTTAATAACTCATCATCGTGATTTTCTTCATTAGGATTTCTAAACTTTATTCTATATAAATATTTTTCCTCGTTGAGATTCCTAAATTTTATTTTATATAAATATTTATTTTAAGAATACTATGTACCCCCCACTCAACCACTCGGGTGCATGGTAACCGTCGTATGAGCATGCAGGGCGTAACAAGATCCAATCTTTTCAATATTTATAATACAAATAGCTCGCCAAGTCAATATTAATATAATATAATTGTTATGCTCTATACCTTCCCCCAGGACACGTGGCAGACCATAGTGAACTCCACATGTAAACCCCTATCCCTTTAATTAAATAAAAAAGGGTCCGGTTCGAAGGAGGGCTCGGGGCGAGAAGAGTCGAAGGCTCTTCTCCCTCGCGACGCCTCCTTCCTTCGTCGCGAGGGCGTCTCACTTCCGTCCGCAGCAGAGGAGAGGAGCTCCTCTCCTCCGCCTCCCGCCGCTGGCAGCTGGCCGCCGATCGCACTCTGGCGCCGCCCTCTCCTCTCTGCCGCGATGAAGAGACCTTAGCAGAGGTCTGCCGCCGCCGAGCGTGTCATGCCCCGACTCGCAGGACGACACGTGGCAACCGCCGTATGGGCCCTACGACCCATACCAGGCATAAATATAAACATCGCAATACATAAACACCCACAATTCCAAATAACATCTTAATACAGTCCCGATATATCCTAATACAATTCTAAGACTGACATACGAAAACTCATAACGACGATCGTATACCTTCCGCGATGAACCCTTCGTCAACGACCTCGTTTAATGCGTCTGCACCTGCACACACATTGAACGTGGTGTGCTCAGCCTTGCGGCCTAGTGCGAAATTACGGCTCTACCGAATAAAGAAATCAAAGGCTGGGAGGAGTATTCTAGGATGCCTTTGGTTGTTAATCATCATTTTTCATTTGATTTGTGTAAATCAATTTATAAAAAGTAGTAAAACAACATAAATAAATACAGATGTATATTTCACTAGATGTCACCTAAGTTGTATCTAGTGTCAATGTCAACAGTATGTCACCTACGTCATAATAAGACTTTAAAGTTACAAGACTCGGGCTGCCAGCCTATGCTTAGTGAATACCCGAGCCAAGGGTATCAGTAAGCCCATCAATGTCTTTCTGTCTTTGTCTCTACCTATGCCCGCTGCACTGATGTTGGCGGAGAGGACGGGTGACTCGATATCACTCTCCATCGTTTCACTAGTCGCTGACCATTTCTCCCCTAGCGAAACCGTCGTGCCCTTATATCCTCTCTGGATTCGTAGGAGCAACGACATCTGTGTAGTACTACACACTGTCTGCAGACAGGGTCATCATCATATCAATCTCATCGGTCTCGGCTAGCCGGAATAATAACCTAGGATCCGGACTACTCATCCGATCGTCTGCAGAACGTCAAGGATGATAGTCGTGTGGTCTATGGATCCACCTTCCCAGTCCAATAGTAGTCGACGTCGACCGAGATTGACGCACATCCGCACGATGGGCTGTGGCAACCTCGACTCCATCGGTGCCAAGTCCATGGTAGGGCTCATCCTCGCTAGCCATCTTAGGACTATCACGAGGTTGCCTGAACGACACTCGTGCGGGTATAAATTTCTGGGTAAGGACTTGCTCCATATTTTCGGTCTAATATGACCATGGAGTTTGTACAGTCTCTTTCCCTACCAGCTCCCAGTATCTAAGCTATGCATAACCTGGGGAGTGGTGCTCCCAGTATCTAAGCTATGCATAAGCTCGGGAGTGGTGCTCCCCCCCAGTATCTAAGCTATGCATAACCTCGGGAGTGGTGCCCCTCAGTATCTAAGCTATGCATAACCTCGGGAGGGGTGCGTAGCGGGATGTCACCGTTTGACCACTGTCGGTACGCGGCGGTCAACCGGGACATCTGAAAAAGACCCCTTTCTGTTTAAGTTACGGTGACGTCGCCAAGAGGTTCTAACATTTCGTTATTCACTATCTACGTCTGCATGGTAGTTGTGCTAGCATAACATAGAAAAATAATAAATTAATATATAACATGCAGGACACGCTATCACGACATATTAGAACTTAGCAGGAAAATCATGGTATATCATGCATGTTAGAAAGAAATAAATTAAACTAACATGCAGACAAATCAAATCTTATCGAGCATAATATTTTATTATATTTAAGACATCCAAGAATTATTCCTAAGAAGACCCCTGCGGGAATTCCCTAGCTTGAATAAATCCTACATCGGAGAACCAACGCACCTGACTTGGCGGTTTACTCCTCGGAACCAACCCGCATAGAAATGAATCACTGCGACGAACTACGCAAATCGCGTACCCACGATAATCCTAATTAACATAATTATTTAAAATAAAATTTAATTTAATTTTCTCTAAAGTAAAGCCTACGTTTACTTTATCAATCTAACTTATACAATTATCCTAATTAATTATCGCTTAACAAGCCTAAGTTTAAATTTACGATCCCATGTTTAATTTAGGGGGCACATACTTAATTAATACGCCCATGTTTACTCCATAGGCCTATGTCCACATTTTTGGCCTAATTAAATTATCAATAAATTAATTAAAGTAATTACTACATTTAATTAACCCAAACCAAACATACAATAATTAATTATATCTAATCAAATCTTAATTAATCATATTTTAAATTTTTACTAATTAAACTAACCACCATGTTAAATTTAATTTAATTAACTTAAATAACTTCTATCAACTTATACTCATTTAAACCCATCATCTAGCCCAAGTCACCCAAGGGCCCAAATAACACCCATCAACACTTAATTAGATTAATTAAATCTTAATAGCTATTTTAAATCACCTAATCATACTCATGAAAAGTTAAATTATTTTTATTTTTATTTTTATTATTTTATTTTAATTTTTATTATTTTATTATTATTTTATTATCATTATTATTTTGACCGGTCAACAGTTGATCCGGTCAATGCTGTTGACCCGGTCAACGCGGTGGACCCGGTCACTGTACATCCGGCTTAACTTGAGTCTGACCCAAGCCTAGCCGGTTTGGTTCGATCTAGTCAGCTCCAACCCATCTAAAACCGAGTCCGACTCGAGTTCGATTCAAATTAATTTGGTTCGACTCAGGTTCATTTTAATTCAATCTGGTTCAGCTCGGATCCAGTCCAACCAACCCAATCCGATTTGATCTAACTCGAGCTCGAACCACTTTCAATTAATTGATTCAGCTCATCCTAACTAAACCCAACCCGAATCCAAACTTAACTCAAATTCAACCCAACTAACTTAAATTCGATTCAACTCAACCCATTCACTTTTTCTACTCAATTAAATCATTAAATTTTTACTTAACTTAATTTATCATGCTTAATTAATCCACTAAGTTTAGTTAATTAACATTAAGCATGTTTAAATTAATCTAAGCATTCAACAATACTAATTTATACTAAACATGTTTAATTACGTCTAAACATGCTTAATTAATCACTAATCGTGATTAAGGAAATAAAACACATCACCTTCCGGAAACACTGTTCACTCGCTAGAATAGTAGCGCCGGCCACCGGAACCCTAGCTGCCACCTCGCCAGAGTCCGTGAAATCACCGGCCAACTTGACGACGAGCTCCGGAAGCCTTCGCACGAGAGGAGATCAACAATGGCCTGTGAAAAATCCGGCCATCAACGCCAAAAATTCATCTTTTTGTGGCATCGCCGGCAAACTCTAGGGCAAGTTCACTGGAGGGCGAAATCGCCCGTTCACAGAGGGGAAACATAGCCGCTCACCTTGCGAACGAGCAGGGAAGGAGGGGAGGAGCATCCGGCCGGCGAAACGAGTGGATTCGCAGCTCCACTCCTAAACCGGTCGTGCTGCGGATTGGAGCAGCGGCGACGAAATCGTCGCTTGCTGCAGTTGCATCGGGGTCAAACGCAAGCTCACGAGCTTGCGGCGAGGGCGAGCAGCTCGAGCCCCAGCAACCACGAACGGAGCGTCGGCGATCTGCGCGTGGAACGATGGGCGAACGACGGACGGTTGCTGCAGACGGCGAACAGATGCAGCACGAGACAAGGAAGATTGCAGGGGAAGGGTCGCGCGGTTGCAACAGAGCTCTCCTCGTCTCCGCCGAACGCTCCTCGTCGCGGCGAAGAGGAATGGGCAGTGACGTCGGCTGCGGATGGTAGCAGCGAGCGCCGACGAGGTGGAAGGGGCACGAACGGCAGACAGCTGCTCTGCTTCGGGTGAAGGAGGCAAGTGTGAGGAAGAGGGCGTCGCGAGTGGGGACTTCGGAGGCGAGGCACAAGCAGCAGAAATGCTTCTGCCGAGCTCCCCTTCTTGCGACGAGGAACGATGCTCGGCGATCAACAGACGGCGGACGGCGAGCTCGCGGGAAGGACGACGGATGACTACTTTCGCGGTGAGGAGAATGCAGGGGAAAGGGGGTCACCGAGCTCCCTTTTCCGTCGAGGAGTGGCGCATGGTGGACGACAGGAGCCGGCGGCAGCCGACGGATGGCGGGCAGCGGCCAACGGTGCAATGCGGGCGTCGACGCTGCTCCACTGCGGGAGAGGGAGGCGTGCTCGCGAGGTCGAGGATGGAGGCGGGTGTCGTGCGGCTCTTCTCGTCCACAATGCCTCCTTCGAACCGGGTCCGAGCCGGTTCAGCTGGACCGGCCGGTTGGCCGGCTCATCTGAACCGGACCTTTTTTTCCCTAAAAATAAGATTTTGAAGATGGGGGTTTACAATCCTGATATCAGTCAACTTGTAAACCCCTACCCTTAATATGAAAAAAAAAATTGGTCGGTTCCACCAAAGCGGCTCACCCGATCGGTCCAATTGCACCGACCTAATGGCTGGTCCAACCGAACCGACCCTTCGAGTAAAGGTGCACACAATGGGGGGCGAGCGAGCGAGCCCTAAAGCTCGTGTTTGATTCCTCACAGCTTCTTCTGCAACCTAGCGATTGATTATTATCTGATATATTAAATAATCAATTTTGCACACGCCATTGCCCTCGATTTCCCCTGTTTGGGAGTTTGCCCAATCACCGCCGCTTCACCTCGTCGTCGCCAATCCGCCTCTATGATCGCTCGGGACAGTCGCTCCGACTCCTTCGCAAGCTTAGAGGTTGGTGGTCCTCCTAGATCTACTCGTGAAGGCATCCGATCGGAGTTCTGCAATCGGAGCATCTCGCCCATGCGTCGACGACAGGTCACATTATCTCGTTTCCCCCTTCTACCACTTGATCCGCTCCCACTTGGTGTTTGCAAATTCGTAAGTGAGTAGATTCGGCTTCCATCGTTCCTTCCGCCCTTTGATTTCATATTCCGCCGTGATTACCGCCCACGGGTGGTCAGACGATCCCTAAACTCACGACGCTCCGTTCTTACGAGTGGATCTTATTGCAGCATACTCTCCACATTCATGTGCATGAAGTCGTCGTCGCCTTCCGCCGGCAAATTGATCGGTCACGAGTTGTGGAAGCTCCGGCGAGGGATTCAACGAAGGAAGGTATCAATCTCGCTTTTTCTCCTAAGCATGCTTTAGGGGATAATTAAATATATTTAGTGTTAATTAAATATAGTTAGTGATACGGTTAGTGCTAGTATCTATATGTTATGATTAAGTTAGTTTAATCCTAGTTAATTAGTGGATTTGTTAGAAAATATTTAATGGCTAATTAAATTGCATAATTAATTACATTTGATTAAGGTATGGGCCTAATATTGGGTCATGGCTCAAATAGTTAAAGATAAGTTAATTTAATTAGTTAGTGAGTCAATATAATCGACCTAGGTTGACCACGATCAAAGTTGACCAATTATGACCAATGAGTTTAAATTGGGCCGAACGAATTGGGCTAAAAAAATTAAGGCTAGGTTAGCACGTAGTTAGGTGGTAAACATGGTCAAAATTTGACTGCTACTGTTGACTAGGTCAATGTTGACCAAAATTTAAATTAGACTTCATGAACCCAAAATTGGGTCGAGTAGGCTGGGCTAAATGGATTGGGTTGCTTCGTAAGCTTAGCTAACTTGGGTTCCAAATCTTGATTTAAACCTTAAAATTTAACTTGGGTTCCAAATCTTAATTTAAACCTTAAAATTGAGATATTTTGGCTAATGAAATGGGTTCAACTTGATTTAGGGATAATTAATTTGAATAATTAAGTGGATTAGTATAGTTAATTAAATTAGGATTGACAATGTGAACTAAATAAATGAGATTAACTTATTAGTTAACTTAAGTTGATTGTAAGAGAAATTGAATTGGGCTAAGAGAAATTGATTGTAATAATTGATAAAATATACTTAGGCCTAAAAATGTTAATCAGAATGTTTAAAATATGTTAACTTGTATTTGAGTAATTAGGTAGAGTTAGTTATTTGATTGCATGCGAAAATTTAATTAGATAGGATATAATAATTTGATTTTATTAATTATATTAAGTTGACGTGGGCTTTCTTAATGAATATGGGCCTACCATTGGATATAGGCCTATAAATTGGATATGAGCTTATTACTTGGACCTATGCCTATAATTTGAAAGGGCTAGATCAATTGAATAATTTAGGTTTTTTATTGGTCAATTTCTATTGTATAAATTTTAAGAAATTATATTAAATTCTATTTTAAATAATTTTGTTATTTAGGACTATTGTTTAAAATGCATGTCTAGTAAATCATCGACATATATATTATTGAGGATACTAAGTGGATTGGTTCTAAAGATCAGACTACTGATTTATAGGCATGCAAATTGGCCTGGATGGCTCGCGGCAGCTCGGCCACGACCCGACTTGGGTCGTGCCCAAAACGACCCGCCACTAGTGCCATGCGGGGCTGGGCCGTAAGGTCGAGGCCCGTAGGCCAGCACGATATGACACGAATAATATATATATTAAAAATATTGAATAGAAAAATAGTTAATATTGAGCGTGCTCAAGCGGGCCGTGCTCGGGCCGGCCCTAGCACCGCCCGTTTGCATCTTTACTGATTAACCTAGGTTGTAGGTAGATATACGTCTCTAGATGTCACCTAGGTTGTGTATCATGTCGGTGTCACTAGTATAAGTTATCTATAACACCTCTATTGTTATATAACAAGACTTATGCTGGCTATTATTATTGTTATATTACAATCTATGTCTCTGCCTATGCGTGCTGCACTTATGCTGGCGGAGAGGATGGGTGGCCCTTGATTACTCTCAATTGTTTCGCTAGTCGCTGACCTTACCTCCTCCTCGAATCCATAGGGGTAACGACACTTGTATAACACACTGTCTGTAGATAGGGTCACCATTACAGAAGTCTCATCGGCCACGGCAAGCCAAAATCATAATCCTAGGATCCAAACTACTCATCCGATCGTCTACAGGACGTTAATGATACTAGTCTTGCGGTCTACACCGTCCAAGGCTTAAGAGAATCATCTTTTCGGTTTAAAAGAGGTCTACATTAGCTAAATTAAGCGTCACATCCTCGCAATGGGCCATAGTAACTTGACCATGCACTTGCTAAATCATCGGATATATTTATCCTCGCCAGCCATCTCAAGATTATCACGGTGATATCCAATCATCACACTTGTAGGTAACAATATCTGGGTATGGACTCACTCCATTTTTAGTGTATCATGACCTAGGAGTTAATCTAGTTCAACCCTCAACTTACTCCTAGTATTTATGTCACGCCCCGACCCACCTGTCGGACACGTGACAACCGTCGTATGAGCCCAAATGACCCATACAAGCCATTTGGTAATAAATATTGTCCGTACACACAATCGACACGGCGAAATATACAATTAAATTACTTATACAACTCTACTAACACAGTCCCGATATACCTACTACAATTCTACAATAACATTATCGATAAATAAAACTAACTTCATCGATAGCCTCATCTTCATCAAATATCCCGGTTAGTCATCTAACAACCTACACACAGATTGAACGCGGTGTGCTTAGCCTTGCGGCCTAGTGCGAAATTACAGCTCGAAACCACAATACGAAATCCAAGGCTAAGGGGATCGTTCAAGGATGCCTTAGTGAGATTAGTTATCATATAACAACTTTTTAATATTTTACATGTATTATCCGACTATGTTATATGTCAACCTAGGTTGTAGGTAGATGTATGTCTCTAAATGTCACCTAGGTTATATACAATATCAGTGTCACTAGTGTAAATCATATATAACATCTTTATATTTTTATATCACATGACTCGAGCTGCCGACCTATGCTTAAGGAAAGTTCTGGCCTAGGACTTCTTCCCTAAGTCCATCAGTGCCATTACAATCTATGTCTCTGCCTATACTCGCTGCACTGATGCCGGCGGAGAGGACGGGTGACCCAATATCACTTTCCATCGTTTCACTAGTCGCTGACCATGCCTACCCTAGCGAAACCATCGTGCCCTTACATCTTCTCCAGATTTGTAGGGGCAACGACTTCTGTGTAGTACTACACACTGTCCATAAACAGGGTCACCATCATAATAAACTCATCGGCCACGGCTAGCCGGAATAATAACCCTAGGATCTGAACTACTCATCCGATAGTCTGCAGAACATCCAGGATGATAGCCGTGTGGTCTACGGATCCACTATCTAAGGCGTCTCATAAGGAATTACCTTCCCAGTCCAATAGCAGTCAACGTTGATCGGGATATACACACATTCGCACAAAGGGCCGTGGCAACCCCGTCTCCATCGGTGCCAAGTCCATGGTAGGGTTCATCCTCGTTAGTCATCTCAAGACTATCACGGTGCCGCCTAGACGACACTCGTGCGGATATCGGTATCTAGGTATGGACCTACTCAATTTTTGGTTTATCTTGACCTAGGAGTTAATCTGGTCCAACCCTTAGCTCACTCCCATTATCTAAGCTATCTATGATCTGTAGCCTCGGGAGGTGCTGGTGTGTGAACATCACTAACCAAATGCTAATGGTTCGCGATGTCATCTAGGGTGCATTAATAACACTTTAGTTTAAAATTTAATTATGTTCTTAAATGATACTAGTTCCATGTCACCTATGTCTCTATACTAGAGTGTTAGGTGTAAATCATGATACTACTTTCTATGTTTGCTTATTTTTATCATGTTGCGCATGATATTATTTTATATTTAGCATTTAAACATAATTAACTAGCATTCGGTAAAAATAATATATCATGCTTAAAGTAGAGAAAAGAATAAGCATACATGGTATATCATGCTAAATAAAATATAATATCATAACAGACATCTTTTCTTAGTATTTTTAAAAGTATAGCGATTATTTAATTGACACGCATCCGAGAATTTTCCGACAAAATCTAAATAAGATTTTCTGCTAGCTGGAATAAATCATACTATGATGAGCCTACGCACTTGATGTGGCGGTTTACTCTTCGAAACCAACCCAAGGTCCGTTCATTGAATTTTATTCTCTGACACTGTCTCAATCCACGTGCCGTTATTTACGCATTTTATATTTTCCTGTCAATTATTCAACGAAATTTAAGTCTCAATCCAGAAATAGTTTCTCAAATCTCTTTTCACCATTACTCTTAGAATGATCTCTAGAATCACCTCAATTTTTTTCCAAGTTCGCCGGAAAATTTCTCTGGTGATCGCCGGAAAGTTCGTCGGAACCCTCGCTGGCGAAATTCTTCAATCAGCACCAGTATTGGTATCAATCGAAAGCTCTCTTCATGAGGATTCCAAAAATCATATTTGCCCCAATTTTTATAGCTCATATGCGATCGATTTTACCGATTAAAAATTTAGGCGAAATCCCTAAGTTAGGATTTTTAGCTCGCCGGCAGCCAACCGGCGGCCAATAGCCTTCAACTCTGGTACTAATGGATAGCTCTCGTTAAGGAGAATTCATAGGTACCAAGTTTGTAAGGTTTCACGGTCAGAATGGCCAGAAATCGTCGGAGCAAGCTCCGGCAATCGAAACCCTCGCCGCCGACGCCTCTCGCACGATTTCTCCCTCATCTCTACACCAAATTTGGGCATCTTGGTATTAAAATGAAGAGGAGGTCGAGATCTACCTGTGGCTAAAATTTGGGAGCCTAATTCGTTGTAGTTTCACCGGAGCATCGTCGAGAAGTTGCGTTGCCGTTGCCATTGCTGCGGAGGAGGAGAGAGAAGGAGGGAGAGGAGCGCACGCTCGGTGGGAAGAAAAGAAAAGAAAATTTAATTAGTTAATTAAAATCTTAAATCCTAATTAAATCTTAACTGTCCAATTGACCAATCAAACGACGTCCAAATTACGATCCGTCTACATCGTTGGATTCCTTATCAAAAATACTACCTGATGTATAATTTTCACATCAAAATCTCATACTTCAAAAATTCATATAAATTTACAAATAAGTTATTTAAAGAATTTCTTTTACGATTAAACTCTCCAAATACTAAAATTACTCTATTGTCCTTATTCAAAAATCACGGGTCTCACAATCTAAGCTGTCTATGATCTGTAGTCTCGGGAGGTGCTGATTGATGAACATCATTAACCGAACACTAATAGTTCACGATATCATCTAGTGTACATTAAAACACCCTCTATTTTAAAATTAAGTGATGTCCTATAATGATACTAATATCATATCACCTATATTTCTATACTAGAGTGTCTCGTGTAAATCATGTTATTACTTTCTATGATTGCTTCATTTTTATCATTTTCAGTATAATATTTTTTTGCATTAAGTATTACATTATAATTAATTGGCATACGGTAAAATTTGCATATCATGTAAAGTAGGAATACAATAATAAGCATACAAGACATATCAATATGTTAAATAAAATATAATTGTCACACCCCAAACCACCTTTGGGCATATGGCAATCGTCGTATAAGATGTACTCCAACACTACAACTTATACAAGGCTAAAAGTATCACAAAGCACTACAATTTTATTATTTAAAGAAAGTGGAAGCAATTACATTTTACAAGTAAACCAACACTATCACTTTAAATCTCTATCTAGACCACCAAGTCGATATTGTTCGTCAAGCTATGTTCTCCCTCACTCTCTGCGAGTAACCAATCTATAACCTGCGCAACAGGGGAAAAATATGCACATCTGAGTCACGAAACTTAGTAAGGCTACGTAGAGATCCCTAAAAATGGGCATAAGATATTATACAAACCAACAAAAAAATATATCCACTAAAATCACATATTAAATGAACACATCCATAATATAACAAGCAATAAATAAGAAACATCATGAACATGATCATAACATAACATATAACAGCATATAAGAAACATTATCATAAC
The DNA here is from genome assembly GCA_030544415.1 of Thalia dealbata. NCBI lineage: Eukaryota > Viridiplantae > Streptophyta > Magnoliopsida > Zingiberales > Marantaceae > Thalia > Thalia dealbata. The sequence goes on along the minus strand of CM060454.1, from coordinate 31,163,751 downwards.
AATGCCACTAAATTAAATACATCATATCACTTCAATTAATATTTCATCATCTAACCATTCTACCCCTAAGGTGTCATGCCCCAAACCCACCTTTGGGCACATGGCAACCGTCGTATAAGTCATACTTCAACAACACAACTTATATAAGGCTAAAAAGTATCACAAACGCTACAATATTATTAATTAAACATAGCGGAAGCAATACATGTTACAATTACACCAATACTACTAATTTAAATCTCTATCTAGATCACTAAATTGATGTTGTTCGTCAACCTATAACCTGCGCAACAGGAAAAAATGTGCACATCTGAGTCGCGAAACTCAGTGAGGCTACAGAGAGAGAACCCTAAAAATGGGCATAAAGTATTGTACAAATTAACAAGAAAATATATCTACTAAAATCATATATTAAATCAACATGTCCATAATATAACAAGACAATAAATAAGAAACATTATGAACATGATCATAACATGGCATACAACAGCATATAAGAAATATGATCATAACAATGCCACTAAATCAAGATATCATAGCACTTCAATTAATATTTCATCATCTAACCATTCTACACCTAAGGCAACCTCTTATGTCCAAGGTGAACCCTCGTCAGAGATTTCCCTGAACCCGTCAGTGTCAACTCTATGTCTCTGTCCTACATGCATGTACACTGACGTTGGCGGAAGGAGTTGGTGATCACGGCACCCCTTCTTTCCAACACAAGTACCATACAGCGCTGTAATTCTGCACCATGGCAGGATCACCATACAAATCACAAATCACATCCAACACCAGCCTGGCAAGCTGGGATCCACCACATATAAACCTGGACTACTCAGGGATCCACATCTGTTGAGCATGCCAGCGTCATCAGGTTCCCTAGCCTAGGTAGCGCATTACGCGGTACTGTTCCTAGCACACCTTCTACCTTAGTGTAACACAAATAAGTTAGATTCTGCACCGAAGTGAGATCCCGGCTACACCAAAGTATTAGTAGCTAAGTCAACCGAGCTTGCACTTCTACCATTGCTAGCACATGGCTCCTCACCACATGTTGGCACATACCACACCCATGAACTCACATCTTCACCTAGGTTATCATAACCTTAAGATGTCTAGAGTTTTTAATCATATATCAATTCAGATCACTCTAAGTGTTATTATAACATCATCCTAAAGTGTCTCAAGTATTATCTCATGTCCACATGTTCCATGTTCTCCCTAAGTGTCTCTACATCTTTAGCAACATGAACATTGATAATAATATCACAACATGAGCATAATATTAATAACATGTATATAACAGCATCAATTCACATACCAGCATGGTACAACTTACAACTCACGTCAGGAGCAAACATATGATAGCATCATACATTGACTAGCATGATATTATTTCCAAACTCACATCAAGAGCATGCATATAATAGCATCGTACAAGAACTAGCATGATATAACTTTCAATAAGTTACATTCTAATTAAATATGTAATCCAGCAGATATATAACTTATGAGCATGTACAATAATTAACAACGACCCTTAGGACTCAGCATCTATAGTAGGCCAAATAAAATTTGAAACCATAAATCCTCACCTGAGTCTTAAGCAGATCTTTAACAAGAATCACAACTTGGTCGTGATTCTTAAAGCAAGCAAGCAATCAATCGAGCAAGCAGTTCCTTTCTACATTGTTATTTGTTAAGCAATGGCACAACAATACAATCCTAAAATAAATTAAAGACAATCAAGCAAGCATGCATAAATAACACATCTCAAACAATCATCTTAACAACCCCTCTACTCACAACCTCACACCCAATTTTATTTAATTTCTTTTAAATCAACCGAATAGATTAATCATTCCAAACAAACACAATCACCACAATTATACATCAACCAACCCTAGTCATACCAATATTCACATTCAAATTATATCATACGGGCATCAATTAAATATCTATTTTTATAAATAAATTATTCTAAAAATTTAATTAATCATATTGATCAATTATACCACCTTAATTAATCTAAACCTAACTTTTAATAATTCTGTAAAAATTAATCTAAACCATAATTTTAATAATTATACCACCTTAATTAATCTAAACCACAATTTTAATAATTATACCACCTTAATTAAATTATTTTAATTCTGTTTAACATGAACCAAACATAATAATATCATTCTTTCATGTAAATAACATTCAATTTATTTATTTAACACCTAAATAATCCTAAACAACCTTAATTAAATCAAAACACTATCTTCAGAGTTCTGAAAAATTCTAATTAAATTCTGAAAATTATATCTAAGCATAAAATAGCATCAAAAATTATTTTATATTTTTATGACATCATTAATGCGCTCAAACCCTTGAACCCAACTTAAAATAATTAAAAACCCGAACCTAAAACTTTCTAAAAATTTCAAATAAATTCATAAGAGTTCAAAACTTACCGACTAAGACCTAGAAATGTTGAACCGAAGTAAACCGGTCTAAACACTTTGAAAACCGGCTGAACCCATATTGAACCGCAGATGAACTAGAGAACCGGACCGGTAGGTCTGGGTAACCCGGACCGCCGCATGCGCCACACACGCGTGGTCCGTCTTCCCCCTCCGCTCGCACCCCGTTTGAGCGCCGACGACTCCACCCCGCGTCCACCGACTTCGTCGTCGTTCCGCTTCTGCCAAGCCACCAGAACCACACGTACGACCTCTCCTCAACTTCCTCTCCCATCTATCCCCACCGGCAAGCTCCCTGTCTCCCACGAACGCCGGCGCCCGCTGCCCTCCGTTGCAGCGCACAATTTTCGCCGGCAGCCGCTTCCCAGCTTTCGGCGATGCCCCAAACACTTCAATTCGACTTCTTCCGACTCGAATTGAAGCTGCACACCCCACCGTGGAGGAAAGAGGACGACCTTGCGCCGACCGTCGGCGAGATCGTCCAGAAACAGAGTCGGCCCTTGTTTCTGCCTCAAACTCCCGACCTCAACCGCCTCGCCCGCCTTCCCACCGCGGCCACCGCACCAGATCAACTCCACCGAAGCTTTCTCGTCCCCATCTACTTCGCCGCTGAAGGGGAAGTCGATCCCCAACCCTCTCACCGATGGAATCGACGGCAACAGGGACACCGATGGAATCGACGGCAACAGGGACATTGTCTAATCCACTTAATTAACTCATTAACTAAGCTTAATTAATCATGTGCTAATCGTGATTAAGGGGGGTGAGGGCATGTCACGCCCCGACCCGCAGGACGACACGTGGCAATCGCCGTATGAGCCCGACAAGCACATACAAGGCATAAATATAAATACTAAACTACATACACCCACATTTTCAAATAACATCTTAAATACAGTCCCGATATCTCCTAATACAAATCTAAGACCGGCATACGAAAACTCATAACAGCAGTCGTATACCTCCCGCGACGAACCCTCCGTCATCGATCTCGTCTCGTGCATCGACACCTGCACACACATTGAACGCGGTGTGCTCAGCCTTGCAGCCTAATGCGAAATTACGGCTCTACCGAATAAGGAAATCAAAGGCTAGGAGGAGTATTCTAGGATGTCTTTGGTAATTAATCATCCTCTTTCATGCCATTTCGTTTTAAACAATTCATATAAAAATAGACAGCATAAACAAACAATTAAATAAATAATTAAATGTGTACATGTCACTAGATGTCACCCTAGTCATGTCTAGTGTCCATATCAATAGTATGTCACCTACGTCATAGTGAGACTTTTTAGGTTTCATAAACTCGGGCTGCCAGCCTACGCTTAATGACTACCCTAGCTAAGAGTATCAGTAAGCCCATCAGTGCCTTTCTGTCTCTGTCTACCTATGCCCGCTGCACTGATGTTGGCAGAGAGGACGGATGACCCAGAGTCCCTCTCCTGTTGTTTCACTAGTCGCCAACCATGCCTCCCGTAGCGAAACCGTCGTGCCCTTATATCCTCCCCGGATACCGTAGGGGCCACGACACCTATGTAGTACGACACACTGCCCGTAGACAGGGTCACCTCTCTTAAATATCATCGACCACGGCTAGCCGGAATAACCACCCTAGGATCCGGACTACTCATCCGATCGTCTGCAGACGTCAAGGGTGATAGCCGTGCGGTCTACGGATCCACTGTCCAAGGCGTCGCATGTGGAATCACCTTTCCAGTCCAATAGCCGTCAACGTCTATCGAGATCGACGCACATCCGCACGATGGGTTGTGGCCCTCGACTTCGTCGGTACCAAGTCCATGGTAGGGTTCATCCTAGCTAACCATCTCAGGACTATCACGAGGCCGCCTACAACGACACTCGCGCGGGTGAAGGTTTCGGGTAAGGACTTGCTCCATATTTCCAGTCTAACATGACCATGGAGTGTGTACAGTCCCTTACCCTACCATCTCCCAGTATATGAGCTATGCATAACGTCGGGAGTGGTGCTCCCAGTGCTCCGCTATGCATCAACCTCGGGAGTGGCGCCTAACGGAAACGTCACCGTTCGACCACCATCGGGACGCGGCGGTCTACCGGGGCATATGGAAAAATGCTCCTTTTTCTCTAAGTGGCGGTGACGTCGCCAAAGGTTCTAACATGTCGCATATACTATCTATGTCTGCATGATAATCATTTAACATAATACTGGAAGCAATAATACACGCAAGACATGAATTTATAAAGCATGTTAGATACCTAACAAATAAACATGTTAGATAAGATAACTATGCTAGCATGCATACAATTTAAATCTTATCAAACATTATGGTTTATCATATTTAAGACATCCAAGAATTTTTCCTAAGAAACCCCAGCGGGTATTCCCTAGCGTGAATAAATCCTACCAACGGAGAACCAACGCACCTGGGATAGCGATCTGCTTCTGGGAACCAAGTCGCGCGGAGAATATCACCCGCCGAGCTTCTCAGATCGCGTACCCACAATAATCCTATTTAATAAAAATTATTTAAAATAGATTTAATTTATTTCCCTTAAGATAAATAAATTAAAATCTATCAATTAAATAATTATTACATTAAATTAATCCTATGCATGTTTAGGATTAATCTCATAATTAATCATATTTTTGCATTTTTAGCTAATAACTTCAATGAATTTTTATTAAATTTCTACTCATCAAACTCACCCATAACTTGGCCCAAGTCATCCAGGAGCCCAAGTAGAACCCATAGAAATTTTTATTATTTTTTTATTATTTTTTTATTTTAATATTATTTATTATTTTATTATTTTTAATATTATTTTATTTTTATTTATTTTTCTGACCTGGTCAACGGTCAACGTTGACTGGGTCAGCAGTGGGCCCGGTCAACGCTGACTGGGTCAGCCGTTGACCGGTCAACGCTGACTGGGTCGGCGGTTGACTCGGTCAACGGTTCGTGTTACTGTTCACCTGGTTCGGTTCGGTTCGGGTCCGGTTCAGCTAAATTAAATTCAATCTAATTTGACTCGAGCTCGAACCAGGTTCAACTTCTTTGATTCGGCTCACCCAACCCAACTTGACTCGAACCCAAACTTAACTCAAACCCAACCGATTTAACCCACTTGATTCGACCCAACCGTTTTCATTAAATAAATAATTTCTTATACACTAAGCTTAGTTAATTAACGCTAATCATGCTTTTAATTAAACTAAGCATACGTTAATACATCTTATTCTAATAACATATTATATTTACACTAATCATGCTTAATGTTTAACTAATCATGCTTAGCGTTCGCTAATCGCGATTAAGCCCTAATTAAGCACCTTCGCCGGATTAACTGTGCGCCGCCGGAAAACTCAGCGCCGCCGCCGGAACCCTAGTCGCCACCTCGCCGGAACTCGCGAAAATGAAAGCTAACGGCCGGCGAGCTTCGTAGCTCCTCGCTCAACGCGGAGACTACGCCGATCTGCGAGAATGACGACCATCAGCGCCTAAACGGCGATCTTTCCGGCGTCGTCTCCGGCGAACTCACGGCGTCTCCACCGGAGGGTGAAAACCACCCCTTTTCAAGGGGAAAACGCGGCTGCTCACCTCGCGGACGTCTGGAGAAGGAAAGGGCGGGGTTTGCGGCCGGCGAAGCGAGCGGATCGCGATTTGCAGCCGCCACCGGTAGGGTTCGATCGCTCGAACAGGGGCGGCGAGCTCAGCTGCCCGCCGAGGAGTCTTCGAACTCCACGAAGGCCCGTGGAGACGCGGAGACGGCCGGCGTCTCCAACCGCGGCGGAGGAGACGTCCGCCGAGGGATCTCGGGCGCTGGGCGACGACCGGACGGCAGCAGCTCCTCTGCTGCGGTGGTCGCGCGAACGGGATGGGAAAAGGGCGTCGCCGAGTCGCCCTTTCCGCCGGGAGTAGCTCGCTGGGGGTGGACGAGGGCAGACGACCGTCGACGGCGACGTGCAGCGGTCGACGGCGGAAGGCGGAGCGTCGGCGCTGCTCGGTGCGGGAGAAGACGAAGCGGCGTTGCTTCGTCGCGTGCTCGAGGCGATGGCTCAAGTGGGAAGGGCGTTTGCTCTTCTCGCTCGCCCCGTCTCGCTTCCTCGCCCGGTCCAAGCCGGTTCAGCTGGACCGGCCGGCTCTCCGGCCGGTGCACCTGAACCGGTCCCTTTTTTTTTTTTTTGATGGGGGTTTACAGGGCAGCACGTTACCTTCCCTCCCGCTCGTCTCCGCCGGCCTAGCGAACACGCTCCCATTCTGGCGAGAGGGGCAGTGGGTTCTCCGGCGAAGGCTCTCCGGAGGCAACGGAGGCAGGACTAAGGGTAACGGCACGTGGGAAGAGCTCGACACCGGGCGGAGAGGAAACAAAGGAAGGCAGCAGCTCCGACAATCACCTGTCGAGCTCCGTGGGCGACAATGTGGGAATGAACGGGGTCACCGACGAGGGAACCGCGGTGAGGCACGAGGAGAGGATGCGGACGACGATGACTTTGGCTCGATTGGGGGACTCGCCGGTCGCAGCCGCCCGATTTGGGCGTGCTCTGCTCGCTCCCCTGTTCCTATGCTCGAGCAGGGGAACATGGGCTGCCTTCCGCGGCTTCCGACGATAATGGGAAGGAGGGAGAGGAAAAGTGGGTCGTGGGGGATGGCATGACGACGAGCTCATCAACGCTCCTCCATATCTTAGTTTGACTCATGTATATATTGAAAATAAAACGAAACAAGGCCAAGCGTATATGTAAAAAATAAAGTCCCTTTTATACGATGGCCTATAATTGATTTGTGATCATACTGAGAATTGCTCCTCGATGTTTGCTCAGGTGGCCATATCCTTTTATGAGGCTTGATACACCTCGGGCACCACTTTGGCGTAATTCAAGTTGAGAGATTTTTTTATATCCTTTGTAAGTTAATTGCGGTAGTCATGATCATCCAAACCCATCACCCTGCAGGTATTTCCACATGGCTTTGGTACATATGATCGTTGCCGAAAGAGGAAGAGCGTCGTCCTTGGTAAAAAAAAAACTGATTGCAGGGTTCGGCTTTTCGAAGGACGAGCGGTCGACTGATGGTTATATTAAGTTCTAGAAACAACCTACCACCTATCTTCCTCACTCGCTCGGCCTGTCGCTGTCAGCGTAACAGCCTGTGTCCTCCGCGGTGTAACAGCCTACGTCCTCCGCCTCCGCTCCTTCTCCTCCTGTGGAACCCTAAACCCCCTAACCCTAGCCTATCCTCTAATAAATTGAGCATCCCTTCCGACCTTCATTTCATCCCTCTACCATCAAGATGGCGACTCATGCCCCTGCTTCCGATGCCCCTACTGGTGGTGATGATACCGCCGATAAAGTAGCCGCTGTCGTGGAGAAGGCCTTTCAAGATGCCAAAGAGGCTGACAACCGTTCAGCCAATTTGGATAAATGTTCTGATGAGGTCCGATCATCGATCATCCGAGCGAACACTGCATCTGCCAATATTGTTTCTACTGGCACCGAAGCCTCTTTGTCTGCCATCGCTTCGGCTGTCATTGCAGGCGACCCCTCTGTGCCTCCAGGCATCCGGGCTTCTGCTCGGGTTGCCACCAACGTTGCCACCGAAGCTTCTCTCCGTACAGTGACCGCGGTCACCAAAAACCTTGACGTTGCTGACCCTTCCGCCGACGGCGAGGCTAAGGAAGATGCTCCTACTTAGGATGAGTTGTTTGATTCAGTGTCTTGTGAGTCTGAGTGTTTCCTGTTGTGAGTCTGAGCGAGTTTTTGTTTGATTCAGTGTCCAGTTATGAGTCTGAGCGAGTTGTTGTTTCATTCAATGTCCCATTGTGAATCTGAGCGTTTCCCGTTGTGAGTTTGAGCGTTGTTCATTGTTGTTTGATTTCGTGCTTTGTTTGTAATTTCCAGAGTGAGTCTGAGCGTTGTTGGTTGTTGTTTGATTCTGTGCTTTGTTTGTAATTTCCAGAATAATGATCTCTTGAAACACATCGACGTCGGTAGCTTCGGGCTTCAGGGGGTGCGTGGCGAAGTGTCACGGGGTCCGTCCGAAGGGGAGATTTTGTTCGAACGGGCACCCCGTGCGGCGTGGGTAACAATGGTGTCGTTACCCACAAGCCTCTCCTCTGGTTTTCGGAAGGGGAATAAGGGAGGCAGGAAGGAATGGAGATAAAGGATCAAGTCTGTTATTTCTCCAGAAGGAAGCGGACTCAAAGGTCCGGACAAAAAAAACAGGGGTAGGGAACGTCCCTGCCGGAGGACAAGACCTCTCTTTCTCTCTCAGATTCTTATTTGTTCAGAATGCAGGAAGCGGGCAAAGAAATGATGATGCTTATTCGATCCTTAACGCACGGGCATATATATCCCGCAGCAGATGCATCTTTGGTGGGCGGCCTCTTCTTCTCGTGGTTGGGGCTTGGTCAGCAACATGATCCGTGAGAAGAGGGGCAGCATCGGTGGGGCTGGGTGAGATGGGTGACTTTCCTCCCCCGCCCGAGTCGGACGACGTCCACATCGTCCCTTGGTTGAGATAATCATGGATGAGACGCGCGTGTTTTCAGAGTGTTTCTTCCTTCTCCCAGCTGTCTTCTCCTTGCGAAGCACCTTTCCATCGCACTAGATATTCGGAGAGTCCGTCTGGTCGTACGCTTCGCCGTCCGAGAATCCTCTCCGCTTGTTGCGTGGGTGCATTGGTGATGGTGAGTGGTGTGTGTTCTGCTTGTTGTCGCGCCGGGTTAGGATCTTGATGGAAGGGCTTGAGCGTGCTGACGTGGAAGGTGGGGTGTATCTTGAGGCATGGGGGCAGATCCAGCTTGTAGGCGACGGCTCCGACTCGGGTCAGGATTCGGAAAGGGCCGTCGTATTTGGACATGAGTCCCTTGTGTTTGCGGGTCCCTCGAACCTTCTTCCACATCTGCGAGGTGAGCTTTAGGAGCACTTCATCGCCGACTGTGAATTCTCGACGTTGTCGGTGTTGATCCGCATACTTCTTCATGCGTCGTCGGGCTTTTTCGAGGTTCGCTTGGTTCTCCTCCCATTGTTCCAGCCAGTCCTTGATGAATTGGGATGCGGTTGGGCAGCGATCTTCCGCCGATATCCTCGTTAGTTCGAGGGGGTTGAGGGATGGCCGCCCAAACACGATTTCGAAGGGTGACTTGGTGGTGGCAGCGCTCTTTTGCAGGTTGTAGTAGCATTGGGCGGTATCTAGCAGCTCCACCCAGTTGTCTTGGCTAGCTGTGACAAAATACCGCAGATACTCTTCGAGGAGTGCGTTCGTCCTCTCCGTCTGTCCGTTTGTTTGAGGATGGTAGGTGGTGGAGAAGTTGAGTTTTGTTCCGAGACGTCGGAACAACTCTGTCCATAATCGTCCGGTGAAGCAGGCGTCTCGATAGCTTGTGATGTCTTCGGGGATTCCGAAGTACTTTATCACGTGGTGGAAGAAAAGTCCGGCGATGAGGGGGATCGGGTACCGGTTCTTGATCGTCACTTTGTTGAGAGCTCGGTAGTCGACGCACATTCGGAGCTTCCCATCTTTCTTCTTTTGGAATAAGATGGGGGCTCCGTAAGGGGCCGTCGAGGGTCGGATCAATCCAGCATCGAGGAGGTCCTTGAGTTGTTTCTTCAGTTCAGTTAGTTCCACCGGCACCATCCGGTAAGGGGCTTTGGCCGGCGTGCGCGCTCCGGGAATCAAGTCGATGTGGTGATCGGTGCTCCTACGGGGAGGTAGGGTCTTTGGGAGCTCATCCGGCATAATGGTCCGGAACTCCTCCACGAGTTCTCTGATGGCCACCGGCATGGGGTTGGGGTTTTCTGACTTTTCGTTTGCTGCTAGGATGGCGACGGCGATCGTGGGCTCTCCCCTGTTCACCCCTTTGGCCAATTGTATGGCAGTGAGGTAGCGATCCGTGGAGGTTGTGGTTTTGCCTTCGGGTGGTAGTAGGGTGGGAGTGAAGCCGGCCTGGCGGTCGTCCATTGTAAGGAGGCCGCCCATGTGAGGGACGACAGCGGTCTTGGACGTCAGCAAGAATTCAGTCCCTAGGATGAAGTCGAAGTCATCCATCGTCACGATCGTCAGGTTGGTTCGTCCCTCCCATGGCCCGATTTGGACGACGGCCTGGTGCACCACCCCCGCCACTTTGGAGGCTACCGCATTCACCGTCTTCATCCGTAGGTTGCTGGGTTCGACCTTCAGCCCTAGCTTCTTCGCTAGCCCCTCGCGCATGAAGTTGTGGGTGGCTCCGGTGTCCACCATGGCGCTGCAACGTTGTCCGTTTACCTGAAGTGAGACGTACATCAGGCGAGGGCTTGGTTCGGTCTTCACCGCGTTGAGTCGCTGGACGGGAGTCGCTCGAGCCGGTTCTCCGATCGTGAGGTCTTCTTCGAGCGCTTCTGCCTCCTCCTCCTCCTGGATGACAGGGGCGGTCGTCCTCTCGCGTCGGGGGTAGGTTAGCATCGAGTACTCTTCCTGGCGACGAGGTTCGTTCCGTATGACTTCGGTGTGGGTTGCGGGCTGGAGGTGGGAGAGCAGGTGGTCGCCGCCAGCCGCTGGATCCTCCGCCGCCCCGCCTCTGTACTCTCGGGCCGGGAGGTCGATACTGAGTCGTCCGTGAGCTGCCTGCAAGTGAGGGGGTCGTCCCTAGTCGGAGATCCTGTAAGCTTTCGGTGAGGGAGATTGCTTCGCGAAGGGAGATGACCCTGCGGCGGATGAGCTCGTTTTAGGGAGCCGGCTGAAGTCCGTGGATGAAGGCGAATAACAGGTCTTGTTCGGACATGTCTCGGATGTCCATGTGGAGGTTGTTGAATTCTTGGACGTAGTCTCGTACGGACCGGTTCTGGTACAGCTCCCGAAGCCGCTTGCATGCAATCCAGGCGGTGTTTCCCGGGAGGAATTATTGATGGAGTTCCCTCGTCATCTCCTGCCAGTTTTTTGGTTCGTCGACCTCACCATCGAGCTGCACCTCGCACCTGATTCGCCACCACTACTTTGCATCCCCGTCCAAGTATGTGGCCGCCGTGGGGACCTTGTACTCTTCTGCGGTTCTCGTCGCCCTGAAATATTGATTCATATCCCAGATGAAGTTCTCTAGGGCTTTCGCGTTCCTAGCTCCGGAGAAGGTTTGGGGTTCTCGGATCTTCGCGGGGGTCCGGGCGCGGACTTCGCTGCCGAGTCGGAGCTCCTGACGGACTTTCTGGAGCTCCTCTTGGAGCACTTCCATGGAGACGAGTCCGGGTGGAAGGGCCACATTGAGGGGTCGGGCGGTGGTGCGACGTAGTTCCTCAAGGTCTCCATGCATCTGGGTAACGGCCTTGAGGAGCTCGTCCATGCGCGTGTTGAGCGCGCCTTCTTGCGAGGTGCCTTCGTGTTGAGCAGGGGGCAGACCGATCGCCGCCTCTATCCCCATCATGCGTTCCTCCAATTGTTCGAGTTGTTGTTTGGTCACCATGCTCGGAGGGCAGGGAGGGGGCGTTGCTTTAGTTCTCCCCGGATGGCTGGGTGTTGCGGTTCCCGCCTCTCTTCCAGGTGTCGTTCGTCGTCGGGTGATCCCTGGGGAGCTGCCTTGTCCCTCAAGTAATTGTCACGGTCGTAACCTGGCTCTGATACCAGTTGTCACCGGATCCGTCCGAAGGGGAGATTTTGTTCAAACAGGCACCCCGTGCGGCGTGGGTAACAATGGTGCCGTTGCCCACAAGCCTCTCCTCTGATTTTCGGAAGGAGAATAAGAGAGGCAGGAAGGAATGGAAATAAAGGATCGAGTCTGTTATTTCTCCAAAAGGAAGCGGACTCAAAGGTCCGGACAAAAAAAACAAGGGCAGGGAACGTCCCTGCCGGAGGACAAGACCTCTCTTTCTCTCTCAGATTCTTATTTGTTCAGAATGCAGGAAGCGGGCAAAGAAATGATGATGCTTATTCGATCCTTGGCGCACGGGTATATATATCCCGCAGCAGACGCATCTTTGGTGGGCGGCCTCTTCTTTTCGTGGTTGGGGCTTGGTCAGCAACATAATCCGTGAGAAGAGGGGCAGCATCGGTGGGGCTGGGTGAGATGGGTGACACGAAGCCGAGACTCTGGGGCGGTCTGTGAACGTCGTTTAACTGGCCGGAGGATCGTCGGAGAGGGCAGTGGATCAATGGCGGAGAAGTGATAGATGCGAAAACCCCCTCCCCAAACCCTCCCTCTCTCTCTCGGTTGGGTTTCCGAGCCGGTGGGCTTGGAACCCGTCTGTGGCGGAGGATCCTCTGCAAGCACTCTTTTAATGGAACTTCCAAAACTCATCCTTATCGTCCAAACTCCAAAGCAACGGCCTGTGGTGATAAAGCAGACCTTATAATTAGGAACCAACTTAATTAATAGTTCCTTACAATAAAAATAAAAAATAAAGATCTAGGTAAAACTCGACAGAGGATAGGGTAGGATGTAATTTGAATCTTTAATTTATATCAAGTAGTATAATATAAATCACTTCATATAATTATTTTTTATCCGATTTTAGTACCAAATTGTCAAGAATTATTTTAATTTATTTATTGTTTTTTTCACTCTAGATCCTATGGAGAAGTTTTTTCTTAAAATAAAAATAAAAAATATAGGTAATTTTTTAAGAGTATTGGATATAAGAAAGTAATAATTTTTTTACTACCTAAATAAGAGAAGCCTATAATATATATAATGTAATATTTTATATTAGAGGGAGTACATTTAAGAATTATCAAAAAATTTAAAAATTTATTAAAATTTGCTATTTTATGTTTAACTTAAATTAATACGATTATTTCTTAACGCATTTACTTGTAATAGATATTGCATTTTTTTTTTAGGATTACTCTTAAATCAAAGATTTTATGTTAAAATTTAAAACATACGTTATTTACTTGATCATCTAATCAGATCACACTATTTTTTAATAATAAATGACATCCGAACATATAGTTAATATGATAAAAAAATATTATTAAAAATGTCAGGTACAGTGAAATAAATAAATGGAAAAAATATTATTAATATGAGGATTTAAAAGATCCAAAAATCATATGCTAATTCTTTTTACAACCTATTAGAATGTTTTGAATCCAAGAAAATTAGTGTCTGAATCTTAAACTTTCTCCTGAATTTAAATTTTAACCCCAAATAAAGAGGAGTTGCAGAAAAATAGTTTTCTTGATCGATATATTATATATATCGACATCAAACGTTTTCTCCATGATCACTCTCTACGCCCTCACCATCACTCCAAGTGGAGTTGGCGTTCTCTCGCAATTCTACTAATTCTTCTTCGCCGCCGCCGCCGCCGCTGCCGGTGGTCGTCTGCTTCCTCTCGTGCTCCCCGTACAAGTTGGAGGTGAACCCCCAGAGGCACAACACAAGCGACACTGCCTTCTGCCCTCCAAAGCTATCGCCGAAGGCCACAACCCCGGCCACCACGTTGACCGCCAGCAGCGCCGTCGAGCAGATGCCGCCGTTGAGCGACGACGTGACGAACACCACGCCGGCCGTCCCCATGAAGCACAGCTGCCAACTCACGGTCGTCGCCGCTATCGTCACCCAGTACCACGACCTACCAAGGTCGAACGCCTCCGCCGCTTCCCTCCTCATCTGCCCGAACCCGTCCCCCGCCGCCATGCCGGCCAGCGCGAACCCCGTTGCCACCGCCTGCATCAGCACCTGCATCTCCATCACCGAGCGGAACCTGGTCACACCGCGGTAGAGGATCTGGGCCAGGGGTAGGTACGCCGCGAACAGGACGGCGGCGCCGAGGGTGCCGAGGAGGCCGAGGACGAACTGCGGACGGGTGATGCCGCGTGGCCGCTCGCGGTCGGAGTCGAGGGCGAGGAGGATGGAGCTGAGGGTGAGGAGGAGGACGCAGTTGAGGTTGGTGAAGTAGACGGGCTGGCGGACGAGGAGGACGGAGAGGAGGAGGTTGAAGGCGAGCTGCGAGGAGAGGACGAGGGAGAAGGTGGAGACGGGGAGGTAGGAGGTGCCCCAGGAGACGAAGAGGTTGTTGACGCCGAGCAGGAGGCCGATGAGGGCGCAGAATAGGATTCGGCGGCGGCGGCGGCGGGCGAAGACGGAGCGCGGCGGCCGGGGGGAGAAGTAGATGGGGAGGAGGATGAGCGGGAAGCCAGCGCACTGCACCATGGTGGCGACCCAGCGGCTGGAGCCGCCATGGACGAAGTAGAAGCGAGAGAGAAGGGTAGAGGCCACCGAGCCGACGGTGAGAGCCAAGAAGCTGGCGACCTGCAGAATGCGCCGGACGCTGACTCCTCTTCCTCCGTCGGAGGAGGACGACGACGCAAATGTTGCCTTGGTTTCCGCCATTGACGACACCGCCGAGACGTGGTTGAGGTCGATGATGTATGCTTAATTTTACGGGGAGGAGTTTAATTTGCAAATTAGGCGAACAGTGATTTGGAGGAGGAAGGGGATGCAGTCATGCAAATGTTCACGGCCGTCTACCTGCCCGCTTCTGGTGGGAGGCAGCGTGAGGATGAACTGCGCGGGGGGGCGCTTTGAGGGGTTTGGGTAGATAACTATCGATGCATCAGCCTTCCTATTATACAGAGCCTTCTATCTTATAATTATATGGCGGTTACTAAAGATTATTTGTCCTCCATATTTTTTAAAAAAATTGATGAGTTTCGTGTATATTAATAAATGATATCTTATGATATATTTATATGTTTATGTTTTTTTTAAAATTTTGCCGAGTATTAAAGGGATGATGTATTGTATAAAGTTTAATTAATTACTTTAGCTAAAAAGGTTTGTACACTTTTACTATATGTTTATGTTAATATGGATAAGATCATCTATTAAATTTAAATATAATATTTTTTTACTATAATTCAGTAAGTAATACTTTATTTTTTATATAAATGTTTTTATGTACGTGAAATTAAAAGGAATAAGAATTTAAGCATATATATTATATAATCTAGAAAGGAAATTTTTCAATCGAATATTTTAACTGTCTTTTGAACTTTTTTTAAAAAAGTAGATTTTATAATAACTCTAAAGTATAGATTTTGGTGATTAATAATAAACATGGATAACATTCCAATTATTTAAAAAAATTAGAAGAAATCTTTTATTACTTTTTAAACCTCTAAAGAGTATATTCTTCCGTAATTTTAAATACCATTCCTATTATTTACAAATTTTAGAAGGAATATTATTATTATTATTTTCTAAATTTTTAAAGAGCGGCGGGTTTTAGATATTATTAAAATATTAACGTTTCCTATGATAAATATTTTTATACTCTTCTAAATTTATAAAAAATATGAATAAATTTTTAAGCTTTTTTCTAGATTTTTAAAATATAAAAAATACATGATTAGAAAAATTAGATTTCATATTAGAGATTATAGAGATAATGTGTTTAATACTCATCTAATTTTTAAAAATATTAAAATAATATTTAGTACTTTTAAAATTTTCAATTAGAAATCCTAACGGTCAAATTAGAGTAAATTTTTTTAGCTCAATTCAATTAAAAATAATATTAATTATACTAATCTTCCTCCTAGTTTAAATAATTATAGAGATTATTTCTGTAAATTTGAAATAATAACCTTCTCCTTAAATTTTTTAATTTTTAACAATAAACTTTTCTTTAAAATGGAGGTGAAAGATGATGTCTTTATTAAGAAATTTGTATTATGAGTCTCAAAAAGTATACATTAAAAAATATAGAAATAATAAGGTGAAAGGAATATCCTAATATTCTCAGAGTATACAGGAGGTGAGGTATTCAAGGTAGGCTCAGGCCAAGTAGGAGCCACAAAGTAATGACTTGAAAATCTAGCACAGCGTGGTATGAATATTATTTATATAATAATTAAATAAATATTTCCAAGTGAAAAGCGTGGGTTTTGAGTCTCCATACACAGTGTTGGGCTGGACCGCCCCATGAAGGCCGTGCCCGTACAAGCAACTCCAGTAGATACAAGCAATGTTGCTTCATTCGGTACAAAAACAAAGACTGAGAGCAGTAAAGAGAAACAGTAAGTTTGAATACCTTCCATCAATTAATAGTGGGCACTACAAATGTACACTGTTTACTGGTTCAATCAAAAAGAAACGACGTAAAGAGTTAACTTCTCCGTTTTAGTGAAGTGGACAGCTAAAATACGATTAGTATTTTAAGAAGTGATTAGCGAGGAAACCATGTACAGATTCTGCAACTGATACATTAGAAATCTCTGTATGTTCCCAGACACTTCATGTGACGATAGAATCTCAGAACATTAATGTGGAACATCATTATCTACCATCATGTACATGGTCATTTTGCTTTGCGTTTTAGCTATTTCCTGTAATTGACTGTCTTAGAAGAGCATTTAGCTCTGAACTCTTTATGCATGGATCACTATCCTACGGTAATCTTTTCTTCCAATTCATTAAATGAAAAATAGGAGCTCTGTCTGCATATACTAATCTTCCGTCAGCAGATCGAGACATGTACTGCCACGCTGGACCAAGAAACCACGATACTGCCGCCCCACCTAGCAATCCTCCCAACTGAAATTGCAGGCACCATTTTTATTCAGCATGTAGTTACAATATGATCTGGTTGAAGTATATAGATCGAGTTTTAGAACCATACGTGACCCCAGTTATCAATGCCCTTGGAGAGGAGCCCAATTGCCTGCGGTTCAAATCATTATCAGAACAGAGTGGAAAAGAGAAGGAAAGAACACCTTATGACTCATTACCAAGTTTAGAGTAATGACGTGTGCGATATGCTGCAAATCCTGCTTCCCACCGCCGAGAAGGCTCCGATGCCTCAAAATGAAAATAGCATATGAACCAACCTAGCACCGTTCAAAAGGGCCACCAAGAGAATATAATACATTAATTAAAAGGATTTAAAGCATAAGCAGTATATGCGCACACAATCTATCATCAGCCCCAGTCTTCTGTGCATGAGAAAAGAATAGCCAAAATAAAATAATATTATGCTCATCCACCAATTGGATTCATGATAAAACAGAAAAAAAAGCAAAACAAATCAAGGTTTTAAAGATCAATATCAGTATCCATACAGGTTCTCGAGTGAACCGATACTTATACCATACCGAGTATACCAAATTTTTTAAAGCAATTCTACAAAAATTATATAAAATAAATACTGAAATTTTATGAGTCAAAAATAATATTGATTAATAATCAATATCGTATAATTGAGACTTTTTCCTAATTACAAAAAAGTCAGGAAGGCTTTCTCTCTTTTATTTTCTTGCAAAAAAATTTTAAAAAAATTGTCCGCATAGCTCTGACCTGGCATAAAAACGTATAATGAGGTTTCTCGTGGGTGCGAAGAATAATAGGCACACCAAATACATACCACAATTTATACAAATTAGATCTTTTACGATTCTGAGAAATGATGTTAAAATGCAAAAAAACTCCATAACGGTAGATGAATTAGAAGTTTTATTTTTCCATTATCTGAACGATTAAATTGAAAAGAAAAGAATCAATGACTTCATATTCAAGAACTCCAGAATTGTTCCAAGCTGCCCTAAACAGAAAAATGTGACAAATTCCTTCCGATCTAGATGGCTCTCTAATGTCAGAATTCCAAGTCCATGTTAAGAGAAGCATTTGTCCGCAATAGTAGTATACATAATACGTGTATTTGAAAAACTTACTAATCCAAAGATGGCACCAGATGCGCCAACAGCAGGTGATTGGCAGAAATTATAACTCATCACCGAACCTAGTTTCCTTGCATAAAACAAACTTGGAGTTAAAATCAGCATAGTAGTTTTAAACTGCTAATTGCATGGAAATCTTCAAGAACATGCTTATGAATTCTTACTTGCTATAGCTGATGTTAAGTATACTGCAAGGAATCGTCTAGGTCCACAAAGTTGCTCCATGGTAGGACCAATTGAGTTTAAAGAATAACAGTTAATCTGTCAAAAATAAGCTATTATAACATGACTACTGAGTGCCTTATATGTAAAAGAGGAGTTATCAAATACAAACCATAAGGTGCCCAATGTTGGCATGCAGAAGGGATGATGTGGCCAATCTCCACAATTGGCCTTTGTCAATTAGGCTATTGACCTAAGTTCCATCAAATAGTCATTAGCAGTTGGTAAAAGTTGCCAAAATTGCAGCAAAGGATTATCTCAAGGTTCCAACCTTAGCTCCCCATAGAAGTAGCTTCCCTTGAGTTGCAACTTGAGCAGCATAGACCCTGGAAACCAAACAAAAATTTCAAGCACTCAAAAGATAGTGTCCATAGACAATAGTAAAGACCGTGACAATAATAGCAGAATTTTTTAAGTAATGCATTTGTGCAGCCATTCGTTTTGGGTATTGATGTATAATTAAAAAACAATGTTGGTTGATGAAACAAGGAATAATGTGAGAAAAATCATAAAACTATGTATCTAGTAAATCCTAGCCTACAAATCAAGAGTTCCAAAAAAAATGACCTTTTTTTTTCTATCCTATGCTTTTCTCTGTGACAGCAATGTATAGAGTGTGCACTGTGGGCATGGTAGTCTTGACTGCAACCCTGTGAATATGAGACCATTGCTCATTTGGATTATTTAGTTCACCACAAATGCAGGGTTTCTTCAACATGTGAAACTTCTGCCTACTTGCTATGACATGATAATGAAGCACGGTCACATGATTTTATTTTCTTGAATGCTAACGTTTTATGTTAGAATATTAGCATCAAAACTCAAGACAATAGTTTGTATTCAAGCCAACTTACTGAAACCTGATCCTGACTTGCAAGCAACATGATTGATGTTAAATCATTCTTTATATGTAATCTCACCTTCAATCAAAAAACAGTTATGTGGCAATAATTGACAGGGCATTTACTGTAAGAACATACAGTGAAACAAGATAAGCAAGTTGGTATTGGAACATCCCTAATCTTATGTAATTGATATGTTGCCTAATGTTATAGGTTCTTGTCATTGTTAGACGTTGGTGGTACAACATGCCAAGAAAGGCAAAAGCATATATACGCTCAGAGGAATAAGAGTAGAAAATATTGTATCCAAACTGTCCAACCCGTTTCGTGTATCAGACCTCGGTGAACAAACAATTAGGTCAAAAGGTGAAAATGAGTCAGGAGGACAAAATGAACCAAGTCTATAAGAATTGCAATGTCATGAACAAGTTCTGCTCACTGTCGATCCTTAAATCACTGTATCATCATAAAAAGGTGCATCCCAACCTTACTAATTGAAGCTTGATAACCGTCTTTCAGGTAATCATTAATTAACTATCCACAAAAATCTACTTAAGAACATTGATTAAAACATTTGCAAAAAAGAGGTTTTCACTCGACTAACCAACTCATTTCCCACGCAAGTCATCGCACTGAAATAATTGCCAAAATCAATGTGGATCTTCTAATATGTTCGATTCAAGCATGCGGATGAAAGCCAGAAAACAATCTTTATAAAGAAACATAAGAACAACTTTACTGTTTTTTTTCTAAACGTTCAAATGTTATGTTAGGGACCTACAGCACGTTGACGCCTAGAAGAACATTGGTCCACAGCCTCTCATCAAAAGGCTTCCCATCGGAATTGCTCCTCTGCTCCCTTCCTTTGTCCAAGTGCCTCCCTCCAGATTCCTCTCCCCCAAAGAAAGAAAAGAAAGAGGAACAAGCCTCCGAAAATTTCTCGAGAATGGAATTTCTCTTCAAGAAATGCCCCTCTCTGCACCAGAAATCGTTCTTTAAGGGCAAATTGCCAAAGCGATGATCTTCCTGCCAGCGCAAGAGCGGAGACAAATATCAGAAATGGAAGGCATCGGGGAGAGAGGCCTGGAGGAATAAGGGATCTCTACCGAGGAGGAGGATGCAGAGCGGAGGATGAGCTGGAGGTGCGCGGCGCAGCGTTCACGGAAGTGGTCGCCCAGACGGAGGGAGGAGGGGGCAAGGGCGATGAGGTAGGAAGGCGTCACGTCACCGGAGGGATTGGAGGCCGGAAGCCAAGGATGGGACGGGAACGCCGCCATCAACTCCTACCACTTTGCCGGCGAGCTCTCGAGGCGCAGCTGGCCGATTTCTGATATGCTCGGCTGGGGGAGGCCTTATCGTTATGGAGACCCGTTATTTATTCTATGCGTTACGGATGTTGTTACAGAGGCCTTATCGTTTCCATAAAAATTTGTTTTGAGCCACCGGTTATTGAACTGTAACGTACCGGTATGTAAAAACATGCATTTAAAGAGTATTTGGGAATTTATGCGCCGACATGGACGCGATGTCGCACTGTTCGTCACTTCTGGTCTTCGCTCTCTTCCTTCTTCTCTCTTTCAATCCTCCACATCGCGGCGCCGCCGCTGCCTTCACCCCGCAAGAGGAGGAGCAAATCCAGCGCTTCCAGCGTTACCTCCGCATCCGCACCACTCACCCCGACCCCGACTACGCGCCAGCCGCCGCCTTCCTCCTCGCTGAGGCCCGCTCTATAGGTCTCCGCGCCGTCGCCCTCGAGTTCGTCCCCGGGAAGCCCCTCATCCTCCTCTCGTGGCCCGGCTCCGACTCCTCCCTTCCCTCCATCCTCCTCAACTCCCACATCGACAGCGTCCCCGCCGAGCCCTCGCACTGGCTCCACCCGCCCTTCGCCGCCGTCCGCGACGCCGACGGCCGCATCTTCGCCCGTGGCGCCCAGGATGACAAGTGCCTAGCCGTCCAGTACCTTGAGGCCCTCCGCAACCTCAAGGAGTCTGGCTTCACCCCGCTTCGTTCCATCCACGTCTCGCTCGTCCCAGACGAGGAGATTGGTGGCGCTGATGGGGTCGCCAAGTTCGCAGCCTCCGAGCAATTCCGGGAGCTCAACGTTGGGTTTCTGATGGATGAGGGACAGGCCTCTCCCACCGACGAGTTCAGGGTGTTCTACGCTGATAGGTCGCCTATGTCATTGATTGTGAAGGCCGTCGGAGCGCCGGGGCACGGCTCGAGGATGTATGATGGCGGAGCGATGGAGAATCTGATGGATTGCGTGGAGGCGGTTGCAAAATTTAGGGAGAGTCAGTTCGATCAAGTGAAGTATGGATCAAAGTCCAATTCGGAAGTCATCTCGGTAAATCCCGTATATATGAAAGCCGGTATCCCTAGCACGACGGTGAGCTGCTACGACATTGCATTATTCTATTTTGGCGAAGCATTTTCTGTTCTCTAGCATTCGATTATTGAAAATGCTCGTGAGTGCTACAAGCCTTTCGTTAAAAAAAAAATCCTTCTCGATGTTACTTCTGCTGAGTGGAAGTTCTGTGAACTACTTAGTGTTGCTTGTTGTCATAAAGTTGAGTAGCTAAAGTCTCGCCGCTTCATTTCCACGATAGGCTTTGTTGATGGTTATTTCTCCTCATGATGGTAGGGTAGGTAGGTGGGCCTCGTAGTTTCAGCCATGGCTGTGTAAGATAATTAGCTTGCTACTTCTGGGCATGGCCTCAAGACTGTCTGCTAAGGGGCAGAATCTATATAATTTTTCTTGGTCCTCTTCTTCTTAGTTTGATATACCCACATCTAATTCTACTTCCACATAGTGTTGCATTTAGGTTTCTTTAGATTTAAGATTATTCATTTGTTGATCAGGTGAGGCACTTGAACTTGTAAGGTTGACACTTATTAAACCTCATCTAGTTGGTTATGTTGTTCTTAATGATGTCTTTAATTGGTTTGACACAATTTGGAGACTTGTGATGCACACTTTCTTGCTCTAGTTTCTCTTTTCCATCTTCGGTATTTAACATACTATGAGGTTGCCATACCTACTCTTATCATTAAAATCCTTGTGAAGGGAGCTTGCAGATATGACATTCCTTCTACACTTCAATGAGCAGATCTTGATTTGGATTTACTTCTCTCGCCTTTGATGACTAAAGCATTGGATTTCCATGTTCTTCTTTAGCTCAGCCCCTTTCTTACTTCCATCACCTCAGCTTTGAGTCTCTGCCGTTCTGTTGTCTCATTGAACTTGGTCTATTGAAGCATTCTATTTTTTTTTAGAACCTTGTGAGTATTGAACCCGCAACTTTCCGGATAGAACTCAATTGTTATAACCAGAGGAACACATACTTTTTGTACCTATTGAAGCATTCTATGGTATGCCCATTATTCATAAGGTTGAGATCCTGGTGGTTGCTTATATTACTTTGATCTGGGTCTCTTCTATCCTCTAATGATCAAATAGAAACCACAACTAAGAAAATATGGTGTACACAAAGTATATGCTCCTCTAGTTAAAGCGGTAAGGGTTCTATGCAGGAGGTTGTAGGTTCAATTCTAAATTCTAAAAAAGAGGATATCTTGGTTTGGATTATTGCCACTCTGCACTCTGGAGCTAAGTTCTATATGTTACTGGTTGTGGACTTTCCTCTGCCCCATTCTCTTCATCAGTGGCCGCCTTTATTGCTGTGGTAGCATTTGTAGTCAACTTGTTTACTGGCAGCTCCATCACCCGCCTGTCTCCTCACTGGGGATTTTGGAAAGTTTTCCTTATTGCAAGTCTGACCAAAGATCATTTGGTGGCATTCTACTTTGTTGCATCAATGTCACTTGTTGCAAATATATATTTATATTGAATATCTAAAATTATCAATGTATCGACCATAAATTACTGGTCCAGCATTTACTGGTGCACTATGTGCCTATTATTAGCGCCATAACCAAATTTTCAGTATTATTTTTAAAATTTTTGGTTATTGAGTTTTTTTGTCTTATATTATCTTGTAGTCAAATAATATTCTGGCGTCAGTACCAGTAAATCTTAAAACGTGGCTGACTGGTAGCTTGCACCAACCGTTGACGTGGTTATGGTATTTGTGATCGATGGTTGTCATAAATATGATTAGTTAATATTATAAAGTGCAACATCAGGATATAAAATGATTTTCCTGTGTGAGAGCTTTCTAATTGAAGTACCTGTAGGGGCATCATAGTTGTGTGGTAGGATACTCGCTAATCAACATAATTTTTAAATGTTTTTAGGAGTAACTGTTGTGAATTTCCATTTTCTGCATTCCTACCAGAATGTTTTTCATTTTGCAACCAAGCTTCCAACAAGCAGGGGATGGTTCTGTGTGTGTATAGCTGTTGCTTTTATGTTTTCTGCCATATTCAGCGTGCCCGTTTTCTACACTGTTGAATACGTATGGGACCTATGGCCGGCATATAACTATTTCTTCTATATTATAGTTGCACAAATTGTCACATCTACATGATTCCTGTAGGGTTTTGTAATGAATATGCAACCTTCAGAAGCAGAGGTGGGATTTGATGTTCGTTTGCCCCCAACAGCAGATCTAGATCTACTTAAAAAAAGGATTGAGGAGGAATGGGCACCAGCTATAAAGAACATGACGTACCAGGTCAGTATATACCTGTAATTTTATTTTGGTGCAAACGCACTCTGTCATCGAGCTCAATCGCCTAGCTAAAGTGCTTAACCTGTATGTTGCAGTATCGACAAATGCTCCATTGCACCAGGTCATGGATGTTTAGTGATAATTACTTACAGTATACAAGGGGAAGAGATTGTGATTTTTTCATCTTCCTATAATACGTCAATACGCCATTCTTTTTTGTTTAGTTGTTTTTTTCTCTTACTAAGGAAATATATAATGGCCATAGTTGATCTTTCTTGAATGAGGTTCCAAGTATTTCTTGGTTCATCTGTTATGTTGTACATATTTTTGCCTTTAAATAATTGGTTGAATTTCCAAATATTGCTAGGTTCGTCTCTGATGGTTCATTCTTTTGCGTTCCAATAATTTTACAGCTGAAACAAAAAGGGCCAGTACGGGATAACAAAGGCCAGCCCCTAGCAACACCTACTGATGAGACGAACCCATGGTGGACTGCTTTCAAACAAGCTGTTTTGGCATCTGGAGGGAAAATTTCAAAACCTGAAATTTTGTCGTCCACAACCGATGCTAGATTCATGAGGCAGATGGGAATTCCTGCCCTGGGCTTTTCACCAATGGCAAATACTCCAATCCTACTCCATGATCATAACGAGGTCTACTATACTCATCACGCTTCCCTCCGTTCATCTTGTTGCATTAACATTTCTGACAATATATTAACTTTGCGTACAGTTTCTGAAGGATTCTGTTTTTCTACAAGGGATCAAAGTTTATGAGGACGTCATTAGTGCCTTGAGTTCCGTACCAGAAACTTCCTTGTGAGCTAGGTGGTCGGTTCATCTGTAATCTTAATAGACGAGCACATCTCCCAGGAGGGTTGATGTGCTGCAAATGTCTCAGAAATGGCACCTTAATGCATCGCCTTAATAATTTTTATCATGAGAAATACAAGGGTCTGGCACTTGTTATATTCACTCAATACCAACCCTAAATATGTAAAAGCGTTCATCTTAATCTCATCATTGTAAAAGTTTCTTGCTCTCTTCAAGTATTAACATGTACTTCAACCTTTGTTAGGACAGCTTGCAATTAATTTATTATTCTGGCAGCATTCATGTCACGTATATCTCAGGGATTGATGTCAAAGCACAAATATCCTGAAGGCGATGCTCATCAGTAGCATAAAATTAGGCTGTAATATCATCATATTCGTTCCAATATGAGGTGTGCTGATGTCAAGTTATTGTTAGGTTTGGGTCAACAATAGACAATGGAGCCTCACTTGGATTTTTCGGGGCATGTCAAGAAATTGGATTTGACATGATCACACATACTTCTATATGTCAGTTCATATTGGCCATTACCTAACCATCTTTCTAAATTATTTCAACAGGAGATGGTTTAGCATGTATTTAGACGTTCCCTATCTCCATATCTTTAATTTGAAGAATCTGCAAATAGGTAGCTCTCCTTGTTAATTTTAGCAGTTTTTTCATAAAATAAAACTCCTAGCAGTGAGCAGTTGTTCCTTTCTGTTGTAATGCCTTAAGTTGTAATTCAGTATATAGATTTTTGAACCGTCTAGTATCAGCTTAAAAAATTACACTTCCTCCTAAGGGTTTCTTATTGATATATACTCTAAATTAATCTCTTTCTTCAGGTAGTTTTCTTCAGGTAGTATATTCAAGACTCCCAGGATAAATAATTCTTATTGGAGACTTCTAATTAGTGATAGGAAGCAATTAAATCTGATAGCGCCCTCAGTGACAAAAGATCCCTAAAATTGTTCTGTGCATGCTTTGCAGTGACCTAAGCAATCTACTGTTCTAGCAAATGCAACAATTGACATGCTCTCAATGTTTCTCTCTCTCTCTCTTCCTTTTTTATTTCTAAACTGTTGAACTCTGATAGTGCATGCTTTGCAGTCCCTAAGCAATCTACTGTTCTAGCAAATGAAGCCATTGACATGCTCTCAATGTTTCTCTCTCTCTCTCTTCCTTTTTTATTTCTAAACTGTTGAACTCTGATAGCATATCTTTCCTTCCCATCAGGTAAAGGAGTCAAAACGACAACCCAAAGACAGCTCTGAGTGAAAGCTAAGTGTATGGGGCATGCCCCTCTACTTTTTTGACTTAAACGAGACACGGTAAACGCCTCCTGCTTAAATTGCTTGGATTCCTTACAGATGGGAGGAAACTTCCTCAGTTCTCTTTTAAAATGCTAGATTTTGGCTGGTCATTGATGCACATAGAATAAAATACTAGGACAATTTTAGATATTAATCTCTCGCTCACTGTTACTTGATTACATCTTACCTAATCATAGCTTGTCAGCAAGATCATCTTGTAATGATGACCTCTTCCTACTTGATCGGCATGACTGGTCTTACTGTTCCATCACTTGCACCTCAAACAAACTATAGTGGTATATACATCAAACCAGGGGCCCCTTAAGCTTGCAACGGGGTACATACATGCCTCAAAGTCAAGTGAGGTAGGAGGCATGCTGTGTGCATTCTACAGTGTCGACGACATTAAGTCGTGGGCCTCATGGGATATCTCTTTTGACAGGCTGAGGAGGTACGGGTGACGGCTGAAAGATCAAAAGTAGAAAACTGCTCTTAAAGGTCACCTTTTTGGCAATGGAATCTCTCGGCTGAGTTCAAGTAAACACCGCCAGTTTATTTAAAGATTCGGAGTAGGGACGCAGGATATAATTAAAAGATGGATATCTGCTCCTGCGTCTGCTGCTGCTGAAATAAGATGTCGAGCAAAGAGAACAAAGCACAGCTGTCTTTGATCTGCCATGCTCTCTAATAGGCCATGTTTAAGTTAGAAGGGCACAAGAAGCTTCCTCATTCTGGTGCATATCTCAGCAGTCTCAGCATGCATCCACTGTCAGATTCAAAACAGTAACCTGATGCAATCACTTATGTCATGAGCATGAGCATGAGCAAGTTGGATCAACCTCGAGGCAACACAGTAAGGATGACTTTTGGGCAGCTCGAGATCGATCGACGTGAGCAGCTCGAGGCAGATAAAGACTTCAAAACATATGCAATTGGTGCATGGCGCAATGAGGTGGTCGATCGTCATTTTCGCACGCGGCTTGACTCTGGGAGACAGTGCGGCTCCAGCTAGCTAAGGAAGAATCAATTAATTTAAGCTTGTGCTATATAATAAAAAATAAAAAAAAACTGGAAAGGGAAGGCGTCCCACGGTCAACAGGGGGGTCCTCATGCTCGTGCTATGCGAAGCTGGCCGAGTTGGATATCCCAACACCGGCACTCCGGCCATTCATGGAGAGCCAGGAAGGAAGCTGCCTGCGAGCTCACAGGTACTGTCTTTTTTAATCATTATATTTCTTTCTCTCAAGCAACCTTTTGATGGACGCGCCAGTTTGAATGCATGCACGCTGGATGGAATTCCCCCTTGCATGTGATCAAAGGTACGGAGGAGTACAGTGGTGGAATAGATCTTGGTGGGGCTCTGGAGCAGTAGCTTCTCCTCTCCCATGGTAAACTGGGTTTAGTTTTTGCGGTATTGTCTACTTAGAGATGGCTAAAGCTCATCGTTTTCAAGCCCTAGATAGAGGATATTAAGAAAGGAGGAGGAGTTGGCTGACTAGATATCCACAGATATCCATGAAAGCGAGGGGTTGAAATTATCGACCCGAGTCTATAAATAAGATTCTCAACGCACTCCCCCTCAGAAATCAGATTAAGACTTTCCAGAAGCAGCAGACCTCCACATCAAGATCATCCATCCAACAATGGTGAAGAACAGCAGCAGCATCAACGGAAGAGGAGTTCGATCTCCACAAAACTCCACCACCACCACCACCACCAGCAACATCAGCATTCCAACACAACCAGGAGGCAGCAGCAGCAGCAGCAGCAGCAAGAGGCAGTACAAGGGCGTGAGGATGAGGAGCTGGGGCTCCTGGGTGTCCGAGATCAGAGCGCCGAACCAGAAGACCAGGATCTGGCTGGGCTCCTACTCCACGCCGGAGGCCGCCGCCCGTGCCTACGACGCCGCCGTCCTCTGCCTCAAGGGAAGCTCCGCCACCCTGAACTTGCCTTCCTCCGCGCCCTCCTTCGCCCCGGACGCCGCCGGCCTGCTCTCCCCCAAGTCCATCCAGAGAGTGGCCGCTGCCGCGGCCGCCAATGCCGCATTGCCGTCCTTCTCTGCCTCCCCGGAGAGCTCCTGGCCGCCGTGCTTCCCGGCCCACATCGGCGATTCCGCGGGGGCGAGCCAGATGGAGGAAGAGGAAGACGGAGGTGCGCCGGAGGCCGGCTGCCTGTTCGACTCGATCGACCTCGATGCCTTCTTCCAGTCGCCTAAGTGCATGGACTACATGCTCAACCCCTCTTCCTTCTTCGTGTCTCCCCAGGCCGAGGAGTGGGCAGGAGAGGAAGGCGACATCAGACTCTGGAGCTTCTGCTAACTGCGTCGATTGCCTCCGTTTCGCTCGTCTTCTCCGTCAATTTTCACTAAGGTGAAACGCAAGAGAAGGCGATGATACAACTCTTTAAGTTTCCTGTGGAGCAGCATCTTTTTGTGCTGTTCCCTATGATTTATTTTATATATTTATATATAGATATATATATATAAAAGGAAAGAGAGAGAGAGGTAACAAAGTTCTTTCATATGTTTGTAACTTTTTTTGGATATTTCTTGAAGAAATTAATCTACATGAATGATAAATAAAAAAAGCCTGTGTATTGGATGATGTTGGATCTGATCTTGTTTGAGAAATATATATATGCTAGTTGATCGCAATTGAGTTCTATATTGAAGACTGTAACAATTGAGTTGAGTTAGATATTTTTAAAATTTCTCTACTCTATATATTTATAGAACTTTTTATTAATTAAAACCTAATTCACTCTAATTAAACATCACTCTAATCAAATGTTAAGTTATTTTTAAAATTTTCTTAGATCGCATAGAACCTAATTATTTTAATCAAAAGGAACATGTACTTTTTTGTTCTAGTTTATTAATTGATGGTTAATATAATATTTATTTATCTACTTAGGAATATAAAGATAATGCATATGATTAGTGATAACTAGAGAAATAATAGGTGTATTTATATTTGAAAGTAGGGAGTGCAAAAACTAAACAATGATTCAGGTGTGTTCTTCCTTAGAACCAAAAAGGTTAAGGCCCAATATGGTCCCAACAAAGAAGTAAAACCAGAAGGAGCTCGCTTAATCTTGTGGTTTTCTATGGATACCTGACCTTTTCATCATCTACTCCCACTCTACTCTTGGAGGCATCTCAGGGAGCATCTCCACATGAACTTTGTTTTGATCGTTCAACATGGGTTAAATTAACAACACACGCAGATAGATGCATGCAATACGACAGCTTTCTGAGGCTAGAAAATTTTCTAAGTTTTTGTTTTTTTTAATATGTAGAATCATCCATCATAAATTTAGAAAAACAATACAAGGACAAAGAGAAAAGAGGCTGTTGAAGTTCTTGTTCTTCCCTGTTCTTCTAGATAAGTAAAAAAATGAAGAAAGAGTTGGCAATATCTGTAAGAATGTAAATTTCCATGGCTGTGAGAGAGTTACATTCCTTTCTTCTAATAAGAGAGAGATGCCTTGTTGCCAAAAGTTGCTTGTCCACAACATGTTTTAGAAGAAGGTCATCGTCCCCAATCACAGAGTGCACGTGAAGAAGCTAAGTGATGAGGTGTTGGAAATGTAACAAAACACACCAAGCGATGAGTCTGATGACCGAACAAGTGAAGGAAAAAGATATGTGCGTTCTTCTTCGTCGCAGGCTTCTCAGGCGATGCATCAAGGAGTTAATCTATGAACGAGCTTGACGTTTTCTGCGTTGTTCTCTTGCAGAGGAATCTTATTAGCCTTCATCTCCAGGAATCTAATCAACCACTGCGTCCATGCACCTTCGTCTCTCTATATATACATGTAGGAGAGGCAACCCATTAGCAGCAGATAACAAGGAAGGGATCGGAGCGGAGCAGGATATCGATCGTCCTCACACCATCATGGCCACAACTTGGGACTGGATCGCTGCGCTTCTCGGCGTCCTCCCGCTACTCATCCAGCTGCTGTGGAGCTGGAACGACCTCCGCTTCTGGCTCTCCCTCAAGGTAAAAGAGTCCTTCAATAAAGGATACGCCGCCGACGTCGCGGCCACTAAGCTTTTGCCCGGCCACATGGGGTTGCCGTTCGTCGGCGAGACCTTCCGCTTCCTCTGGTACTTTAAGGTCGTCCGCCGCCCTGATCTCTTCATCGCCTCCAAGAAGGACAAGTCTGTCCGCCATCCACCGCACGTGAAAATTATGTTGTAGTTAGCCTCAATCGATCTACGAGTTCATACTTCTTAGTATATATGTAGATATGGAGAAGGAGTGGGGATGTACAGGAGCCACCTCTTCGGCTCGCCTTCCGTCATCACCTGCTCCGTCGCCAGCAACAAGATGGTGTTCCGGTCGCCAGAAAAGTTCCGCATCCGGTGGACCGGCGGCGGCGTGCTCGTCGGGAAGAACTCCATGAACAACCCCAACGGAGCAAGGCACGCAAGGCTTAAGGCCTTCGTCCTCGGCGCCGTCAACCAGCCCGCCTCCTTCGCCCGGATCACTGCGGCCCTCCAGGAGCGCCTCGCCGTCGCGCTCCCCTCCTGGGCCGAGAAGCGCACCGTCGTCGCCTACCAGGAGATCAAAAAGGTCCAAAAGACCAACTAATTAATCCTCACCACGAAAGAAAAAAAGGCACACTTACTGATTCGTTTGCGTGCGTAGATGACGTTCGAGTGCACCTGCAAGATCTTCGTGAGCATTGAACCTGGGCCTCATCTGGACAAGATTAGGAAGCTCTTCCATGGCGTGGTTCCTGGAATCAGAGCAGTCCCCCTTTACTTCCCTGGAACAACGTTTTATCATGCAGTTCAGGTTGGTCCGGTGGAGTTCAAAGATTGTACTTCTTCCTACGTGAACACTAAATTAACCAATGGATGCAGTGTCGTCGGAAGCTGGCCGCAGTGTTCAGAGAAGAACTGATGAAGAGGAAAGGAGCTAAAGTACATGACCGCTACCGCGACCGCGACCTAATGGACGGGCTGATGGAGCTCAAAGACGAGCATGGGAAGCAGCTGACCGACGACGAGGTGGTAGACAACACCGTTTCCCTTGTATTAGGAGGGTACGAGTCGATCTCCGTCACAGCAACCTGGGCGTTGTATCTTCTAGCGAAGTCGCCTCATGTTCTCCAGAGGCTGAGAGTACTCGCTTATCAAATACTGCAACTTTCTTTAGAGAACATTCAAGTGCAGTTTACTTTAACTTTACTTAATGATCGATCAGGAAGAGAACTCGATGTTGGATAAGAAAGGGATGCGAGATCTGATAACTGCCGAGGAAATTTCAACTTTGAAGTATACAGAAATGGTGGTGAAGGAAGTAATCAGAATGGCCAACATTGCGCCATTCGTCTTCAGAGAAGCCACAGGTGATGTTAATTACAAAGGTAAAAGTGTTTTCCAGAAACGCGCACACACACCCATATATATAAACCATGAAGAAAAGGAATGAGGATGAAGCATCATCATTTGCAGGCTATCTCATACCGAAAGGTTGGCAGATTATTGTGTGGGTGCGAAACGTTCGCAGTGATCCAAACAACTACGAGGATCCATTAAACTTCAACCCGGAGAGATGGAATGTGAGTTGCTGTATGCTCCCCTTGATCAATGATGATGATTCATTTGACTGTGAGCTGATGGCCTGCAGGAGCCAGAGAAGCCGGGGACGTTCCAAGTATTTGGCCTGGGGAACAGGATATGTGCTGGGAATCAGTTGGCTCGTCTGGAGCTGGCCATTTTTGTTCATCATCTGGTTCTGGGATACGAGTGAGTGATTAAACTATATAATTCATGATTAATAACATGGACTTCGTTTAAGGGGACAAAATTGATGTTTTCTTTTCCGATACTTTCAAAGGTGGGAGTTGTTGAATCCTGATGCTGAGATCAGTTATCTTCCACACCCATTGCCGGTGGACGGCGTAACCCTGGAGTTCCACTCAGTTCAATCGTAGAAAAAGGAGACTGCTTCCTATGTTATGTATATTGGTTGCTGTAATCACATTCCGGTGGTTCACTCTATGGTTCAACCATAATGTTTTCGCTTATATTTCCTAAGCTTAAATATAATTACTCTCCTGTAATCTTATTCCAGTAGTTCACCGGCTAAATCTTAAAATTTTATTAAAAATACTTTATAGATAGTATATTATTAAATAATAGAATATATACAATTATTTGTAGGATATGATTAATTAATAAAGATTATGTTAAATAAGGATAAACTTAAAAATTTATTATGATCATGCTACTATTATAGCTTACTAGTTTGTATATTGATATTTGCTGGAATTACTATTGATATTGTTAAAGTTATAATATGAGGTGTAATTATTTTTAAATAATATATTATTTTTAAGATAAATGAAACATCTATTTTATTTATCTAAATAGGTTTATAGCTTATCATTTACTCTGAGTTAGCTTTAAGAAAAAAACTTTACAAACTGTATCTATTAATATTTAATCAAATAGTTTATGCCTTTATTTGTAACTAATTATAACGAATAAAAAATGTACATGCTATTAAAGTAAAAAAGAAGGTGGTATTAGGATAAATTTTTGGAATTATATAATTTCTATGAGTAGTATTTATTTGAGGAAGAAATTTTATAGGATTCGTTATTTTTCTCAGAAAAAAATAAATAATTAATATTCTGTCCAATTAATTGTTTCAATTAATGATATTATTACAATACAAATTGATATATGATAATATACGATATAATTTATATTACAAAATTTAAATATTGTAGGTGCGGTTTGGGTTTACGCTGGCCAAACATTTTGGCGAGGAGTGTACGATTATTACAATATAATTAATATTCAATTCTTATATACGATTTAAAATGTATTTTTTTAAAAAAAATTCCCGACGTTCATTGAAAAAAGAAAGAACAGTCATCGATATATTATAATGCCTTGTTCATCCCTTCTTTACCAAACTAACACCCCCACAAAATAGTAGAATACTGATGCCATTCTCCGATCACCGCAGGGGTCATTTCGCCATTTCACTCATAATATCACATCTATATAACGGCGCGCCGTGATTGGCCCCCGTCCCTTTGGATTCGGACTCACCATTCGCCGACGTTGTGAAGAGGCGAGAGAGAGACATCGCCTTTGGTGTCTCCTGCTCTTCAACGCTTCGATCCAAACCCTAACCCTAACTCTTGCGGCGATGGATCTGGCGGAGAGCTCTCGTAGATCCCTCATCCCGAGCTTTCTCTACTCGTCCGCGGGCTCCTCCCCGGCCTCCAGAACGCTGGCCGTGGATCGGATCCTTGGGCGCTCCGTCGCCCAGTCTTGCCCGGCGCCGGCGCCGGCTGGTGGCTCCTCGGCGGTTCCCTTCGCCGCCCAGGCTCCCAGCGAGCCCGGGAAGATCGAGATGTATTCGCCTATGTTCTACGCTGCCTGTACTGCCGGAGGGATCGCCAGTTGCGGCCTTACCCACATGACCGTCACGCCGCTCGATCTCGTCAAGTGTAACATGCAGGTGAGATCCATATTCGAAGCTCTAGATCTAAGATCTGGGTGCGGTGAATTTTTGTTTTATTTCCTTTAGAACTTGTACTAGTAAGATTTTCCGTCATTTTTTCTTGTACTTCAAATTTCATCTGCAATCTGTTTGCTGTACTGTGGATCTCGTAGTTTCCAGTGTATACATGTTTAGATTGATTAGTTTGCTTCCGCTTTTACTTGGGATTGCATGTGATTTACGATGGTCCGTCTTCTCTTTAGATCTTATTATCCCGTATGATTATAGAGAATTCTCATT
Organism: Thalia dealbata; assembly: GCA_030544415.1. Classification (NCBI taxonomy): domain Eukaryota; kingdom Viridiplantae; phylum Streptophyta; class Magnoliopsida; order Zingiberales; family Marantaceae; genus Thalia; species Thalia dealbata. Next base: position 31,130,056 of record CM060454.1, on the reverse strand, counting down.
CATGATATCTCTTGTCCAGTAAGATTTATTTGCACTCTTATGGTAGAATGACTTAAAACTAAAGTCGACCTTAAGTTTCTACCGGCATTTTTTTAGATCGATCCAACAAAATACAAGAGCATCACTTCAGGATTTGGGGTTTTGCTTAAAGAGCAAGGAGTCAGGGGCTTCTTCAGGGGCTGGGTACCTACTCTGCTAGGATACAGTGCTCAGGGAGCATGCAAGTTTGGGTTTTATGAGTTCTTCAAGAAATACTATTCAGATATAGCAGGGCCAGAGTATGCTTCCAAATACAAGACTCTGATATACCTTGCGGGATCTGCTTCAGCTGAAGTTATTGCTGATATTGCTCTATGCCCGTTTGAGGCTGTGAAGGTGCGGGTCCAGACTCAGCCTGGGTTTGCTAGGGGGTTGAGTGATGGATTACCTAAGTTTGTCAAATCTGAAGGTGCTCTGGGGTACGTTATTTTTTGATTCATCTTTGTGCTTTTCTTATGTATTTTCATGCTTAATATTTTTAGTTCTTTTTATAAATTTCCTTATTTTTATATTGTTTTGGTGCAGACTGTACAAAGGTATAGTTCCACTGTGGGGGCGTCAGATTCCTTGTAAGTAAATATTCTCTTTACTTGTTTTAACTGCTAAGTGGCTAATTTGACAAGAGTTACATAATCCTATTATCTGTAGAAGTTTATTGGAATTACACAATATTTACTTCACAATAGTGACATTTTTCTTATATTAAATCCTGACGTTCGTGGATTTAAATGATTCAACCACATCTCACCTAAGCTTGCACTATCTTGGTTTCTGACCTGGTTAGCTCCAAACATGTATCTGCAGTTATCATGTATCTAGTGTTTGTCTTTGTTCTTTGAAAAATGTAACGAATTATTGATACTTAAACTGTATATGCTTTAAGCAATAAGTGCAATTATACAGTACTAGTCGTCAAACAATAGGCTTGTTGTTAACCAATGCTCTGATATAATGAAGTGATCCATTTAACTGGGGTTTCAAAACCTGGCCTCTCCCCCTGAGTCCATGCTAGATGTCTGAGCTGGATACAATCACAATGAATTGGCCAAGATGGCTTTTCTCTTCGTGAATCTGGGAAGTTTGCTTGTTCATTCTCGATAGCTTAAAGAGCTCTCCTTTTTTAAGAACTTAGTGGGTATTGAATCCACAACCTCCCATATAGAGTCTTACTGCTCTAACTAGTGGAGCGGACACTATGTACTTAAAGAGCTCTCCTTGTTTAGCTGAACCCTGGTTAATTAGCTTCTATGTTAAATTTATACAAATTGTTTGGTGCAGACACTATGATGAAATTTGCCTCGTTTGAGACTGTTGTGGAGTACGTCTACAAGTATGCGATTCCAACACCCAAGGATCAATGTAGCAAAAATCTCCAGCTCGGAGTGAGCTTTGCCGGTGGTTATATTGCTGGCATTTTTTGTGCTATCGTTTCCCATCCAGCTGACAATCTTGTCTCCTTCCTTAACAACGCCAAGGGTGCTACAGTTGGAGATGTAAGTTTTTTTTTATATTTTGTAGCAGTATAGTAATAATATAATCTCTAATTTCTCTTATTTTTGGTCCAACAATTATTTAATACCTCCTTGTGACCTTTTATTCGTTGGTACTAGTATTTTGACAATTCGATGCTGAACATGGACAAATTTTGTATTTTGACTGATCAGGCTGTGAGCAAGCTTGGCCTCTGGGGTCTTTTTACACGTGGGCTTCCTCTTCGGATTGTAATGATCGGTACGCTAACTGGTGCGCAGTGGGGGATTTATGATGCTTTCAAAGTGATGGTTGGCCTGTAAGTGCATCTTGTATAGATTTGCATCTTGTAGAACTATCATTCCCTACACTTCAATTTGCTTAATTGTTTTTATTAATTTTCAGGCCTACAACCGGTGGAGTTGCTCCTGCTGCTCCTGCTCCTGCCAAAAGTTAACTATGCTGAATTTGTTGCAAGAGTATACAGATATCGTAACAATATATTTTTCTCATGATATTGATTTCAAGGGGAAGGATGCTGTCCTTCCCGAACACCTTGTTTTGATTTCATATTTTTGGGGATGGTTTTGTTCTCATCCCTCCTGCCTCAGAAACTTCCAAAACCAGTGAAAGCAGCACTTAGTAGGTGCCATGTCATCTGCTGTGGAATAATCCTTAATGCATGGTTCATCTTTAGTTTTACGTTCATTTCAAGCTCCTTACCTTTTTATTTATTATGCTGTTCGTTGCTTTCCAGGATGTGTCAGTCCATTTTTATTGTATGTTGTTAGTAGAGTTCGACTAAACAAATCTCAACTTGAGGATCGACGCTTTGCATTATTTTTCGGGCTCTCAAGTAACTTCCGTGATATTTCAGTACTGGTAGAAAGTGTTCCTATATTTGACTTTGTATGTGCGAAAACATCGCAAAATAGCATCTTTTCTCAATGGAATACTGCTTTTTAATTACATTGAAATCTAATAATATATTTAACTCCGTGAGTTTTGTCCAAAAAACAGTCAACTACTCCCAACATCGTCAGCGGCCAAGCTCATCGAAGCGGTATCATTACCTTCGGTGGACCTTACCCCTCCACCAACCACCACCCGAGGTGACTCCACGAACCCCCTGCCGTAAAGCTTGAGGAAGTTGAGCGACTCCACCCTCGGCTCCGGCACCTCCATGTTACCCTCCAGCATCCCTACCACGGCCGCCATGCTCGGTCGCAGCACGGGCTCCTCGTGCAGGCAGCAGAGCGCCACCTTCACCACCCGAGCCACCTCCGCCTCCTCCACCCGTCCCTCCATCCTCGGATCCGCCAGTTCCATGTACCGCCCCTCCTCGTGCCCCTCCAGCGCCACCATGGGAAAATACCCGCTCCCTACCGCCGCCGCCGACCCTTCCGACCACCCCGACCCGCTTCCCTCCACCACCTCGCTCGTGCTCGACCGGTTCTTCCTCCCGCGAACGATCTCCAGCAGCACCATCCCGAAGCTGTAGACGTCCGTCCGGTCCGTGATGGCGGCATTCGTCAGCCACTCCGGCGCCAGGTACCCCCGCGTCCCCCTCATTGTTGTGAACAGACCCGACTGCTCCGGCGCCAGCAGCTTCGCCATCCCAAAGTCGGCGATCTTGACCTGCCCCCCGTCGTCCAGCAGGATGTTCTCCGGTTTCACGTCGCAGTGGACGATCTTGTGGTCGCAGCAGCCGCAGTGAAGGTACGCTAAGCCCCTCGCGGCGCCCACCGCGATGTCCACCCGCTCCTGCCACTCCAGCGTCGGGCCGGCCCCGAACAGCGAGCGGTCGAGGGAACCCCGGCTCATGAACTCGTAAACCAGCAGCCGTTTGTTCCCCTGGGCGCAGAACCCTCGGAGGCGAACGAGGTTGACGTGGTGGATGCTGCCGATGATGCCGATCTCGGTGCAGAACTCCTTCTGCCCCTGCAGGCCCACGACCTCGATCCGCTTCACCGCCACCGCCGTGTTGTCCGGAAGTTCCCCCTTGAACACTGCCCCAAAACCGCCGGAGCCAACCCTGGTCCTGAAGTTGTCCGTCGCAGCCTCCAGCTCTGCGTAGGTGAACCTGGTCGGGAGGCCCGGAATCGTGACGTCCTCGCCGTCATCCTCTTCCTCGGCTGATTCGCAGCCGCAGCCGGTGCGAGGCGACGTCGCCCTCGACGGCTTCTGCCATTTCGACGACGTTGGCGTGAGCGGCGGCCGTCGACTTCTACCCCTCTTCCACGAGAACCGCATTGAGACCACGATGAGGATGAGCAATAATGCGGCCACAGTGGGCAACACGATCGCGATCAAGTGCGTTTTCGGCGTGCCTCCTGACCTCGCAGGCGGTGATGATCCTGAAACCAGCGTCTTGATGTAGCCGATGGCAGTTGAAATCTCGCCAGTGCTGCTGTTAAAGAGCGAACCGAGTTGGTGCTGCAAGAGATAACAGGACCTGGAAGATCTCCTGTAGAAGAAGCCCAGGCAGGAGCAGTTCTCCGTGCAGAGGCTCTCGCACGCCGAGATATTAACGCCGGATATCGCCGGCGCCGAGAACTTGTTGCCGAAGTACGCCATTCCGCTATCAAGCTTAATATAAGAGATCCTCTTCTCAGAATCGCCGCCGCAGGAGACGGGTGCCGTCGGCGAAGAGGGCAATAGAGATCCGTCGGCCGGCACACAGTCGCCAGCGTTCGACTGCACGAATCGGGCCGGGCAGCTGCACTTGGAGTTGTTGGCACCCTCGGAGCAGAGGCCGAGCTGGTTACAGGGCAGGGGGAGGTCGCATTCGCTGCTCGGCGCCGTGAATTCGTCGTAGTCGTACGGGACCGACGACGAATTGACAGTGGCGTAGCTCGAGATGCGGAACCGGCCGGCGTGGTCGAGCTTCATTATCCGGAAGTCCGACGTCGGCAGAAACACCTGGAATACGACCTTTCCCTTGGCCGAGAGAAGGTAGAGGCCGGTGGCGTTGACGGCCATGGAAGCGACGCCGGAGTTGTAGTCCTTGAACGAGCGGACATCGGCGGAGAGGCTCCAGTACTCCTGGCCGCCTTTCCAAGTCATGACGGCATCGACGGCGGTGACGGCTAGGGAGTAATCCCCTCTCGCGAAGTCCGAACCGGAGACGGACGCGGTGAGGGAGGTCCCGGCGGGGAGGGTTTGACCGGTGAGGAGCGTGTCGGTGGGGTGGTCGAAGGACTGCCAGAGGGTGGCGTTGGCGGCATCGAGCAGGACGAGGTTGCCGGAGTCGAGCAGGCCGAGGGCGCGGACGGGGGAGGAGAGCGGCGGGGTGGGCCAGACGACGGAGCCGTCGGGGAGGGAGACGGTAAGGCCGAGGGCGGAGAGTCCGACGACGCCGTCCGAGGGGACGGGGGAGTCGCGGTTGGCCGACCACACGGCGAGGCCGGTGGCGGAGTGGATGACGGAGAGGTAGAAGCGGGACTGCTGGGCGCCGGGGTTTGCGATGGCGAGGGCGAAGAAGGCGGCGCGGGAGGTGAGGAAGACGCCGCCGTTGTCGGATAAGTTAGCGCGAGAGGCGTTGAAGGGAGGGTAGATAAACTCCGTGGCAACGCGGCCGGCGATGGAGGCGCAGGCGAGGAGGAGGAAGAGGAGGAGGAGGAGGGAGGAGGTTGGCATTGGAGAGGCAGATGGGTTGGGAAGCCTCCATCGATGGACATTTTTTGGTGAGGAAGAGAGGTGGTAGTTTGGACGGCGGGCGTTGACTACGGAGAGAAGGCCGGAGAACTTTGCCTTATCGGCGGAGTTGAATTCCGGGGTGTTTTGACACGGTAAGCAAGCGAGACTTGCAGAACAATTATAGAGTTTAAAAAATGCATATTGCCCCCATTTAAAATAAAAACAATGGAGCAGCGGTGAACTTTTTGCCCTTCGTATTAAAAAAATCGAGGATTGCTGGCCGAAATGAAACACTTCCATCCACACTCCTTCCCACTCCACCAACCGCGTTTATCTGACTTTATACGATATTTTTATAAAAATAAATTTACTTTCAATACTACTAAATTTCATTCCCATTTCTTACTCAAAGAGTCTTTTTTTATATATAGAACTTATACTTAAAAGAGTTAAATTTTATCATCACTTTTATATAAACTGTCATTTTTTGTATCCTTCTTTTAACTATTTCAGCAGCTACATTTATTATTAATTTCTCATAAGATTTTTATTACGTGCATATTTAAATAGACTAAGCGCAACTATATTTAAATAGACTAATCGGTAATGATTTCAGTTTAAAACATTTAGTTGGGGAAGGAATAACAAAGGAGGATAATTTATAGTGGCTATTGAAGTAAACAAATTGTTGTTGGGCCAGCCAACGTCTTATAAAGCCCATCAAGAGACTAAAGAAAAAGAAAAAAAGCAAGAAACTTGATCCCAAGAGGGTAACAAAATTATAAATAAATAGTAGATATTCTCCCACCCCTCCTTTTCCCTTATTCTAAAATTATAAAAATTATCTATCATGATTTTAAAAAATCACCTATTTTTTTATTATGATCTTTAAGATTTAATTTATATAATTTGAAAAAAAAAAACTATTTGACTTGTATTAGTCCCACATTAGGAGTGGTTTTTTGCTGGCTGTTATTTTTAAAAGTCCGAAGCTGTTCACTTTCCCGGTAGAAATGATTAGCCTCCTTCACGCAGCAACGTGGAGTCCACTCTCGGATGATCTTTATATCGGTCAACTTTAATCAATCCTTTTGTTTTTTAACTTTAATCAATCCCCCCCTCCCTTCCTTCTACTCCTCCCTCCCTCCTTTACCATAAAGCAAAAAAAAATTTGCCCGGAAAGCTTCTCGCGAGTCAATACTCCTCTAATTGCATCTCGAAGCGAGAGAAAGTTAGAGAGAGGAAAGGAAAGGAAAGCAATAAACCACGGAGCGCATATAAAGGAAAAAAAAAATAAAAGGAGGAGGCCGCTGTGGGCGTGCATGCTGTGTATGCGTATCATCAAATAAACCCAACCCTTTTAAAAGTTGTGGGACTCGTACAGAAAAAAGAAGAAGAGAGCCCCTCCCCCCTCCACCCCCATGCCATGTTGCCATGTTCTTCCTCCTACACCTCCACCGCTCCTCCTCTAGATGTGTTGAGATTTTAACACCAATTATAAATTTTATATATAGTCAATCTATATACATACATACCGATATATAAAGTATAAATTCATCTTGTTAGTATAGTAAAATCGAATACTGTACATAAAATTTATATCCCTCTGATTAGAGTAATTGAGTTCTAACTTAATATCGGTCATATTCATTAAGTTTTTTTTAAAAAAATTAATTTTAATATATATTAGATTATTTCTACCGGTGTTAATAAGTTATAGAATAAAACAAAGTCAAGTTATCTGAGAATAATAGTGTGGTTTTTTTCTGTACAGATTCAACAAACACAGATATGACGTGAATTATCATCTCCAACCACCACCACCACCACCAGCCCTCCTCAGATTAATAATCAACACGAATGAAAGCAGAGGAGTTAATTTTGTCAGTTCTGGGTCGTCGCTTGAAGCCGCTCTTCAATTCCTCTCACTGGAGGAAAGAAAAGAAAGAAAGAAGAAGAAGAAGAAGGTGATAAAGAGGATGGAAATGGCATGTTGGAGGTACAGCGGCCATCGACCGTCTTCAAATTAAGGCGCAGGAAGGAAGGGAGGAAGTCAGGCAGGCAGTCATGCATGGATGTCCTCCTCAGAATCACGGCCATTGATTATTCCACACCCCCCACACATTGTTCTCCTCTCTCTCCCTCCCTCGCTGTGTGCGTTGGTTCTTGTCATTTCATGTGCCTCGAGAGGACCAGCTGTGGCCCACACCGAACGCAGTCTGCATCGCTGCAGCAGGAAGAGGACGGGGAATCTCTGCGAACCATCACGTTCCAAGATGAGTTTATTCAGATGGAAGGAACTTTGTAGAACAAGAAGAAGATGACGGTGATGATGATGAAGCACAGCAAGTCACCCTCCTCCTCCTCCTCCTCCTCCCTTCTTCCTCCTTTCTTCTAATCGATTCCTTTTTCTTTTAATCAGATTGGCATGGCGTCACTCATACAGATATATATATATATATATATATATATATATATTATAGATTTGATCTGTTGACGATGATATATACGGAGAGAAGTCTTCTCCCTGGAGATTTCAGTTTGACATTCTCCTCAAAGGTGAAAAAGAGAATAATTAGGTTGCTTTTAGATTGGATGGACTCCGACTCTGCTGCAACGTTGTTTCAGTAGCAAAAAAGGTACTCGAAATCCATTACGGTCGGATTATTTACACGAGCTCTCGACAGCGCATGAAAAGAAACCTAAAAGCCAGTAGATTAAAGCTGGAATCAAAAGAGAAGACCAAAAAAAAAAAGGAAAGAAAGAAAGAAAGAGAGGAAATTAACGACGATCCATCGACATTAATGAGCTCGAGATCGATGAATGAAAGAACAGCGAGAGGGAGCTCAACAGGGAGGGGGAGAAGACGGCCTCAGATTGATGCCCAAGTCGCTCTTGTCCAACACCAATCGCGGTTTCGTCGACGGCGACGTCGGGTCGTGGAGCTGCAGATTTCTCTTGTTCGAGCATCCGCTGAGCGTGACTCCGAAGAGCTTCGGGCGGCTCGTCTCTTTGCTGCTGATCTTGTTGTTCGCTACGCTCTCGAGAGGCGGCGACGGCTCCTCGGCGATGGTGAGGGAGCTGCTGGAGGTCGGACTCCCGGCGTTCCGAGCGCCGCCGCCTCCTCTCGTCGGGTAGCTCGAGGGCAGGACGAAGCCGGCGGCTGCGGCGGAGCTGGGAGCGACGGGGCGCACGTGGTTCTGAACGAAGTAGATGATGTCGTTGTAAAGCTTCCGCATGTGGTCGAGCTCCGACAGCAGAGCCGTGTTGCTCCGCCGCAGCATCTCGTTCTCCTCCACCAATGCGGCCGCCACCCCGCCCCCCCCGGCGCAGCCCGCATTCGCGTCGCTGCCGCCGCCGAGGAGGAGGAGGCGGGAGGAGGGCGCGGCGGGGTCCGGCCAGCTCTGCCCGGCGGCGAGGCGGTAGTCGTCGAACTGGTGGTAGAGAGGGAACAGAGGAGGAGATGAGGACATCGGGAACGGGGAGGAAGAGGGCGAGGAGGACTTGCGGCGGTGGATCTCGCAGAGGAGGTGCTTCTCTCCTTTCCGGAAGAACTCGTTCGCGAACTCCCATCTCTCGGGCACCACCTTCCGGAACCCCTGCCGGCAGTTTCCCTCGTCCAAGTTCAGCAATGCAAGAGGAAGGCAAAGAAGAAGAAGACGATGGATAAAAAAAACACTCACGTAGGTGTTGAGCTGGCGGACGAAGCTGGAGAAGTTGTTGTGCTTGAAGTAGTTGGGGAGGATGTCGCGGGCGAACTCGGGCGGCCGCCAGACGACGAAGGTGGAGACGCGGTCGTCGCCCCACGACACGATGTGGTCGGTGCTCGTGTCGTCCACGAGCTGATACGTCTTGGTGAGGAACGGCGCCGGCACCGGCTTGTGCACATCCGCCACCTCCCCGCCGCCGTCCTCCCAGCAGCGCTGATCCATTCCAAGCTGCCTGCCTGCCTGCCTGCACCCGGACTACCACTTCACTCGCGAGCGGCTTCTCTCTCCTTTTCTTTTTCCCCTCTTCTTCGTCCCCTCTCCCTTGGTTGTTTAATGCAGGCACACTTTGTAGCTGCCTCGAGTTTTGGGGACGGAGAAGGGAGAGGGGAATATGTGTCGTCTGTCGGCGTTGGAGAAAGAGTAGGGGAAGGAGAAGAAGTGAGAGAGGTGATGAGGAAAGGGAGATCAAGAGGGGTTTAATTTTACGCTTTACAATTGGAGGTTTTAGCTGCAACTTTCAAGATAAACCCGTGACATGCCGCCTCTTTTCTTGGCCTGCTTCCTCTCTCTCTCTCTCTCTCAACCTCCCCTTCAGTTTTCTGGAATCTGGATTATTATACTACGCCACAAGCCATTTGTTTTCTCTACCTCCGCCTCCTCCGTTGTCACATCTACCAAGTAATAATAATAACAATCAAGTTTTATACGCTCGCTAGCTCGATCACATATGCTCTGTACTGCCGCCTGCAAAGCTCTCATTTGTACCATCATTAATGACGACGCCTCTCCGCACTGCTTTGCTTAAAGGATGGGTGGATCATGTGGCAGCAGCATAGAGAGAGAGAGAGAGTACTTGAGAAGAAGAAGAAGAAGCATCAGCAAATGGTGAGAGGAGTGCTGACTTCTCCATTCCCTCTTCCCTTTTCTTCCATACCCTGAATGAAGCGCAAGTATTCTCTGTCACCGCGACGCAAAGATGCCTCTTTTTTAGAGGGCCGGTGGCGCAGCCTTAATCTTCTATACACCTAATGATTACGGCACCGGCGACCGAAGCAAATAATTTGGGGGTTTATAATCCCATTATTAGAACGGTGAGGAAGAAGAGAGAAAAAAAAGGGGCAGGAGCAGCAGCGCGCATTTTGATGGGAGGAAAAGCAACAGCGCTGGGGGGGGGGGGGAGGGGGAGGGGCTCAGCTTTCCTGCTCAAAAGGACAGGCTATGGACACATCTGCGCCCATTATCTCGCTATAAACCTCTCCCCTTTTAAATCATATGCTCATGGCAGACTGCGATTTGGAAGGTAGCGAGCGAGGGTTGATCGAGAAATGAGGAGGATGAGATGCAAAGTGGGAGGATGATGTCCATTGTTGTCCTGTGAGTGAGGAGGAAGGGTGTGGGGAAGAGAGCAGCGATAGCCAGCAGCAGCAGCAGCAGCTCCATGTCCCGAGGGATGATGCTCTTCCCTTCCTCCTCCTCCTCCTCCTCCCTTCCTACTGATTCCTTTTCAGTACCCTATCAATGAGATGTGTGCTTGTGCTGTATGGAATACATATTCTATTCCAAGGATTTGAGAGTAGAGAGAGAGAGGGTTGCTTTTCCGAGGGCTGGAGCTGGGCTTTCTCATCTCGCCAGCCACCTTCTTGGCCTTCGGCTTGGCAGCTTCCTTCTTCTCCTCCCCTCCCCTCCCCTCCCCCCTCTCCTCTGTCAGCAGCCCTCTGCAACTAATTAATACATTTAAGAATCTGACACCACACACACTCGCAGCAGCAGCAGCATTTGACCACTTCACTTCACCACCCTCCCTCCCTATAAACAACAATACATGGTTCAGTTTCTCTTTCTCCTCACCCGCTTGATTTGGTAATGAAAGATTAACGAAAGCCACAGCAGGCGGATAGGAGGAGCTGGCACTGCTCCAGGTTTGACCTGTTTTGACTCTTGCGGTGGCTGCTTCTGCAGCAGCTGCAGCTCCTTCTACCACCTCCTGTGACGGGGCTGCCTCTCATCAGTGGGACACGGGTCGTCGCAGCCAAGGGCACTTGGGAGTGGGAAGGGGATGGGGTCATGGGGATGCACTCTATCTCATGTGCCTGCTACTACGAATTATTATAATCACATACGTCTCTGCTTCCCTTCGATTAATTTCTGATGTTTTCTCCAGCTAGCATGCTGTAGCTGATGCATTGAATAATACGCACTGAATGCTTTTTACGGATCGATCTGCGTACATTATCTCCAAAGTGTGTGTGTGGGTTGAGTTGAAGAATGAGGTCGAAAGATCAGAGCGAGAGAGAAGTGTTCAGAGGCTACGTATAGGAGTGGGCAGGAGGGGCCTCACGTGCACCACGTTCAAAGGCCTCCTACATTATATTCTGCACCCTGCAGGAGACTCTGTCGCCCATGCATGTGAGAGAGAAGAGAAGATTCCATTCTATATTCTGGAAACCCAACGCATCACCTCTCTCCTTCTTCTCCTTCTCCTTCTCCTTCTCCTTCTCTCTTCAACGGCGTCATAGAAATAAATGCCCACAGACAGAGAGAGAGAGAGAGACAGGGCATCTCTGGAACTGACATGTCTGCGTAGATGTGTAAATAAATGAAGGGGGGGGGGGGGGGAAGGGGGAGAGGGAGGGGTACTGTTAATGTGAAGCGAGCAGTGGGAGGGAGGGAAGGAGATGCTCCCACGAGCGCTGTCGTCTTCGTCGTCTTCTTCTTCGTCTGGGGGTTGGGCCGCGCGCAGGGGTTTATTTGGTTTGGCTGGAGCGGAGGTGGCCGGGCGCGAGCGAGGAGCACAAGGCGCTGCTGCAGCGCGTCACGAGACTGCCGAAGGGAAGAGGAAGAGGAAGAGGAAGAGACTTCAAAGTTCGAAATAAGCAGCAGCGGCTGCGTTAATTTCTTCGGCTTGCTGCACTGCAGTGAGATTTTTTTTTTTATAAAAAATTTAACGCTTTTATTTTTTTAATTAAAAAATCAAATTAAATATACTTAGCTAGATGGGTCAAATTCGTACCCGATCCAATTCTTTCGTTGATTGTATTTGGATCGGGGCTAATGGGAGTTTAAATATATGGATGCGCCTAATGGGAGGCCCAAACCCATGCAGAAAGGCCCAACTTCCACTTGAAATTATATTGAGGATATATATTTATATATTTTATATGGCATTTAAAATCTATCTTCATCACTTACCTTAGTAAAAAAATTTAAAAAATAAAAAAGATAAAAAAAATACTCTACCAGATTAGACTGGTAAAAGAAAATTAATCTTATTATACAATTAGTTCAGTATTGTACGTAAAAAACAAGTTCTTCTTGTACTTATCTAATTATAATATTTAATATTAGAGAGTATAAACTTAAAATTTATTAAAATGTAAAAACTTTTATAATTAAGATCATTATAAATTAATTTAAATTATTACGCTTCTAATCCAAGTGGCTTAAGATGGGCCCAATAGAGGTAAAAGAGGAGTATGGGGAAATCAAGAGAAATAAATTGACATTATCAATTTTAGTTAGAATTTCTACCGTTCAAGACAACCACCCAAGTGAGTCGATTGATAAAACTTTATCTTTTTCCTAATTTAAATTATCTTATGTAATATTAGATGAGATAATTCAAGCTTAGTGGTCGTCTAAACTTATAGAAAAATTATTTACTTTAATTGAAGAGAAATACTCTTGTTGTAAACCCCCACCTTTAAATATATATATATATATATAAAATCGTTAGATCGGTCTGGTCGACCGGTTCACCCGAACCGACCCATACGGCCGGTTCGGTCGAACCAACCCATTGAAGAGTCGCGCGGAAGAGGGCGATGGAGCTCGCCCTAATCGCGTCTTCTTCTTCCCTTCGCACTCTACGCAGCAGCGACGACGGGCGAGGGCGTCGCCGGTGAAGCCGCCGTCGCCTCGGACCACTCCCGTCGCCATTGTCGAGAGGAGCATCACCGAAGAAAGCAGAGCAGCGGTGCCATTTCTGCTCGCACTCTGCTGCGCACCCGGACCTCCGCCGCTGCACACGGTGAAGTCGCTGCCGCGACTTCGCCTCTCTTGACCGTTGCCACCCATCTACATCGTCTCGCTTCGTCTCTACGAAGGCGTAGCAGTCGGCGTTCCACCCCGGGATCGGCTGTTGAAGCCGACGGTTGGCAGCAAGCGCGGAGCAGAACGCGCTCACGAAGGAGACGAGCGGATCGATTCTTCCGCCCGTTCTGCTACCCGATTCACCGCCGATAGTTGCTCGTGAGTTGTAGGTGAGAAGTTCGGCCCCTAATCGACCTCTTCCCACCTCCGATTGCACAGTCGTCGTGCTCGCCGTCCGCAGAAGATCCGACGACCTTCGAACCCTTCAAGGGTTTGGTTTCTCACGACCGGATCTGATGCAGCAGATCCCAGCGTCTCGCGCAAGAGGACGCCGTAATCCTTGGTCGGCGTTGCGTCGGGCGCGGGAGGCGGAAGGGCCGGCGAAGGCATCAACGAACGGATCGGAGGAGTCGACGAAGGAGCGATCAGCGAAGAAAGCGACGAAGGTGTTATTTCGCCCCTTTTTCCTAATCGTGATTAAGGATTTCCTTAATCACGATTAACGCTAATTAACTATGTTTAGTATTAATAAAATATAATTAGTATAAGTTGTGTTAATATATACTTAGTTTAATTTAAACATGCTTAGAGTTAAATAAATCAGGTTTAGTTAAGTTAACTATGGGTTAGAGTTAATTTAATTAAACCGTTTGGGTTGGTGAACCGGACCCGAGTCGAACCGCATTAACTTGAACCGGACTCGAGTCGGACTCGGATTTAGCTGGATTAAGCTGACTCGATTGAACCGAACCAACTAGGCGTGGGTCAGACTCAGGTTGAACCGGATGAACAGTAGCCGGTCCGGTTGATCGGGTCCACCGCCGACCTAGTCAGCGTTGACCGGGACCACCGCTGACCCAGTCAGCGTTGACCGGGCAACCGCTGACCCAGTCAGCATTGATCGGTCAACCGTTGACCGGTCAGAAAATAATTAAATAAATAAATAAATAATTAATTAATTAATATTAAAATATTAAAAATAATAAAAAATAGAAATAGTAAAAAATTTCATGGGTTCTACTTAGGCCCTTCGGCGACTTGGGCTAAGTTATGGATGAGTTTAATGAGTATAAATTGGATAAAAATTCATTTAAATTAATTAAAGAAATTTAACCTTTGTAGTTAGTTAATAGATAAAAATTGATTTGATTAGGTAAAAATAAATCCTAAACTTGTATGCTTAGTTTGGAATTAATTTAATGTAATAATTATTTTAATTAATGGATTGATAGATTTCTAATTTATTTACTTTAGGAGAAAAATAAATTAAATTATATTTTAAATAATTATGTTAATTAGGATTATTTTGGGTACGCGATCCGAGTGGCTCGTCGGGAGATTATTTCCGCGTGACTTGGTTCTGAAGAGCGGATCGCTAACCCAGGTGCGTTGATTCTCCGATGTAGGATTTATTGAAGCTAGGGAAGTCCCGCTGGGGTCTTCTTAGGAACAATTCTTGGATGTCTTAAATATAATAAAATACTATGTTTGATAAGATTTGATATGTATGCGTGCTAGTTTAATTTATTGTTGTCTAACATGCATGATATATTATGATTTCCCTGCTAGGTTTTAATATATCGTGATAGCGTGTCCTGCATGTTGTATATTATTTTATTATTTTCTATGCTATGCTAGCACAACTACCATGTAGACATAGATAGTAAATAACGACATGTTAGAACCTTTGGCGACATTACCGCAACTTAGACAGAAAGGGGCCTTTCCCATATGCCCCGGTTGACCGCCGCGTACCGACGGTGGTCAAACGGTGACGTCTCGCTACGCACCCCTCCCGAGGTTGATGCATAGCTGAGATACTGGGAGCACCACTCCCGACGTTATGCATAGCTTATATACTGGGAGCTGGTGGGGTAAGAGACTGTACACCCTCCATGGTCATATTAGACTGGAAATATGGAGAAGTCATTACCCAAAATTTTCACCCGCACGAGTGTCGTTTAGGCGGCCTCGTGATAGTCCTGAGATGGTTAGCAAGGATGAGCCCTACCATGAACTTGGCACCGATGGAGTCGAGGTTGCCACAACCTATCGTGCGGATGTGCGCCAATCTCGATAGACGTCGACTACTATTGGACTGGGAAGGTGATTCCACATGCGACGCCTTGGACAGTGGATCCGTAGACCACACGGCTATCACCCTTGACATCTGCAGACGATCGGATAAGTAGTCCGGATCCTAGGGTGGTTATTCCGGCTAGCCGTGACCGATGAGATTTATATAAAGGTGACCTTATCTACGGACAGTGTGTAGTACTACACGTTTGTCGTTGCCCCTACGGAATCCGAAGAAGATGTAAGGGCACGACGGTTTCGCTAGGGGAGGCATGGTCGACGACTAGTGAAACAATGGAGAGGGATATTGGGTCACCCGTCCTCTCCGCCAACATCAGTGCAGCGGACATGGGTAGAGATAGAGACAAAAAGGCACTGATGGGCTTACTGATACCTCTGGCCCGGGTATTTACTAAGCGTAGGCTGGCAGTCTGAGTTTTTGAAACCTTAAAGTCTCATTATGACGTAGGTAATAGACGGTTGATATTGACACTAGATATGACTTAGGTGACATCTATTGGAATAAATTTATTTATTTATTTATGTTGTTTTATTGCTATATATAAGTTGTTTAACATAAAATACATGAAAAAAGATGATTAACTACCAAAGGCATCCTAGAATACTCCTCCTAGCCTTTGATTTCTTTATTCGGTAGAGCCGTAATTTCGCACTATGCCGCAAGGCTGAGCACACCGCGTTCAATGTGTGTGCAGGTGTCGACGCACTAGACGAGATTGTTGACGGAGGAATTGTCGCGGAAGGTATACGATTGCTGTTACGAATTTTCGAAAGTCGGACTTAGATTTGTATTAGGATTTATCGGGACTGTACTAAGATGTTATTTAGAAATGTGGGTGTATGTATTTTAGTATTTGTATTTATGCCTTGTATGGACCCGGTTGGGCTCATACGGCGGTTGCCACGTGTCGTCCTGCGGGTCGAGGCGTGACACTTGTAGCCATCATCAATATAAACATTTAGGAAGAGCTTACTGACATTTATATTTTTAAGAATAAAATTAGGTATCTACTCCCTAATAAAGACCTTCCCAATGTATTTAAATCTAAGATTGAAGAAGTATTATGGTTATCATAGAATCTTATTACACATCCTCCCCAATTGAGATCCCAATTTAAGACTTGCTTATACCAAGGCTAAGATTAAAGAAAGTAAGTTTAAGTTAATTTTTTTTAGAATTTAGTGAGTATTGAACCTAAACCTTAAAGATCTCCTGTATAAGGGTAAAAAAAAAAGAGTCTTCGTTTAATAATTTAATATAATTTATAATTATAGAAAAAAATAAACTTAAAATTCATTAAAATCAAAAACTGATAGTAGAATCATAATAATTTAAATTAAAAAATGATAAGATTCAGTTGAGCTAATTAGAGAGTTAGTTTTCAGTTTCAGTTTCAAGCAATCGGTTATTTCGTTTCAGCTTAATGAGTTGGTCAAAACCTGAAAAAAAAAGAAAAAAAAAGGAATTCAGCAGAGGAGGGGCGGTGGTGGTGGGTGGGTGGAGGCTGCGTCAACGGCGCCCCCTCCCTCTCGGTCTCGGCCGACTCATTTCAGGTGGCATCAGACACATCAAACGAACGAACAAGGAGGCGGCCCCCGTGGAATGCCCCCACCGCCCCTGACATCATCATCTCCAACATCACAATATTAATAATAAAAGGAATACAATGCTCCCTCTCCCTCTCTTATCATCATATTATATCGTTTCATCTCTCGTAGCCAAACATGAATCGTATGCCTCTTTTTTTTTTTTTTTTAACATGAATAGTCGGCACTCACTGAGTAGGGATTGGTAGACCCCCCGATGGTGGTTCATTCGCTCACCCACCACCACCACCACCAGCTGCGGCAGCCGCAGCGCCTTCGTCATTTTAATTGGAGGAACTGGGAAGAAGAAGCAGCAGCAGTAGTAATCTGGTGAAGGGCGAAGCATCCCTTTTGCTTCTTCTCCTCCTCCTCTCTCCCATAAGCTTAAACAATAAGAAACAAGCAATCTATGTTATCAAATCCTACAAGTCACGCGTGCCTGCAGATGTCACCACCATCTTTAATTTAAAATCTGGTAAACTCATCCATCATCTCATTTTGGGAGCCACTGTTTAACGACGATGCTCAATGATGAACATATCGTCCCACCCGACCCCCAAATGCCATTACTCTCCCTTCCTTCCCCCATCATCAATGGAGGACGAGTCCTTCCTTCTTTTGTGTTCCTTCCTCGGAGAGAAGGCGGATGCAGGCTGTTTGACACAATCTTTCTTATTAAAAGCATCAAAATAAATTAACTGATATGATTGGAGTCGGAAAAAGCTCGGAAAAAAATGGAAGAATGGTGCATGAACAGTGATTAGAAGAATATATTTATCGGAGGAGAGGAATGGAAGGGTGAAGGTCAACCGCATCATCATCGTCGCCGTAGTGAGGACGGCAATTTACAGTAATTTTTAATTCAAAACATTGTGCTGTGTGGTTTGGTGGTGGTGGTCGATGATCTCAATGCTTTCCTTTTTCCTCTCCTCATGTTCTTGTCGTTGCTGCTGCTGCTGTTGCTTATTAATGGCGGCTTGTGTAAATCCTGCATAAACCCCACCTCACAAACACCGATTCACAAGCAGCAGAGGGAATACGGTCGATGAGCAACGGCGATCACGGGCCGGCGACTTCGTCCGCAGCGCTCGGCCTCTGCCTCCTCCCATCGGAGCTCCTGCACGAGATCTTCCTCCGCCTCGCCCTGCCGGAGCTCCTCCGCCTCCGCTCCGTCTCCAAGGACCTCGGCTCCCTCGTCTCCGGAGGCGACTTCCGCCGCCTCTACGACCTCCGCTCCGGTCGCGGCGGCGGCTGGCTCTTCGTCTATAAGAAGCGGCCCCCGCGCCACTCCCTGCTCCGCGGCTTCAACGACCGCTCCGGCCGCTGGTACCACTTCCCGGTCGCGGGGATCCTCTCCTCGGCCGTGCCCCCGGGGGAGGACCTCTACTTCCTGGCCGCCTCCGGCGGGTTCTTCCTCTTCGCCTCCAACGGCCGCCGGGAGCTCGTCGCGGTCAACCTGGCCACCCGCGCGGTGCGGCGGGTTCCGCCCAGCCCGCTCGGCCCCCGCGGGACCTCCTCGTGGAGGCGCTCCGGGCTGAAGCTGGTGGCAGACCCCTCCGGCGCCGACCGGTTCCGCTTCCTCTTCGCCGAGATGGTCAACGGCCGGCCCGTCCTCTTCGAGTATCGCTCCGACACCGACGCGTGGCACCCGGTGGAGGCGACGGTCGGGCACGCGGACGGCGCCGCGGCTCACGGGAAGGAGATCTGCCTCAACCTCGTCCACCTCGGAGGCGAGAGCGTGGTGCTTTCGTGCGCCGGCTGGGGGGAGGGCGGGGAGGCGCTTCCGGCGCCGGTGGTCCACCGGCCCAGGTTTCCGGAAGGGTTCGAGGGGGGGCCGGCGGTGGGGCTCACGACGAGCGATCGGTTCCACGTCTACGGCGACGGGAACATGGTGGTGGTGCGTTCGGCGGCGGCCGCGGGGGAGGAGGGGGGTGGGCGGGCGAGGTTGGTGACGGGGGTGGAGCTGATGGGGCTGAGCGCGGACGGGGGTGAGTGGGAGCTGACGTCGACGGCGCCGGCGGCGGTGGTGGCGGAGGCGCTGAGGAGGAGGCCGTACGGGGTGATGATGGGGTGCGTGGTGGAGAGGGAGGGGGTGGTGCGGGTGGTGCTGATGTCCAACTGCAGGGGGTCTTGGGACCTCGCGTGGCTCTCGTACCACCGGGCACAGCGGCGGTGGGCGTGCGTTCCGGTGCCGGACTGCGGCACGAAGGGCCTTAACATGGCCGGAATCGCCCTCTCCTCCACCTTCTCCCGCTCGCTGTGGCCTTCCTCCTCCTCCTCTGTGAGCCATTAATTAATGAATGAATCAACTGTATATGGTGGGCGCGCGTGAGGAGGGCATCTCCATTCATCGATTACTTTCCCTTCTTAATTCGGTGTGATAAGAATAAGATCGGAATTCAAGTGTAATAATTTGTGCTTAAAACTTTCTAAATCTTTTAATAAGGAATTGAGGTTTGATGTTTATTATTTAGCAACCGAATTAAAATTCATTAAAGATAGTTGTGCTATTTTTATCATTACTTATTATTTTTAAATACTTTATAATTAAATATATTATTTGAAAAAAATATAAAAATCTAAAGAAGACGAAGATAAATCTATTTATTAATTAAAATATTATTAGGGGTCCGGCAAGGTGAGTATTTAAATTTCTAAAATAAATTTATGTTTAAAAATATTATTTTACTTTAATTACGGAGCATCTAAGCATAAAATTCATATGATAGCCTGAAATCCATCCATATGTATACATATACGTT
Organism: Thalia dealbata; assembly: GCA_030544415.1. NCBI lineage: Eukaryota > Viridiplantae > Streptophyta > Magnoliopsida > Zingiberales > Marantaceae > Thalia > Thalia dealbata. The sequence goes on along the minus strand of CM060454.1, from coordinate 31,110,663 downwards.
ACATGCATGGTTAAATCAACCACCACCACTTTTACATTTGCACCTACATATTATATATCACAGCAATTAATTACAGAACAACTTAACTCTACGGTGAAAATAATATGCATGTATATAAATATAATACGGCAGTAGGGAGGATGGAAAATTGACTCAATATCTGTTCATTTACCGATGATGCCCTTGAGGCGCTCCTTCTGCTCCCCACTCAACTTGGAAGGAAACTTCACCTCGAAGACGATCCTTAGATTTCCCTTCCTCCCCGGTTCCTTCGTTATCGGCATCCCCTCCTTCGGCACTACGTGCTCGTATCCCGGGCTCACGATCTCGTCCACGGTGATCGACAGCTTACGGTCGTCCAGCGTCACCAGATCCACCGTCACCCCCGTCAGAGCTTCCACCAGCGACACCTTCTGGTGCACCACCAGATCGTTCCCGTCCCTCTTGTACACCTCGTGCGGCTTCTCGTCGACCACGAAGATGAGATCCGCCGGAGGCAGCTTGTCCCGCTGCTGGTGCCCCTTGTTCGGAAACGTTATCTTCGTCCCCTTCTTCCATCCCGGCTTCACATCGATCGTTAATATTTCCGACTCCGTCGCCCATTTCCTGTAAAAGGTACGACGCAGGTGAAGAGACCGATGGAAAGAGGCCCGGCGGCCGCTCCCGATGTTAATCTGCGTACCCGCGATCGTTGACGTCCCTGGAAATCTTCATCTTCCTGGTCGAGCCCGTGTAGAGATCTTCCAGGCTGCAGACCAATTTGTTCTCCACCACGGGGGCTTTCCAGGGCGGCGAGGCGTCTCCGCCCGTGCTGGTCTGGGTCGCCGTCGCCCTGACGCCGTCCGTGTAGGACCGGAAGATGCTCTCCTTCCGGCCGAACCTCCGCCCGAAGCTGTCGTCGCCCTCGGACTTGTACCTCATCGACTTCGCCCGCCCCCCGCCCGACGGGAACGCCTCGAACGGGCTGCTCCCGAAGAACTCGGCGAATATGTCCTCGGCGTTTCGAGGATTGAACTGGAAATGAATACCGGGACCGACGCCGCCCCCGCCCCCTCCTCCTCCGCCGCCGCCGCCGCCTCCCGGAGGAGGCGCGCTCTTCAGCCCCTCCTCTCCGTACTGGTCGTAGATCGATCTCCTCTTCGGATCGCTCAGGACCTGGAATCAGCAAAACGCTTTCGTAAGATCGGACGCCCTGTTTTCGATCGTAAGACTAAAGAGATCGATCGACTCGATTACGTAGTAGGCTTCGGAGACTTTCTTGAATTTGGCTTCGGCGTCTTCCTTGTTGGTGCGGTTCTTGTCGGGGTGCCATTTCAAGGCCAACTTGCGGTACGCCTTCCTGATGTCATCGTCGGAGGCGTCCCCGTCCACCTTCAGGATCTTGTAGTAGTCGGCACCCATCTCAGTGCTTCTCGCTCGATGCAGGCGCACGCATGCGCATCCCTGGTCCGATTAATTCCGGCCTCCGGCGAGAAGAAATCGGACGACGGAATCACGCGTCGGCGAATGCGCGAGAAGAAGGAATCGTTCGGTTTATCTCTGGGAAGGAAAAAGGAGGAGGAAGGAGAAGGCGAGATGTTCTAAGAATATTTGTGGGGTAATTTAATTTGTGCCGGAGTTGGAGAGGAAGCGGAGAGCCTCTCGTTGAGCCCTGCGCAATTAGGAGGCCTTTTATATTCCTTCAGGGGGAAGAAAAATTAAGCGTGAGAATTTACTGTGAAGCCTAAGGATGATACATGTATATGAAAAGGTAGGAGTGACAGAGGAAACTATTCGTTCAAGTTATTTTAGAAAAAAAAAACTATTTCTAGCTGGGAGTTTATTTTGAGAACTGTGAATATGTGGGGATATCGCGTCCATCTAAAATTGTGAGACGACTCGGAACAGAATTTTAGTAAGTTAATCTAATAATATAAATAATAGGCATGGGAGTTTTGTCATATTAAGTGATATTATAATAGATATATGTTAACTTTAAATCTCAATCGTCGCTGTTGTGCTTGAAGCTAAATCAAATGCTTCCTTGTTTGTCTTAATTTATCGGGGGGTTTGAATCAGATTCGACCCGCACTCGAGTGTGAATCAATTTCTCAATGCCGAGTCGATTGAATTTTTTCGCTCAATCGGACTAATTTTGACTGCTTTGACCTAACTTTTATTCGATCCAAACCATTCCTTATTTGGTTCAACCAAATTATATGCAGTTTAGGTTCATTCAGCTTCACCATATCAACTAAATCTCACGTTCACTCGAAGATACTGCTTCAACTTTTTGAGATATATTTATATATTTGTATGAAGTACTGTAAATTAAAATATAAACTTTCCTAATTTTACAATATAATTTATAATTTTAAAATAAAAAAATATATTATAGGAAAAAAAATTAACCACAAATTAAATTCTTTTAAAACTTCCGTGATAATGTGCCCGTAATTATGTTCTCAGTCAGTTAGTCTTTCTCCTCATATTTTCTTAGACACTATTTAACATATATTAAACATTGTATACAGAGTATGTAATATAAATTTCAATAGTATCTTTGTTATTTATAAAATATAAAATATAAAATAAGAAAGTTTTCATAAAAACTAATTTATATATAATTTTACCACGTAATATAAGATATGTTGTAATAAAAATAGATAGAAAGGTCCCATTAAATTACCAATAGAGCTTCAACTATATTACATTAATATATCTTATGCAGATGCATATGTACAACGTGCAAAAAGGATTTTTAGTATTTTTGATATTTTATCTAAAATCATATTATTTTATTCGTTTCCAACAGGAATTTTTTTTATTTTTTTAAAAATTTCAGGTTCATATTATTAATTTCTTTAAAAAAGATTTTAAATCTTATTTTGCTCGGGAAAATAAAACCTGGTATTATTTAAAACCGCACGACACGGGAGAAGTTAACTGGCACGAAGCCGCAGCGGAACCGGCCAATTCTAAGACCGGGGAGCCCTCCTCCATCGACACGTGTCCCCGTCTTCGCATCAAGCTCCCGGCTGCCGCCACGTGTCCCCGTCCCTCGTCTTCCCTCTGTCGTCTATTACGAGGTCCGCTTTCTTTCGCCTCCCTGCCATCGCTCTCCAAAAGTGAAGTGGGGAGAAAAAGAAGAAGAAAAGGTTCCCGGCCATGGCATGATGCGCGTTGCTCCTTCACCTCCCAATGAAGAAGAAGCCCGCCGATCTCCTTATCCTTCCTCTTCCTCTTTCTGAGCACGTCCGTCCGCCGATCGTCTCGTTCCTCTTCTGATATCTGTCCGCGGACGAGGGAGAAGATCGAGTTGCGCATTCTCGGTCGCAAAGAGGTGAAAGCGATTTCTTCTTCACCCTGATTTACTTTAGATTATTTTTTTAGGTTTTGAATGGACTCTCGCAATGCGTTTCTCGGTTTCGGATTTGGATTTGGTGCATGAGAAGGGACGGCGCTTCCGGTCGGGATTTGAGTCGAGCGGATTCGATCGGGGAAGGCGTCGATGGCGGGGAACGAGTGGATCAATGGGTATTTGGAGGCGATACTGGATAGCGGCGGCGCGATGGCGGACGACCACAAGGAGAAGGTGGCGTCGCCGGTGATGAGGGATAGCGCGGTCAGCGGAGACCATTTTAATCCCACCAAGTACTTCGTCGAAGAGGTGGTCACCGGAGTCGACGAAACCGACCTCCACCGGACGTGGATCAAGGTGGTGGCGACGCGCAACTCGAAGGAGAGGAGCACGAGACTGGAGAACATGTGCTGGCGCATCTGGCACCTCACCCGGAAGAAGAAACAGGTGAGCGCTTGCCATCTGCATCACCCTGCAGAATATTTTGTTTTGGTCTCTGCTTGATTTCTTAGCTCTACTTTAATGATTATAGTTGTTTTTTTCTCTACTTTGTTTCCTGACTGGTCGAATACACTTGTTATTTGAAATCGGTTAGTTCACTCGTTATATTACTTTGCATAAAATGATTCAATTGGACTGTTTTGTTTATGATAAAATTGCGATTTATTTAAATTTCAAATTTAAATAAATATGTAAGTCGAATCTACAGTTGGAATGGGACGATGCTCAAAGTAAGGCAAAGAGACGATTGGAGCGTGAACAGGGCAGAAAAGATTTCAATGATGAAATTTCAGAAGATCTATCAGAAAGTGAGAAGGCTGATACGGTAGGTGAAATGGTGCAAAGTGAGACACCTAGAAAAAAGCTACAGAGAAACTTTTCAGATATCCAGGCTTGGGCTGAAGAAAACGTAGAGAAAAAGCTCTACATTGTTCTCATCAGGTATGTTACCTAACAGTTGATAGGTTAATACTTTGCAATTTAATCTGTACATTATATTGTGCAAAATGCTTCTCGACGATTTGTCTACAGTATCTGACAATATACCTGATGTGCCAATAGGCAATACTTTGGGTACTTTACGTATGGAAGTAGGTAAGTTTCATGAGGCATTATAGAATGTGACCGTGCGCAGCATTACATCTACGTATGATGGCAAAACAACCGTCCATTTCCAACTAAAATGTTCGCCAACATATTTACAGGAATATTTTATAACATCATTACATCTCACCTAGGCTGGTGAAACCAACTACTCCATATTAATTTCAAGGGAAAAAACAAACTGGAGTTTTCCATCATGGATTGTACTGGGTGGTTCACAGAGCTATATGGCCTGTTCATGATGAAAGATAAATAATTAAAAAATTGCAGAATTTACCAATGTCAAGTCAAGTACTATTGATATAAAAAAGGTTGAATAAGAAAAATAAAAAGTATACACTTATTATGAATTTTTGCAAGATGTAATATCTAGTTTCTTGATACAGGAGAGTCCTTTATTGCAGAGTGACATGATAGACTTTACAGTATGCATAAAGATAGAAAACCGCAGTTAATATTTCGCTATGGGAACTTAAGTTTCATCAGCTACTTAATCTAGAAAAATGTTTAGGTAGCCACATTGGTTCAGTCCATCTTATATTATCCATATATTACTCATAGGAGTTAAATAGTTTCAGGACCAAGGGAAACAAGTATAATCAGTAATAACTTCAATAGTGGAGCATTCAGATTTGTCTTCAGTTCAATTATATAAAATTCCCAGTAATAACTTCAATAGTGGAACATTCAGATTTGTCTTCAGTTCAATTATATAAAATTCCTTCTCCAATCATTGTTTCTATGCTATTACATCTATGTTATTTGTTGAACTAGCTTATATTTTGATAGACTAAAAAATGAACATGCTTTGAATTTCTTTCAGTTTGCATGGCCTGGTTCGTGGAGAAAACATGGAGTTAGGAAGGGATTCAGATACTGGTGGTCAGGTAATAGGCATGATTTTCTCCGGAGCACTATTTTAATTTTGCTATGTGGTAGATGAAGTTTAAAAGGGAATTGTCTTTTTACTCTTCCTTGCAATTTGCAGGTGAAGTACGTAGTGGAGCTTGCTCGAGCACTATCTATGATGCCAGGGGTTTATCGAGTTGATCTTTTTACTCGTCAGATAACATCGCCCGATGTGGACTGGAGCTATGGGGAGCCGACAGAGATGTTAACCTCAGGTTCTTACGATGAAAGTGGAGATGACACTGGAGAGAGCGCTGGAGCTTATATTGTTCGTGTACCTTGTGGCCCAAGGGATGCATATCTCCGAAAAGAATTGCTTTGGCCCTACATACAAGAATTTGTAGACGGAGCTTTAGCTCACATTCTTAATATGTCGAAGGCCTTAGGGGAGCAGATTGGTGGGGGACAACCTGTCTGGCCTTATGTGATTCATGGCCATTATGCTGATGCTGGAGATGCTGCAGCTCTTCTTTCAGGGGCCTTAAATGTTCCAATGGTTCTCACAGGGCATTCCTTAGGGAGGAACAAACTGGAGCAACTTCTTAAACAAGGTCGTCAATCCAAGGAGGATATCAATGCAACTTATAAGATAATGAGGCGCATAGAAGCCGAGGAGCTTTCCTTGGATGCAGCTGAGCTCGTAATAACAAGCACAAGGCAAGAGATCGATGAGCAGTGGGGTCTATATGATGGTTTTGATGTCAAACTTGACAGAGTTCTAAGGGCCCGAGCTAAGAAAAAGGTCAGCTGCCATGGTCGCTTCATGCCAAGGATGGTGGTAAGTATTCGTACTTCAGTAAACTAAAATATTTAAAACTGAAGTTTCTGATGAACTAACAATATATGATAAATGCTTTTTTTTTCTAGAATTAGAAATGCATATTAAATATGCAACAATTCTGTTAGATAGAATTGAAATACTGTAGCAGAATTGCCATATCCAGTCCTATCTCTTGTTAGAGTCACAAAGCAACCACATATGAACTGAATGCTTTAATGGATCCAACCTGGAACTGGATCCATGAAATTTCCTCAAGCATCCAACCTGGAACTGGATCCATGAAATTTCCTCAAGCATCATCTTAAAATTTTACACGATTTCAAGAATGGTTGTATACAAGACTATCAATGTGCATGCAGGTTATCCCTCCTGGGATGGATTTCAGCAGTGTAATGGCTCAGGAAGATGGAGCTGAAGCTGAAGGAGATTTAAAAGACTTTATGGGTGCCGATGGATCTTCTTCACCTAAGTCAATCCCAGCAATATGGTCTGAGGCAAGTAGTCTTCCTTTCTATACACCCGAGACAATGTTCTAACTAATGCTTTAATTTGTTGCACAAACTTATTAAACTGTGCAGGTTATGCGTTTCTTCACAAATCCTCACAAACCTATTATCTTAGCTTTATCAAGACCAGATCCGAAGAAGAACCTTACAACCCTGTTGAAGGCCTTTGGAGAATGCCGTGCACTAAGAGAACTTGCTAATCTTGTGAGACCATTTTTAACTTCCTATCTGCAACTTCTATTATTAGATTTATTTTTTATAGCTTACGTTATCATTGATACAGGAACTCTGAAAACTTTTTTTTTTCCAAAGAAATAGCAGAGCTATTGTTTTCCAAATGGAATCACAATCGGTTTAGAAAAGCATAATAATAACAATTGTTTTTTTTTTAAAGATAACATTACACTTATTTCACAAAAACTATACAATATATCATCCATCCCAAAAACAAAGTTAAAAAAAGAGTAAACAAAAGCAAGGGCAATATATCCACCAAAACTATATTGCAATAATAATTGTTCATTAGGTCGAATCTTCATCTTTATAATTTAAATTAAAAATTAATTATAACGTCTTCCAGACATCTTAAATAGCACACTTTTCATTACTTCCTCTTTTAAGGATATTTACTATAAAGCCGATTACTTGTTCAGATTGCCTACAGATTTTCCTGGAAAAGTTTTCAATGAAATGTCAACTTAAAATTTCCTTTCTTTTATTCAGACTTTAATTATGGGGAACAGAGATGACATAGATGAGATGTCGAGCGGCAATGCTAGCGTCCTCACAACAGTGTTGAAGCTAATCGACAAGTATGATCTATATGGACTTGTGGCTTACCCAAAACATCATAAGCAGTCCGATGTTCCTGAAATCTACAGGCTTGCTGCTAAAACAAAGGTTCCTGATAGATTTCGTCGGTTGTATATGCTATAAATTTTATTATTTTACATAGCTCAATCTAATATGTTTATCTGGCAGGGAGTTTTTATAAATCCAGCTCTGGTCGAACCATTTGGTCTTACCTTAATCGAGGTGCAGTACTATGAATTCTTAAACCATTAGATGGATCTTCGTCGTAAAACGGAGCGTTAATCATTTACTATGATAAATTTGTAGGCGGCTGCTCATGGGCTCCCAATGGTGGCTACAAAAAATGGAGGTCCTGTTGATATTCACAGGGTAAAAATTTCCTTGCTTCTGTGTCGATAAAGGCAGTTAATGATTCAGATTTTAATATATTTGAAGCTGTATAAATTGAAATTTTAATACATCAGGCACTAAATAATGGGCTGCTTGTGGACCCGCATGACCAAAAAGCCATTGCTGATGCACTGCTAAAGCTAGTTTCGGAGAAAAATCTATGGAATGAGTGCAGGAAAAATGGGTGGAAGAACATTCATCTCTTCTCCTGGCCTGAGCATTGCAGGACCTATCTTTCTAGAGTAGCAGCTTGCAGGATAAGGCATCCACAATGGAAGACCGACACTCCAGATGATGCGGCCAATGAGGAGGAGTCATTTGGGGACTCCATATGGGATGTGCACGAGTCATCCCTTATGCTCTCTGTAGATGGTGAGAGAAGCTTACTTGGTGCTTCTTTTGGGGTTGACCCTGCTGAGCTAGAGAAAGCCGGAGGAGGAAATGGTGACCCTGAGTTGCAGGACCAAGTGAAAACAATTATGAGCAAGATAAAGAGAATACCATCGAGGCAAGCACCCAGAACACAGAGCTTTGACAACAGTGATAAGCAAAATGAGAATACCGTGAACAAATACCCTCTTCTTCGAAGGCGTAGGAGATTATATGTTATAGCTTCCGACTGTTACGACAGCAGCGGATGTCCTGATAAGAACATGTTAGTGGTAATACAGGAGCTTTTTAAGGCTATTAGATCAGACCCCCAGATGGCAAAGATTTCAGGTTTTGCGCTCTCAACTGCTATGCCTATCACGGAGGTCCTAAATATGTTAAAGCGTGGGAAGATTCCAGCCACGGATTTTGACGCTTTGATATGTAGCAGCGGAAGTGAAGTGTATTATCCAGGTACAGCACAGTGCATGGATGCCGAAGGAAAGGTATGTGCTGATCCTGATTATGCTACACATATAGAGTACCGCTGGGGATATGCGGGTGTTAGAAGGACTGTACGAAGTTTAATGAACACTAACAATGACGGAGATGCTAAAGGCTCTAAATGGGTCATCGAGGATGATTTTCAGTCTAGCAATCCTCACTGCTTCTCGTTCAGGGTTAAAGATTCAACTGAGGTATTATTTGTAGCACTTGGAGCTAAGTTCACTTTTTTCTCAACATTTTAATAATTCCTGAAGTTTTGAATGTCATTACAGGCAAGTTCAGTCGAAGATCTTCGTAGAAAGCTTAGAATGCGTGGACTTCGATGTCATATTATGTACTGCAGGAGCACTACGAGATTGCAGGTTGTCCCTTTGTTTGCATCTCGTTCTCAAGCATTGAGGTAAAATTCCTATATTTATTCACATATACCGCCATCCGCGGAAGCATGCTTAACAAAAAAACTAAGCTTACTTTGAAAAATATGGCAGTTATTCTTAGTATTATAATATTTCCTGCAATATGATCTGGACTTGTGTCAAAAGGAGAGTTTTTAAAAATGTATACTTATTTGCTAAATAGTAATTGTTTTAGCTCTTCAAGTAAAATACAACAACATATTGTAAACTGTAAAGACCATCTTGAAAAAAAATAAAAGTTGCTGCTATTTATAGCTTCAGTTTATGTGTAATGAATTACTGTATAGAACCATTTATATCTTTAAAATAATAAGGCCCTATTTGCGATAGGATTATTAGAGTGGATTTTAAATCTACCATCTTATAGAAGTTTATATCCAAATCCACAAACAAATTCATTCTCATATTAAATGGAGGTCTGGCATTAGCATTAGCTAGATTTCACTTGGTTCACTTTAAAGGATGAATGGGGCTCTCCATTGATTAAATTGACTAAACGACGACTTTTCTCCTACTTAAATTGTAGTTTGAAAAAAATTAGTTATCGGATTTGTAGCTTTTGTTGATATTTCTAGATTGGAGAGTATTTACTACGCAGGTTTATAAGGTAGTCAAACATGCAGCTTATCTGTTTTATTCGTTGAAGGTACCTGTACATCCGCTGGGGTCTGAACGTCTCCAACATGTTTGTGATCCTGGGAGAAAGGGGCGATACGGACTACGAAGAGCTCATCTCAGGGTACCACAAAACAGTGATCGTAAAAGGGCTGGTGGACAAGGGCTCTGAAGAGCTGCTAAGAACCAAGAGGAGCTACCCCAAGGAAGACATGGTTCCAAGGGAGAGCCCCATGATCGCCTATGTCAATGGTGGGATTGTGGCGGAGGAGATCATGGGTGCGCTACAAGAAGCAGCAAATGCGTCCTCTCGGTTGTGAAGCAATGAATGAATGACTCAATAGTTCCATCATCCTCTCTCTTTCTTCCTCTTCTACTTTCCCCTTTTCGGCTTCCAGTTTATTTTTTTTTTTCCTGCGTCGGCCTTGTTGATGGCAATTGGAATCTCTTCCATTAGAGGCTTTGTCAGTTATGATGAAAAAGATCAAATCCCATAAATGTGGTACAACATGACATGTTGTGCTGACCATGGGTTATTTCTTTTGGTTCGAATTAAATCTATTTTAAAGTTTAAATAGATTCTTCTTATGTTTAAGAAACATAATGTATATCTTGTCTTGTACATACCTAATGTCTACTCTTATTAACTACCGCAACTTTGTAAAGACAATTGTATTCTGAAAAAGGGACGAGGGTAATCGTACTATGCCCAACCTATGTCTAAAATCTCGAGTTTTTGACAATATTAATTTATTAAAATATTTTAATGCCGTATATAACAGAGCAAAATTAATTTTACCAAAACTAACCGGTCAACATGTCAACGTGTCACAATTAATTTTATCAAAACTAACCGGTCAACATGCCAACATGTCACATTGACTGATTTTTATTAATAAAAAATAAAAAAAGTCTCGCCCAACCGATTTTTTTTACATAGACGATGACTTCGGCGACCTTAGCCCAAGCTCCTCCTTCTCTATTCTCTTGCCTTTCTCCACCCGACCCCCTCTCCTCTCTCCGCTCCTCTGCTTCCCCCACCCTCAGGCGAGAATAAAGAGGCGACGGGGGAGACCAAGTAGTGCGTGTTCGGCACCTTCAGGACCACCGAGGAGGCCGCCCGCACCTATGACAAGGCCACCTACAGGATGAAGGGCGCCCACACCGTGCTCAACCTCCCGCACGAAGTCCACTCCCCCTTCCCCTCCTCCTGCCACCGGCTACTCAGCGGAGCTCTCCGGGCTCGGACGCAGCCGCGGGCGCTAGCGAGGAAGAAAGAGATCACGAGCGGCATAGCTTCTCCTCTATTCTCTTGCCTTTCTCCACCCGACCCCTTCTCCTCTCTCTGCTCCTCTGCTTCCCCCACCCCCAGGTGAGAATAAAGAGGTGACGGGGGAGACCAAGTACTGCGTGTTCGGCACCTTTAGGACCACCGAGGAGGCCGCCCGCACCTATGACAAGGCCACCTACGGGATGAAGGGCGCCCACACCGTACTCAACTTCCCGCACGAGGTCCACTCCCCCTTCCCCTCCTCCTGCCACCGGCTACTCAGCGGAGCTCTCCGGGCGCGGACGCGGCCTCGGGCGCTAGCGAGGAAGAAAGAGACCACGAGCGGCAGCTCGATGGCTTCCCCGACTCAACCTCACCTTGAGCCTCGCTTCCCCAATGCTTGGCCGAAGCCTTCCCCCTCGTCCTCCGACGCGGCGGAGGATATGCGGCTTCTTCCGACGCGCTCGGGACCTCCGGCAATCGACTCTGGCAGATGAGGAATATGATGAGGGAGACAGGTCCATTGTTCCTCCTTGCAGCGATTCACAGTCCAAGCACCCCCCCTGTTGGCTGCTGATCGAATCCACTTTAAAAGTTGAGGTGAACAACGATGGAGAGCATGGGCGGAGCAGGTGATGGTCACAATCTCTTCGCCGGCCAAAAGAAATGAGGGAGTGTGTCACCGTCGCTAGTGCAGAGGGGAGGAGCAGAGCATGCCCATGCCGTCAAAATTGAACTCGCGGACGATGGATCCATCATCCGCAATTGACGCTGCTGGAGTAGGAAGACGATGCGGACAATGATAGGGAGCTTGTCCGAAGTCCGTGCTGGTTGAAATTGAGCATGCGTCAAGGCAAGGTGCTCTTCGACGTCTTGGTGTTGGGCGAAGAAGGAACAAAGCATATGCCCATGCCGTCGAAATCAAGCTATGCCGGAGATGGAGAGCTTTGCGCCGACCGGCCCAGATGCTTGGCAAAGGAGATCGAGTCGAGGGCGGAAGAGGGGGAAAGGCGGAGGAGGAGGAGGGGATGGTTCATTGATACTGATGGCTTCTTCGTTTTCGCCCCCTTCGTCTGGGCGCTCTGCCAACAACATCTCGTCCACCAGCAATGGTGTTGTCGTCCCGGTATCGTCATCGATTGGGATTTTCGGACGTCGTCCGTCCCAAGGGGCACGTTACTGCCACTGTAGTCGACAAGGAGGACGATGATCACCGCCTAGCGACGCTGCTGCTCCCACTGCGCCTAGCGACAATCGGTGCATCGTGGGGTGACGGGGAGAGGTAGAGGGCGCCCACGGTGCAGCCCACGACCACGGCGGCGTCGGTCGGGCTGATGACCCTGTGTGCCGGTGATAGGGCATGGGAGAAGGAGACCCTGAAGACACCGCGACGGAAGTGACGAGAGGATCGTGGGGTGGCAAGGAGAAGGAGGCGGGCTAGGAAGGTTGACGGTGGTGATCGAAGGCAGAAGTACACGTAAGTTCGGCCGCCAGTGCAGGAGATGAGTATGAGTTCTTATGAATTTTTTAAATTAAAAATTAGTCAACGTGACTCGTTGATCGGTCAGTTTAGCTATTACTTACTTTTCCCTGTTATTACTGGTATTATTAAATTTAAACTTGTCACGGAGGTAAAAAGTTCCTAAAATCTCTCCATGCTGAAGTTGAAACACGACATTAGTAAACGACAAATGCTTTAATCCTGTTAGCCATCTCCTTTTACCTTTTATCCATAACTATTAAAGAATAATATCTATAGGTAATCACGCATATAATCCTAGATATTCATACCTTAATCAGCCTAGGCAAGACCTATTGATGTCTTATCTGATATGATCTAATCGCATCTAATTTAATTGTGCCCAACCAAGTTTCACAGACGACTCTTCACCTATGACGTACTACATTTATCATAAAACCTTCCCCATGTAAATGTACAAATGCCTAAAGTGTTTCTTTCGTTTTTATGGGCAAATTACCTAATCACCGCACCGCCATAAGACGTATTCAGAATAAACATTACTGTATTGAAGCCAGTAAAACAGTTAAATATCTCATACATGGAAGCTTAAAAAGTATTTCATGATCATGTTACCAGCTGCAAGGATAAGGTTTGAGCGTTCTAGTTGCCACACATTTAAATCGCAGCATTCTTCACCTTAGCAAAACATGATAGAAATTATTTGCGAATTGGCCTACTACCACCCCCAGTTTGGTGCAGCATGGCATCGATCTCATCACCATCTTCCATCTCAAGCTAGGAAAAAAATATTCCAATCAATAATGGGGAACATACATAATCGAATATCGAAGTTGTCTGGAATGTGATTACGAAGACAAAAATACAATTTGCATATTTCAGCTTACTTCATCTGGGGTCTGCTCAGCACGCAGCCTTCTGCCATCAAACAGGAAAGCAATGGAGCTTGAATCAACTGATTGGCGGTCGCAGTAGGCATTCATGAGCTTCTTCAGCTGAGTGCTGCGCTTAATCCTGAAGAAGACTTCATTTCCATCCTAAAACATGCGGGACAAGTAGAGAATATTACGTTGTTGGAAATGAAAGTATGACATCTGTTTTTTTTATCTAAGCCTTTGAAACTGAAGTTGCAACATTCCTGTCTAACATGGAGGTCTTTGAACACGCATTTAACAAGGATTTTGGTATCATTTTTGTGCTTAAACATTAATGTATCAGGAATACCAAAAGGTTAAACAATAATAATGTCACTGTGTAATGCAGTATTTACCATTTTCTAAAGCCACTTGTACTCTTAGGTAGATATGTGATTTAGAGTGGCTCCTCTACTAATTCTAAAATTAGCCTTGGGAAATTCTTCTACAAATAGAAAATTTTGACAATGATTAGACTGCATTTGGCAAAATCTTTGTTGAAATTCTCCTACTAACAGAAAATTTGGACAACAATTATACTGCATCCCTAACGAAGCATATGATCAGCTTTACAGCAACTATGTTAATATTACCATAGTTTGCTTCTTGGTTCTTCACTTTTCAAATGGTGATGCCACGCTTCGTCATATGTATTAGTATCAAGGGTCTTAAACTCCAACTGAATATAACCATACTGCATGATTTTTGCTGGTTCAGCCCTACAATATATGAACCACAACAAAAACTGGGCGATGACATCCCCTCCAGTGTTGCACTATATAAGCTCAATCATTTCTTAATCTCTAACTGTGTACCCACAAACTGTAATTATCATCCACACCACAGTTTGTTCTCTCAAGCTGAGCCAAGAGAATGTGTGTTAAGATACTGGTACATGATCCAATCACTAAGGTTACTGCTAAATGCCATCCTTGTTTAAAATTTTCAAATGCACAAATCAGTTAAGCCACCTCCATATATATATGCATACTGCGAGAACATCTTGTACATAATGTGAAAAGTTATCACAACCCATTGTAGTTCAATCATATAGTAATTTCATAGATATGCTCGAGTATCGAGTGAACTCGTTTTTACCTATTCTTAAACACAAAGTCCACTATTCACTGATGAATGAGAGATTTAAAACAATAAATAGCTTAGGAACAAAAAAAATCAAACTGATGATAATAGTCCCAGAGGCAATAAATTGGTGTGCTATAGTATAAAAAAAGGATAATACATTCTTAAATATTTAGCAATAATTAAATTCTTCTAAAATAAATTTATCATCCCAAGAAATTAATCAGGAAGACAGTAGCCTTCCACTAGACCTAGACAATCAAGCCAATCAGGCCAATCAGGTAGAAGCCCCGGATAATGGGAAGAACGCAAGCACAAGATTAATTGTTTTGTCCTGAGCAAACTTGATTGTTCAACGACTGAAACCTTTCGAGGACAAATCATTCTAAAAAAAACTCAACATGCCGCTTGCGACCCCCCTTGCAACCCCCAATAGCGATGGAAGCCGCGTCCAACAAGCGTCAGACAACCAAGCAAAACAACAAGGATAAGAGAAGACGGGAAATCCGATCAAACCTGCCCCTTGACCTTGAGATTGATGTGCCCGGACTGATCTGCCGGCTTCTTGTCTTCCTCCGGCGCCGCTCCCGACATCTCTTCCGCAGTCCTGGGGTTTCCGAAGGAGAACGCTTCTGGGATCGGAGGGGCGACGAGGGTAGAAAATTCCTCGACGGACGAGGGTGGGGGGAGGAGGAGGAACGGCGCGACGCATCGCCTGCCTGCCTGCCAGCCTCATCTTAAAGGAGAGAGAGGGGGGGGGCGGATTTTAAATGGCAATTTATAGTGGCTTGGCGTCCGCCAATAGAAACAGGAAAACGAACAGAAATGGGGGGGGGGGAGGGTCGTCTCGTAATTACGCCACCTTCCTTCTGAGTTCGGATTCCAATTCCTTTTTCTTTATTCCCCCCTTTTAACCTGCCATGCTGCAACTCTCTCTATTTGCTGTTGCCTCAGCCTCAGATTCACCCTTATCCTTTCCTTCTTATTTTAATAATAATGTTGATATCGATTTACCCTACGTTATTTAAGAGACATGCCCTACATTTTTCAAGAATAAATATATCAATTTACCCACTTTTTATACCGGGCAAGAAGCTTAGTAGTATAATATATTTTGAAATTATACTACCGCTCACCCCCGTACTCAAATAAACGAAGATATATTTCCTATATAGATTTTAGAGATAAATGGAAAGTGATTTTAGGGGGTGCGCCAAAATTATTATAAGTTCGCTCAGTATTATTTAATTTAAAATATAAATAATCTTAGCTATTAATTTTATAACTCTTTTTAATATTAAAATATACTCTATACATCATTAGACTCATTGTTGGATCAATTAATACATCTTAGGCTGATCTTATTAATCTAAGTATCATTTTGTATCTTTATATTTTATATATTTATGATTCTAGGTCTAAGTACTGTGCCTCACTTTTACTGTCAAGTAGCAGTGAGGTATAAATGAATTTTAAATTTGAATGAGCAAATATAATTGAAAACAATAAAAAATATTTCAACATCAATTTCGATATTCTCTCAATATTAAAAAAACTATTTCAACTAATTTACTAATTAGAATAGTATGGGTTAAAAGCTCAAGCAATTAAAAAAATAATTAATGAATAAAAATAAGTATTTAATTACTCTAAATTTTATCGGTGAAATTTTTTTATATATTTTTTAATTTCTAAAATCTCTGAATTCACTTAAAATAGTTGGATTTTTAAAAAGAAAATTTTCGATTTTCATTAATTTTAAATATTGCTCCATATTGAGAAACTTTTTTTTTGAAGGAAATAATTTTTTAAGAAAAAAATATTCTAGATTATAAAAGGGCAAAAAGGCCCATCAAGTTGTACTTTTTGCAAATTTTAATTTAAAGATGTGCCAAATTTGAGGGGGGCGAAAGTTCCGGTAGTCTTCTTGTGCTGGGTAGACCTTCTTCGAGAAAGGAAGCGCACCGAGGCAGCTGCGGCCGGAGAAATTTTGCAGCGCCGATTTCTTTACTCCTCCAGGATGGCCGCCAACTTCTGGACGTCGTCTCACCAGTAATTTTGTTCTGTTCCTTTTTCATCTCACCCTTCTCAGTCTCTGGCTTTCATGCGGTTTCCTTCTGACAAGGTGTATGCTCGATTTGGCGTCGCAGGAAGCAACTCCTAGATCCCGACAAGGTCGATGTTGTGCAGCGCCTCGACAAGGAGAAAGGTCTCACCTTGGAGGAGTTCCGCCTCATCAAGATCCAGATGAGCATCCGTAAGTTCGTCCCTATCTGTCCCATCCCAGCGCATTTGCAGAGAAATCTAGGTTTTTCCCCCTTATTCCCTGAATTAGCCTGATTCATGCTCGGTTAAAGGTGCCATCTTCCGATAAACTCAGTGCGAGAATAATCTGATATATTAAGTCGAAATGACACGGCGATTAAGGTGTAGGGAATGCCCCTTTGTTGTATACGAGGGTCCTGTGATTGGGGAAAGAAAGGCAGGATTGTGGATAGCTATAAGAGATATGGTGTTTATTTGTTAGGTTTATTGTAGTTTGAAAACAAAGAGTGCACGACTCAATTGTGGATAGCTCATGGGTTGCCGATCATTTCAGTCACTACCTTTAACGCAAGGGTTGCTGATTTTTCGAGCACAGATCTTTTAGTTTGTCTTTTTTCTTGAATCTCATTGTAGTCTGGGCAAATTGAATTGACTCATGATAGATCATACATGAAAGGTGGAAGTTTGCTACATTTTTTAACAATAGTATTTTGGCAAAAGAACTGAAAAAATAATGGTCAATGTGGATTCGTAAAGGATACTTTCTTTTTGATGCCTGCCTTCCAAAATCTAATTCTTTGTTCTGATAACTATTCTATATAATCTGTTGATGTTTTCGTATTTCCCCAAAAGCTTTGTTGCTGCACGAACTGTCATGCCTCATCTTACTTGTTCGACCTTTATAACTGGCTTATTACATTCAAGCTAGGAAGCAGATTGGTATCGTTAATTTGACAAAGACCAATGAGTTTATTGGCATAAATGTCTAGAACTGATATTCTGTCACTGAAGAAAATAGTATCGCTACAAATAGTATACCTCACTTGGGTGTTTCAGATAAAATGCAATCTCCCTAAATTGAGATGTGATTGTTATTTTTAATTTGTTTTCTCAAGAAATATCACAAAGGTTCGGTAAAAAATATAAATAATTAATTTATCACCTATAATTGTAGAATAGATATTTTCCCAGGATTGCTACTTTTTGCTTTTTTTCTCTTGAATTGGCCATGCATATTGATCATGATATTAGGCAGGAATGAGGAACCTGACATCTATTATTTGCAATAGTTGGGTTGAAATCATTTTTCTTCCAACAGAGATAACATTCATTTTATGTAATAGTTTTTGTCTTTTTTGTATGGTATTGCCAAGAGTTTTGGAAGTGATCTGATTTTCATACGTTTATCATTCTATTTTATTTTCTGAATGTTCACTGTTTATCACAGTATAACACTTTTCTCTCTTTTCTTGGGAGTTTCTTTGTTCCTAACTGAGTGTGAACTCGATTTCTGTTGTTTTCAGATATTTGGAAGTTGGCTTTATACGTGAAAGTGAGGCAAAGGTTAGATCTTAATCTGTTGGTAGTTCTAGTTATTATAACAATTCTCTCCAAGAGATGGATCTTCTCATTACTCTTGTGCGTCAGATTGATCTTTATTTTCTGACAGTTGTAAAAGATATCTATTTGCACCAAAGATTGCCTGCTAGCATAACCAGTTTTTTCCAAAAATGATAGCTTGCTGGTATCGTTTTGAATTTATGTGTATAAATAGGGTTATCGAGGTTTAAAATTTTGGTTGAATTGGTAACTGAGTGCACTGATGAAGTACAATAACATATCACTTGTATGACCCATGAGGAAAAAAAGGAGAAACTGCTAATAATGTTTGAAAAATGAAAATGTGCAGCTAAATCCCTTGTTAAATTGGTTGGAACACCTATTACATCAGCTACACCAGCTATCATATTATATTATACCTTTTACAGTACATGCAACTCCAAACAAATTTACAGTGCTTTTACAGCCTATGACAGTTTAATTGTAGTGTACAAGCATTTAGAAAAGTTAAAGTTTTAGTTACATATATGACATATATTCTTTAGAATATAAAAGGGCAAAGGTGATTTCGTTTTTAGTGATCAGCACCAGGTGGTTTATATGCCAGTACCTTACTGGACCGATGTGGTAACACAATACCATCTGGTATGGTCTATTAGAGTTCGAACCTAAAGCTTCGTCTAAGTATATATGTGCTATATATACCAAAAACCAAATCTAGGATGTTTAAACCATAAAGGAGGTATCTATTTGTTGTGCATTTAAGTAATAAAGTCATGAAAATTGCTGACATCATCATACTACTCAGTAGTAATATGTCTTTTTGCTACTAGTCCAATGCATGGAGATGCCTTCATTATGCTAGACTAGTCTTTTGAAGATGCCCCCATAATACGAAGTGAATATTCTAGATATCGAATCCAAGAAAGCAAAACCTGAAAATATTTCATTGGAACCACTCTTTTATGGTTTATAATCAATTATAAGATATAGTTGCAAAACTTTTGATCTTTTGTTATTTGACTGTGTGTTTGTATAATAATGTGTTATGGATCTAGATTTATATCTTGTATTTACCATCCAATCATTTGCAATTGTTTCAGGGTAATAGCTACTGCAATCACATATTTTAGACGTGTGTATACAAGGTATGATGGTATCCCTACCTAATTTAGGATTATGATATGCTCTTTTTAAAACTTTTCATTTTTTATATCTCCCAATCACTGTTGATAAATATCTTTAATACAAGATATCATATGCCCATATTTAAGTCAGTTACGTCCAATACTTTGGATCAAGAATCCTAGTGAGGATTTTGGTAAAGTTAAGGTAAGTATTTTTAACTTTCTTGGAAACTTTGGCCAGTATGATTCTGCTTTGTGGCCTTCTTGTCATAGCCTCGTTGCTCTGTGAGGACAAGGCTTGTGTAGACTAACCCTCTGAAGACTTGCACACCAGATTTTATTTTCAATTAAGATTCCATTTTTTTGATATTCATATGATTAGGTTGGTGCAGATAAACTGAATTGGAGGGGATTTTTTTCTTCTTGACAATTTGAAATCGTCATCGACAGTGATCCTGAGAGTACCAATATTATATAATTATCTTTCTTTTATTCCACTATTTTACTTATGGTAATTTGACGTGTGAATGTAATCTAATCCGATGAAGAATTCTCTTCTCATGAATAATTCCTCAATTTTTACCATGTTTAAAGATATTCCTCCCGTTTCACATTTGGGTAAGCAAGTTCCAAAATGCTCTTTGCTCAAGTGCGCGATCTTTTTGCTTTACATTTTGGTTGCAGGAAGAGTATGTGTGAATATGATCCACGCTTAGTTGCACCAACTTGCTTGTACCTGGCGTCAAAAGTAGAGGAGAGCACTGTGCAGGCCAGACTACTAGTATTTTACATCAAAAAAATGTGTAAGTTTTCATCTCTCTTGTAATCCAATCACCTTTTACATGACGTAATATTCATATGCTTATTGTTTCATGAATTAATCCATATGACAGGTACATCAAGTTCAGATGAAAAGTATCGATTTGAAATCAAGGATATTCTCGAAATGGAAATGAAAGTTCTAGAAGCGCTTGACTATTATTTAGTTGTTTTTCATCCATATCGTCCACTCCTTCAGTAAGCTTTCGACATAACTGCACCAATTAAATATTCTCTATTTAACTTCTATTATCACAGTATAATTTGAGATGAATTCACTGGTAACCGTTCTGTTCTGTAGTATAGGCGTATAGGTTTATTATTTACTCTAAAAGGTTATGTTTTGTTTGTGTTCTTCTCGTTGTACCATTAGCCACCAGGTTCAACCTTTCATCAAGAGTTTATAGTGAAGATAACTTGTTAACCTCATTTTGTCATACTTGGCAAGCGATGTTTGGAGTTTTAAATGCTTCGTCTTCTCTTGGCATGATAACTACTTAAGATTATGTTTTGATGAGCATCTTGAATGCCACATCTGAACACCTTCAGAGCTCATGCTTTCATTTTAGATATCAATAGATGTTCATTGCATTTTTCACAACTTACTCAAAAAGCCAAAACCCTCCCTGTCTGTGTTGTCATTCATTCACGACTTGCTTCTTGGCCATCAGTGCTGGCTTGATATCTGCATGCAACACTAATGCCTCTAGTCTATTACGATGTGTTGTTAAGAATCTTCAAGCTGTACCTTGCAACTTATAAAATGAATTCCTACATTTAGTGAAATTTCATTTTCTACAGGTTGTTGCAGGATGCTAATATAACAGATCTGACCCAGGTTGCCTGGTAAGGTATCAAACTAAAATTTACCAGTTAGCAGTTTTTAGTGTGTGACTGTGCGAGTATGGTAATCATGAATCTAATATCTAGAGTTTCTCTGGTATGGACAAAATGCTAAAACTCATCGTCGTCAAACTTAGTGCTGGATTTCTTAAACCCTATTAATAGAAATGTACAGAATTTGATAAGGCAGGTATTTTCTTATAGCATTTCTGGAAAAATACTACCCTATTACAAAAAGTATTAGTGGTAGTATGCTATAAAGAGTGAATTGAGCAGTGACTTTTTATACTTTACAAGAATACTGTTATACCTTGAATCGGTGTGTTCCTAATTTTTTTTACATAGTGAGTATTGAACCCACAAACTCTAGTATAGATCCTTACTGCTCTAAAGACAAGAGTGTGCACGTTATATGCAACAGATCCTTGAATTGGTGCATTCCAAGTAAACATGTTCTGATCTTGTACCTAAAACGAACAGGGGTCTTGTAAATGATACGTACAAGATGGATCTTATTCTCATACATCCTCCGCACATGATTGCTTTAGCCTGTATATATATTGCTTGTGTACTCAAAGACAAGGATCTGACCTCATGGTTCGAGGAGCTTCGTGCGGACATGAATGTTGTGAGTAATACTGGTGACTTCACAGATGCATCGGTTTGTCCAAACATATTCTGACATATTTCAATTGTTTATTTGTAGGTCAAAAATATTTCCATGGAAATACTAGAGTTCTTGGAGTACTGCAGACCTGACTCAAAAAACAATATCAACCTTCCCGAGGACAGGATCAATGCAGCCCTCAACAAGGTGGCAGCAAAGCCTTGATTTATTTATGCATCGGGGGGAAGCTAACTATCTGTAGGGAGATTGGCAGCCATTGATGAGTAGATGGAATTATTGATTTCTGATGTAAACATGCATCAATTTTTCTGTCGGCTATTTGGCTCAATGAACAACTACTTTATAATTTAAGAAGTCTACTCATCTGTCGTATAAACCACCTATCAGCAGTTGTATAGAAAGGTGAAGTTGTTCCCCGTGGAATAGAATACATCATATTTATCCACAAATATGACAAATTTGAAGTGTCCACGAATGCATTTTAATATTTTGAGGATAAATTTGATGACATGAAACTTTAAAATTGTTATGTGTGGATAAATATGATGTATTCTAATTGGATGGACTGAGAGGCGATCATTATCATCGCTAAATAGCAATAAGATTGGCTGCTCATATGCTGCTTGCCGAACCAAAAAACATCACACGAACAAAACTCACATAGAACAGCGGAGTTCGGCCCTTTTTTTAATTTGCATGCCTTGCATCACAACTAGCACAAAACAATCTAAATAATTCTCTACCTCGTTCACATTTGAATAAAATGATGACAAGTTCAATAGTCCTAAAAACAAGATGATGTGATATACAACCATATCACAAAGCATAAGCTAACTGTATCACAGTAGACTAACATAACAGGGAAGCAGCATATTTAAGGAAAAAAGGTACGGGCGCCGGAAGTGGCCAACATTTTGCCATTCATTGTAAAATCCATGGAGACCCCCCCTCTTTAAAACTCGTTCTGTCCTGACGGTTCGCGGCCGAAGCCACCACCGCGATAACCACCGTCGCCACCACCATAACCGCCATCGCCACCGCCAAAAGTACCCCGGCCACCACCACTGGGTCTCTCATTAGCATAGCTAACACGAATGTTACGCCCATGCAATTCCTGAAGATTAGAACCAAAACGGAAACAATTAGTTCATAATGCGATGAAAGCAAAGGAAGCAACTGCGCGATAAACCGATCTGCTGTCAAAAATAGTGAAGAATAACTAAACAGACCTGACCGTCCATGCCCGCCATAGCATTACTCGCTGCATCACCATCCTCGAAGCTCACAAACCCAAATCCTCTGGACCTTCCAGTGTCTCTGTCAGTAATAACTCTTGCTGCATTAAAAATAAAGGTTTAGTTCTGCCAACTGAGAATATGAATTTTAAATAATAAACGACAAGACTCCATTCTAACCTTCAACAACATTCCCAAAACTGTCAAATGCCTCCTTCAGTGTTTGGTCATCTGTACCCCAGGAGAGTCCTGGCAACAGCACATGATAGGAACGATGAGAGGGTTAAAAAACACTAACACGGTCAAAAATACACAGGAACAACTAATAATCTGAATCAAAAAGAAATCCTACCACCAACAAAAAGTTTGTTTGTTGACATATAGCGAACAGCATTGAGCATATGGGTTGCATCACTTGATCCTCCCAATAATCCACTTCTAAGAAACCCCTGCCTAATAAGGCCACCAAGTTTGCCGCCAAATGCCATCTTCTCCTATGTGATTCTGTAAGACAATAATTCAATTCCAAAATCTGAAAAGTGCACATGAAATTTCTAACAGGTTATTAAGATAAATACTCCTTTGCAAATGTATACAGAAGTCAACATACTCATGCACCAACAACAGTAGAAATGAAGTGTGGATAAATATCAAAATTGTAAAAAGCAAAAGAGAAACTAGATGTCATCATTTTTTGTAGACGTTTAACAACTGATTGTAAATTAAAAGTCCAAGATGGATGGGAACTTCAATTGACCTAGAAAAGGAATGTGTACGGGAAACAAAAACCGTGCACATTAGACAATAAGAAAATTAAATTTTTTGATCGCCTTAGTTCATATTCAGATAAAGCCAAGTGCAAAAAATCATATTCCAGCGAATGAACTTAATAGAATCTCTACTTCTGAATTCAAACCAACATGAACTACATTGCTAAATTTAATGACCGCCAAACATAAAATGAACCATGCAAAAACACTACACCAAGGAACGACAAGCTAATTAGCTAAATAGACTTAATATGAATGTTAGACCTTAAAAGGTTGGTGGTCATACCACGGGTTAGATATGTCTTGGTTAGGTCTTTTTCTGCACGATGAGGATCAACGAGTACTGCTATTTGCAAACAAAAATCCTATTTCAAAGAACTACGAGTAACCAAACTCAACTATTCCTACTTTCTGAAAATAAACCTTTTAATTTCTTCCGGGACCGGTTAAGGCCACTTTTGAAATCTAGTCGCTCTAACCAACTATGGTTGTCTGGATGTCGGAACTAAATGTCAACAAAGAAGAAAGCTACATAATACTCCATAAATCCATGCCAAGCCTAAGACAAAAAAAATTCAAACCCCTGCGGCCTACGACTAACTTTATTAGCCAGAACAAATTGGATCTATCTTATAAGAAATAGCTTCGCAACAAGACGCAGTAAACATGTTATTAAAACTCGTAATAACGAACCGCATCATGACATAAATATAACAATTTGTAGTGAGATCACAATCAGCCTGAAAGATTTCAAACGCCGAAAGATCCAAAGACAAAGAAGAAGAAAACCATAACAAAAAAAAGAAGGATCGAGGAAGAAGAACGTCTCATCAAGGGCGGTTGCGAGACATACGAATCGCAGACGAAACCGAACTAGATAGCAAGAGAACGATGAAGAAAGGGGGAGGGGGCGTAGAAAGAGATGATACCTCTGAGAAATCACAAAGGGCAGGGAGGAACCGGAGGCGAGCAAGATGGGAGGAAAGAACCGGGACGAGAGAAGACTTTATAGGGAAAGCAGAGAAGGGAGGCGACGGCTAGGGTTTAAGCCCAATAGCAATTTCGCTTGCGACGGCTAGGGTTTTACTCCAGCAAGTGGCAGCCACGTCAACGAGAAAATATCTAGGAGGAGCCTGCTCAAGGAATTATATATATATATATTTAGTATAGTTATTAAAATTTGAATAGGTCATATAATATATAAATATGGGTTAAAGGTGTGGTGTGGTTCACTGTATTTGTTGGGTGGGAATAAGTTAATTTTTATATTTTTTATCAAAATTATATTTTACATAAATTATTTTCATAATTGTGCAAATTAATAAAACTTGAATAAAATAAATATCATTATATTGTTTTTTAGATACAAATAAAAATAATATAAGAAAATATTCCTCCAGTACAATTAATTAAAATATGTTTAAAATTTTCGTGTCCCCAATCTTTGTCTGTAATATGATAACTTTTAATTGAGTTAGATAGCATGTACAGGACTAAATAAATTTTTTACATATAATAAAATGTCATAAGTTTCTGTGAGAATTTTTATGATTCAAAAATGTTCTCTTTTATCTAATACGACTATTTAAAAAAATGCTAATTGTCATGCTAGTTTTTTAAATTCTAAAAAAATATCATGCTAATTTTTGTTAACGGCACTCCTCACTAGTTTACTCGAATTAATTAAAATACAGTAAACATGATATTATTATACCATAAAAAATAAACTTGATCATAAAAAATTCTCACATGTCATTTTTTTTATAATATGTCATTATCCACTAAGTTTTTTTATATTCTCTTTTGTAGAATTGTAAGTTTTGACTATGAACTATTTATAAGCCTATAAGTATCTTTCTAGGTTTCTGCCTAGTGTCGGTCTCACTGATATGGCAGAAATAACTAATGATTACAAAATAATTTTCTTTCAATCTTACAAATCATACCTCACCCTGTGCTCCAAGATCTTTGCATGTGTGTCTCTCCAGATACACGTTATATGACTGTCATGTAGCGCTACATTCTTCTTCAAAACATAGTCATTTTTTTATTTAGTCTCAATGGTCCGACGAATCAGACTCCACACAATTTATTTAAACTCAAAGTTCTAAACTACCCCTATAGGAATGCAGAATTTGAATAGGGTACGTCAATTGTCTTATAACTTTATAATCTTAAGGCAAAGTGACTAGATAGCTCCCTAGTTTCTAAGTCTTTATCCTTGGATGTGTACCTGGAGGATATCTCTAAGGACTCTCCCTTGCTGACTTCATCACAGATTTAGAGATATATTGAGTGATGCTTCTGGTTACCATCATTAGACTAACATGATGGTACCCTCCAATCTGCGATAAAAATAACATATAAGGATCTATGGTTACATTTAGGTCTCATTGATATTACTTATCTAATTCAATTTACTACTTTCACTCTTAACGATACAACTTATGCATTTCCTTTAACACCGGGCTAAATATATGATGCTAACTTACATAGTAACAACAACAAGCATACACACAATAAACTTTCAAAAATTTCTCAATACTTATTCCAACGTTATGCTAACATATCCTAAATCAAAAATTAAAATATGGGTGGCCACTGCATTCACTTGTAATTACTGACATCCTACATTTAACTCAACTATTCCGACCACTGCATTCACTTGCAATATCAGTAATATCTTGGTCAGTTTAATCACTTGTAGTTACTGATATCCTACATTTAACTCAATTTGAAAGTACTTCCACGCATTTAAAATGCAACATATGCATTCTACTTACTGCTTGATACGTTTAAATCAATCAAATTATTTTTTCAAGAATATCTTTGCACAACATAAAATGGTTAGACCATAGTGTCGTCGATAATCTAGAATATAGAAGAAGCTAAACTTTCAGATCAACCATAACTCGAATGTCATATGGCTTCAATGAATTAAAACACAATTTGCAGAAATAAAAATATGGCAGAGGAAATTTGAAATTTGATCGATATTTATTTGTCAGTTGACACCTGTTTCTTCAAATCACAACCTTTTCATCAATAATCTTACCCTACAAATAGAAATTAATACAAAAAGAAAAAAATATGCAAGGCATCAAGCTACATCATTCAAAACAGAGCAAAATAAAAACAAGCAACTAATTCAGCATTCTTACTTGGGTGGCCTCTAATTATTTCCCAATTTTCTTACTTATCCAACGTACAATTAAGTAGAGGGGAGGAGGCCTACCTTATGACAAACTTTTGTTGATGTTCCTCAGTCTTCGTGTTTGCTCCCATCTGCTATCCAATTGATCTGCCTTACGGAACATGGCTGATCGAGCAGCCCTCTTTCACTGGATTGCCATTTGCCACCGGTGAGGAGGAGATGAAGGGTCAGGGATTTCGGCCCAAATCACTTTTTCTCAAAATTACTCGATCATCCTTAGGCCTGAATAACTCTTCACTTGATGAATTTTTAAATTACCATCCTATCCCTCATTTCCTCCACATATCCTAAACGTACGTGGATATATTTGTCTCTGTTTATATTTGTACCTAATGTCTATAATTTATATATCCCCTTATATCTATCTATCTATGTATGCAGACGTACGTATATAATTATCTTTATTGCATGTTTATTTATATATATACTGAAGAAAGAGTATTTATATAATATATCCTTTTTATAAGTATTATAAGAATATGACTTAACATATATGTATATATATATATATAGATGCACTCATTTGTGGTGAAAATTTAGGGTTTACATGTATTATGCAAATCAATTTAATTAATTTTTTATTTAAAAATTTCAACACTAATGAAGTCATCTATATTTTTTAATCTAATTTTATTTTCTTTTATTATAAATAAATAGATTCCACTTACATTGTGTTGTAGCTCTAAAGTTGAGGACGTGTCTAAGTTACACTAGTTTGATCAAAAGCATATGATAGATGGTCAAAGTAGAATGTAATATTTATGACTAAAATTGTAAAAGTATAAGATAAGACTTGAGCCAATAATACTAACCTAAAATATATGGTAAGAACAACTTAAAATGTTTCCATATAATATGCAGCCCAATAAGTCTTGTAGTTAATTCTTGTAGGAGTTAATGATGATTCTTTAAATAGATTAAATATTTTTGTATATAAATCTAACACCCTCAAGACTTAATGGAATGAGATAATTGATATTGAATAAAGGGAGTTAGTAAATGTGATTGTAATAAAAGAGTGAGGTTAAGTTGAGCATCAAAGGTTGGCAATAGTGGAGACTGCTGCACTGCATGTCTAAGTTGTGAGGATAGAGCATGTCAATTGGTATCAAAGGAGTATTGCACAATCCAAGTGAAGTAACACAAATAATAATGACCCCTTTTCTCTAATCTCCTCTTTCTTCTTCATCAAAATGGTGATCCAATAGATCTCCAACAAAGTATATGCTCTTCTAGTTTGAATAGTTAAATTCTGTAGGAAGATTGCAAGTTCAATACTCATCATGTAAGACTATAATTCTTGGTGCACAGGGGCATGTAAGACCACCTGATCCTCCTACTATGTAAGGGTATTGAATGAGACAATACATATATCTTCATTCATGTAAATGAAAAGTACACTTATAGAAGACAAAGATGATATTCAATGTAAGTTAAATAGTTATTAAAATGAATTTTTTTTCATGAATCCAACAACCTAAAAACTAAAGTTGACGTGATTTGGTATAAAAAAAGAACTGATCAGCGTGATAGAAGAGCATTGAAAACATGAGCTATCCATAATCATTGATGTGTGAGCCGGTGCTCTGATGGTTCATTCTGCGAGCGATCAAAGATATCATTTGACATCAAGAGTGATTTT
The DNA here is from genome assembly GCA_030544415.1 of Thalia dealbata. Taxonomy (NCBI): domain Eukaryota; kingdom Viridiplantae; phylum Streptophyta; class Magnoliopsida; order Zingiberales; family Marantaceae; genus Thalia; species Thalia dealbata. The sequence goes on along the minus strand of CM060454.1, from coordinate 31,082,282 downwards.
TTTTTATTAAATTAAATGACCCATCAACATTGCTATATAGAAGTTAAACCCATAACATTTCGTATAAAGTCTTACTACTTTAATCTATTTATAGTGTCTAATCTATTTACAGTGTGTAAATATAATTATACTTATAATACGTGAAAGAAATAGTTTATAGTTTATAACAGCATTGATTCAGCATAACAAATTTATAAACCAAGTCTGAAGTAAATTACTAAGCATACGTCTGACATGGAAGAGCTTAATTATTCTTATGGTTAGCTCGTAGTATTTTTTTTCTTCCCTTAATTATAATAAGATTAAGACAGTGTGGTCGGTAGATCTAAGTCTAACAACCGTTAAATTTATTTAAGATGAATCAATCAACCAATATCCATTAATTAATATTTTACTATATATATATATATCGAAATGTTTGTTGCAGTTGTCAAAGTGACGTTAAAAGGTTATTATTAGTGACGATTACCAAATTGATTGACCAGAAAGCGACGCTGTTTGATCGAACCATCCTGCAGCAGCAGCAGTAGCAACACCAACAACCATTAACCTTTTTGAACAACCCAAGTGTTGGTTAGCTAAATAGCCATCATCCAAAGCAACTTATTAGTTAAAACATTAACAGCGGAAACATTAGACTATATCTTCCATATTATGGTCACTGTTATAAACTCATGATTAGTATTATAAAATCTTTACTTCATTACTATTATAATATTATAATCTTTTGTCCAGTTATCAGTTGTACTAGAAATGCCACTTCTTACAAACCAGTAAATTGAGCACCGTCACCAGGGAAGGGAAGGGGAAAAGAAGAAGATGCTGAGCTCCACCTCAAGTGGAACAGAGAGAATAACCTGTACGATGCTTTTATAAGGGGGACATGGAAAATACTACTATTCTACGCTCTCCATCTCTCTCTCTCTTCTCTCAGACACTGCATTAATACCCCTCCTTTTTCTTGACTCCTTTTCCTTCTTTTAATGATTGATGAATCTACCCTTCAAGTTGGCCTTGGCCTTGGCCTGCTGGTGATGGTGGTGGTGGTGGTGCCTCTTCTTTCCCTTCAAAACCTCCCCTCTTTTCTTCATCTTTCCACCTTTACTGCTTTCTTTGTTCCTTTCCTTCTTTCCTTCCTCTGCCTCTGCTTTCCTTGCATCCCCTTCTTTTCCATTTCCCCTTCTCCCTTCTCTCTTCCTCTCCCTGCCTTTTTATCTACTGTCATCACTTCTAGCTGTGAATTATCTGCAAAGATGGATTCTGCCTCCAAAGTTCCCTCCTTTTCCGATTAATTTTGCTTTTCTTCCTCTTTTTAGTCCCCAGCTCGAGTAAAGGAGGGACCTTTTGGTGCCGCTGACCTCGCAGAGATGAACTCCGGGTCGTCGGATCCTTTGCCGCCAGGCTTCCTCAACCGGCGGTGGAGCGACTCCGTCGATCCCAGCAGCCAATTCCGCTCGGCTCTGAGCCCGCTAGTGTCGTCGCAGGTGTCGAATTCTGTTTCCCTGCCCGAGAGCTTCCGGTTCAGCAAGCTCGGGAGAGAGTTGCAGGGCGCGGACAGCACGGGCGTGGGTGCTTCCAGGGATTCGCCTCCGAAGATTGAATTCTCCAAGCTGGGTGACATCCACCGGCATCAGCACGGGGCTCCCGGAGGGCTCCCTGCTGCAGGCAAGCTGGCCATGGCTCATTTCGATCATGTTGTGGCAGACCCGGGGTTCGCCGAGAGGGCGGCGACGTTTTCCAGCTTCGACAGCCGGAATTATATGTGGCTCTCAAGAAATATTGAGCTACTCGGGAATGGCATGCCTTTGAGCTCCTCAAGCAGTCAACTTGCAGTGACCGGCGGCCTCCAAATTGGGCGCTTGGACGCCAACGGGCAAATTACAGCACCGGATGAACTGCAATTGGAGATCGATAATTCTGAGTTAGGGCTTGTCAGGGAGGAGACATCGTTGTCGGACCCGATATCTGCGAGTGGAGAAGCAAGCTTTGGAGGTCCCAGAGTAAGCAATGCAAAGAAACGTAAATCTTCTCAGAAGAGCAAAGAGAAGGAAGTTGTTTCACAGGTATGTGTCAATTTGGTTTCTTATGTTGCCTGATGTTCTTTCTAGGAAGAGAAATTTAACTTTCATTTTTCAGGGCGCACCTGAAGATGATTCTGATATGAAGAGACGCCGGTCGGCGGAGCACAATGATGGTATTGAAGATAGATCTGTGAAGCTAAAGTTAGAGCCACAAGATGATACGAAAACTAATGGAAATTGTGAACAGAAGCAAGGAAAGGAAAGCAGTGTCAAGTCTTCAGAGCCTCCCAAGGACTACATCCATGTCAGGGCAAGAAGGGGCCAAGCAACTGATAGCCACAGCCTGGCTGAAAGAGTATGTGATGAAGAATGCTTCTATGATACCCAAATGATGGTAACCGTTTCAGGTTATGCTGATCGTTCTTCTCTTGATCATTAGGTGAGAAGAGAGAAGATTAGTCAGCGAATGAAGTTACTTCAAGATCTCGTACCAGGCTGCAGTAAGGTAACACTAAGCTTGCTCATTTTATGTGCACAAAAAGTGGAAAAATTGCCATGTTTGTGCAAATCAAAGCAATCAACGTTGGACCAAAAAAAATTTGCTTTACATTTCGATTCCAAACTTTGCCTCTTATCAGAATCTTTTTGTTATAGGTAACTGGCAAAGCAGTCATGCTTGATGAGATTATAAACTATGTGCAGTCATTGCAGCGACAAGTGGAGGTATTAAGCTATACTTCCTGGAGTGGGCATGTTCTATGTTAAGTTATTAATCATCTCATCTTCTCCATTACCTTCTTGTAGTTCCTCTCAATGAAGCTGGCTACTGTAAATCCACGCTTGGACTTCAACAATTTGGCAACTCCTGGAACTAAGGATGTAAGATTGGAGATCCTCAGCTCATTATGTTAGATCTAGTTAATTTTCTGTCTTTGTTAACTTTTTCGTAAATGATCCAGATGATTCAAATTTGTGGAACTGTGCCAAATTCAGTTTACCCATTTGAGATGAGTATGTTGTCGTATGCTAACGATCCTCAACAGAAGAACCCTCTCCATTCTGTTGCGAGCAATGCAATGGATTCCCACTGCTCTTTGAACATATTAGACCCTAATGCACATCAGTCCTTCCTTGATGGATTTGGAGATATTTCATCTCAGGTAGATAACAGAACCGAGTACGTCTCCTACAGATTGTTTTAGCATTACGTATCTCTTAGTCTTACAGAAGAGCTCTGAAATTTCAGCTGGGGGCTTTCTGGGAGGATGACCTCCATAGTATGGTTCAGATGGGCATAGGGCAAAACCATGAGATTGTTGCTTCTTCTCAGTACTTCCATGGTGGTACGAACAGTTTCATCGTCGCTTATAGTTAAACTTGAAGGATACATTTCAGTTACTGATTTTTCATGTACCAAATGCAGGCACATTGCCAACTGCTCAGATGAAAACCGAGTTCTGAATAATCAATCAACCAGTTTGTATATATACAGATGGTGGTGCTGGATAACAGCAGCCCTTAAAGCTTTCAGCTAACAAGCTCTAGGCCTAAGCATATTTTTGTTCTACTGTCTAATTTATTTCTGAAAGATATAATTCTTTATCAGTTATCAGCTGTATCATCTTAAGACTTCCATAATGTGGTCTAAATATTTCAAGTACCACATTTTGTAATGTAAGATAATGATCAGGAAGACAGATTGGAATTTATGAGGATGATGTACTGTTATTTTTCTTTGCTACCAGTTTAACCCAATGGTTCAGCATTACTCTCGCTTATACGCAAAATGGTTCTTTTTTTCCCTTCTTTTTCATTCTTTTGCAAATTATTTCAGATTTTAGAGTATCTGTACTTGTTAAAAGATAAAGTCAACTGCTGAAGCCCTCATTCTGCTTGCAAGTTGCAATACTTCTTATTCTGTAGGCCACCAGCTTGCAAGAATAAGTAGCTGTGCGCAGCCCAATTTCTGTGGTACTTTACCCCCACAATAATTCCAGTTGTCCCAAAGTTCTCTGGAGGCAGACACACTGCAGAAGAAAATAACAAAAGATTTATCAATCATCAAGTCATTGTGGTACATATGTTGGATATTTGAAACCTCACAAGGAAAAAGGAATAAAAGGTACTGAACATTGATATGGATGTCTGCTAGCAGAAGAGCATCTTTACTGTGCCAAATTTCCATAAAACACCCAGATCTTTGTGCTTTTGCAGGGCTTGAATTGAAGGTCAACTATCGGGGGCAGATATCAAAAAAAAACTGTCGATGCTGTTGCTGCTGCTGGATCTTCATTTCTTCCAAGGAAGAGGTATCCACCAGTTCCTAACTATTGGGAAAGCTTGTGAAAGTTGCGATCGTTTGGTAAAATGGCAATCCTGAACCTTATCTGAACATTTAAATGGCAGCATCAGAAGTGAAGTTGATGCAAGAGTTGCATTCCAGCCTTCACATACGAGGACAAAGCAGGAGCTATCTGCATGTCAAGGCTGCAGCTGGCTTGGTTGGGCAGATCAAATCTTTCTTTATAAAACTAAAACTCCATTGTCTTGTAACATTTAAAGTATTGCTCAGGATGGAAGAAAGATGTGGTCCAAGTTAAGGAAGGATTTAGCTATCGCAGTCATTATTAATGCACTGCTTCTGACACCCAAACTAATCAAAATGATTAGGGAGCCTATCAACCAGGCTGTCATGGTTTGGCCTCCACATTCTCCATCTTAATCAAATCATCAACCAGCGGTCGCGCTGCCTGTGATGATAAGAAGAACACATTGGGATGGTGGTGGTGATGGTGAGATATCATTAGTTTTTACCAGCAAGCACAAATCTATTTTATTTGTCAAGTGCTTTCCAGCTGCAAAATGCAAAATTTTCTCCCTAAATAGGGGCTCTGATTCAAGTGGACTCATGTCAACATCTCTTAATCCTTCGCTTTTCTGTGGCATCTGATCCATGGCCACCCAGTAAAGCTTTGGAGGCAAAGTGTTTCCCCATGCTCTGTCACTTTATTCCACTTACCCTCCCTTTTTATTAGAATAAAGACTACGAATGGCTAACCCAACCAACATGAAAATCTATTAAAGATCATGTCATACCAGTTAATTAGGTCACCTGTTGCTGTCAGATACAGTGCGCTTGAAGCAAAAAAAGAAGTTGATGGAGTGCATAACCAATTAAGTTATGTGCCTTGTGGAGGCTTTTTTATTTATGCCAAAGGATGACAACCCAAATCCTCACACATAATTACAGTGCTAGAGATGGAGGTCCACAGATGCATTGATTTCAGACAAGGCCTTGAACTTGTGTCTCAATTCAAGGTTTATAGTTGGCATGAAAAGAGCCCTCTCACCTCCTTAGTTGAGCATCAATACTTTTTCTAATCCACAATGGTTGAGTAGTGTAGGATGGGTTGTCTGCATTGCCATTTTCCTTTTCATTTTGGAGCACTTCCAAAAGTTTTAGGGTTTAATTTCAGTTTGTTGATTTAGTTTGAATTCTCACAGATTTATTTTGTGTCGGTTTAATTATTAGTTACTTTAGTTTAGAAAACCCACCCTGATGACTAATGGCTACTTTTAAAAAATATGTTGCTATCAAAAATTATGATCACAGGAAAATCAAGCTCTGTTTCATTTTTCATTGTATTACATTTTACTACACATCAGAAATAAACTAATATGGAAATATTGAGCAATGGTTTTAAGCTTAACTAAGAATTTTGTTTCTTCATCAACTGCTGTGCTCGAGTGGACCAGCACAATCCGTCAGAGAAATGGGCCATGGATGACACTGCCCATTTACAGGTTCTCCCTTGAGAAGCGTCCTGCCCATAGCGATCCCGCCGGATCCCCTCTTTCAGCAGGTCGGTCATCTCAGTGGAGCTTCTGGGAGGGCGGCCGCCGGCTTCGACGGCAAGAAGAACCTGCGACCGCTGCCGATGGACCCTTACCAGGACGGACTCCTCCGGCGTCATGCTGCTGTGCAGGGGCGCGCAATCCACCCCTCGTTCTGGTCCCGCTCATGGCGTTTCGTGGCTGGCCGGGCCGCTTGCGGAAGGGGCCGCTTCGAAATGCCGCCGGTGTTCCGGCAGACGCGGGTGGGTACGAAGCGGGTCGCCTGCTTCTGCTGCCCCCCGCCACTGCATCTCCACCTTCGGCATCGATCAATGCGAACGCCATGTTCGCCGAGATGGGCTGTCGCCCGTAGGTGGCGGAAGGCCAAATGGGTTCACCGAGGCTTTCGCCGCCGCCTACAACCAACTTAATCTTTTACGTTATCCTATTTATTTTTCAAACTTCAATCCTAATAAATAAATAAAAAGTTGTAAGAGATAATTAAATTTCTTTTGATCATTTTTATTATTTTTAATATATATTTATACATCATAATTTAATTCTTTCGATCTTTTTCTATTATATATTTATTAAACATTAATTTTTATATTATAAAATTTAAAATTTATTTATATTATAATAAAATAAATGATGAATATTTTTTGTATAGGTTAGAATGATAATATATTTTTATATTTAATTTAGAGTATTATTATTATGATATATTAATTTGTATAGCACTAATTTTTATAGTAATATATTATTTTTTAGCGTGTTTACTCTTATTATAGTTTAAAATATAATAATAATATTTAAATATCTTTCGAATTACTATTAATAAATAAATTATAAAAACTTTACATATTTTTTTTAAATAAAAGATATATCTTATTAAAAAATATAAGTTAATATAATATATAGAAATTAAAAATAATATCCTATTTTGTATATATGCTTATATATGTATTCTACATTTAATTTTGGACAGTGATTGGATGAATAATCGGGTGTTCTTCCCATCTTATAATTAGAATAATTGAATAATTAGATTTTATACATGCTTCCTGTACACTTTTTGATTAAGGTAATTAAGTTTTTAATTATAATTAGATTCTATACATGCTTCATTATAATTAGATTCTATACATGCTTCCTGTACTCTCATCTTGTATACTTTTTGATTAAAGTAATTAGGTATTATATACTCTTAATTAAAGTAATTAGGTGCTTCTTTTTTATTAGAATAATTAGGTATTCATTTATTATTTTACTCCGGTTAGAGTAATGAAGTTCTTGTACACTTTCATCTTGTATGCTCTTCTTTAGTTATAATTGGATTCTATCCTTGTACTATAGAGTGATTAGAGTCTATATAAGGTGGTTAGATTCTATACTCAACTCTTTCAATGATTAGATTCTATATATACTCTTATACACCTTATATACTCCTTATACATAAATATTTCTAACTAAAAATTGGATCATTAATTTATAATTGAAAAAAAAATTGGATCATTAATTTATAATTGAAAGTAATTAAAATTTTAAAATATATATACTTCTTTTAGTTAGATCATTAATCAATAATTAAAAGTAATTAGATTTTTAAATATATATACTTCTTTTAGTTATGAAAGTAATTAGATCAATTTATAATTGAAAGTAATTAGATTTTTAAATATATATAGAAATCTATTTCTATTATATATATTAAAATTTTAATTTCAATTATATTATAATTAAACAAGTTATGAATATTTAGATTCTATCAACAAGATAGGAAACTAGGTCAATATTAACTATGATCAAATGACAAATTACTTCTCGAGTAAAACAACAGAGAGATGTATAAATAGAGAGATCATCTCCGATACAAAAGACAAAATATAAAATAAAAAAGCTAGCCATACGTCAATAATGCATCTCACAAAACAATGACTAGTGAAACATAGCAGAAACAGATCCCACGAACACTTTGCAGTACGTATAATTACTGAAGGCTTTCAGAGAGCCATCAAAAGCTAAAAAAGCAAGCAGATTCATCAGAAAGAACCCCAGGAATCAGTAAGCAGGTGATGAAGACTCGAGCTAGCACTGGTCGGGAGGAGTGATGCTGCACTTGGAGGGGAGCTGCATGGCGAGGTTGGGGTCGATGCCGAGGAGGGGCAGCACGTCGGAGTTCTTGTAGGAGCAGAGGCACGTCAGGTTGGCCTGCCTCAGCGGCCCGCAGCAGGCCTCCGTCGGCTTCTCCACCGCCGGCTTCCCCCCCGCCGCGTTGCTTATGTACGGCCTGCACGCCCTCAGCCCTTCCTCGCTCATGCTGCACAGGCTCGCCTGCGCCGCCGCGGCCACAGCGGCCACCGCCAGGAGCACCGCCAGTATTCTCCACGCCATCGCCGCAGTCCTCGTAAGCGACTCCATCGCTATTCGCTGCTACCTCGAGCTGATCCTTGGAGGGAGCAGCCGCACATGGATCTCAGATCTCTCTCTCCCTGTATATATTACATGCATACATGATACGGACGGAGAGGTGAAGTGCAGTGAAGGTGAAGCCCGTGAATGAATTTGTCGGGTTGCAGGGTTCACGAGACGGGCTTGGCAGCCACACAGATGACTGACTGCCCTCTAAATCGGCGGAGGGCGGTGGGTGTATATTTTAAGACAAGCATCGTTGGCCGCCCCCGCCGCTTGTCTATTTTTATACTTTATCTCGATCTCCAGCACATTTCAATGAAGTAGTATATTTAGATTACTATATCTTAAGTAGTGTATTCAATTTAATTAGAATAATAACTCATAATTGAAGTGATCATATCTTTGTTATGCAGCTTCTACTCAATAGTTATTATTGTGATGCTTCTACTGGTATTTTTTTTATAGTTATCATTCTCGTGTTACTTTTGACCCAGGAGCAGTGATGACGGATGGTCATATATAGTATTTTTGCTCGGAAAATGACGTGAGAATGAAGCTTGTTGGGCTATATACGTAGCTCATGCTCCGCTGGGCTCATCAAACCTGCTCCGTTGCTGTTAAACACCTTCGAAGATAAAAAGGTGCCCGGCATGGTATTTCCGGAATACAGCATGGTGCTAAAGAGAGCACGGTCAATGATCAACGATGGCCACCTTACGTCATATAAGCAGAATAGAATCCATCAATGATACTGACTTGAGAGACAATTATCCAAAGGATATAACCTAAAAGTTATAAAGACATTCTATTTCTCACTTTAGAGATATGATACAATGACTTATCTTAACTCAGGTTACATAAAAATTCTCCGCCTTTTTCATTTCTATAAGCTGTATTTTCTAAGTTGATTATATATATATATATATATAAGGCTGAAAAGAGAAATAACCAAAGTCTAATTTAGCCTGCTTGACCACTTTTAATATTCCCAATCATGCATGCAGTTGAAAGAAGAAAAAAAAAAGCAGCTACCCATGCGTTGGAGTAAGACTTTTATTAGGAGTTGTCGATGATTTTTTTTTTTAAGAGGCTGAGGATGAAGCAAGGCTAATACTTTTCTGCTGCAATCACCTTCTGGAATTCCACAGCCAACTGATTCAAACCATTTCTGTCTCAAAGACTTAAATAACCAAAAAAACAAAAACAGTTCCCCCCTCATGAAAGCATATTTGTTGAGCACAGCGTCAGGGTCAACGATTACCCTCAAACCAGGTCAAGGGTCGCACGCTGCAACAAACTCAAAACCTTCACGTGCCAAAAGCACATTTTTATCTTTTAAAATATTTAAATTGATTTAATCAAAGTAATATTTAAAAAACATATAAACGCGTTTTCCTTGGAAAAAAAAAAGAAGCAGCACGGCAGAGGGTTAAAATGGAAATTTAAAAGACGAAGGGAAGACATTTTTGCCATTTCGCCAGTGTTAAGATACTTGAAAGAAAAAAAAAAAATTCCCTTCTCAATTTTTGTAATCTTTCTCTTTTCTACTCCTCCTCCTTCCTCCCACCTGCCCTTTTCCTTCCTGGCGACTGGAAACCAAACCCTCCGTCGCTCGGCGCTCCTCCCCCTCCCCCTCTTCTCCTCTCTCGCTCAGATCCATTTCCTTCCGCTCTCCGTCCGTCGTCAGAACCCTAATCGATCGATTCGATCGAGATTTCATGCAATACATGCTCGATCAAGATCAGGGAAGAGTATCGCGGTCGCGGGTTGCATCGTCGGGGGAGATCGGCCGGTGGTAGCCATGCCGAGCGTGGCCATCAAGCTCTACAGCGTCCTCTTCAAGATCCTCCTCAGGCACAAGCTCCAATCCCTCCACGCCCAGGCCGCCGCCGGCAGCACCGCTGGCGGCTTCGGCATCACCTCCCGCCCCGACGAGTCCGCCGCCGCCCCCGCCAACCCCTCCTTCGGCTCCGACGGCGTTGCCACCAAGGACATCCACGTCGACCCCCTGTCCTCCCTCTCCCTCCGCCTCTTCCTCCCCGACTCTTCCCTTGCCGCCCCCCGCAACGGCCGCCGCACCTCCTCCTCCCCCGACGGCGCTGGGGCCTACGGGGGCTACCTCCCCTCGGCCGACGATCGACGCAGCTCTACGGGCTCCAGGAGGTTGCCCGTCGTACTGCAGTTCCACGGCGGCGGGTTCGTCACCGGCAGCAACATGTCGCCGGCGAACGATTACTTTTGCCGGAATATTGCCAAGCTTCTGGACGTGATCGTGATTTCCGTCGGGTATAGGCTCGCGCCGGAGAGCCGGTACCCTGCGGCGTTCGAGGATGGGCTCAAGGTTCTGCACTGGTTGGGGAAGCAGGCGAATCTGGCCGAGTGCAGTAAGTCTATAGGGGGCACTAAGGCAAGTGGTGGCGTAGACGCTTTTGGGGCATCGACAGTGGAGCCGTGGTTGGCCGCACATGGTGATCCTTCCAGGTGATTGATTATTTATTGGCATGAGTTACAATCTTAGTTACGTCTGAAACTACTTCTGTTTGTGTTGTGCTTGGAATTGGTTCTTTCGGGACTAGAATCTCAGATTTTGAAGGTTTTGATTGGAACTCTTTAGCAAGGATGAGGACAGGAGAGGGAAGAAAGGGAGGGGATGGGAAGGGAAATGAACACCTCGAGCTGAGGAATTGAAAAAATACACAAATTATAGAAACCTTACTCCATTTCTCAAGTAAGGTTATTGAATATTTCCCTTCTGTTTTCCTCCAAATTCATCAGTCCATTGAGTGTACTGTATTAGATGTTAGATTCAGTCACATGTGTTGTCGTTGTTTTGGTAAGGAATAGCAGTATCAATTCCATCAATGCTAAACTTCTGGTAGTACAGTCTCATTTTCTCTCTTGAATAACTTAAAAGTTCAATAACAGTAATAAACTGTTAATGCAAATTAATCAACAATGGTGCAAACCTATAGCAGCAAATGGGGGATAGTCAAATAAAGTAGAACAATGTCTGAATGCATCTTTTACTACCATGAGCATAGGAATTAGTCTTTTATTATGTGTTACATATCTTTAGAGAAAAGGAAGAACCTTTATCATAATTGTCTCAAAGGGATGAAATGGATTGCAAGGAGAAAGGGGAAGCAAGTCAGAACGAGAAGTCAATCAAGTTGTCAAACAGAAATGTGTGAGGCTCCATAAATACATCAAACACTAACAACAAACTTATAGGCAAAACATAGAACAACACAAACAAAATAGCCCTGTGCTTCTGTTACGAGATCAAAAACTTCCTAGTTTTTTATAGAGCTGTTGCTTTTATTACCATGATGCTGATTCCACCTGTGGGCACATGAAACATGTGGCGTTCCTTTCAAACCAAAAAATCACATCCAAATAAGTTGAAGGTGTTGCTGATGGTTTGTCTTTAAGACCCTTTCATGTGCGAATGGTCTAGTTATTGTGAAAAACATCTGAGGAAGCTTTTGTGACCTTTGCAATCTGTAGCTGCACATCAAGAATAAGTGATTACAACTTTTATGCATGGAGCTATACAAGGCATAGTTAGCATTGTTTTGAATGTATTTTTAGAATTTGGTGAGTATTGAACCCACAACCTCTTATATAGAACTCAATTGCTCTAACCAGAGAGATGTATACATTGTGTATATTGATTTGGATGTTGTGGGCTTGAAGAAATGCTTAGTTTGTAGCTTGTTATTGGTCAATAGCTAGTAGAAAATACTTATATTAGGGTAGGTTTACCCAGCAAACGAAAGGTGCTGCCTTAGATGATGCCTGTTAATGCTTGGGTTGCATCCCAATGCCCCGCCAAAGTATTGCCCAATATGCCATTCTGATCGATTTTTTTGTATTGCAAACTCCTATGGGTCAGTTTTTTGACAACTAAAACATGTTAACTCTCTTCGAAGAAGTTTTAGTTGATACTATTGTCAATTATGTAGAGTTTATCAACTTGTTTTCAGCTATCAAGTCAACCAATCAACGTCCGTTGCATGTTTCATTAGTATGGTTTTTGATCATCGTACTAATTTCAGATGGTACAAATGTTTATGCTGATACTTGAAGCAGTTGAATCATCAAGCTGATAGTATTATGAACTATTTACACAACACAGTAGTATTACAACATTTTTTATTGTGGAACTACCTTGTGTAATTATGTTGTTCTTCCATGTGAATTATATAAATGTGCCTGGCGTTCCTTATCTTTTCTGGCAGGAAGGAACTTACTGAAATCCTCAATTCGGAATTCTACTAGTACAAGTACTACTTTTACAAGTATCTCAAAGTAATTTCTGCTATCTAAGATCATCTACTAAATCTGGTACTCTAGCATTGTCACCAGAGAGTTGATTTGTCCAATGATTCTGATATCGATGTGCATTTGTGGCATCACAAGTATCTTTATATCATCCATTTTATTATCAGGCCAAAACTTGAGTTGTTCTTTTGATTGTCGTTACTGGGATGTTGGCAAGTTGCTACATTTCATGTTATTTAGTTGCTTTTGATTCCATGTTCTGTTAAATTTTTTTTTGGATGATAATTCCGATTGCATCCTTGTTGACTTTCCTTAACTTTGTCTGATCTTGTTGAAACAGATGTATTCTTATTGGCGTGAGCAGTGGTGCTAATATTGCTGATTATGTTGCTCGAAAGGCGGTTGAGGCCGGAAAGCTTATAGAGCCTGTTAAAGTAGTTGCTCAAGTTTTGATGTATCCTTTCTTCATCGGCAGTGTCCCCACCCATTCTGAAATAAAGCTAGCAAATTCTTACTTCTATGACAAGTCCCTGTGTTTGCTTGCTTGGAAGTTGTTCTTACCCGAGGGAGAGTTCAGTTTAGATCATCCAGCTGCAAACCCCCTTGTCCCCAACAGGGGCCCGGCGTTGAAATTCATGCCTCCAACTCTGACAGTAGTCGCAGAACATGATTGGATGAAGGACCGTGCAATTGCATACTGCGAGGAGCTCCGAAAGGTGAACATCGACGCACCAGTGCTGGAATACAAAGACGCAGTTCATGAGTTTGCCACACTCGACATGCTCCTCAAGACACCACAAGCACGGGCGTGCACTGAGGATATCGCCATTTGGGTAAAGAAATACATATCACTACGCGGACATGAACTTTCATATTAGGTACGATAGTTTTCATGTTGCTAAGTTGAAATGGGGTAGCATCTTTCCTTTGTATTTTACTTTCTAGGATGTGCTTTTTTAGATGAATCAGAGAATCAGGGTGGATGAGTTAAAATTCTTTCTTTATTTTCGCATGCCCGGAACATGTAAAGGCTAGGAATCTGTTTATTATCATGCTACTGTCCCTCTCGGTTTATTCTTTCATTCCTTACATATTTTCTGTAAGATGTAGTTATATAAACATGTATATCAATCAAATATAAGACTGAAGCCTATCGATCAAGACCTTGCTTTTTGCCTCACTCTCTGGAAGTTCCCACAAACAGGCTATGAAACAGGCAGGTCAATGGGTCTTCTAAAATTCTCTCTTCTCTTCTTTTTGATGTATCTGATCGATGCATGGATTTCCTGAGGAGACGTTGAAATCACTGCCCAAACAAATTGCTGAGATTACAAGTCACCATTAGAGAGATGGCTGCTGTGTCCTATGAATATGGAAATTTATGTTGCTAAGTCTTCATCCGGTGTTTCTGTTTCATATTAATTGAGTAGATTTCCTTCATCCAATGTAAAATTATAAAAGTGCATACCCACGTCTCTGGTTACAATCACCTTTGGATAGTTAAATTTATTAAATAAGATAGAATAAGATAGTACACTTCTTGGATATAGTTCTACATGGTTAAATTTTATTAGATAAAATAGGATGTTATTTTTTTTAGCACACTGCAATATCCATATCATTACCATATTGGAAATCAGACGATCTGAATGCTCAACCCTGACGTCAAACTCTTGTGCATGTGTGAGTAGCCTTCCTAGCGAGAAAGAATCATTCATTATCGACTGCCGCTGTGATGGTCTGACCACCTTCAGCCAAGTCAACACCTTCATGTATGGACTCAGACGCTGCTTGGATTTCTTCTGAGCAAAGTTGTGATCTGGGAGTCCTTAAGACTCTCGCTGGCGTTCTTAGCCTGTAAGTACCAAGTATCCTAAGCAAGTTCTAGTTTAATACAAGATATTTGATTCATCCTTCTTTTCATTTTGTAACTTTGGAACATCTCCCTCGTTCAAGAAACGATACATGGAGGCCTATAACCTCGCAGAATAAGTCATTAAGAATGCTCTTTGGAGCATGTCTTTCCCCTTCTCTCTAGGTTAGGGCTCTACAATCTTCTACTCAGCAGCATAAAAGTGGCATGTTCATTGGAATATTAGTTTTTTTCTAAAAAAATAAATTAATAATCCCCTTTTTGTGCTTTCTTAATATAAATTGTCTATATTTACAGGGATATGGTGTTTAATAAATCTATATAAAGTAGTCATTGAAAAAATATATTTTTATAGCGTTCTTCTTGATAACATGCCCTATTATTATATTGATAGTGTATGTAAGGGAGATTTTAGAATAGGAAGAGAAGAATTGATAAAGAAAATATAATGTAAAGATTTTAAAATAATCTACCACGTAGAATATCGAGTAGAAATCCCAGGGTTTTTACTCAGAAACCCTATGTACTTAACAAACACATGCCTTAACCACTCGACCAAAGCGACGTCGTAGAGTAATGATTCATTTCACCGTTGCTGCCATCGGAACACATCATACAAAAGCAATCATAAAAATGCATGTAGAAAGTAATACATCATACAAAAGTAATCATAAAAATGCATGTAGAAAGTAATTGCATAAAAGGAGCTGTAGAGGGAAGCAATTGATTAAGTAGCTTAATCATCGATTGAGAGATTTAAACAGAGGGAAGTATGCCTTAAACCACTCAACCAAAATAACATTATCGAGTAATGATTAACTTAGTAGTTGCTATGAGTAGAATACATCATACAAAAGCAATCACAAAAATGCATATAAAAAGTAATTGCATAAAAAAGTTGTAGAGGAAAGCAGTTGATTAAATAACTTAACTCTCACCTAAAAGATTCAAACTCTCGCAGGAAAATCCTATGTACTTAGTAGACACACGCCTTAACCACTTGGTCAAAGCAACATCATTGAGTAATGATTAATTCTATAGTTGTTGCCAGTGGAATACATCATATAAAAGCAGTGGGGAAACCCTATGTACTTAGTAGGCATATGCCTTAACCACTCAGCCAAAGCGACATCATCGAGTAATAATTAATTCTGTAGTTGCTGCTTGTAAACCCCCACTCTCATCATCAAAAAAAAAAATTATTAATTAAATCGGTCCGGTTCAAATGAACTGGCCAGCCGGCAGGTCCAGGTGAACCGGCCTGACTTGGTCTGAAGGGGTGACGTGAGCGAGAAGAGCCGAGGGCTCTTCCCACTCGCGAAGCGCCCCTTCTCCTTCGCCTCGCGACCACCCGCAGCAGAGCAGCCGGCAGTTGCGTTCGCCGTCCGCGTTCGCTGCTTGCCGTCCGTAGCTCGCCGTCCGCTCCCCTTCCTCTCCATCGTGACGAGGAGAGCTCGGCGGGGGTCTACTGCTGTTGTGCGACCACTTCCCCTGCATCTGCCCCTCTCCACAAGATCAGCCGCCGTTCGCCTCTCTCGCCCGTAGCAGAGCAGCGTCGGTGCCGCTCCACCTCGTTGGCGTTCGTCGCCCGCCGGCCGTTGTCCGCTGTGCACAGTCCCCCGTCGCAGAAAGGGGAGCTCGGAGGAGGCATTTCCGCAGCGCGCGACCCTTATTTCCCCATGATTTCCCTTCTTCGCGTCGCAGCTATCCGCCGACTGCGTCCGCCGTCCCACGCCCAGGTCGTCGGAGCACCGTTCAGCCCACTGGAGTTGGACCTGCTCACCCCCTCCGCGAGCTCATGAGCCGCGTCCGCCCCGAATCCGACGCAGGAGGCAGCGGTTGCGTCGCCGCCGACTGCTCGACCCTCTGCACACCGGTGGTAGTGGAGCTGCGATTCCACTCGCCTCGTTGGCAAATCTTCCCTCTCCGCCTCCTCTGTGCGATCGCAAGGTGCGGAACTCCTCCTCCCCTCCGATTGAATGAGCGATTTTGCCCTCCGATGGACTCGCCCAAGTGATCGCCGGCGACATCCACCGAGAGCCACCGCCTGGCATTTGACGGCTGGTTTGTGCAGGCCGCCGCTGGTCTCCCCGCGTGCGAAGGGTCGGAGATCTCACCGTCAGGTCGACTATCGGAGTTCATGAGCTCCGACGAGGTGGCGGCTAGGGTTCCGGCGGCTGGCAGCGGGTTTTCCGACGAGAAGAAGGGATCGACTGAGGTATCCCTTATTTTCTCATTAATCATGATTAGTGGATTAATTAAGCATGATTAATTAAGTTAAGTAAGATTAATGATTTAATTGAGTAGAGTTAGTGAATAGGTTGAGTTGAACCGAATTGAAGTTAGTTGAGTTGGGTTTGAGTCAAGTTTGGGTTCGGGTTGAGTTTAGTTGGGGTGAGCTGAATCAATTAATTGAAAGTGGTTCGAGCTCGAGTTAGATCAAATCGGATTGGGTTGGTTGGACCGGATCCAATTAAACTAGACCAGATCCGAGCTGAACCAGATTGAATTAAATTGAACCCGGGTCGAACCAAATTAAATCGAACCGAATCGAATCGAACCGGTTGACCAGGTCAGCGTTGACCAAGTCAACCGTTGACCGTTGACCAGTCAAAAAAATAAAAAAATAAAAATAAAAATAAAAATAATTTAATTTTTTATAGGTATGATTAGGTGATTTAAAATAGTTAATTAAGATTTAATTAATCTAATTAAGTGTTGATGGGTGTTATTTGGGCCATTGGGTGACTTGGGTTAGATGATGGATTTAAATGGATATAAATTTGATAGAATTTATTTAAGCTTAATTAAATTAATTTAACATGATAATTAGTTTAAATAGTAAAAATTTAAAATTTGATTAATTAAGATTTAATTAGATAGAATTAATTATCAACTTGTATGCTTAGTTTGGGTTAATTAAATGTAGTAATTACTTTAATTAAATTATTGATAGATTATTTGGACTAAAATGTAGGTACGAGCCCAATGGGTAAATATGAGCTTATTAATTAAGCATGCGTCCCTAAATTAAATATGGGATCGTAAATTTAAATGTAGCTTATTAAGCGATAATTAATTAGGATAATTGTATAAGTTAGATTGATAAATTTATATTTGCTTTATTTTAGGGAAAAATAAAATAAATTTTATTTTAAATAATTGTGTTAATTAGGACTATCGTGGGTACGCGATTCGCGTAGTTCGTCGCATTGATTCATTGTAACGCGGGTTGGTTTTAAAGAGCGGATCGCTAATCCAAGTGCTTAGGTTCATCGATGTAGGATTTATTCAAGCTAGGGAATTCCCGCTGGGGTCTTCTTAGGAATAATTATTGGATGCCTTAAATATGATAAAATGAAATGCTTGCTATGATTATATTTAAATGCATGTCAGTATGATTTACTTTGTCTAACATGTATGATATGCCATGTTTACCATGCTATGTATTTAATATGTCCTAAAATCTTTTCATGCATGTTATATTATTTTCTATATTATGTGCTACACGACTACCATGCAGACATAGATATGAACTGTGACATGTTAGAACCTCCTAGGAGACATCACTGAAAATTAGACAGAAAGGGGTGTTCCTCGCATACCCCGTTTGACCACCGTGTACCGTCGATGGTCAAAATAGTGATGTTCCTTAACGCACCACTCCCGAGGTTATGCATAGCTTAGATACTGGGAGCACCACTCCCGAAGTTAGATACTGGGAGCTGGTAGGGAAAGAGACTGTACAAACTCTAAGGTCATATTAGACCGAAAATATGGAGCAAGTCTTTACCCAGAAATTTATACCCGCACGAGTGTCGTTTAGGCGACCTCGTGATAGTCCTGAGATGGCTAACGAGGATGAGCCCTACCATGGACTTGACACCGATGGAGTCGAGGTTGCCACAGCCCATCGTGCGGATGTGCGTCAATCTCGGTCGATATCGACTATTATTAGACTGGGAAGGTGATTCCTTATGCGACCCCTTGGATAATGAATCCGTAGACCACGCGGCTATCATCCATGACGTTCTGCAGACAGTCGGATGAGTAGTCCGGATCCTAGGGTTATTTTTATCGATTAGCCGTGGCCGATTAGTCTTATTGATGGTGGCCCTGTCTTCGGGTAGTGTTGTAATACTACACGAGTCGTCGTTGCCCTTACGGAGTCCGGGGAGGATGTAAGGGCACGACAGTTTCGCTAGGGGAGGCATTGAGGGCGACTAGCGAGATAGTGGAGAGTGATTAAGGGTCACCTGTCCTCTCCGCCAATATCAGTGCAGCGGGCATAGGTAGAGACAGAGACAGAAAGGCACTGATGGGCTTACTGATGCCCTTAGCTCGGGTATTCATTAAGCATAGGCTGGCAGCCCGAGTCTTGAAACTACAAAGTCTTATTATGACGTAGGTGACATATGCTGATGACATTGACATTAGATACATCTTAGGTGACATCTAGTGAAATATATGTCTATATTTATTTATGTTATTTTACTGTTTTTATGAATTAATTTACACAAATCAAATGAAAATTGATGATTAACAACCCAAGGCATCCTAGAATACTCATCCTAGCCTTTGATTTTCTTATTCGGTTTCGAGCTGTAATTTCGCACTAGGCCGCAAGGCTGAGCACACCACGTTCAATATGTGTGCAGGTTGTTAGATGATCGACTGAAATATTTGATGAAGATGAGGGATATTAATGGAGTTAGTTTTATTTATTGATAACGTTATTGTAGAATTGTAATAGGTATATCGGGACTGTGTTAGTAGAGATTCATAAATGATTTAATTGTATATTCCACTGTGTTGATTATGTGTATGGACAATAATTATTACCAAATGCCTTGTATGGGTCCTTTGGGCTCGTACGGCGGTTGCCACGTGTCTGACAGATGGGTCGGGGCGTGACACTGCTAATAGAGTATATGTGAAACCTGTGATTTTTGTTATCTTAGGGCAATTGAGTAATTTTGGGATTTAGAGGATTGAATTGTAAAAGAAATTCTATAAAGGGCTTATTTATAAAATTACACATGAATCTTTGATGTATCAAATTTTGATATAAAAATTTTATTATTAGGAAGGATTTTGAATTTGAAGAAGGTGTGAACGGATCGAAATTTGGACATCATTAGGTTGGTAAAATACTTGAACAAAAATTTAAACTCAAATAAATCGATCCAATTGAATCGAATCCAACCCAATTGAACCAAACCCGGCTTGACCCTAGTCGAACTCGAGTCACACGGGCCGGGGAGGGGTTAACCTCGATGGCTTGAGTCAAACTAATGCGACCCGCGTGCGGGCAAGGGACGCGAGCAACTCGTGTGAGCGAAGGGCGAGTAACGTTAGTGATGCTGAATTCCGATGATGCTATGGCAAAATGATGGCAAACCAAACTCCATTTAGCCATAGGTAGATCTCGACGCCCTCTTCATTTTGATACCAAGATGCCTAATTTTGGCGAGGAGAAGAGGGAAAAATCACACGAGAGGCGTCGGAGGCGAGGGTTTCGATCGCTAGAGATTTCTCCGGCGATTGTTGGTGATTCCGACCATGAGACCTCGCAAACTTGGTACCTATAATTTTTTCTCGGCGAGAGCTATCAATTAGTACCGGAGTTGATGGCAATTGGCTGCTGGCAACCACCATTGAGCGAAAAATCCTAATTTTAGGTTTTCATCACCGCAAGCTTCTCTGGCAAAATTGGTCGCTGACGAAGCTCTAAATGATAGGGCAAATATGATTTTTGGATTTCTGATGAGGAGATCTTTCTAGTGGTACCATTATTGGTGGTGATTGGAGATGATCGCTGACGAAGGTTCTGGTGAGGATTCTGATGGTTGCTAGCAAGGGTTACGACGATCATTGGTGAATGGAATTGTCTAAATTCCGATCAATCCTTATTGAATTGGACAATGTGGCTTGAGGAAAATATGTTTAGAATGATGAGATAAATCAAACTGGGTAAATAGTAATGATCTTAGGCGAGGTTCACCACCAGTGAACTTGCCGGCGATCATCAGAGAGATTTTTCGACGAACTTGGAAAAAAATTAGAGTGAATCTAGAGATCATTCTAAGAGTAGTGGTAAAGATACATTTGAAAAATTATTATATTTATTTCCACATGTGGAGAGAGAAAAAATTATTTTGTTTTAAAAATTATATCATTTGGATATTTATAGGCATATAGATGATGTTGATCTCATAGTATAGATACAATGAAACGTAGGACTTGGATGTACATACTAGAATATGTAGATGCATTCTTATGATATTTGTGAAACATCACGTATATTTGATATTAGATTGATTGACCCTGGATATTATTCATGTGAGTTAGATATGAACATTATATTATTGAACATTGATAAGGAAAGAAATTATAAGGTTTACGATTGATGAGTTATATCATAATGTTAAATTGATTATGTTATTCGGGAACATGCTCGATTGAATTCGTATGATTGTCCCAAGATGGCTAGCAGTGATAAATCCTTCTATGAATTTAGCATGTTTGTTGTCATGGTACCACAATCCATGGTGTGGATGTGACTCTCAACACGGGTCAACATCAATTACATTGATGTAGGATGGTGGTTTCCCTATGATACAGTGCACAATGAACTCGTTGACCACACGACTAGGTATTCCAGCCATTCTACAAACAGTCTAATAAACGGTCATGGTCTTAGACTTATCCTTTGCTTTTATGGTGACCCTATCTACGGACGATATGTGTAGTACTACATAGCAACCTGTATATGCCATACAGCACCGCAAAGGCAGTATGGGCACGATAGGTTTTGCTAGGACGTGACCTCGAGGGTCAACTAGTGAGCATGGGAGAGAGATACTTGGTCACATATCCTCTTTGCCAACATCCGTGTGGGCATTAGGCAGGACCTTAGATACACACATCACAGATGGGCTTTTGGAACACCTCTAATTAGGATAGCCCTTAAGCATAAGGTTGCCGAGCCCGATACACTTGACAATTTGATAGAGATGTATTCGACTACATATGTAGAGGTAGATGGAGAGCTTGGTCTCTCCATCAACATTCATGTGGGCTTTAGGCAGGGCTTTAGACACACACAATACCGATGAACTTAGGGGACATCCCTGATTGGGAGAGCCCTTAAACATAGGGTTGCAGAGTCCGACACACCCAACAACCTAACAAAGATGTAGTGGATAACTCATACTAGGGACATGACATGAAATAGACCTAGAAAATAGGTAGAAACATATATCATAGCCCCTTTTTAGCATAAACATCATGACACATACAATAATAGAATTAAGGATTATATTTAGTGACATACAATAATATAATTAAGGATTAGATTTAGTCAAAGCACCATAAGTAAATTGAGATTTGAATAGATAAATATTAAGGTTGAGAATATGATTACTATTTCTGATATTGTAATGTTTCATGAAATGGTTGGTGTTGGATACTTGAAAATGATATTTTGTCTAACTAGGTATAGAGTTATTCACCTCTCCACGCAGTCATTTGTGAACCTTCATGGGTAGCAAGTGACTTTTATTGCATATTAAGTATAGGTTGGGACTGATCCCTAGACGGACCAGGAAGTGCGAGAGGACATAATCCCTAGACGGACCAAGGAGGTGCTAAAGGACATGTCATACAATCCTATGGGAGTAGAGGTTTTCCCTATGTATACTCTTTTATATTTACTTTACTTCCGTTTGCTATTTTAAAAGTTGTTTCAGAAGTGAGATTTAGAAAATACCTAGCGTGTCCTTTCGTTGCTCTAGGTAAAGGAGCTATGTAGGGAAGCAATTGATCAAGTAACTTAATCGTCGCATGAGAGATTCAAAATCTTATGGGGAAACCCCATGTATGTAGCAAGCACATGCCTTAACCACTCAACCAAAGCGACATCATTGAGTAACGATTAATTCCACAGTTGTTGAAATATATAAAAAATCAATTGCATAAAGGAGCTAGGAAAGCAATTAATCAAGTAGATTAATCATCATCTAAGAGATTTGAACTCTCATGAGGAAACACCATGTACTTAGCAGGAACACACCTTTACTACTCGACCAAAGCAACATCAAAAAGTAATGTCCATAAAGGAGCGTCGTTTGAGAGATTTGAACTCTCATAGGGAAACCCTATGTACTTAGTAAGCACATGCCTTAACCACTCAACTAAAGTGACATCAATGAGTAATGATTAATTCTGTAGTTACTATCAACAGAATAAATCATACAAAAGCAATCACAAAAATGCATGTAGAAAGCAATTGCATAAAGGAGCTAGAAAAATGGTTGATCAAGTAGTCATCACATGAGAAATTTTAACTCTCACAGGGAAATCCCATGTACTCAGTAGACTACATAATATAAAAATAATCACAAAAATGCATGTATAAAGCAATAGCATAAAGGAACTTTAGAGGAAAGTAGTTGACAAGTAGCTTAATCGTCGACTAAGAGATTCAAACACTCACGGAGAAACCCATACTTAGTAGGCACATGCTTTAACTACTCAATTAAAGCGACATCATTGAGTAATGATTAATTCCACAATTACTGCCATCAGAATAAATCATAGAAAAGCAATCACAAAAATATATGTAGAAAGTAATTGTATAAAAAAAGGTAAAGGAAAATAATTAATCAAGTAGCTTAATAGTCACTTGAGAGATTTGAAATCTAAGGGGAAACACCATGTACTTAGCAAGCACATGCTTTAACCACTAGGCTAAAGCAATATCATTGAGTAATGTTCAATTCTATAGTTCTTGTCAACGAAATAGTTGATCAAAGTAGACTTGCAGGGAAACCTCACGTACTTAATAGACACACGTCTTAACCATTAGACCAAAGCAATATCATTGAGTAATAATTAATTTCACAGTTGCTGCCAGTAGAATAAATCAAACAAAAGCAATTAAAAAAATGCATAGAGAAAGCACTTACATAAAAGAGTTAGGAAAGTAGTTGATCAAGTAGATTAATCATTGACTGAGAGATTCAGACTCTCATAGGGAAACCACATTTAAGATTAATTCTACAGTTAGTTGCTGCAAGCGGAATACATCAAACAAAAGCAATCATAAAAATGCATAGAGAAAGCAATTGCAAAAAGGAGCTAGGAAAGTAGTTAATCAAAGTAGATTAATTGTAGCCTGAGAAATTTGAACTCTCATGGGGAAGCCTTATGTACTTTGCAGGGACACGCCTTAACCACTCGGACAAAGCGACATCATTAAATAATAATTAATTTTACAGTTGCTGCCAATGAACTACATCATACAAAAGCAATCATAAAAATGCATAGAGAAAGCAAATGCATAAATGAGCTGAGAGATTTGAACTCTCACGGGGAAACCCCATATACTTAGCAGGCACACGCCTTAATCACTCAGCCAAAGCAACATTAATTGAGTAAATATTAATACTATAGTTGCTGCAAGTGAAATACATTAAATAAAAGCAATCACAAAAATACATAGAGAAAACAATTGAGATAGCTTTTGTTAAGATTAATTCCAAGTTGCTGCAACCGGAATACATCAAATAAAAGTAATCACAAAAATGCATAGAGAAAGCAATTATATAAAAGAGCTAGGAAAGCACTTAACCAAGTATATTAATCGTCGCCTGAGAGATTCAAACTCTCGCAAGGAAACCTCATGTACTTAGCAGGCACACGCCTTAACCAACCGGCCAAAGCAACATCATTAAAAAAAGATTAATTCCATAGTTGCTGCAACTAGAATAAATGAAACAAAAGCTATCATAACAATGCATAGAGAAAGTAATTATAAAAATAGTTAGGAAAACACTTGATCAATTATATTAATTGTCGCCTAAGAGATTCGAACTCTCCCGAGGAAACGCCATGTACTTAGCAGGCACACGCCTTAACCACTCGGCCAAAGCGACATCATTGAGGAAAAACTAATTCCACAGTTGCTGCAACCGGATTACATGAAACAAAAGTTATCACAACAATGCATAGGAAAAGCAATTATAATAAAGAGCTAGGAAAGCACTTAATCAACTATATTAATTGTTGCCTGAGAGATTCGAACTCTCGCAGGGGAATCCCAAGTACTTAGCAAGCACACGCCTTGCCACTTGTCCAAAGTGACTTGATTGAGAAAAGATTAATTACACAATTTTCGCAATCGGAATACATCAAACAAAAGTAATTGAGAGATTCAAACTCATGGGGAAACCCATCTACTTAGCAGACACACACCTTAACCACTCAAAAGCAACAACATTGAGCAATGATGATTAATTTCATAGTTGATGCTAGCAAAATACATCAAACAAAAGCAATCACATAAATTCATAGAGAAAACAATTGATCAAGTAAATTAATCATCACCTGAGAGATTCGAACACTCAGGAAGAAACCCCATGTACTTAGCAAGAACACACCTTAACCACTCGACCAAAGCAACATCATTGAGTAAAGATTAATTCCATAGTTGCTGCAACCGGAATACATCAAACAAAATCAATCACAAAAATAAATGGAAAAGCAATTATATAAAAGAACTACAAAAGTATTTGATCAAAAATATTAATCGTCGCCTAAGAGATTCGAACTCTCACGGGGAAACCCCAAGTACTTAGCAGGCACACGCCTTAACCACTCAGCCAAAGCAACATCATTGACAAAAAACTAATTTTACATGTAACGAAAGCTATCACAACAATGCATATAGAAAGTAATTATAATAAAGAGCTAGAAAAGCACTTGATTCGAACTCTCACAGGGAAACCCCATGTACTTAGCAGGCACACGCTTTAACCACTCGGCCAAAGCGACATCATCGACGAAAAACTAATTTTACATGAAACAAAAGCTATCACAACAATGCATATAGAAAGCAATTATAATAAAGAACTAGAAAAGCACTTGATTAAGTATATTAATCGTCACCAAAGAGATTCGAACACGGAAACACCATGTACATAGCAGGCACATGCCTTAACCACTCAACCAAAGCAAAATAATTGAGGAAAGATAAAATCCAGAGTTGCTGCAACCCGAATACATGAAACAAAAGCTATCACGAAAATGTATAAAGAAAGCAAATATAAAAAAGAGCTAGGAAAACACTTGATTAAATATATGAATCATCACCTGAGAGATTCGAACTCTCACGGGGAAACCCCATGTACTTAGCAGGCACATGCCTTAACCACTTGACCAAAGCGACATCATTGATTAAAATCTAATTCCACAGTTGCTGCAATCAGACTACATGAAACAAAAGCTATCACAACAATGCATAGAGAAAGCAATTATAATAAAGAGCTAGGAAAGCACTTGATCAACTATATTAATCATCGCCTGAGAGATTCGAACTCTCGCGGGGGAACCCCAAGTACTTAGCAGGCACACGCCTTGCCCACTCGGCCAAAGTAAAATGATTGCGAAAAGATTAATTTCATACTTTTGTAATAGGAATACATCAAACATAAGTAATTGAGAGATTCAAACTCGTGGGGAAACCCATCTACTTAGCTAACACACACCTTAACCACTCAAAAGCAACAACATTGAGCAATGATGATTAATTTTGTAGTTGATGATAGCAAAATATATCAAACAAAAGCAATCACATAAATTCATAGAGAAAGCAATTGATCAATTATATTAATCATCAACTGAGAGATTCGAACACTCAGGAATAAACCCCATGTACTTAGCAAGCACACACCTTAACCACTCGACCAAAGCGACATCATTGAGTAAAGATTAATTCCATAGTTGCTGCAACCAGAATACATCAAACAAAATCAATCACAAAAATACATGGAAAAGCAATTATATAAAAGAACTACGAAAGTATTTGATCAAAAATATTAATCATCGCCAGAGACATTCGAACTCTCGTGGGGAAACCCCATGTACTTAGTAGGCATACGCCTTAACTACTCAGCCAAAGCGACATCATTGATGAAAATCTAATTCCACTTGATGCAATCGGATTACATGAAACAAAAGTCATCACAACAATGCATATAGAAAGCAATTATAATAAATACCTAGAAAAGCATTGATTAAGTATATTAATCGTCTAATCATCGCCTGAGAGATTCAAACTCTCGCGGGGAAACCGCATGTACTTAGCAGGCACACACCTTAACCACTCGGCCAAAGCGACATCATTAATTAAAATCTAATTCCACAGTTGCTGTAACCAGATTACATGAAACAAAAGCTATCACAATAATGCATAGAGAAAGCAATTATAATAAGGAGCTAGGAAAGCACTTGATCAAATATATTAATCGTTTCCTGAGAGATTCGAACTCTCACGGGGGAACCACAAGTACTTAACAGGCACACGCCTTGTACTCTCGGCCAAAGTGACTTGATTGAGAAAAGATTAATTACACAATTTTCGCAATCGGAATACATCAAACAAAAGTAATTGAGAGATTCAAACTCGTGGGGAAACCCATCTACTTAGCAGACACACACCTTAACCACTCAAAAGCAACAACATTGAGCAATGATGATTAATTTCGTAGTTGATGCTAGCAAAATACATCAAACAAAAGCAATCACAAAAATTCAGAGAGAAAGCAATTGATCAAGTATATTAATTGTCACCTGAGAGATTCAAACACTCAGGAAGAAACCCCATGTACTTAGCAAGCACACACCTTAACCACTCGACTAAAGCGACATCATTGAGTAAAGATTAATTTCATAGTTGCTGCAACCAGAATACATCAAACAAAATCAATCACAATAATACATGGAAAAGCAATTATATAAAAGAACTACAAAAGTATTTGATCAAAAATATTAATCGTCGCCTGAGAGATTCAAACTCTCGCGGGGAAACCCCATGTACTTAGCAGGCCTTAACCACTCAGCCAAAGCGACATCATTGATGAAAATCTAATTTCACAGTTGATGCAACCGGATTACATGAAACAAAAGCTATCACAACAATGCATATAGAAAGCAATTATAATAAATAACTAGAAAAGCATTGATTAAGTATATTAATCATCGTCGAAGAGATTTGAACTCTCGCAGGGAAACACCATGTACTTAGCAGGCACACGCCTTAACCACTCGGCCAAAGCGACATCATAAATTAAAATCTAATTCCACAGTTGCTGCAATCAGATTACATGAAACAAAAGCTTTCACAACAAAGCATATAGAAAGCAATTATAATAAAGAGCTAAGAAAGCACTTGATCAACTATATTAATCGTCGCCTAAGAGATTCAAACTCTCGCGGGGGAACCCCAAGTACTTAGCAGGCACATGCCTTGCCCACTCGACCAAAGTAACATGATTGAGAAAAGATTAATTCCATACTTTTGTAATCGGAATACATGAAACATAAGTAATTGAGAGATTCAAACTCGTGGGGAAACTCATCTACTTAGCTAACACACACCTTAACAACTCAAAAGCAACAACATTGAGATGATTAATTTCGTAGTTGATGATAGCAAAATACATCAAACAAAAGCAATCACACAAATTCATAGAGAAAGCAATTGATCAAGAATATTAATCGTCAACAGAGAGATTCGAACAGTCAGGAAGAAACCCCATGTACTTAGAAAGCACACACCTTAACCACTCGACCAAAGCGACATCATTAAGTAAAGATTAATTCCATAGTTGCTGCAACTAGAATACATCAAACAAAATCAATCACAAAAATACATGGAAAAGCAATTATATAAAAGAACTACAAAAGTATTTGATCAAAAATATTAATCGTCGCCTGAGAGATTCGAACTCTCGCCAGGAAACCCCATGTACTTAGCAGGCACACAACTTCATCACTCGGCCAAACGGACATCATTGACGAAAAACTAATTCCACAGTTGCTGCAACCGGATTACATGAAACAAAAGCTATCACAACAATGCATATAGAAAGCAATTATAATAAAGAGCTAGAAAAGCACTTGATTAAGTATATTAATTGTCACCGAAGAGATTCAAACTCTCGGAAACACCATGTACATAGCAGGCACATGCCTTAACCACTCAACCAAAGCAACATATTTGAGGAAAGATAAACAATTGATTAAGTATATGAATCGTCACATAAGAGATTCGAACTCTGGCGGGGAAATCCCATGTACTTAGCAGGCACACCCCTTAACCACTCGGCCAAAGTGACATCATTGATTAAAATCTAATTCCACAATTGCTACAACCAGATTACATGAAACAAAAGCTATCACGACAATGCATAGAGAAAGCAATTTTAATAAAGAGCTAGGAAAGCACTTGATCAAATATATTAATCGTCGCCTGAGAGATTCTAACTCTCCGGGGAACCCCAAGTACTTAGCAGGCACACGCTTTGCCCACTTGGCCAAAGTGACTTGATTGAGAAAAGATTAATTACACAATTTTCGCAATCGGAATACATCAAACAAAAGTAATTGAGAGATTCAAACTCGTGGGGAAACCCATGTACTTAACAGACACACACCTTAACCACTCAAAAGCAACAACATTGAGCAATGATAAATAATTTCGTAGTTGATGCTAGCAAAATAGATCAAACAAAAGCAATCACAAAAATTCATAGAGAAAGCAATTGATCAAGTATATTAATCATCACCTGAGAGATTCAAATACTCAGGAAGAAACCCCATGTACTTAGCAAACACACACCTTAACCACTCGACTAAAGCGACATCATTGAGTAAAGATTAATTCCATAGTTGCTGCAACCGGAATACATCAAACAAAATCAATCACAATAATACATGGAAAAACAATTATATAAAAGAACTACAAAAGTATTTAATCAAAAATATTAATCGTCGCCTGAGAGATTCAAACTCTCGCGGGGAAACCCCATGTACTTAGCAGGCACACGCCTTAACCACTCAGCCAAAGCAACATCATTGATGAAAATCTAATTCCACGGTTGCTGGAACCAGATTACATGAAACAAAAGCAATCACAACAATGCACATAGAAAGCAATTATAATAAATAGCTAGAAAAGCATTGATTAAGTATATTAATCATCGTCGAAGATATTCGATCTCTCGTGAGGAAACCCCATATACTTAGCAGGCACACGCCTTAACCACTCGGCCAAAGCGACATCATTGATTAAAATCTAATTCCACAATTGCTGCAATCAGATTACATGAAACAAAAGCTATCACAACAATGCATAGAGAAAGCAATTATAATAAAGAGCTAGGAAAGCACTCGATCAACTATATTAATTGTCGTCTGAGAGATTCGAACTCTCGAGGGGGAACCCCAAGTACTTAGCAGGAACACGCCTTGCCCACTCGACAAAACTAACATAATTGAGAAAAGATTAATTCCATACTTTTGTAATCGGAATACATCAAACATAAGTAATTGAGAGATTCAAACTCGTCGGGAAACCCATCTACTTAGCTAACGCACACCTCAACCACTCAAAAGCAACAACATTGAGCAATGATGATTAATTTCGTAGTTGATGATAACAAAATACATCAAACAAAAGTAATCACATAAATTCATAGAGAAAGCAATTGATCAAGTATATTAATCGTCAACTGAGAGATTCGAACATTCAGGAAGAAACCCCATGTACTTAGCTAGCACACACCTTAACCACTCGACCAAAGCGACATCATTGAGTAAAGATTAATTCCATAGTTGCTGCAACCAGAATACATCAAACAAAATCAATCACAAAAATACATGGAAAAGCAATTATATAAAAGAACTACAAAAGTATTTGATCAAAAATATTAATTGTCGCCTGAGAGATTCGAACTCTCGCGGGGAAACCCCATGTACTTAGCAAGCACACGCCTTAACCACTCGGCCAAAACGACATCATTGACGAAAAACTAATTCCACAGTTGCTGCAACCGGATTACATGAAACAAAAGCTATCACAACAATGCATATAGAAAGCAATTATAATAAAGAGCTAGAAAAATACTTGATTAAGTATATTAATCGTCACCGAAGAGATTCGAACTCTCGGAAACACCATATACATAGTAGGCACATGCCTTAACCACTCAACAAAAGCAACATAATTGGGGAAGGATAAAATCCAGACCGAAATACATGAAACAAAAGCTATCACGAAAATGTATAGAGAAAGCAATAATAATAAAGAGCTAGAAAAACACTTGATTAAGTATATGAATCGTCGCCTGAGAGATTCGAACTCTCGCGGGGAAACCCCATGTACTTAGCAGGCACACGCCTTAACCACTCGGCCAAAGCGACATCATTGATTAAAATCTAATTCCACAGTTGCTGCACTCAGATTATATGAAACAAAAGCTATCACAACAATGCATAGAGAAAGCAATTATAATAAAGAGCTAGGAAAGCACTTGATCAAGTATATTAATCATCGCCTCAGAGATTCGAACTCTCGCGGGGGAACCCCAAATACTTAGCAGGCACACGCCTTGCCCACTTGGCCAAAGTGACTTAATTGAGAAAAGATTAATTACACAATTTTTGGAATCGAAAACAAAAGTAATTGAGAGATTCAAACTCGTGGGGAAACCCATCTACTTAGCAGACACACACCTTAACCACTCAAAAGCAACAACATTGAGCAATGATGATTAATTTCCTAGTTGATTCTAGCAAAATACATCAAAGATCGTCAACTGAGAGATTCGAACACTCAGGAAGAAACCCCATGTACTTAGCAAGCACACACCTTAACCACTCGACCAAAGCGACATCATTGAGTAAAGATTAATTCCATAGTTGCTGCAACCGGAATACATCAAACAACATCAATCACAAAAATACATGGAAAAGCAATTATATAAAAGAACTACGAAAGTATTTGATCAAAAATATTAATCGTCACCTGAGAGATTCGAACTCTCGCGGGGAAAACCCATGCACTTAGCAGGCATATGCCTTAACCACTCGGCCAAAGCGACATCATTGACGAAAAACTAATTCCACAGTTGCTGCAACCAAATTACATGAAACAAAAGCTATCACAATAGCAATTATAATAAAGAGCTAGAAAAGCACTTGATTAAGTATACTAATCATCACCGAAGAGATTCGAACTCTCAGAAAAACCATGTACATTGCAGGCACATGCCTTAACCACTCAACCAAAGCAACATAATTGAGGAAAGATAAAATCTAGAGTTGCTGCAACCGGAATACATGAAACAAAAGCTATCACGAAAATGTATAGAGAAAGCAATAATAATAAAGAGCTAGGAAAACACTTGATTAAGTATATGAATCGTCGCCTGAGAGATTCGAACTCCCGCGGGGAAACCCCATGTACTTAGCAGGCACACGCCTTAACCACTCGGCCAAAGCGACATCATTGATTAAAATCTAATTCCACAGTTGCAGCACTCAGATTATATGAAACAAAAGCTATCACAACAATGCATAGAGAAAGCAATTATAATAAAGAGCTAGGAAAGCACTTGATCAAGTATATTAATCATCGCCTCAGAGATTCGAACTCTCGCGGGGGAACCCCAAATACTTAGCAGGCACACGCCTTGCCCACTTGGCCAAAGTGACTTAATTGAGAAAAGATTAATTACACAATTTTTGGAATCGAAAACAAAAGTAATTGAGAGATTCAAACTCGTGGGGAAACCCATCTACTTAGCAGACACACACCTTAACCACTCAAAAGCAACAACATTGAGCAATGATGATTAATTTCCTAGTTGATGCTAGCAAAATACATCAAAGATCGTCAACTGAGAGATTCGAACACTCAGGAGGAAACCCCATGTACTTAGCAAGCACACACCTTAACCACTCGACCAAAGCGACATCATTGAGTAAAGATTAATTCCATAGTTGCTGCAACCGGAATACATCAAACAACATCAATCACAAAAATACATGGAAAAGCAATTATATAAAAGAACTACGAAAGTATTTGATCAAAAATATTAATCGTCACCTGAGAGATTCGAACTCTCGCGGGGAAAACCCATGCACTTAGCAGGCATATGCCTTAACCACTCGGCCAAAGCGACATCATTGACGAAAAACTAATTCCACAGTTGCTGCAACCAAAATACATGAAACAAAAGCTATCACAATAGCAATTATAATAAAGAGCTAGAAAAGCACTTGATTAAGTATACTAATCATCACCGAAGAGATTCGAACTCTCAGAAAAACCATGTACATTGCAGGCACATGCCTTAACCACTCAACCAAAGCAACATAATTGAGGAAAGATAAAATCTAGAGTTGCTGCAACCGGAATACATGAAACAAAAGCTATCACGAAAATGTATAGAGAAAGCAATAATAATAAAGAGCTAGGAAAACACTTGATTAAGTATATGAATCGTCGCCTGAGAGATTCGAACTCCCGCGGGGAAACCCCATGTACTTAGCAGGCACACGCCTTAACCACTCGGCCAAAGCGACATCATTGATTAAAATCTAATTCCACAGTTGCTGCACTCAGATTATATGAAACAAAAGCTATCACAACAATGCATAGAGAAAGCAATTATAATAAAGAGCTAGGAAAGCACTTGATCAAGTATATTAATCATCGCCTCAGAGATTCGAACTCTCGCGGGGGAACCCCAAATACTTAGCAGGCACACGCCTTGCCCACTTGGCCAAAGTGACTTAATTGAGAAAAGATTAATTACACAATTTTTGGAATCGAAAACAAAAGTAATTGAGAGATTCAAACTCGTGGGGAAACCCATCTACTTAGCAGACACACACCTTAACCACTCAAAAGCAACAACATTGAGCAATGATGATTAATTTCCTAGTTGATGCTAGCAAAATACATCAAAGATCGTCAACTGAGAGATTCGAACACTCAGGAAGAAACCCCATGTACTTAGCAAGCACACACCTTAACCACTCGACCAAAGCGACATCATTGAGTAAAGATTAATTCCATAGTTGCTGCAACCGGAATACATCAAACAACATCAATCACAAAAATACATGGAAAAGCAATTATATAAAAGAACTACGAAAGTATTTGATCAAAAATATTAATCGTCACCTGAGAGATTCGAACTCTCGCGGGGAAAACCCATGCACTTAGCAGGCATATGCCTTAACCACTCGGCCAAAGCGACATCATTGACGAAAAACTAATTCCACAGTTGCTGCAACCAAATTACATGAAACAAAAGCTATCACAATAGCAATTATAATAAAGAGCTAGAAAAGCACTTGATTAAGTATACTAATCATCACCGAAGAGATTCGAACTCTCAGAAAAACCATGTACATTGCAGGCACATGCCTTAACCACTCAACCAAAGCAACATAATTGAGGAAAGATAAAATCTAGAGTTGCTGCAACCGGAATACATGAAACAAAAGCTATCACGAAAATGTATAGAGAAAGCAATAATAATAAAGAGCTAGGAAAACACTTGATTAAGTATATGAATCGTCGCCTGAGAGATTCGAACTCCCGCGGGGAAACCCCATGTACTTAGCAGGCACACGCCTTAACCACTCGGCCAAAGCGACATCATTGATTAAAATCTAATTCCACAGTTGCTGCACTCAGATTATATGAAACAAAAGCTATCACAACAATGCATAGAGAAAGCAATTATAATAAAGAGCTAGGAAAGCACTTGATCAAGTATATTAATCATCGCCTGAGAGATTCGAACTCTCGCGAGGGAACCCCAAATACTTAGCAGGCACACGCCTTGCCCACTTGGCCAAAGTGACTTAATTGAGAAAAGATTAATTACACTATTTTTGGAATCGAAATACATCAAACAAAAGTAATTGAGAGATTCAAACTCGTGGGGAAACCCATCTACTTAGCAGAAACACACATTAACCACTCAAAAGCAACAACATTGAGCAATGATGATTAATTTCCTAGTTGATGCTAGCAAAATACATCAAAGAAAAGCAATCACATAAATTAATAGAGAAAGCAATCGATCAAGTATATAAATCGTCAACTGAGAGATTCGAACTCTCAGGAAGAAACCCCATGTACTTAGCAAGCACACACCTTAACTACTCGACCAAAGCGACATCATTGAGTAAAGATTAATTCCATAGTTGCTGCAACCGGAATACATCAAACAACATCAATCAAAAAAATACATGGAAAAGCAATTATATAAAAGAACTACGAAAGTATTTGATCAAAAATATTAATCGTCACCTGAGAGAT
The DNA here is from genome assembly GCA_030544415.1 of Thalia dealbata. NCBI lineage: Eukaryota > Viridiplantae > Streptophyta > Magnoliopsida > Zingiberales > Marantaceae > Thalia > Thalia dealbata. Next base: position 31,047,670 of record CM060454.1, on the reverse strand, counting down.
TCGAACTCTCGCGGGGAAAACCCATGTACTTAGCAGGCATATGTCTTAACCACTCGGCCAAAGCGACATCATTGACGAAAAACTAATTCCACAGTTGCTGCAACCGAATTACATGAAACAAAAGCTATCACAATAGCAATTATAATAAAGAGCTAGAAAAGCACTTGATTAAGTATACTAATCGTCACCGAAGAGATTCGAACTCTCAGAAACACCATGTACATAGCAAGCACATGCCTTAACCACTCAACCAAAGCAACATAATTGAGGAAAGATAAAATCTAGAGTTGCTGCAACCGGAATACATGAAACAAAAGCTATCACGAAAATGTATAGAGAAAGCAATTATAATAAAGAGCTAGGAAAACACTTGATTAAGTATATGACCTGAGAGATTCAAACTCTCGGAAACCCCATGTACTTAGCAGGCACACGCCTTAACCACTCAGCCAAAGCGACATCATTGATTAAAATCTAATTCCACAATTGCTGCAACATGCATAGAGAAAGCAATTATAATAAAGAGCTAGGAAAGCACTTGATCAAATATATTAATTGTCGCCTGAGAGATTCGAACTCTCGCAGGGGAACCCCAACTACTTAGCAGGCACACGCCTTGCCCACTTGGCCAAAGTCACTTGATTTAAAAAAGATTAATTACACAATTATTGCAATCGGAATACATCAAACAAAAGTAATTGAGAGATTCAAACTATCAAGTATATTAATCATCAATTGAGAGATTCGAACACTCAGGAAGAAACCCCATGTACTTAGCAAGCACACACCTTAACCACTTGACCAAAGCAACATCATTGAGTAAAGATTAATTCCATAGTTGCTGCAACCGGAATACATCAAACGAAAGTATTTGATCAAAAATATTAATCGTCGCCTGAGAGATTCAAACTCTCGCAGGAAAACCCCATGTACTTAGCAAGCACACGCCTTAACCACTCGGCCAAAGCGACATCTTTGACGAAAAATTAATTCCACAGTTGCTGCAACCGGATTACATGAAACAAAAGCTATCACAACAATGCATATAGAAAGCAATTATAATAAAGAGCTAGAAAAGTACTTGATTAAGTATATTAATCGTCAGCGAAGAGATTCGAACTCTCGCAAGAAAACACCATGTACATAGCAGGCACGTTCCTTAACCACTAAACCAAAGCAACATAATTGAGGAAAGATAAAATCCAGAGTTGCTGCAACCGAAATACATGAAACAAAAGCTATCACGAGAGATTCAAACTCTGGCAGGGAAACCCCTTGTACTTAGCAGGCACAAGCCTTAACCACTAGGCCAAAGCGACATCATTGATTAAAATCTAATTCCACACCTTGCCCACTCGGCCAAAGTAACATGATTGAGAAAAGATTAATTCTATACGTTTGTAATCGGAATACATCAAACATAAGTAATTGAGAGATTCAAACTCGTGGGGAAATCCATCTACTTAGCTAACACACACCTTAACCACTCAAAAGCAACAACATTGAGCAATGATGATTAATTTCGTAGTTGATGATAGCAAAATACATCAAACAAAAGCAATCACATAAATTCATAGAGAAAGCAATCGATCAAGTATATTAATCATCAACTGAGAGATTCGAACACTCAGGAAGAAACCCCATGTACTTAGCAAGCACACACCTTAACCACTCGACCAAAGCGACATCATTGAGTAAAGATTAATTCCATAGTTGCTGCAACTGGAATACATCAAACAAAATCAATCAGAAAAATACATGGAAAAGCAATTATATAAAAGAACTACGAAAGTATTTGATCAAAAATATTAATCGTCGCCTGAGAGATTCGAACTCTCGCGGGGAAACCCCATGTACTTAGCAGGCACACGCCTTAACCACTCGGCCAAAGCGACATCATTGATGAAAAACTAATTCCACAGTTGCTGCAACCGGATTACATGAAACAAAAGCTATCACAACAATGCATATAGAAAGCAATTATAATAAAGAGCTAGAAAAGCATTTGATTAAGTATATTAATCATCATCGAAGAGATTCGAACTCTCACAGGGAAACACCATGTACATAGCAGGCACATGCCTTAACCACTCAACCAAAGCAACATAATTGAGGAAAGATAAAATCCAGAGTTCTTGCAACCGAAATACATGAAACAAAAGCTATCACAAAAATGTATAGAGAAAGCAATTATAATAAAGAGCTAGGGAAACACTTGATTAAGTATATGAATTGTTGCTTGAGAGATTCAAACTCTGACGGGGAAACCCCATGTACTTAGCAGGCACACGCCTTAACCACTCGGCCAAAGCGACATCATTGATTAAAATCTAATTCCACACCTTGCCCACTCGGCCAAAGTAACATGATTGAGAAAAGATTAATTCCATACGTTTGTAATCGGAATACATCAAACATAAGTAATTGAGAGATTCAAACTTGTGGGGAAACCCATCTACTTAGCTAACACACACCTTAACCACTCAAAAGCAACAACATTGAGCAATGATGATTAATTTCGTAGTTGATGCTAGCAAAATACATCATACAAAAGCAATCACAAAAATGCATAGAGAAAGCAAATGCATGAAGGAGCTAAGAAAGTCTTTAGTCAAGTAAATTAATCGTCGCCTGAAAGATTCAAACTATCACGGGGAGACCCCATGTACTTAGCAGGTACACGCCTTAATTCTACGCCAAAGTGACATCATTGAGTGATGATTAATTCTACAGTTGCTGCCAGTGGAATACATCAAACAAAAACAATCAAAAAAATATATAGAAAAAGCAATTGCATAAAGGAGCTAGGAAAGCAGTTGATCAAGTAGATTAATCGCTCAAACTCTCATGGGAAAACTCCATATACTTAGTAGGCACACGCCTTAACCACTCGACCAAAGATATATCATTGAAGAATGATTAATTTCGCAATTGCTGCAAGTGGAATACATCAAGCAAAACAATCATAAAAATGCATACAAAAAGCAAATGCATAAAAAAGATAGGAAAGCAGTTGATCAAGTAGATTAATCATCCTTGAGAGATTCATTCTCTTGTGGGGAAACACCATGTACTTAGCAGGCACACGTCTTAACCACTTGGCCAAAGTACTATCATTGAGTAATGATTAATTGCAGAGAGCTTAAGAAAGAAATTGCATAATAGGGCTATGAAAGCAGTTGATCAAGTAGATTAATCGTCACCTAAGAGATTTAAACTCTTGCGGGGAAACCCTATGTACTTAGCAGACACATGCCTTAACCAGTTAGCCAAAGCGACATCATTCAATGAAGATCAATTCTACAGTTGCTGTAAGCAGAATACATCAAACAAAATTAATCACAAAAATGCATAAAGAAAGCAATTATATAAAAGGGCTAGGAAAGAAATTGATCAAGTATATTAATCATCGCCTGAGAGATTCGAACTCTCGCAAGGAAACCCCATATACTTAGCAAGCATATATATTAACCACTCGGCCAAAACAACATCATTTAGTAAAGATAAATTCTATACTTGTTGCAAGCAGAATACATCAAACAAAAGCAATCACAAAACTGCATAGAGAAAGCAATTGCATAAAGGAGCTAGGAAAGTCGTTAATCAAAGTAAATTAATCATTGCCTAAGAGATTTGAACTCTCATGGGGAAACCCCATGTACTTAGCAGGCACACGCCTTAACTCTACACAAAGCGATATCATTGAGTGCTACCAGTGGAATATATCAAATAAAAACAATCACAAAAATGTATAGAAAAAGCAGTTGCATAAAGGAGCTAGGAAAGCAGTTAATCAAGTAGATTAATCATTCAAACTCTTATGGGAAACCCTATGTACTTAGCAGGCACACGCCTTAACTAGTCGGCTAAAGCAATATTATTGAATGATGATTAATTCTACAATTGCTATAGTGGAACACATCAAACAAAAATAATTACAAAAATGTATAGTAAAAGTAATTGCATAAAAAAGCTAGGAAAACAGTTGATCAAGTATATTAGTCATCATCTGAGAGATTCAACCTCTCAGGGGAAAACCCAACGTACTTAGTAGGCACATTCCTTAAGTACATTGAGGCATTATTGGGTAATGATAAATTTTGTAGTTACTCCTAGCAAAATACATCATACAAAAGTAATCACAAAAATGCATAGAGAACGGAATTGTATAAAAAAAGTTGATCAAGTCAATTAATTATCGCCTAGGAGATTCAAACTCTCATGGGAAACCCCTGGCACTTTCAATTCTATAGTAATTGTTAGTCGAATACATCATATAAAAGCAATCATAAAAAAAGTATGTGATCATCATAGGGAAAATCTATGTACAAAAGCAATCACAAAAATGCATGTAGAAAGCAATTGCATAAAGGAGGTAGAGGAAAATAGTTGATCAGGTAATCGTCACTTGCGAGATTTGAATTCTACAGGCACATGCCTTAACCACTCAGCCAATGAAATACATTGCTAGGAAATCCCATGTACTTAGCAGGGACACGCCTTAACCACTCAGCTAAAGGACATCATTGTATAATGTTCAATTCTACAATTCATGTTAGTAGAATACATCATATAAAAGCAATCACAAAATTGCATGTAAAAAGCAATTACATAAAAGAGTTGTAGAGGGAAGCATTTAGTCAAGTAGTTTAATCATCCCCTGAGAAATTCAAACTAGCGAGCACACCTTAACCACTCAACCAAAGCAACATTGCCTTAACCACTCAGCCAAAGCAACATTGTTAAGTAATGATTTATTTTGTAGTTTTTGCCAATAGAATACACCGTACAAAAGTAATCACAAAATGCATGTAGAAAGCGATTGCATAAAGGAGGTAAAGGAAAATAATTGATCAAGCAATCATCGCCTTGGAGATTCAAAATCTTACTAAGTAGGCATACACCTTAACCACTCGACTAAAAGAACATCATTAAATAATAATTAATTCTGTAGTTGTTGATAGTGGAATACATCATATAAAGACAATCACAAAAATGCATATAGAAATCAATTGCAGAGAGGAGCTATAGAGGGAAGCACTAGATCATGTTGCTCGACTTGGGGGGAGAGGGAAGGAGCTAGTGTTGAATCTGGGTAGCACGGTGACTACTACGCTGCCCACGGTAATGCAGTTGGCAAGAAGCAAGGGGATGGGGCCTTCGAGGCCGTTGTAGGAGACATCAAAGGTGGAGAAGCAAACCAGGAGGCCGAGCTAGTCGGGGATGAGGCTGGTGAGGGAGGTCGAGCACATTGAGGTAGGCGTAGAGGGTGAGCTCTGACGGGATGGGACCGATGAGGCGGTTGGAGGAGAGGTTGAGTAGGGCGAGGTTGAGCAGGGATGAGAGCTTCGACGGGATGGGGGCCGGTGAGCTCATTGGAGGAGAGGTCGAGCTATTGGAGATTAGTGTAGTTGGCGAGGAATAAGGAGAGGGTGCCGCTGAGGTAGTGCCCGAGCAGGGAGAGCTTGTAGACTCGCTGTTGCTGCAGGTGACCCCCTCGAGGTAGGAGATGAACTCATTGTAGGACGACTAAGGTTGCCGCCCGGGATTCGTTGGACCATAAATATTTTTATTTTATATTAGATAAAAGCTGAATGTTAAAATTACATTTATTTACAACTATTCTAGTACACTACAATGATATTTTTAAATGATAAATATATTAGGGATAGTGCTATGCCATGTCACGGGCCGTAATATTATTGCCTAGCATGACCTGAATTGCATTGAGCTCGTGCTGCGTATGAGCAAGTTATCTGGATTTGCTCCTCTACCACAAGCCACCTTAAAGGGACTTATATGCTTAATAATTCTCATCAGTTCTGCTCCAGTTGTTCTTTTAGGCATGTAGCAACTTAGATGAATTTTAAATATAATTTATTTTTCTCATTAATACAATATAGAAATTACTAAGAGTATCTAAGGTTAGTATTTTTTTTGAAAATTATATAAATTTAATATAATTCAAGATTTTATACCTATTTACTGAATTCACGATAACACAGTGAATTATTAATGGATTCATGATAACACAAAGTAAATTAATAACTCAGTGAATTATTAATGGATTAATGATAACACAAAATAAATTAATAACTCACAGTACCTTTTAAAAATCTTATATTAAGTTATTTTAATATCTATAAATTTCTTATATAGAAAGTATACATTCCTCTGATTAAAATAATTACTATAAGAAATGATCTACCTATAAGAAATGATCATGAGATCTTAGATTTAAGACTAATTAAGTTTTTAAAAAAAGTATTTATAAATTCCTCTTTAATTACAATCTTAAAAGATAAATAAAATTCCTCAAAGAGAGGAAGTATCAATCAATATAGAATATCTAGATCAAATAACATCAAAGAATTTAGCCCCTTTGCCCTAAGTTACTCTAGGTCACGAAAGTTATTGATTGATTGCTCTTAATATCAGAATTCTAAATATTTAATTTATCATATGATTAGAGGTTCTTCGGTGGCTTAATTTTGCTAGAATTTTTGAAATTGTTGAAATTAAGATTTTTTACTTGTGGTCGACTAATCGTAGATTAATCGACCTCAATTTTAATGGTATCTAAAATTCTAAAATTGTCACAAACAAACATATTCTAGATATTCGGAACATAAATCATTGCCACTGAAGATGAATGTCAAGGCATCAGCTCCATGCAAATCAGAGACTTCACCAGATATGCATGGATATTTAAGAACAGCTATTAACAGGTAGAATCAACTGGTAATTGCACAAGAAATAGAGAACATTCAAATTCTCAGGAGCATCTGACATGTAGTAGGAATCCCGTTAGAGTAACTGATTTGAGAACTTTAGTTAGATGGATCCCTCTGTATCATGGACTTGTTATCCAGTCATACGACATCTCCATATGTTTGAGCACTTCAAAAAAAACCATGTATTGCTCCAATTTTTGTCACTCAAAGTACCTATCTGTGAGAACTCCCCATAACATCCACCAGATTTCATAAAATAATTCTCTTGCTTTTATAAACCTTGGCCTTTGAATTCTCCCGTTTGTGCTTAGATAGGATCATGAACACCACAGAGAGGAAACTCAGCACACAGAAACCCCAAAGTCCAAGCATCCATATCCATGGAGAATCATCCTCTATGATTGAGGTACGTCTAGTTGACATATCTGCTACCAGTTCTCGTATCTTGTCCAGTCTTGTTTCTGATCTCTCATTTACTGCTTCAGGCTTCAATATATCTGATGATTCCTCCTGTTCTACTAGTCTGAGGTTACTATGGGCGTTTGAAGGATTCCAACATTTCTTTCTCTGGTGATGAAGATAAAGAGCATTGTTCAGTGCTTTACCACATTCAATGCTGAGGCTATCTCTTTGTAAAATGCTCTCATCTGATATGGATAGACTTAACAGATCCGGCGGCTCAGGAAACATAGCCCAGCAGTTATTTACAACATCAACATCTCGCCAATCAGCCTTATCGAAGCTCCAATTACCGACACCAAATCTCAGTCCATAATGGAAGACCTTGTATTTGGCTCCTGGTTCAGGAATATAACCTGGGTATATCAAAATGTCACGCCGTATAACATGCCTCAGATTCAACTGCAAGAAAGTATAGGTGTAAAGTCATAAAAAAGTTAACCAGTAATGTTTTACTTGATATGGGCTCTCATAAGTCAAAAATAACATAGTAGCGGTAAGTAATAAAATAGAAAATGCTTAAGCAGCAACTGAACCATCAAAGCCTGAGAGATGACTGATATAGAGTCCACAATACAATGCTCTGGTTTTGGTCGACGGCATTTGATTACTGTGAACTTGTTAAAACTAAATTCTTGCTTTTATTATAAAACATTATACGTATGTATAAGCATCTATATATATATATATGAAAACAAGGATGTCACATAACTGCATTGGTGTACTTGGGGTGAAAAAAATAGGTGTTGCAGGGGGTGAAGAAATCTTCAAGGACCACTCGCCACACAAAGCAGCAGCTTTCTTGATCCTTTTTTTCAACACACATCTCCCCCCATGATTCATCACATGTTTATATTTGTTTTCTGTTTTTCTTTTTCTTGTCTGTTTTCTTTCTCCTCTATCCTTTATGCTTTGAAATGTATATGGTATCATTTCAGATTAGTGAAATGAATGATTCTTCCATTTGAAAGGAGAAAAAGAATGACTAAGTCGTTAAAATCCCCTCATTTTTTTCAAGACATGAATATCTACCCTATGTATTATTGCACAAGGAATGCATGCATATTTATTGGTTTCAAACAAGAAACATATGAAATTCTACCACCTTTTTTTCCATTATCATCCACGGTTCATCGGAGGAAAAAAGAAAGAAAAACAAAGAACCACTACTGAAGTTGCTGCAACACCCCAGAACTTTCCTCCCACTGCAAACGCCATTCCACTTCCGCTATGCACCTGAATATGACCTCACTGTTATATGTTTTGCCGTAAATGTGGGATGCCTCGACAATTTAAAATCATCTCATTGTCAATTTCTTTCTAGTTGTGGAGAATGATACAGATTAATATTAAATTAGTGGTTTAGTTTTTATTCTATGTTTACCTTTGAGTAATTTAATTAAAATGTTTTATAATAGGTGTATTGTAGTAATTTGATCATTAGCTCATATGTTGGTTGGGATTTAAGAATATTTAAAGGCTTATCATGTAATAGTTTGGAGACATTACAATGGATGAATTCTAAGTCATCCTGGTACCTCTTTTCCGCTCCCCATTCTCAGTCTAGTGTCTAATGAATATTCACATGTAGAAATTTATTCAGAATAGATCATTCAAGTACAACGATCAAGATATATTTGCATTTTCAACCTCTAGTTACACCTGACTTTTATTTAGTAGAAAAATATATCTTTCTTAGAAAGAAACATGGGGTGGTATAACAAACAATTCCATGACTAGATAACTTCTAAGATTCATCGCATTTTTTTCCAGATCATTAAGCTATTTGTCAATACAAATACAGCATTTGTTGAATGATTTAGACAATATTCAACTCTAAAAACCCTTTAAGGAATATCACAGCATATAACGTATTAAATTATCATATAATATCATCATTCAAAATACTAGATAATCATATAATACCAACAAGAGTACTAAATTTGTCATATACCTCAGCAGCTGCAAAGGAGTAACCATACATTTCGCTTATCCAACCAGCTCCATAGATATCCCCAGTAAAATTTGTACCAAAATGAGCTTTATCAGATCGAACCTCTTCTGTCTTGTGAAGCCACAACAAGGCAAACTTCCGAAGATCATCTATGTGCATTATTATAACACCACCAACCTTTTCACAAGCAGCTGGGTTCCTAGTATGTATCCTTGCAAGATCATTGTCGCAACCAATAAGGTAACTGAAAGGAGGAAAAATAACCATTTAGGATATAAAATGCCAAGAAACTAATAAATATTAAAGGTAGGCGTTTCTTCCTCTTACTCATAGGGAGTTGAAACAGGATGACCACGCTCTGCACCATACTCCCATGGTGTAATTGGCCCTCTCATTATCATGTCAGCATCTAAGATAACAATAAATTCAGCATCCATCTTAACATGATTAAGCCAATGGAGAACAGATGCCGGCTTATTGATAGCTGGATACCTATATGATAAAAGATAAAACAGTTAAATAGTAACAATTCCAATGAACAAAATGCAAGGAACCTTAATCAACACTTGCACAAGAATAATGGAAAAATGATGCGACAATGGAACTAGTTGAAACTGTTTGATAAATCATCATTTTGAGAAAGCAGTTGAACAATAATGAAAGTAATAAATATATCTAAGTTATTGTTGCTATCATGGACCAAGGTTTAAAGTACTTGTACTGGTCTTGGATCAGATGGATATCAGTACCGTAACTTATATAATCATTAATAACATTTTCTGTAATTTTGCATAAATATCACAATGTACCAATAGCCGGTTGTACTGGAGAGTACGGTTCCATATTGACACACGGCACAATCTACACAATGACATATTGGGCATCACTTTAATGACCCAAGCATACCAACTGAAATTGATCAGTCTAAGTATTAATCTCTGTGGTCAAGTATTTTCCCATCATACTGGACCAGCACGACAGTATTCTTGACCTTGGCGTGGACAGCATTCTAAAACTAAGATTTTATACAAGATTTAGAATACAAGTCGATGGCAAAACCTACAAGACTATTACAATTGTCGAACATTTTTAGTACTCGATAATGATCTCTATGCTTCATTGATATGTTTTCTCATAAAAGCAGTTGTATTAGTAGGAATCTTTGCTAGCCAATTCAGTGAAATTTCTACTAAAAATAACATCTGCATTGCCCCTAAGTTATGCCCTTGTATGGTCATAGAAATACATTGATTTGCAATTTAACAGTTGGGTTTTTTATTCTCCCCTCTTAATTTTTAAACAAAAAGGAGCAGATCTTCATCTGTTGACAGCCACTGAGGGTCCAATGCCAGACCTTCCTTAATGAAGCATCGTACATCAACGTTCTTACATTCCCCGCCTAATTAAGCATTCTTCAATTAATGGGGCCCAAACCATTTGGCCTCCTTCTATTCCAGGACATGTTTTGCATGATCCCAATAAAAACTTCGTTCCATTAGCACCACAATTAATAACGGCCTTCACCCTGACCTGAGCTCAGCTATCCTTATGCTACTAGAAAAGAGAGGTGGAATAGGTACATATAGTGCTGGTTTTAAGTGTGCAAAATTGGCTATTGTCAACACCATATTCCAAAATCATGAAGAGAATGAGCGGAAACCACGAAGATTAGCAAATAGAAAATGCTGATGAACAGGTTAGAGCAATTGGGTTCTATACGGAAGGTTGTGGGTTAAATACTCACCTAGTTCTAAAAAAAAGGAGGCTCTAGAATTTTCAAGATGAGTTTCAAAATCAGAAAAAGAAAGGCTACATATCTACTCAACAATGGATAAGTCAACTTTATACATAAATACGCCCCTCTGGTTAGAGCAATTGAGTCCTATACGGGAGGTCGTGAGTTCAATACTCACCAAATTCTTAAAAAAAAAGGATAAGTGAACTTTTTCTTGAGAACTGGCAGGAGGTCATACTCACCGAAAATGGATAAACCAACATTGGACTAAAAAGTAGAGGGTTGGAAGGGGAGGAGCAACGTCAAACTGTTAGGAAGGTGATACATATTAGCATAGAGCTATGCAATTGAGTAGCAGCTGTTTATCATATTCATGGGGTCAGATAAGTAGGTAGCATACAATAAACATAGAATCGATATTCAAAGTTCATATGTTCTCTCAATTTTATTACATGGGGAAAAATTTTATCAATGGATAATACAATAATGTCCATAATGAATTTTGAACTGATATACAGTTCTAAATTCAAGTAGCTTGAATAGTTAATTAAAACATGATCAAAATTTCTAATCAAATGCTACTTTTAGATGACTACCATTAATCTAGAAATGAATGAAATAAAATGGGTAGAAGAACAGGACCAAATATGCCATCCCTTTTAATCTAAATAATGACTGCAAGGTTGCTTTAGATGAGAAGAAAACTGCAATATAAGCTCATAATTCATGACGAATGGTAGTTGGTTGCAAGACAAAAGGGAGGAAAAACTTAAAAAGCTGAAGAAACAAACTGCCATTTGTACATGTTGGGGGAGAGGAATAGAAGGTGTTTTAGGAGGGAACCTAAAACAGCAATGGCCCTTAATAATCAAGCTGCAGCATCCCTTGCATTCTGCAAACTCATCTCACTCCTTAAAGAGTGAAGAAGGAGAGATGAATGTCCCTCATTCTTGTTATTCTTGCTGTGTGGCTTTGGATTTTTTCTTCTTTTGTTTGGTTCTCATAGCTCCTCCTGTTTTTGTTTTGGTTTTTTCTTTTGGTATTTTTTTTTTCTATTTTCCTCCTGTTTTTTCTGATGTTTTGTATTTTTTATTGTTTCCTTCTCCTTTCTTGTCTTTATTTCATATTGGTGAAAAAATGCAATATTGCATCCCCACACCCCACCCAACCAAAAATAAAACATCTACTGTCGCATGCCTATCCATTAGCTATTTAACAGAAATATGAATCAGAATTTCAGAAGAGAAATAAATAAGCACACTGGATCAGCAGGCAGTTAATTCACATACCAATCTCCTGTCAATGGATGTTGGCTCATAGATGGAACATAATGAGTTGGAGCTAAATCATGGCCCTTGTATTTCTTCAGTTCATCATCAGTACAACTAAGAAGGCGTGTAATATTTCCAGGCTGACCACTCAAATGAAAACTATGAACAAGCCCCACAGTTTGCCAATCAAAATATGATGAGCATTCTGTCGAGAAAAGAGTATGTATTTTTGGATACACCTTTTGTGATTCAATCAAGATATTCTTGTCTTCAGTTACCTGACTTCTGAATTTTTGATGATTCAAATATTTTGGCCTGGTGAGCTCAGAAAATCTCCTACTCTTCAAGAAACTCAGGTAAGTTGACCACCGGGGCTTAGGACATCCCTTAGATGCATGGTGTAGTATAAGTCCTTCATTTAAAGTGTGAATGCATTCTATGCTCAAGAGCAAGCCACGCCTTTTATTCACATTAGGTTCCATCAGCTCAACCTGCACATAGGAACAGGATCTCCATTTACATGATGATGTTTCCTATTATGTATCTTTTCTAAAAAGATATATTATAGAATGCATTATCACATTGCAAGAAAGCTATAAGGTCATCTTACCATTCTAGGAAAAGGAGGTGGAGGGAAAATACGGTTGCAGTCATACACAATGCTATCCTCATGATGTTCTAGCTTACTAAAAGACCAATTGCCAACATTAAATGGCAAACCATAGTGCAAGAGGAGAGGCTCCATGCCGATTCTAGGAATATAACCTGGGTAGATCATTAAGTCATCGCTTATCTTATGACGAAGACCAACCTGTTCAGAATGGAAAGAGATAAGGAAACTGATAGTTATCATTAATCATCATTAATATTATGATGAGAACTAACCTGTTCCAAAGTAAATCTAAGGAACCAAAAACAATTCCTTTACCTCTGCAGCACCAAATGAATATCCATACATCTCGCTGATCCAACCTTGGCCATAGATGTCACCAGTTATGTTAGTTCCCCAATGTGCCCGATCCTCTCGCACTTCCTCTGTCTTTGAAAGCCACATAGGAGCTAGGGCCCTTAAATCATCAATGTGCATAGCTAGTAGTCCACCAACCTTGTCACATAATTCAGGATGCTTTGTGTGTAGATGAGAAAGAATATTATCACATCCCCTCAGGTACCTTTAGAAAATGACCCAAAAGTTAGTAAAATATAGGTTAGTTATAGGGACAGGCAATCAACCATAACAAACAAAACAGGAAATTACAAATAATAATTACTTAAAATAAATGAATAAAATAAATATTCATACCCATAATATGCAGCAACTGGTCTACCTTTCTCAGCACCCAGTTCCCAAGGTATTATCGGCCCCCGAATGATCATATCTGCATCCAATATTACAACCCAATCAACATTGTCTGCATCTTCACTATATTGAAGCCAATGCAAAACTCCAGCAGGTTTATTGATTGCGGGATACCTGACAAACCGAGAACAAACAATCACAAACTAAAACATCCAGGCAAACATCATCCCTGATCAATAAGAACAGCAGATTTAAAAGTCAACAAGAATGAACAACTTCAACTGAATAATACAATATTCGGTGTTGTACAAATAATATAAAGAAGCCAAAGGACAATTTTCATAATATATAGAAAAAAGCTAAGTGGATGTTTCTAATAGAGAAGCATAAATAGGTACAAAAGGGAGTGAGCAGCACTAGACAAGGTAAAAAAGCATTAAAGGGCGATGCATAAGATCTAATAGGTACCTTAAATAGATGTAGCAACAGACATTTAATCTATGATGTAGGAATTAGCAAGTAATGTGCAGAAGAAAAACATTAATTTTCAATTCCTTCATTAAATAATATCTAGGTTTAAAAACATATGCTCAATTACATGGTCCCAAAATGTACATTCCACCCTATAACACTTACCACTTATATTGTTGATTCTTTTCTTCAAGTTCGAAACTAGTAAACTTGAAAATCATTCTCTCCAATAGAAAGTATATAACAAACAAATACTACTATGAAATTGCAGATCATTCACCAATCCATCTAGGTCAGAAAAGTGCAATATGGAACGGGTCCAGGAATACTAAGACAGTGTTCTACATTGTTTCCTATATGAACTGTAACAAAGTGATTCTATATCTTTTGAAAGGAAGTAGGGACTTTCTCAAGTTTATCCAGAAATCTGATTTCATGCAATTGTGTTATCTAGCAGCCCATTGTATGAGGCTCATAACAATGAAAATTATATAAAGGCCCCTTACTCCTCAAGCTAAGGAACTCTTATGACTGGTCATCATTCACCCAGTTTAAAAGAGCATATATCATCCTTTCTTAAGATTCCTAATACAGTAGGACAATTTAGAATCAGAGCTTAAATTCCCCAAACACACATGCAGTATTAACAAAATATTAGAAATGTCGACAATGAAAGGTTCACAGAAAGATGAGGTTCAGCACTCTGAACTCTAGTAGTCAAAATTTTCATTTTTAATTTTCTAAGATGAATATTACCTTGTAGTACCGCTAGTGATAATAAATTAAGTAACCATGTTAATCTATAAACTAAGCAGCTCAAGAATCAAGAATTGCACTACAAATACATGCTTATTTAATGAAGATGAAAATCTGCTCATCATTTTTCCTAAGGACTTCTCTCATAATTGTAAATGAGGTGAAATATTCTGCAAACAAGTCCATGATATGAAAGCCATACATGTACATAGATGTGTGAATTCTATGTACTTTGTTTCCTGATATATAAGGTATTTAGTTACTAGAAATGTCACCAATTGAGCATATGTTAACAAATATACTAGGATTGATCGATGAGATCATTAAGAATATTTCCAGAAGTAAACAAGTATAGATGCACAAGTTGATCATAAAACCACCCGAGGAAATATGCTGAGGATGATGATCCTACAATTTGTACAATTTTAAAGTGAGGATAGGATGAAGAACCAAAACTGTAGGCCTTATATGAAATTACTCGAGGCCAATCAATATGCTAAGGAAATTGAAAAGGTTAACATAAGGGTCATAAGGGTAACTATCCTACATTAAGAAGAATGGTCTCAAAACCTTTAAAAGGCTTGAGCTGAAGAATTTAAGGATGGACAAAAGAAAGGAATGCTACTCATTCATCCAACTTGGCAATAAATAAGTAAGTGCATGGGGATTCATAGTAACCAGATCCGAACCTAGTGCCAAACATGAGCAGAACTAAGAGTAGAACAATTTCTTGTGTTGATCCAACAGTCGCTAACGATGAAAAATATCCAACTTGGCATGCTCTGTTTGGTGGCTATACATCTACAAACCAACAATGGTTGACAATGAAGTCCTGAAGCCTGCAAAGGTTATTTGGGTATAGTTCTTGTTTTCATTTCTCTTCACCAGGCAGTTTGATTACTTGCATGGAAGGTTCTGACGGTCAATGCTAACATGTATGCGAGCTTATGTTGCTCAGTTGGTTAGAGTGAATAGCTCCTGACAAGGCGGTAGTGGGTTCGAGACCCATGGTTCATATATATATATATAAATCAGTCCAAGCTTATGTCTAAATTGAAGGTTTGGTTTATTATGATTCTAGTACAGTTCTTCGCATATGTAAAGTAAGATAGTTCTCATCCAAGTAAAAAGGAATCGAGAAACAAACTTTTCCTCCTATAATAGTGAAGTCCGAACCACAACAATTTTGCAATTCTGAAGATAAATGCGTACAGAAGTGGGCAAACCGGCAGATCTCGCTCACCAATCACCAGTCTTGGGGTGGTGACTCATGGATGGGACCTCGAATGTGGGGGCGAGGCCCATCCCCCGGTACCGGCGGCGTTCCTCGTCTGTGCAGCTGAGGAGTCGCGTAATTGGTCCCGGCTGCCGAGCCTTACGGTAACTGTGCATCAGCCCCACCGTCTGCCAGTCGAAGTAGTCCTGGCATTCGACCGAGAACAAAGTGTGGATCCTCAACGGCGCCCTCTGAGCCGCCGCCGCCGCCGCCAGGGCAGGCGACGAGCTCAGCCACGACAACACCACGACCGCGGCCGCAGCGAATGCCGCCATCGGAGACGAGATCGTGGCCGATGGAGGAGATCGACGAGGCCTCGAGGTGTCCTTCGCCCCCGACCTTGATGCCATTAAAGCATCCAGAGGAGGAGGAGAAAAAGACAAATGAAGAGGGTTTGTTGAAAAGCTTGCTTTAAAACGAATTTGAATTTTATTATAAGTTTAGGGGCGTTTCCATATTCTCATCCATATTAACAGCTAATTTTAACGGATTAAGATCATGATAAGTACCAGATTGAATTAGCTTTTTGTTTCTCTTAAAGAAAAACCATTAATTCTTTTTCTGAGATTGAAGCAATCTTATTTACTACTTTTTTAAAAATAGTTTTCTAAAATTATATTTTTTAAAAAAAAACTTATTAATCTTGGGCGTAAAAAACGGGTGGTGTCTTCGATTTTTTTAAAAAAATATGAGGATGAAGTCGAAAGTTGACTCG
Organism: Thalia dealbata; assembly: GCA_030544415.1. Lineage (NCBI taxonomy): Eukaryota > Viridiplantae > Streptophyta > Magnoliopsida > Zingiberales > Marantaceae > Thalia > Thalia dealbata. The sequence goes on along the minus strand of CM060454.1, from coordinate 31,030,999 downwards.
AAAAGAAAATTATAATTTTGAGATGTGCGAACAGAAGAGAGTATATATGCACCCATCTTAATTATCTTTTATCAGTCTTTCTAATTGATCCATTATGGCAAAAGCGTACGAAGTACATACAGATTGCACTCGAACACAATAAATAGCTCGCTGAATCCACAGACGAGCTCTCAACATCTTTCCTTTCAAATAACTCTGCTCATGCCATTACCCGTTGCACTGAACAAGAATTAGCTATGGCACTACAGCAAATGATTCCAACAAAAGGGGCTCATAGTCTTGGGAACAGCCTCAACCCTCCCTCCCTTTGCCTCAATAGTTCTTCTACAAACGTGAGACGGCTTCCTAGATGCTTCAAAGAAAAAAATGTCATCTTGCCGACATGGTTACTGAAGCATCATCTTTTCCTGTATCATGCCTATGCATCCAAGTTCAACAGTTAATCTAGTTGTTCATGTAAAAAAAACATACCTAAATCTTGATCAGTGTTGTGATGCCTATCAAACCAGTCTTTAGCCTGCAGTAACCAAGAACTACGAGGTGAGATTCCACGGGCTACAATGCATCCTGAACATCATCCTGCATCGGATGCGAGAGTCGCCACTTTGAGCGGGAACTTCCGTGCTTGTTGTGATACAAAACCTGCCATAGAGCTTAGTTAGAAGAAATTATTGTGTCCATTTATATGGAAATTGATAGATCAATAACATGTTGCTTCAGATACTAGCATCTAACATGTTCCCAAGTTAAGGATGTCACAAACTCATTATAAGGAAAGTCATAGTAGTTCCATTATTATCAATTAAGAATAAATTAATTATATAGATGGAAATATCTCCTGCATCCTTTTTTTTAAAAGATAATATTGCATTCATTTTCATCAATCTAAAATGATACAATATATCATCCAAAGATAGGAAAAAAGGGGAAAAAAGAATACAAAGCAAACATAAGAGAAGAGTACATATAACACCAAAAATATCAATGCTAGGAGAAACTCAAAATGAATAAGCTATAAATCTCTTTAAAGGCGGCTTGTGCAATCAATTACACATCACTTTGGCCCTTCCAACAAAGATTTCTCAAGCCATCCCCTCAATTGGCATGTAGATCTTGCTTCATTCTAAGTTCAAGTAAACTTGGGGTATAGGTGAAATGAATGCAATGCTATTATTCAAAAAAAATAAACTTGGGGGTAGGGAACTCAACAATGTTCGGAACTGTGCAAACAATTTTGTAATTGTTCATGGAGAGAAGTGATCCTCAACTGTTTAGAGCGATAAAGCTCAATATATTAGAGGTCATGCTCATGAAATTAAAAAAATTAATTGTTTATGGGAACAACAACATTTAAATTCTGGAATGGTTGCAACCAATAATGCCTAGTATAGTGTCTTTACACGACTGTTTTCATGGTTATTGTAGCTTGTTGTCGACTTCTAGTTTTCCCCCAATCTTTCTACAGTTATTCATATCTTGATGAAACTTGCTTTTTGCCTAGAAATATTTTACAAACTCATGCCCCTCAGAAGCATGTGCCTAATTCACATACCATATGTATATGATTCCTACTGCGAGGTAAGAATTGTACTCTTACTGATTACTTTGCAAAATACAGTAAGGATGTGTTAAAAAATGCCATCAATGCAGAACAAGAAAATATCTACAGGATATTGATTTTTTTCATTTTTTATGAAGGAACGTATAAACAAGCTGTCATTCAAGAAATATTAGTCACTCACAATCTTTTGATCATCACCACCTGTGCACAAATATTCATCATTCGGAGCTACAGCGATCTGCAGTTGCAATGAACACTCCATTGAAACCAAGGTAAATGAGTATTTTGTTTGTATAAAAATGGTTGTCCACATGCAACCATGGCACAATATACAGTTAAAACCATTGAGACCTGGAAGTCAGGTTCAAATCTGGGAAGGATAGAGCTGCAATGTTCATCCTCCCTAAACCCCACATGGACAGGAGCCAAAACGGGTAACCTCTTTACTATATGCACATGGCATATAAATCATTTTCACCTGGACATGCTGTATTAAAAAGGACAAGACTATTAACTTACAGTATTTGCACATCTTGTATGGCTAAAGAGATGCCTGATGCAAGGCTGACCGAGAGTGACATTCCACATTGCAATGCTGTATATGCAAATAACTGAAGGTATCACTTGTAAGCCGGAGGAAAAGGCACAAAAACATAAAACCATGAAAAAAATTCTAGACCTCCCATCACCACTGATTGTAACCAGCACAGGTTCTGTCTGAAGCCACTGGGCATCATTTACGCCTTGATCACCCTTTTCAACATGGCTGCAGAAATTCAAAATAAACTAAAATATAAGATAATGGACCTAAACAGATAGACTTGGTATTAATTTAAACAATACATGTATAGGAAAATCAAATGCTAACCAAAAAGGTATATTCCTTCCTTTCAAAATTGATTATAACATTTCCCTAAAAGTAAAATCAAATGAAAGATTATACCCCCATAGATTTGACAGCGTAGAATCAAGAGCAAAATCATATTCCTTGCAAGTTAATGTCTCAAGTACCTATCTTGTAAACTCATTTTGTATGCAGCATAGCTTCATAGCTTCACCAACATGCATGCCATGATGCCACACATTATCATGTGATTATCATTGCATCGATTTGTGGTATGCTCAAATTTAAAGAACTAATTCTGGAGTATATGATCTTTTTTGAAAGATAACATTGCATTCATTTCACCAATCTAAAATGGTACAATATATCATCCAAACGGATGTATAAAGTAAAAAAGTAAAATTAAAGAAATTTTGGAGAATATGATCTGTTTCACAGTTCTTAAAGATGTTAAAAACAGCCTAAGGACCTAATAAATAATAGTGGATCATTTCAATTCCAAACTTTGTCAACAGCAGTAAATCAAGATGAACATGAAGTGTTCCATCCATTACTGCAGTACTTGTGTCTAGAAATGATCATTTTTTAATAAAATGCACTTCTCGTAACAACCAAACATTTAATACATTTGGCAACAAAAAAATCAGAATTTCTTTCAGGTACTCACCCAGGAATTTGACCTGCATATTCAGTTGTAGGCATTTGCTTCCCATGGCTCAGGCAATGTAATGGTCTTAAGAAACGCAGATCGTTTCCTCCCTGGGTCATCTCCGCATGGTTTATTGGCAAGACTCGTGTATCCCATACCAAGGTGTTATTGGATGTTCCAGAGGCAGTAAAATAGGTTCCACAACTGCTAAAGGAAACAGAAGTCACCTGTAAAAGGGAACTTAAAATATTAAACAAGGAAGCAAAAGTGTTTGCAGTATAAAAATTTAGTTGAACGAATTAGTTACTGGTAGACAGCATGTCAGGGAGTGTTATTGAACATCATAGTAACATTGGCAAGAAGTACTTTGTGCAATTTAAAAAGTCAGTATTTTGGTACAAGATGTGGTGCGCTCTTTTTAATCTAGTGCTATAGAATGAGACGTGGGTAGTTTCTGGGCAGTTTTTATATTTTTAAATTCAATAAAAAGTTTACAACTGTCAAGTCAAACAAACTCCAAAAAACTCAAACAGGCTCAAAATCGACCTTGTAATGTTTCTGTTTACTTAGAATGAATTTGTCTTAAGCTTTCTGATTTAAAAAAAATGATAAACTTGATACAGACCAGTATGGAGTTCAGTAACAGTCTGCCGCGTTCCAGTACTAGCTTCTTAAAACTAGTTTGCATATCATACAGGTAAGGTTGGTGTACAATATCATACCAGCAAATAATATGAAATGTTATGCACAAAATTATCTTGGTTGATTCCATTGATTTCTAGCTGGCTTGTATTCAATCTCATTTAATTTCCTTTTCAATATAAAAGCATAAACGTTTCAACATATCATATATAGAGACTATCAGATTGAAAATAAGAATTGAATGTGAGATTTATAGTGAGTATGAAATCTTTGAGATGATAACAGGTAACGATATGGTACGAACTTATAGGAGAGCGTTTTAGGATTAAAAAGGAATTTCAGAAATTTTTTGCTCATTCAATATAATTTAGCATTTTTTTGTAATAGTGCTAATCAGAAGCATACAGTGTGTTGATGCACCTTAGCATATGTGTACTGATTAGCACCCTCGGTACATTAGCATATCAAGTGTCCTGGGAAAGAAACCCCTGGTAAGTATTCTGGTTACTTACTGGGTATCAGGAGGTATTCTACCAATATGTTCCGTACTTGAAACTTGGGACAGACTAGGACTAGAATCAACATACGATCTAGGATGCAAACCACTTAACTAATCAATGCAAATTATTACAATAAATCATACACATACAAACTAATGCATCATGACAAAAGTTGACAAAAGCATTAATCTAACTAATGAATCACAACAATCCTGACAAAAAACAGAAATCCATTTACACGATCAATTTAAGATATATGTTAGAAACAGTAGCTAAGAATGCCTGGATGTGCATTTAGCGGGGACTCACATGAGTTAAAAGAATGATGACACATAAGCAAGATGCATAATTCTCCAAGAAATAGAAAAAACTGTGTAATATGAGACCAGCTACCTCATAATCAGAGCCAATAGAAAGATAATTGATTGCACCACATGTCCGGATGTCAAATAAACCAATAGTCCCATTACCAGCACCTATATAAAAATACCAAAAAACATGTTACAGAAAGTAGTCCCGCTTTTTAGTTGCCACTTCAGAACTGTATTAAAAGCATTAAGCACCTGTGATAAGAGTATTGCCAGTTGGATCTATCTTTAGAGAAGTAATATGCTGTAAACAACGTGTATCAGTAAACTGGAATAGACTTTTTAGAATGCAAAAAAATAAAAATCGAACAATGAAAACCTACAGAATCATTAGCAGAAAAATAACGGCAAGACTTTGGAGATTCAATATCCCATAGTTGCACAACTGCAGGAACGTCATATTCACAATCACTTCCACATGCTAATATATTTTCAGCACTAAACTCCATTGCAGTAATTGAAGGATGAACCTGATGTCTTTCTCTGAAATTATATTAGAATTAACATCAGTAAAAGCTCAACTCACATGGTAACAAATGGCAGAAATACTTCTTTGCGGAATGAAGATTTAAGTGGAGAAGCAAGTGCTTCTTAACTGGTTCGAACAATAAAGATCTTAACCAAATAGTCATGGGTTTGAGACCCAGGATAGGCATAAAAAAAAGTTAAAAAAAGAAGAAGATTTAAGTAGTCAAAAGACAGCACATGATTATGGACATTTATATGACAAAGTACCCAAACCTGAAAGAAATATATGGAAGGAAATTAGTATGTGTTGTAAATCTAAAACAGATGAACGATTGTAATATTTTTGGTACCTACATATCATGCAAAATAATGGTTATAACTAAAGTTTTGTTAACACAAGACATTTATAAGAATTAACAATCTTCACATGATTCATGATTGGCAAAATGATCTGTTCATAGTTGATACAGATTGTTGTAGGTGCAATGCATGATTCGCATGGGTGCCCCATCTCCAACTCATCAAAAATGTATGGAGGAATGCACAAGAGAATGCATCAAATGAAAAGAAAAAGGAGAAAAGATGGAAGAAAAAACCACTGGTACAATGCGAAACAACTGAGAACTTAAAATGACAGTTTGGATTGTTTTAACAATTACACAAACCAATAGATAGGGCAGGAAAAGGAAACTAATTACCACAGAAACAACTCCTATAAGCAAACACTGGATAAAAAGCAAATTTAAATAGTTCCTAATACCATTGCCTAATACCCAACGTATCTATTACTATAAACATACTTGAAACTTCTAAGATATTGTATAACCAGCAAAAATGGAAAACTATGAATTCAGCATTAAAGTGTGACACTGATAGTGCGCTGATTGCAGTTCATTCCCATTTCATCAAAAAAAAGAAGAAAAAAATTAAAAAGAAAGTGTGACACAATATATATAATTCAAATCATCATCCATGTAAAAATGATAATATAAAAATCACATGCAATTCAAATAATACATTAAATCTTATAAAAGTACAGAATATATACTAAAACAAATTTTTTAATTCTATAAATAGAGTAATATAAGTTCTGATTAAGATCTGCATTCCAGTTTTATGGTATATGACCCAACATGCGAATTTTTTTTTAATTAATGAGTTTTGAACCCACAACATCTGGTATAGAGCCCTATCACTCTAATTAGATGAGCGTACACTTTGTGCTGAACCCACAACATCTGGTATAGAGACCTATCACTCTAACTAGATGAGCGTACACTTTGTGCTGAACCAGCCTGTGAATGGATTTAGCAAATTGACTTTACTTCCATTAGTTGCCAACTTGATAATAATTTACTAAAGAACCAGAAGAATGCAAGTAGATTATAATACAAATACAGCAAGAAATATTGAAAAAAGATCTTATTGAATCAGTAAATGAGCATTACAAATTACAAACACTAAATCCTGAGATGGGTGGGCCCCTCTTGAAAACACCACACTCCGGCTTAACAAAAGAACTAAATCCTGAGAAATACCAAAAGTAAAAGCAAATTTGTTGAAACTTTCGAATGATTGAAATAATTAGACCCAAAACAGTTGCAACATTCTTTATGACTGACAAGCCACCTTGAAGAGACTTATAGATTATTCGTTTGTTTTGAGTTGCTCCGTGCATTAAGGTTTTGGGTGTTATATGTTCTCCTCTCTTACATTTGTTCTTTTTCAACTTTGTTTTTAGACATCTCTTTAGATGATATATTATCATTTCAGATTGCTGAAATGAATGCAATGTTATCTTTCAAGAAAATTAGACCCAAAGTGACCTACTACTCAGCTCTAAACTAAGCTATAATAGTCACAACCACACATCATAAGGGAGTAAGGAATAACCTGATTGACCAAGTCAAAGAACAACACCCCAAAAAGATCTCTATTCAGTAGACTCTCCATATGAGAGAAGCCTAGAATACACCAATTCAGGTTAGTACTAATTAGCAACTAGTCATTCTAGAAGTCCCAACCTCCCCCAAAAATTAAAGTCCTTCACATGGGTCGGTTCTTGCATTCTTGATTTTTGGAAAATTAATAATTTAGTTGTCAGATTTTAGATCTAAAAGCCGAAAGCACCTGAGTGATCCAAGTTTAATAAAAAAATCGCATAATATTAAAATTTAAAACCAATTTTTAATTAATTGAAATAAAATGCCCTGGGTGGTATTTTTCAACTTGTAAAAACATTCCACAAACTCTAGGTGAAAGCTCACAGATCTCAAAGGGGACAGAGGAATCCTGTCACTTAAAAGAGGTGTAAATGAGGGGAATGGTGGTTTATCATTTCACCATTTGCTGATGAATATTTTAGTTTGGAACAAAGTCTCAAGTTGTTTTAGTCTATTTGTTAGATAGTTTAACATCCTAAAACACAACGGGCAGGTGTTACAACACTGTGTACTTGGCCCTACATAGTTTTGTATCGGTATCCTCATATGAAATCTGCAACCAATCAATGTCATGTAGACTCGTGCAAATTGGTCACATCAAGCTTTGTTGACCCTAGTTGCCTGAAGGAACACTTAAAACAGTTGGGATAAAAAGGGCAGCATTGATCTAAGTATGATTTAAAAACAAGTAAATTTAAGTTGGTAGATTTGACAACAAAGCTTAAACAAGCAACAACGATGCATAAAAAATGCTAACCTAAAATAAAAGAAGTTGGTACCTCAAATTGGAATTCAGATCAATTTCAAGTTCACCTCTCAAAGCATTCCACAATAGAAGTTTACTGTCTCCTTTTGCACCACTAGTGACGACAAGACCTGAACAATTTGTAACATATCAAAGTATTACTGAAATGAAAATTCATAAAGTGCCAAAAAGCCTTTTATAGCCAAAAAAAGGAAGCATACAACTTGCCCCAGAAGGAGAGAGTTGGAAAAAAAAATTTGTTAAACTTATGTCAACCATTTTTGCAGCCATATATCGACTACTGAAATGAAATAAACACATTTTGAAGATCATCAATCAGATACATTAGCATCAAACATAATACTAAAAATGTAAGTCAAAGCAATTCAAGTAGCAAATGCCACAAAAAAATCGAACCATGATAAAACTTGAAAGAATGTTATGCTTTTATTGAGATCCCAGTGAAGGGATGGGGGTAGGATAAAGTCTATATAGCTTCCTGACATGCAAAAAGTTTCATTGGACGACATGCTTCGCAGCAACAAGCCAGCTACTTCTGTTTATTTGTTGAAAATAGCACACGGTGGTGTTTGGTTGGATTGGAAGAGTATGGTACCATATAACATAGAAAAGAAAAGAAATAAACGTTCTTTAGTCACAAAGTTAAACAAAAATAGCAACACCTGCTTCTTGCTAACAAAAATAGTTTAGATATGAAAAAGAAGCAGAACTGGCACGATGTTATGTAGACTACATGGATGACCCACATCATGCCAATACATGCATGCACAAGTCATAGCCATTGAAAAGTTCACAAAGTTCCATTTTGCCACTCACTGAACTAATATCATGACCACATGGATGACCCACACCATGCCAATACATGCATGCACAAGTCATAGCCATTGAAAAGTTCACAAAGTTCCATTTTGCCACTCACTGAACTAATTTCATGAAAATTCCTGATTGCATGTGTTGATAGTCCATGCCACCCACGGGAGAGCATAGCCTTGGCCTAATATGAGCCAAGATATGAGCCAAGCCTAGTAACCATGCAGCATGGCCTAGAGTTCTCCCCAAGTCATGACCAAAGTTCTCATGATAGAAGGGAATGGCCTATTGGCCCCACCTGGCAGAGTACAGGCTGAGCCTAAGTTAAAGCTGAGCACAACATGGCATAAGCCCCACTAGTAGCGATGGGCACAGTAAAGAAGTGCACTCCCTTGCAAGCAGGTTACCTCGGGCACTCAAATCCCAATTGTGCTTGGGCTGAACTAGGCGTGGCCCATTTACACCTCTTCTCTAATCCTTGTTTGCCAGCTTTGCACATTGTCATACAATCTCTCATTTCTCTCCTATTCAAACTTTTAGAATTTCTAACTATCTCTAACTCCCAGATTAAGTAATCCTTGTACTCTCTACTAGCTCAAGGGATGGGTTCCATCTTATTAATGGTGCCTAATACTCATGTACGTGAGAAATTCATCCCAGATAGACTAGTTCTCAGACATTAAACGCATTGCAGCAAAGATTGTACCATTTATTAATAAGTTTAATGATCAAGCAAGCTTTGAATTTTGGTCCGTTCTGTACAATCTAGTAAATTACAAGTGCATGCAGCACCCGGAAAGTTCAAAACAGTCAAAGTCACATCTACCTTTTCACATATAGAAAGGGCAAATATGTTATAAAAGCTAGTGGTACGGTAGCATACCATACTGTACAGGTTCTACTAGATCCTGAAAGTTAAAACCTTGGCTTCAAGCACCTTGTGAGTGTCAGCAGAAGATATAAAATGGGAGAGAATAAAATTACTTTCTCGATCATAAACTGATACAATAATCCAATTAAATTGCACAAAAAAACACTTATAAGAAACCCAAAGACTACTGTTTTAAGAAGAAATAAATGGTAACACAAAGAAGCTCAAAAGGACTACTATTTTAAGAAAGACTAAGAAAGTAAGTGATCGTGCAACCATTAGATTACCTAGACTATCTTTCTGAAGTATTTAGTTGTTATATGCCTATAAGCTCATTTCTAAAATTAACTCAAGCCGCTAGAAGTCAAACTGGACTCTCATTTAGTCATCCAACAATTGAAATGCTTCGCAAAAGTTTTTTTTATTTCCATTGTATGCAACAGGTCCTTATGAGGAAGGATTATTATCAGATATTATGAAAGGAAACAGAGTAGGAATGATGAAAAAAATAGATCTGCAAATAGGAATATTAGGATCAAGAAACATGTGAACTAAGAGTGGCACATGTGCGAATGTTTCAAAGACTAAAGCATAAGGAACAATAGTGTGCAAGTATGACTTCACATACAGGATTGCCAACGATTGACTGCCATAGCAATGATTTTTTCCCTATGTCCAATAGACTGTTGTTCACCAGCCCCTGATCCCAAGTTAAACAGGCAAGAACCAGTTGTGCAGTCCCAAACCTAATTTAAATTTCATAGGAAAACTGAAATGTATTCATATATGCATACGTATCTGAAATTGCTTGCAAATATACTTCTGCATTGTGATCCCATTTCAATTCAATTACCTTTAACAAGTTGGAACCACAAGAAACAATACTAGCACCCCTTGCTGCAAACTCAACAGATTGGACCTGTAAAAGATGAAGAACTATAACAGCATATTCACATCTCCAGTACCAAAACATACAAGCATACTCCAAAATACTTGATCTAAGGATTATCTAACATTGGGATTTAGTTGAGATGAAAAGTACAACCAATACTAATCTGACACAACCCAAACCATAATTTAAGCAGATGAAAATAGTACTGGCCTATACCTATAAGTGAATATTAAAGAAACACCGCCATATGCAAGTCAATAACTTCAAAGCAATAAGAACAAGAAAACCACATAAGCACATATGTGCTTAAAATGAATTTGTTTCAAAGAACATGATTTAGCAGTATCTACCTAGATGCATAGATATGGCCAACCTCTACACACAACTGACTAAACAGTCACATCTTGATTTTTTTCAATTTTAACATCTACCTTAGCTTGACAGCAAGGCTTAAAATTTTTTGTACCAAGATTCATTCAAGTGCATGATTAGACCCACATGGTACCCTACAAACCAAATATTATTTGCCAAATAAGCTATCGTCACTATAGCATATTTAAAATTGCTGTAACATCTTCTGATTTCTAAAACAGCCTTATAGTATGTTGTATATCTTCTTTCCCACAAACATAGAAGGGTCAAGATGATTTTGACAGTAACACCAAGTGACAAGAATTATGCGGATCACTGATGGATGCAACTTTTACCAGGAAATTGAAGATAGGGAAAGAAAAGGTTCCTACACTAAAAAACTATAATATTTATAGTCAATCTAGCGTGCTAGTTTCTTCAAGCATATTGTTTGTACACCTTTTTTAGAGTGAACAATTATGTTTGTATACATTCTTTAGAAAAGGAAAACTCTTTCAAGACAAAAAAAAAAACTCAATGCCAAGAAAATATCAAGATTGTAAAAGATCTTTAGCAACAAAATTCTGTTAGAGATATGATTAATAAAGGTCATATCACAGACACAAGCCAATGGTTCAAGTACAGATGGTAAGACCGATAAATTTTTTGAGTATATGAGCACCTTAGAAGGAGACCAACTAGAGTGAAGGGAAAGTTCTTCATGATTATTAAGAAAGGAAGCAGTGAGAACTGGAGAGTGGACAAAATAGACAAAAATATGATCTAAGGAACATGTGGAAACAGAAATTTCAATAGAAATAGAAGAGTAAAAGAATTGTAATCCCCCTATACAAGCATTGATCATGATTAAAAAAACCCAGCAATGAGAATATATAAAGCCCAAAGTTGCAATGGACACACATCTGAAATACAAAATAAAATGAGATTTTATTTATCTTATGAAGTCCTGAGAAATTCGGATTAAAAATTGTATGAATGAAATAGAACTAAATCAAATTATATGGCAAAAGAGATATTTATCCCAAAGAGGTCTACAAAATACCTGACAGTTATGACCACTAAGTTGGACTGCCTTGCCGGAAAGAAGGTTATAGAGTAGTAACTCATTAGGAGCCTGTCACATCAGAACACATGAGAAAGAAAAAACTAATGTGGAACTTTGATACCCAACATGAAATTTAAATAAATCAAATTAAACGCCTCAAATTGAATTGAAATTCATATCAAACTTTGCATTTAAAAAGCACCAAAATTACGTCAAGAAAAATAACCTGATTGGAACTGCAAACTAGTTGAGGTAGTCCTTCTGGGTGAAATCTAACATCTAAAACCTTTCGAACACCTTGCTAGAAACCAGAATGAAAACATAAACTTTAATTAGATCCCAGGAAAATAGATTCACGTGATCGTAGTGAACATCCAAACATTTTCCAGTAGCAAAAAGTAAATAAACAAATTAAAGTAGTCTAGATAAGTATCTAACAGAAGAAAATAGTCAAAAGGTAAAATCTCTATTTTGAAAAGTGATTGGAGAGAAAAATAACAAAAGATATAAGATTCAGTATATGCTATAAGTGTCTTTAAGATAGTTTAACTTTCTACTTGTGCTCTTGCTAATTTTTTTCAATTTCAAAGCATCTTAAAACTTAGCTCAGACGTGATCCATTTATTTAAACTTAAACCCCCCCCCCCCCACACACACACACCTTCTCTTGAGTGGTACTAACCCAAACCAAACAAATATACTAAGGTTCAGCATCTTGTCTTGCCCATACTGATAGTGTACAAAATGATACCAACCAGTTGGGCAAAGAACCGATGATGCACAGAGAAAATGGGGGTCCTGGTCGAACTATATAGGATAAGATAATAATGTGTATACTGGTCAGTATGAGCAACCCAGTTTTATGCAATTGTCAGGTATCATTCCAAAATTACAATTTTGTCACTCAACAGCCAAAGGTTCCCTTAAAAAATCCTATTTACCCCACAAAAATGTGTACTATAACTTCTATTCATTCTTCCACACTTCTAGCTCATAAAGCCTATCAATTCCCTCACATTCAAAATCTAGATCTCACGACTCTCTAACTAGCTAAAGTGATGTGCTTTGCAGTTTAGACTCTTGTAAAATCATTGGGACAACAATCCCTCTCTGAAACTCTTTTAGCTCCCTAAATATCTAAATCTTAGTTATGTACACCACAGGCTGTGAAGAACAGCTTCCTCCTTATCCTGATCCCTATGGGTTGTGAAATCATCAAGTTGGTGAATATTCTTTTGTGCACGAGCTTAAATGAACATGAATATTAAATGTATCTTCTTAAGTGTAAGGAGGCATAGCATGTGTGTAAAGCTTTTAAAGTTATTAATTTACGTTAACAATTATGTTATAATTGTTAGATTACTAACTTTTAGCAATGGAGCAAAACATAACTCCTAACAGATTTTTAAAAAATTTCAGTTTCTGTTTTAAAATCTCAATGATGTTTGAAAAATCAACATGAAAAATTCTTATTTGATCGAAAAACAATCTAACGTTTCTTCTCAGATGCTTTAGTTTTTTTAAGGAAAAAATTTCCTTCATTTCACCAATCTAAAATGATACAATTACACTTCAGAATAAAGGACAGAATAGAGAGAAAGAAAACAGAAAAGGAAAACAGAGAAAAGATAGCTGAGAAGAAAAAAAAAACAGAAGAAAAAACAACTAATGCAAGACCATATCCACACACTCCAAAACAACAATCATTGGTGTCCATGAGTTGTAAAAAACACCAAAAAGGCCTCTGCTTGATGTCCAACTTCATTTGCTGCTCTATCTATCCCTGAAACCCCTCTTATTTCTTTCTTCCCATACTCACCTTCCTGTCAAGCATTTCCATAATTAATCAAACTTCAATTTTTTCTTCTCCGGAGCTGTTCGTGGGGTCTCAGGTGCTTTAGTTGATTTCATATTTATAGCCTTCAACAGTTTTGGTTTATAATATTTAATTGTGGGTCCCCTACCACCTTGAGTTTGCACAGTAGATGCTAGCATATGTTTATAATAATATTAATTAGGTATTAAGTGATTTAGGAAGAATTGTCTGCTGCATAATTTAGTTATTTTCCTATCTCTTGTCATAGGCCACCTGTAGATGAGTCTTTATGTACTCTTCTAATATGTTGAGTACAATGGTTTTTTTCTCAACATTTTTATTTATAGTAACATCTGTATCCTAAAATAACAATTTAAAACAAAAATAAGTTCCTTGAACGAACAAAAATAACTTATTTAAACACAGAAAACTACTTCTATTGAATACCAATAGAGGCTCACATAACTATATAATGAAGCCTAGCAATGAGGACAATTTGATATGTGCATTATTTAGAATAGCTTTGATCCCAAAAGGGATGGAAAAATATGGATATCCAATTAGGAAGTTTCTGTGGATATATAACTAAGATAGTAATTCATATAACGTTTCAGGTGAAAATTTGTCCAAGGATCAGCTAATGAAATCATTTTGGTGAAGTAAGGTAGAAAAGGAAAGAAATCTTAAAAGATACAGAACTTAGAATGAGGAAGATGTAAATGCTTCTCAAGTCACCACATTCAGATGAACAAGTAATAACACAGTTGCATACATGTTAATAAATGAATGTCTTAAGACTTACACACTTACCCTTCCAATAGGTTGAGCAAGAGCTGCACTTGATGTATACGCACACCATGTAGGAATCCACGATGAACAACTTCGTCGGTTAAGCCACACTGCAGGCCCTTCAAACTGTTTACCAAGTGATCTCCAACCTTGCATTCAAAAAAAAATTGAAAAAGAGAAACACATATGCACACTCAGAAAACAGCTAAAAATTTCTCCAAAACTTCAGTTTCTCAGATCACCAATCACAAACAACTGAATAAATAAATACAAAAGTGAAGCTTGAATAACTATTGACTGGCAAATTTACTTGATGAGGGTTCAAACTCAGCAACTTAAACAGAATGCTTGTACAGAAAAATTTTACCAGTACTTTAGGTCAGATTTAGTATGCATCTGTATTGTGATTGAAGGAACCTATGATTGTAGGAAGGTTTACACATAAAAGAGTAAGCAAAACACGCAGCCTACTCAGAGACACCCTGATTAAACCCATTTGTTGACCCATTATGCACCAAAGAATCAAATCAACAACTAGGTTCACTATAATACGATAGTATCACTATCGAGGGAAACTAATCACACCTCAGTCTTTGCTAGCCACAAGTTTAATTATTTTTCAGAGGAAATAAACCAAGAAACATACCTTCAAGAAATGGGATCCATTTTTTCATCTGATTTCTTCCAGGACAACCATGTGGATTATAAGCAGAAGGCCAGCAAACACCTTTTTCTCGCCCCTGCAAACATGTCACAATATTTTGCCTTTGGGAAAAACCTCCCAAGGATGAAGAACATGCATCTCCCTTCCAAATATTAGCCTTCACTCTTCCTTCAAAATAAGAACTAGATGGTTGATCAATTCCAGACACTTCTGTAAGCAAAGATATATAAATATTGAGTAAATATTCTACTATAATGAAAAAAATAATACATTGTTGAGAAGAGTACACAGTCGAAATTAAGAAAATTTAACATTGAAGGAAAGAAAGAAAAATAACACAGAAAATTAGTGACACATAATATATCATTTCTATATCTAATGTACTGAGCGTTGCTGCATCAACCTCCATGCATTATAAAGATTTAAATTATATGCTATGCAAAAGGAGCAAGCACCATTTCACCCTGACAAAAGTGGCAACACATTTGACCAATTTTTGTCTTATACTGAATGGCATGATGGGATTTGCATCATCAATCAACAATGCAGCAAACTGTGTTGTGACTAGATATTGGCAAGTCTAGGTGCCTTGGTACCATACTCCAGCAAGATTCCCATGGTTCAAAACATCAGCTAATAAGCATCAATGTCATAATCTAACCCTTGCAAAGAAAATAGGACTTTATTTATTCAGAACCTGGTCTTGTACGTCTAGAAGGGGTATCTTAATTGTTGTATCAATTTTTACAAACAAAATTTGATTCGTTCAAGTGCTTATCCAAATTCTGAAACCTAGAGCATGCAGTTTTTCAACATGCCCCAGCATGTCAATAAAGAACATACCTGATGATGCTTCACTATAACACCATGCAGGGGTCACGATAATTGGATTTTGCTTCTTTTTTTGCTCACTCTTCATGTCTGATAGTACCATAGGTTTTGTCACTTCATTTATAGGAACATTCACCGCATCTCGAGTGAAAAATGCATCTCCAGGAATAATCTGGCTATATGCATCTTTTCTACCTCTGTCAGATGAGGTGGTAGCATTTTCAGGTTTTTGCTCCACAAAATCTGAGGACTCATCAGAGTTGATTGCTTGTTTTCGTTTGAGAAGCGCCCTTGTTAGCTGGTTCTCCAAATCTGTTAAACTGAAAATATCAAAAGGTTTAATGAAATGCAAATACCACATCAAGATCAGGAATCTGGAAATAAATGTTTTGCCTCTTACAGTTCATATCGGAGAAAAGCATCTTTGTTATTCTTATGCAGTACTATTTTGTTCTCCTTTAATGGACAGTTTGGAACTATACCTGAAATAGATTTTAAAGGTGGTAAAGAAGTACCATACCATATGACGCATGAATTTTCTTGAAGGAGCACTTAACTTGCCAAATATCATAACTAGCACAAGACAAACAAAAATGCTGTTCAGTTTTGATTCTACTCTGATGCTTCTTACAGCATTCGAGTAGCTTGACCAGCTGCAATAATGTGAGATAGAGGACATGTTTCTTTAAATAGTTAATGAGGAATAAGTTTAGACCTCTATGTGTGAAGATTAAACCTCAACAAGACATAAGACTTATCTATGTTGAAGGTTAAATTATTTATTTTCTTGCATCTTGTAAGGGCATAATATTTTGTACATGTGAAATTTAATTTATCAAAGATATATAATTTTTTTTCAAACAGAGCAGTAAACTGACTAGCTATGTTGACAAAGTAAGCTTTGTACTTGAACTTACTAGCAAGATGGATAATATATCTAGCAAATATGCTTAATCAAATGCCCATTTAAACTATGCTTGTTGATTTTAATATTTTTTTATCTTTAATCATTTTTTATCTAATTACTTCAAGAATTTCCATGTTGGCATGTCCATGTCAAGTGGTTGTTTAGATGCACATTCTTTACGGAAAGAGTAAATAACATGTCGTCCATTAAGCAGAAGGAAGAGAACTTTTGCGCACTGACTTGTATGATACACCAACGGGACAAGTTAACAGTGTTCATATAAGTGGCCTGGCATCAATTGTGTAAAGGGCATTCTTGTCCACATATTTCTTATTTGCTTCATCTGAAGCA
The DNA here is from genome assembly GCA_030544415.1 of Thalia dealbata. Classification (NCBI taxonomy): domain Eukaryota; kingdom Viridiplantae; phylum Streptophyta; class Magnoliopsida; order Zingiberales; family Marantaceae; genus Thalia; species Thalia dealbata. The sequence goes on along the minus strand of CM060454.1, from coordinate 31,013,910 downwards.
CAGAATTTCCTGCTATTTGGATTAGATGGGTTGCATATTTGCCATACTTCATGTTATCAATATATACCATACCTTTTAATGTATTAAAGAACTATATTCATTCAAATATAAAATTTTGAATTTATCTGTTTCTCAACATCTGCGGAGCAAAGGAATTGTATGATAGTGATTGTTGCACCAAAGACATCAACTGATATAAATTTCACTGGAGATTAGCAATAATTCCTGAAATGCACACTTCTCACCAGACCAAATAAGATGAAAAACCTTTCCAGCCATTCTTGCATAAAAATAATTAATAGCAGATACAGAACTTACTCATTTCAGCAATGAGCCAACATCAATAAATAGTTAATTGATTAAACCCAACTTCATGACCCTTTCTCTGCAAGGTGTCAATTTCTCTTAAATATCTTGAGTATAAATCCTCAAGTGACTTGACCAGATATTGAATCAGACAAAACTATATGAATGTAAAGGAAGAAAGCTTTCCAATTAAAACAGGAAAGCAATCTTAGACAATGACCTATTACTAAAGCAGAAAAATATATAGAGTTACAAGACATACGGGTAGTTTCTTGTGTTGTCATGCTGCCATACAAAGGCTTCACTGAGGCCCTTGCAACTGATAGTTGTACACCCTGTCCCATCACCAACAAGTATTTTTATATATCAACAGGCAAAAATTAACTTCTAGATATTTGGGAAATAGAAATTCATAAATACTCACAAGTACAGAAGCTAAAGAAGTTAGATTCTAGAATGTCACATGTCAGCAACCAGATTCAAAATTTCGAGTTTGTCAAGGATAGGTCTTAATAATAGCTTAATAAATATATTCCAAAAACTTCAAGGCTTCAACGTTTCCATAGTGTAAGTTGAATCTACATGTGACTCTACACGTAAATAAAAGCATGACTATATAAAGATCACAAAGTGAAAAATGCCACAAGAAAATTTTCTGCATTCCCTCTACTGAGTATGCCTAACAAGAGAATGTTTCTGCATTTATCATATTCACATTGATGGCTTCCGAGTAACATCTTCTCATGCCACCATGAAACTGATAAAACTATGATTTCTACCAAATTCTCTCCATCCATCACCAAAAGTTTCCCTGTATAGACCCATGAGATGTCAAGTCTGAGCTATTACTGTGAATAAGTTAGCCAATTTAAGACAAAGGAGTCTTCATTTTTGGTTTTTTTTACCAAAGAAGGCTCCAATGACACTCGTAAACATCAAAATTAGATAGTTGGTTATTCAAACAAAGCAAACGCTGAGAAATAAGCAATCTGATAACTGAGAATACTAGAATAACAGGTGAGGCCCTTGCAAACAGATCATGGATAAAAGGTAATGATTATTAAATATTCACATTACAGCTACAGCATTTGGTATACAGTGTGGAAAGAAAAAATAAATCATTTTTCACGTGTGATCAATATCTTTAGCACCATTTACAATATTCATACACACTTTCATCGTACAATATCAAGATTGTAGGAAAAAAGGCCTAATAATAGAACATGATTTCGGTAGAGAAAAACCACATGAACAGAATTATTTCATGAAATCTGGGTACCTTTGGCAATTTCCCCCGCTTTTTGAGCAATTTCAGATGCATTCTCTGAATATAATGAATCATATGGTACCGAGAATGCCTGGAAATCAACTTCTTCGTGACCTCTGGATTTGCTGCTGACCATTCCGATATCTCTTTGGCGCTGACCAGAGCATTTTTATCCAACGATTCCAACCACCTGTAAGCAGGCTTCCACAAGTCCGTACGCTGGAACCGGTACGGGAACTCCGCCTCACTCACAGAAACCTGCAAGGACAGCATTGTTCAAGTATTCGAAGCACATTACGAACATCCAAACTTACGATTAGCCGATGACCTCCAGAACCTGACTCAAACCCCAGGAAGCCTCGTGGAGAGAGAGAATCCAGCAGTGAAGCTGAGGACGAGGAAGAGACCGGAGTCCGTCGGGGAAGGAGGTGCTGTTCGAGTCGATGAAGGCATCAAGTTCGGCTGCCGAAGGGAAGTGGTTGGTTGGAAAAGTGGAGAGCCAAACTCGAGCGGCCGCCTCCCACGGCGGCGTCGGAGAGAGCGATGTGGAAGAGGAAGGAAGGGGGTTCGGATTAGGGGCGGGGTTAGGGTTTTGGTGAGGGACGAGGAAGGCTTCACCGAGGCGAAGGGTTTGGACGGGAGCGGGTTCCGCCATTGTCGGAGAGGGGTTCTCCGTCGCCTCGGTGGAGAAGCGAGGCGGACGGAGTTTAACGCTTCACGGCTTCTTCAGGTCAGGGTCGAATCGCCCGCCTTCCCATCGCACTATTCCTATTCCTTTCTGAGATCACAGAAATTATCATATTCTAATTAAATTTAATTCATATTAATTGGAAATGGTTTTATTTTTCTCAATTCCAACCTTAATTCCCATGTCTTAAAAATTAATGATCAATTAAGCTACACAAGATGTACAAGTAATTTTCTAATTAAGATAGAAGAAAGATGGAATAAAAAAATTAAGATAAATAATAGGAGGATATATTTTAAATAAAAAATTCCTATTTTTTATTTCTTATAACACAGTAACTCATTCTAGATTGTAGTCCTTTTCAAATTCGAATAAACATCAATCTGAACTTGAATTACAACTGATGATGAAGGCGATGCATATAACAAGACTACAAAAAATATTAAAGAGAGAAACATGGATCTACAGGAGATGGGCCTACTAGATGAGGAGAAGGGTAGAGCTCTCTGATGGAGTCAACCGATAAGGGTAAGAGAGTAAAGCAATGGTAAAAAGGAAAGCAGGAGATCAAGCGTTTATCCAGGAATAAATAAGTAAACTGGTTTGAATCATTTTTATCTCATTTAAGTTAAATATTACTCCAACATAATGAGTGGATATATGTAATATTGAAATATTATTAGTATTAATTATATAAGTAAAGGATGTGGTAAGCCTAAAAATTGAAGAGATAGTCTTTAATAATAATTCTATCTCATCTCACAGCTCACTCAATAGTCCTCCAAATATTATATCAATCTATCGATCTCAACAACAAAAAAAGAAAAGAAAACCAGCTCCGAGTCAATCAAGCTGAATTTTTAGGTCGATAGAGACGAAGACAGAGAAAATTAGTACAATTAAGTTGGCCTTTGAATTCATGGTTGGCCTGTTGTCTTGTTCAGGTTTTGCTCTCTCTCTATTTTGGAAGAGGTGTTGGACAGGGGTGCTCTTCTGTGGACTTCTACCTAAATCTTCAATTCAATTGAAGTCTCCTGATATCAGATTTAAAGCCGACTCCATTCTTAGAAAAAAGAAAAAAAAGATACACTCGAAATAAGTAGAAAGAATAAAATTGTAAATATAGGGTGATACTGATAGGCGGCCAACTAAACTTTGCTTCCATGCTTCAAAGCTTTTGTTTTCTCCGAAACGGAGAAGAAAAAACCCATTCATGCCGGCAACTCCTCTGTCCATCTTTGACAGACACTGCACAAACCACCGTGCCTTCTCCACGTCACAGCTTGTGCTCCATTGGAAGATGAAGAGGACAAGGGAGAAGAACTCATTTAATTGTGTATCGATTGATGAAGACAGAAGCATATTTAATTTAGAGGAAGGGAAGCTGGAGGCAACTTGAACTCCGTCATTGATTTGACCCACCAACCCCCAATATATATATATATATATATAGAGAGAGGAAGCTTCTCGTTGGTTGCAACTTGCATAACATTGATTTATTAATACATTTAGCTTATCCTCAGATCAAAAAAGATAACATAAATAAATAATTCCTACCCATGTTATGCACATGATATTTAACATAACATAGCATGGTCAATATTTACATTCTTATTGAATTTTGAATTGAAATATGCAAAGGGAATTTTTTTTTTTTTTGCAAACACATAAAATACACTTAGGCTGTATCTATTTGTTCCAACGCCCAATCTGATCCTTCTTTTTCTTTGTTTCCTTTTGCTTATTGTTTTCTTCTAAAGAACAAGTTCACCTAACCTCTTCTTTCCTTCTTCCTTCATCGATTCTTCCACAAGCTTTATATATAAATTCACATGCGACAGCAGGGCCACAAGCACTCCAACAATTGACCCAGTATTCTTCTTCCTGTTCGTCTTCCATCTCCCTCGTGTGAGAAGACGCCTGCAGAAAGCCTTGGGATCTCAAACTGTTTGTGAGAAATTAATGGAAGGACTGATCCCATACGTCTACCGAGCGATCAAGAGGAAGAAGACCTCCAATTCCAGGTACTACCGGTCCATGTCGACGGGAGCTTCCCAGTGGTTCCACCTCCCCAACAACCACAAGTTCCTCCGGCCGCCGCCGATTGAGCTCGGAAACTTGGGCAAGGACCAGGACGGCGGCCACCGCCGGCACCGCTCGCTGGAGGACTTCTCCGTCGTCGAGGTCCTCTCGCCGGCACCGGAAAAGGCCCTCGGAGGGAGAGACTTAACGAAGGGTAGCAGTATGCGATCTGGGAGCACTCGGATGCTTGCTTGCATTACTGGTGGATGAAGAAGATATATATATATGAGAAGAGTTTGAAGAAAGAAAGCGAAGGCTTTTCTTCTTCTGCTCTTTGCCTGTGTATATTAATTATACCGGTATGAAAAATATAAGGAGGACTTCTCTTTTGGTTGCTGCGTAAATCCTGCTTGTGAAAGAGAGAAATAGAGTTGCAGTGCTGTGATTTTTATTTGCTGGATATGATAATTTTTCATAGATTTTTATGATACTTCTGAGATCAATGTTTTGAGCAATATCACTGAATCATTGCTGGGTGAATTAGAGACTACTTATGAAAAATATAAGTAGGATTTCTCTTTTGGTTGCTGCATAAATCCTATTTGTGAAAGAGAGAAATAGAGTTGCAGCGCTGTGATTTTATTTGCTGGATATGATAATTTTTCATAGATTTTTATGATACCTTCTGAGATCAATGTTTTGAGCAGTATCACTGAATCATTGCTGGGTGAATTAGATTTAGAGACATTTGCTCTGCAGAGAGAAATAGAAGGACATAATTTTAATTTTTTTTAAAAAAAAAATGTAGTGATAGGTTTAACCTGTATCTATCAGACATCTACCAAAAACCATTAGATATCAATTACATTGGGTTGAACCAACAGCTTTCCAAATAACATGAAAACAAAAGAAATCTAAGCAGTTTTATCCAATGCCTAATGATGTAAATAAAATTTTCAGTTGGTACAAGAACGATTAAATTCAATACTAGAGATGTTGAGTTCCACACTCATGAAATAGTATACCATGTGATAAAATGGTTATGGGAGACAAAATGAGCAGCATAAAGAAACTTCAGAGCTGGATTGAGCAACGGACAGCGGGGAAAATGCCAGCATAACTTCTGATGACACTTTTGATTAGTCTACCTCCATGTGGTGTTAGATTTCTGGTTAATGTCCGGTGAGTAGGTATGCATTGACACTCTTAAACCTTCCTTCCACCGACCAATTCAAAGGAAAGCTCACAGAATGTGAAAGAAAATTCCAGAGCTAAAATGCAATGAAATGCATAACATCAAAACATTACTGAATAATGTCAGAATATAAACCAAAGGAATAGTTGTGTTCACAAAAGTAAAAGTAATATCATCGAAATGATACTTAGGTTTCCAGCAGGAATTGTAACCTCAACTGCCAGACTGGTGTTGGTTTTAGAATCCAAACTTATTTTAAGTATAAATTATAATTAAAAAGGAATTTAGATTTAAAAACCAACCTTTAATCACTCTATACTAAAGATAGCTTAAAATCTGTGAATTAGTCCATGTTTCAAAATCCACGTCTCAACAACTCGTACTTGAAGATGCCTCATCCAATAACTGCAGTCAGTCATTGCAACCCAACCTAGCAAACTAGGAAGTTATGTCCATGAACCAAGAGGTAAGAATTTTCAGCACTAAAACTAACCAAAGCTTAAAATTCGATCAGCTACCATCTAATCGTTATCAAGTTATCAACCTTCTTAGAAAAAGATCACGATTTATGTTCAAAAAAGGAGAATATATTACTAGTAGCACCCTGTCACGAGCTTCAGATTCTATTACATATTGTAAAAAATGTAGAAAAGAAAATGTATCTGGTCCTTGTGAGTCTCAGGATAGTACAATAACCAAAGTTATATAATTGATATATATATTTATTGATGTTGTTTTGTTGATTATTTTATTAAACTTGCTCGCAGGTTATTTTCCTCCTGCAGGGAGAGATCTTGGCTTTCTACCAAATTACCAATTCGCCTGGGCTTACAAGATTCCATTTCTTTTATAGGGAAGGACAACAAAAAATAACGGAGCACATATATCTTGAAATCACAAAAGAAAAGAATGTGATCATATATAGTCTACTATTTTCCATGCCATCAAACCAACTAGCTATTGGTGGCCTGCAAGGTCTAGGGGATCGTATATAATCTACTGTCGAAAAGAAGAAAAGCAAAAAAAGGGAAAAAGCAGGGGGTTATCGGAATGAATAAAAGATCTACCACCTGGAGGATGCTATAAAACACTGATATTACTTGCACTTCTTTGTACCAAACTATAAGTTACCAGAATGATCAAACAAATAGAGAGAAATATAAATCTGAACCCACTTTTGTGCATGTTGGAAACAAAGCTCGGTATAAAACAGTAGAATATTTTCATTCATACCCGAGTGACAGTTAACTTTTTTTTTATTATAAGAGGCGTTGAAATAATCTTGTAGTAAAGTCTTATTAATCTAACTAGTTAAGAAGCACTTATTTCTTAAGTAACAATCATTTATAATATCTTTTTTTAAAGAAAACTGTAAATCATACCATTGCATAAGTGCTCCAACCTCCTTAAGGTCCTTCATGGTCTCCCCGTCTTCAAAATTAGCACTTCCTGCAATTTTCTGTCACGCACACATGAACATACTATATATACAGAGATTTCTCTTAGAGAACAGTTTATCAAGATAAGTTTAGATTTTGTTCTGTCGAAGCATGCCGCCTTTTCCTTGTAATTCCTTAAATGCTGAATTTTCCCGAGAATAAACGTGCATTGGTCAATACTGTCCAATACTGCACTTACACTCAAAGGAAAACTTGGCACTTAAAATAAGGAAGCGCTATGCCGTTTGCAGTAATTTAAGAATGCAGTACTCCAGGGAAAAATATTATAGCATTGGGATGCTGTAAGCGACTCATTCAATATTAGACAAGCAATGAGAGAAGTCATTTTAAAGCAAGGCAAAGAAGAACATCCACACGATATTAATAAGCTATGACAAGACAAAACCTTATAAACCCAAAGCATATTTACATCTTACATGGTAACAATGCTTAGATCACTCGTAAATCATATCGCACAATATTGCAAAGTAGCAAGAGAAATCATTCACAATAGTGAAATATGTTGTTTCATGGAACAGTTCAGAATTATTTATTAAAACAAGAAAAAGGAAAATGATCATACATTTCGTGAAAGAGAGAGATATAAAGACGGCAAGATCGGGCTGCGGAGCCATGGATGGGTAGAAAATGAATGTAATATCTCAATGGAACAGTCTGTTAATAGATCAAAGAGATCAAAAACAGGTAATTGAACCCACCATACGATCAATAATATGCATTACGTCACTTAGAGAAACACCAAGCACACGAATGCACGGGGAGAACATTTTCACAGTAAACAGAAGCCTCTGATGAACCTAACGCAAACTTCTGATTAACCTGAAATAATGGCTTTCTTAGTAATGAACTTCCTTCTTAGGATACCAGCTTAACTCAAAGATCTTCATTAGAAAGAATCACACTGGCAATCAGATGATGGAAAGGTAAAGCTACAAATATGGGGAAGAAACAAGAATATAGTCTATCAGCTTATGCAAGATAAGCAACACATAACACCATTATTTTTCAGGAAGCAGCTAAAGATAAAAAGTTAAACAAAATGAAAAAGAATAAGGCCAAAGAAAGATGTTCCTTGCAAGTACAAAATTGCATGGTAGAACATCCTCATATATCCACAGCTAGCTTCCTTGTGCACATGTGGATGTTAAAAGAGTGACGGAGCATTTCGGCAGAAACTGCCTAAACATGTAGAAAAACCACTTTCCAAGAGACTACGCTTCTACTGTAACTGATTCTGACAATGCTTCCTCTTCCAATTCCTTCACTGCTGCAATAAGACTATGGGTCATCCTATTAAGGTATACACCACTCTCTGTCATCTCTTCCAGGAGCTTCTCAGCCGTATGCCAATCAAGGGCCTTGAGACACAATGATCGTATTATTTTATTGTACTCATCTGAATTTGGCAGTACGCCATCATCTTTCATCTCCTTCAAGCAATTAAGTGCTTTTTCATATTCTTCCATTTTACAATAACCACGTATAAGTACGTGATAACTTACACGACTAAGTTTAGAATGTTTTTTCTTGGCTTCACGATAGATCTCATAGGCCTCATCCATCAGACCACCTTTCGCAAAGCCACTCATGATAACACTATAAGTGTATGTATCTGGTCTCAGTCCTCTACTTTCCATCACTTTCATCAGAGCAATGGCATCCTCCATTTCTCCTCCCTTAGAGAAAGCAGTAATAACATAATTGAATGCAGCACTTCCCGGTGCTGGGCCAGAATCCACCATTCTCAGCAGCAATTTCTTCGCCTCTTGTGTATTTTTACCCCTACATAAGCCATTAACCACTGAAGCAAAAGTAGCATTTGCATATCTGAGGGAATCACTAGGGTAGTGATCCAATAACTCAAGTGCCGTCTGCAAAGTTTCATCCTTTCTAGATAGACTGCTTATCAGAGAATCAAAGGTAGAGTTTGGTAGCAATATCTCCTTTTCATGGGCTATCAAATAAACTGAATGAGCCTCTTTTACCTTTTTCCCTTTACATAAGAAAGCAATTATCTTACCAACTTTTTCACCATCAGGGAGGTTTCCAGAGCTAAGCATCTTCTCACAGACCAGCCAGGCATCGTCACACAAGGATTTTTTGCGAAGGGCTTCAACTGTTAAGTAGTATGTGTTCGCATCTGGGTTACATCCGAAGTCACTGAACTGGTTGAAAATTTCAAGACCAGTCCTAGGTCTCTTCACTCTCCCACACATGGATATTAAATGGTTAAGAATCAAGGTATTTAGTAAACTTTTCTTGCTTCCAATTTCCTTGACCAAATCCCACAACTTGTACACATCCATTTTGCTCAGCTCAGCAGAACCACTGACAGCATTGACAAGAAGCTCGACTATCCTCGACGACGGCACTAATTCTTCGCTTCTCAAAGCCCATCTGAAGAAACCGACTAGTTTTTCACACGAGATACCCGGCGTTTGAAGCACCATAGCCATCAAGTCTTCGCTCAACTCTAACTCAATCTGATCCAAGCTTGTCTCCAGTGACTCTTTCAAATCACGTCGAAGAAGGGACTGGACCTTCTCAACCTGCTCCATGTCGATCTCAGTAACTGCACCGTTCTCTTCCGCAGCCTCACCAGTGGATTCATCCACGAAAATTCCAGTGGCCTCGCCATCCTGAACGCTTTCTTCCCACGAAAGGCTCAAACACTCTTCCCCCGCCTCACTGTCATCTCTCCTTCCGTCCGACTCGGGGAATCCCTTCCCTCCATCCTCCACCAAGTCCGTGGAAGCTTCACATTCTCCAATATTCCAACTTTGTTCCTCCACCGGTGGATCAACAGATCCTTGCGCCAGAAAGTCCGCGCTTTCACGAAAAGCGCCACTAACACCGTCATCCCCAGCCTCACCGGCATTCGAGTCCGCAACGCCAGAGGTACGGTTCTTGTCCTCGTCGTCCCCGGAGACCGCCTCGTGTGCCGAAGAGAAGAATCTGAGCATCGGAAGCTCGGAGTCGACTGGGCGAGGAGCCCATCGGGGAGCACGAGGGGGGATCGAGGCCGGGGGTTTGGAAGAGACCTGATTCGGTTGGAGCAGAGGGGGCCTCCGGGGCAGCGTTCGGAGGAAGAAAACCCGAGCTCTGGATCTCCACCACATCGCTGCGCGTGGCCGTCCGTGCGGGGGGTTTGGGGGGCTGCGGAAGCGAGCGACGGAGCACGCGCTCGGTTAATGCATGTTTTAGGGTTTACGGTTCGGCCATCTGCGCAGGCATCGCACGGTCGCAGGAATCGGCGACCGCGTGTCGGCTTCTAAACGTTCGGTTTTGTTACCGCTGCATTTAATTCAAGAGTTGCTTTTTTTATATGTCATTACATCTAAACCATTGCAAATACGATAATTAGAAATTAGTTTCTAAATTTAATCTTATTTTACTCATAAAATATAATTTTAAAATCTTTTAAATTTTAAAAAAGATAAATCAAATTAATGATATTTAATTATTTTACTCATAAAATATAATTTTAAAATCTTTTAAATTTTAAAAAAGATAAATCAAATTAATGATTTTTAATAGACGTAGATTTTTAGTAGAAAGGTATTGCAAGTGGGTATATTACCAACCATTGATACAATTTGCACAATACTAGTTGATAGATTAATGCATGAGTTTGGTTTGTAATTCTGCTGTCTCCATCTAAAACTACATTCATTTTATGATTTACTTTACAATAAAAATTGATAATTATCAATAAATTATTCATGCAAGATATAAGATAGAATAGAGATGTCAATTATATTTGACTTAACATAAATTTAGAGTATTTGCTGAATGAATGTAAATATAGTAAGACTATATTTAGTAATTTACTGAAATGAAATAAATAAATATTGATAATTAATATTGTTGTGATAGTAAAATTTATGTATCACATTTGAGAAGAGAATAATTGAAGACTATTTAAACAATTTTAGAATAAAATATTTTTTTATCATATTAAGATTATAATTGTTACTAGAGATAAAATAAAATTTTATGTTTAGGTCAAAGTACTACTATTATGATATACTAATTTATATAATGATATATTTATATGATATTATGATATACTAATTTATATAATGATATATTTATATGATATTGTAAGAATGCTTAAATATCATTAGTAGAAGGTAAGTTGATGAATATTAGGAGTAAAAGTTTAGTGTAACGTGGTGTAATAATAAACAATGTAATATTATCATACTTATTTATTTATTCACTAAAAATATATAGGAAATAGATAATAATAATAATAATGATAAAATGCAATTTTGTTTTTTTTTTCAATTCATTACAGCAGCTAATAAATAAATCAAACTTACACCACGCATCAATCAATGTTTACATCAGAGAAAAACAAAACCAATCATCAAAACCATCAGGTCATAAACAACACAACATTAGCACAGCAACTTGTTTTGTAAAACAAAAACAACAAATGCAAAGAAAAGCAAATCAGTGCTTCGTAATTCTACAAATGTCAACCAGAAAACGGAACGCTACTTGAAGCGGAAGCTCCTCCTGCTGCCGCCCATCGTTCCCATTCCTACAGGCAGCGACACGGTGGAGTCCATGCTCATGCCGCCCATGGACCCCGTCGACCTGTGCCTCCCTTGCCTTCCTCCCATCCTCTGCGAGGAGGCGACGGAGGGCGCGGCCTCCTTGCCGGCGAACAGGGAGCCGATGCTCTGGCTCAGCCCGAATGAAAACCGCTTCTTCTTCGGCTCCTCGTTCGCATGCTGGGTCCTCACCTTGGCCTTTGCGGACGCGGTGGGCGCCATGTAGTTGGGCACGGCGAACGGAGGGCAGCTCGTGAGGCTGGAGTCGTCGGCGTCCTCCGGCTTCGGCCGCGAGTACTGACGGTGATGGCGGTGCATCCGCTGCGGGGCATCGATAGCGGGCGCGGGCGTGGCCGTACCGGGGCGGTATTGGGCGGAGGATGGGCGCGGCATCTGGGCGCGCGGGGTTTGGGCGGGCGGACTGACCACGTCGGGGTGGTCGGCAGGGAGCTGGCGCTCCAGCCATGTCCACCACCAGGGAGCGCTGCCGGTGCGGAGACCGGACAGCATCGCCTCAGCTGACATCGGTGTCACCTTCAGCAGCTGTGAGATTGATTGAATCAGTGAACATATCTCAACTATTATAAGCATTACTTTCTCAGCTATTACCATTCATGTTGCATTGGACCTGAACGTTAACTTATCATAGAAGTTCAGTATCTATCAGATTGGCTAAAGTTTAACAATCATCTATAAACAATAATGTTCCAAGTAAGGTAAACTTGGTTAGAAAATAAAGTATAATTCAGGGAATATCCTAGTTAATAACTTAAGCTTTTGTAATATGGTAGCAAATTAGAAAAAGTCATGAGTATGAAACTTGTCTCTGTATAACTGTTTCTCCACTCGAATGTCGGCTTATTTGTGCATAAGCTTGTGAAGGTTTTGGCATTATTTTTTTCTTGCATTAGGAGCTTTCATAATAAGTGGTCATCTGATCAAGTTCCCATGAAATTTCATACCCAACAAAATATTCAGGCAGTTGACACGAAAAGTAAGTAAATTAACGGAAGAGAAAGGTATGTCAACTGCACATTTCAGAACCAATTTATGACAATGTTGGCCGGATGATTCATTCATGTGCCCTGCCCAAGTACATGCTTTATGTAGGACAGGGAGCAGGACATACCTGGTGGGAGTAAGCATAAGCCAGTGCTCTCTCCCTCTTGATGACTGCTTCCACCTTTTTTCTCATCCTTGTTTCCAGTTCCTCTTTTGATATCATGCTGTCGTCCCATTGTCCATGGCCATCTACTTCTGTCTGCAAGATGCCCACAGGCAAATTCATCGTGGCTCAAATCTAAATCACCTCCTCAGAAGCCCAAGTAAATAGAATATTCTAAAGATAACAGTGAACATTGCGTAAAAAGTGAAACAAGTATGAGCTACAGATGTTGTCGAGATTTCTCACTTGGTGAACACTCCATTTGCCAAAGTTGCTCTCTGGGTACTTCTCGCTCCTTTCTGGAGTCTGGTGAAGTTGACGGCTTCTGTTCTCCATCATCTGCAGCCTCCTACTGTGTATTTCTGACTGTACTTTGACAAGCATCTGCATGCATCTCATCGTGTTTGTTGTCTGGCGCTTTACATTCTGCCCACGCATTACTCTTTGAAGCCGCATTAGTCCCTTAAGTGCTCGGTAACTCCGCCGCGCCTGTTTCATGAAAATGAGTTTGGTCTCTGTCTTATTTGAAGCTCATAGAAGTGTCATTACATGAACCTTAAAAGTTAAGTTATAACAGATAAAACTGTATTATTCCAGTAAACTTTATCTTTTTGTTAGAATATAAGTGCCACGAATCATATACTTAAGGTAGGAACATATATCAAATTACAAAAAAAGAGATTAGTTTCTTCTGCTGGTGACTAAAATGTGATATCTTGATATAGTGCATATCTTGCCATTGAGGAAAAACTAGGAAAGATTTCCACCTTCATGAAAATTGTGGTAACTCTTCATCATATGCTCATACGAAAGATGCAAATCAATTAGTTCATCGTTTCAGTGATCAAATATTTTGTGCTGCGTGTTACAAAGATTTTATTTCCTATATGTCATGTTTCTAAAGATCAGCATGATGCTTGAATTTGTCCCGGACATCAAAAATTAATGTCAAGAACTTACCAGATACCATAAAAAATCTGATACCACTTTATAGAAGACAATGCAACTTGACTTTGTGAAGCTTTTGCTGATATGTGTCTCAATGAACTTACCAGATAACCTCTATAGGCTGCTTGTATCCTGATTGCTGAAATGTGGGCATAAGTAGGAATGATCTTAGGTTTTGGTGCAGGTGATTTAGACTGTTGAATTTTCTTGCTGGAAATTAAACGCATTCTTTGATGGTGCTCGTTGTCTGCATCTTCCAGTATCTTCTCAATGCTGCTTGGTTCTTTATGCAGGGCAACGAAGGAATTATTTTCCCCATGCTTCGATTTCCCAAAACCCCATCTTCTCTTCTCTCTTATAAGTTTGCTTTCCAAGTCCTACAATCATGAAAGCTCAGGATTAGCATAAAGTTAATTAGCAGAGTAACCATGACAAATAAGTTCAAATGGTAGATTGAGGCTTCTCCAGACACTGGAGTCACTGAATTGACTTGCTGTTTGGATGCTCTATTGTTCAACTTACTTGTGTTTGTATTTTTGTGTCAAGAAATTTATCCTTGGAGCTTGTAGTAAAGGCTCTTTTGATAGCAGAAAACCAATTCCCTTTCTTTCCCATCTCCTTGACATTACTAGTTTAACCACAGAAGTACCTGAAATTAATGCATGAGAGTAGCAACATTTAGGTGCTAATACTGATAGTAACATCTGACGTATTCATTTACACATTAAAAATCATATCAAATTTGTCCCCAAAACGGAAGAATGTCAATATATTATTGCCACTGGGCTCCCTAATTAATGGGTGTAGTATTATTGCAAAATTTTAAAAAGTAGAAGGCTGATGCTTGATAAAGTTGCTCTGATGACTTGATTAGGAAGAGCCAGATGATGCTAACAGAACCTTTGCTTGGAAGCAATGAAATTGCATACGTTGATTGGGAGTCTTCTGCATCACGCATTGTTTTACATATGTCATGCTTCTTCTCCCTCTTCCTTTGTTGAGATTTTGAGGATTAATGGTTTATCAGAAAGAATTTTCATCTAGCCATGAATTTTGGTGAGGAAGATCAAATTGGAACTTTCATAAAGTTCAGCATCATTTTCCTAGTACATTTTCTCCTCCAAAATATCAAAGAAAGATTTCATCTGAATCCTGCTAGAGGTTGAAGGTGGAATTCTCTATCAATTCTAGTAGCTGTTCTTCTGAGAACAGAATATGAAGAATTACAATTCTGGAACGAACTGAAGCTTCGGGTAAGGAGAGAATGCATTCAGTTTTTGTTTAGATTTTCTATAGAGCATATAACCACTATAGTAGTTCTGCTCTGGTTAACTAAAACTGCAGCTAAATCCAGTTGAAATTCATTAGGCATACAGTAATGAGTTTTTTCCTGGCCCATGCAAATTTCCTCTTTTCATTTCCATTTGTATATACAAGGTCTCACTGGTTGGAGGAACGGGAAAAATTTTAGTCTAGTGAAAACCTTGATTAAATCATGGCTAATTGTGCTATAAAGCAGAGGAAAAATGACACCTATTTCAGGCTAGCCAGATAACAAACACCTCAAGACATTATGAGAAGAAATAAATTCAAACATGAGGAGACTCTTTGATCATCATTCAGAACAAGTTCTTCCATACCTGGGCAGTTTCAGCAAAACCATTCAGCTACAGGGGGAGATGAGAAGTTGCTTGAGCTTGTAAAAATTCAATTCAACCAAAGGGAAACTGCTCCAAAAGCCCTTCCATGATACATACATATTCCTTTCTTCATTGTTTTTTTCTTATTCAAGAAACATGGTATCTGGTTCTTCCTTGCAAGAAATGAGAGCCCCTTTGATGTGCTCCTCCTTTCCAACTTTTCTTGTCGGCAGGCTGTGTTTTTATAACAACACTCTTCTGAATATGATGAGGAAGACCAAGAGGTTGTCCACTTTCTCACTCCATGATCGCAAAGCAACTTTACTTCGAGAGAAAGCCTTGTGAAGACAGCTATGTGCACTCGAGACTGTGCTGTTTGCCTTCCTTTCCTCAATACAAAAATTCAATAGGAGTTGGTAGCGCAACTCAAGATTGAGACTGCTATCTCAAGCTAACTCCACAGATGCAGAGCCAATCTATGTTGGATTTTTTCCCCCCCTAATGTTTTGAGAGGGATTGATCTGTGACATGAACATGATGCATGCAATATCGGTTTGGATAAATACTGTAAGTGGCTGCAGTTGTACTTGTAAAACTTTTTATGATGTTTCAAGTTGATGTAGCAAATGTTGAGGCAATCAGGGGAAGAAAATAGGGATCATTTTTTTAAGATTTCCGGATGTAAAAGTTGATCATTGGGAAATTTTTTCATGGTAAACTGCAATCATATGCTAATAAAAACTGCGTTTAATAATATGTATTCCCTGATTAATTGTTTTGAGTTGCACACCATTCTCCAACTACTCTCAAACAGTATTTACATAAAATATCAAGAACACTTGCTTGTAAGCTACTCAAAAATGAAGGAAGCGTAAGTGTTAACAAAGTAGGGGTAGTTCCCTAATCCAAATCAAGGATGTGTGCTCTCAGGAATGGTCACTAACTACTCTTTAGTCCATCAATCTCTTTTATCAAGTACTTAATACTTTTAAATGCTCATTGACATACTCGGATCCACTCTTGAAAGTAATTTTAAATCTACTAACTCTGGATAAAGAAGGAAAGCCTTCTTTCCTTTCCTATTTGTAGTAAGCATCATTACCTTATGAGTATACAGATCAAATTTAACTAAAAAGTGAAGAAAAACCAAATAAATTCAAACTGATTTGGTTCAAATTTTCAAACCTAACATTCTTTATTTGTTTTTAGTTTTACTTCTACAAAACTAATTTAATTTATTTAGATATAAAAAACAAAAATCTAATCAAGGGTCTTTAAAAAATAACGTATATATATAACTAAATATTTAATATTTTCTAAGAGGAGTAGCTAAGATTCCTCTTGGCAGTCATCATCATCATCGTCTTTAGCAAGGGAATTTAAAATGATATATATATCAGTTAAACAGTAGGTATTAGGTAACCAAATATATCTAGAATGGTAATATTTAATTAATTATGTACACATTTTATGCCTGTTTATTTACACGAATTTTTTCCTACAAATAAATTCATATTTAGCCTAATTTTAATGCATCGTAATATATCTTTAACTTAAATGCATAAAAAAAAAGTATGATATTGACTTACTGCTAAAGTTTTTGTCATTATTATAATAATTCTTAATAAGTTTAAAAGCCATATCTACTATTTATCTTTCCAAACGGAAATTAATAAATCGTTTGTATTTATTTTGCCTGTATCATTCAACTAACTAACTCATTAAATAACTAGCTGCAGTATTTGCTAAGTAGAATTTAGTTAGAATCATTTAATTTTCATATTTGATAATAAGTGTGTTTATAAATATATATATATATTAAAATTACCTAATTCACTTCACTCCTTTTAAAATTTTTAAGTAATAAATTTTTTTTATCTAACTTTTAAAATCTATCCATACACTCCTCCCTTAATATATTTTATAATATTCAAAATCTTATAGATACTATACTATATTAGCCTAGGATAAATTTACTTTAAAATCGATAATAATTAAAGTAGCTAATATTCATAATCATGCAATATGATTCTCAACGATTATTTATTTTGATGGATGGATAATCTTATTTTATTCTTATTATTTATTATTTTTAAATTTTTTGAAGATTTAATTCGGGGGTCTCGTGGGTTGACTTTTAGTATATATTTTTTAAAAAGTTAATATATTTTAAAATTATAATTTTATTATAAATATTAAATCTGACTGCTTGAGATAAGAAAATTGAAAGACGAGTATATAATTTAAGTAATATCATAAGGGTATGAGAATTGTGATATATTCTTAAAGAAAATTATAATTTTCTCATAGGAAGTCACGTTAAAGTTAAACCGTGGAAGTGCTGAGCTGGGCGCAGCAGCGGAGGGGAAAAAAGGATGCGGTAGAACCTTCCTGCAACTTGCAGTTTGAGTTGCCTGCGCCTCCTGCTGCGTCTCTGTCTGTTGGCTACTCCCATCGCACTTATTATTAGAGTGCTTTGCTATACTAACTTACTTAAAATAATATTTTTTAAAACGACCGAGAAAAAAAACATTTTTAACAGAATGACCGGTCAACTCGCCACGTAAAAAGTTGACCTATTTTTTAATTAAAAAAAATTCAAACGCTCACCACCGTTGCTCGCCCCGTCCAAATCTCGACCGCACCACCAGTTCGGACGTCATCTTCCTCCTCACCGGCGACGCTCGCGACTCTCCCCAGCCGCTTCTTCCCCTCTGCACCGCCCCCGCCCCTCTTTCCCTCTGCTTCCTCCTTCTGCACGCGCTTCTTCCCCTCTGCAAACTAAAGCGCCTCTTCCCCACATGCCCCCCTCCCCAGTCCCCCCGCCGCCGCGACGGAGGAGACGCGGTCGACAGCGGACGAAGCCCGTACCGAGGGTGAAGAACATTGCGTAAGCGAGGTGGCCCCGGTGCGGACTCCGCGGAAGCCGCCATCACCACGGACGATGGAGGAGTCTCTAGCCCCTCTCCTCCCACTCTTTCCTCCTCTGGGGGCGCTGCAGAAGAAGCAGAGGCCTCGGGGGCCTGGAGGAAAAGGGGAAGGAGAAGAGAAGGGGAAGACGGGGGCGCTGCAGAGGGAAAGAAGTGGCTGGGGAAAGGTCGCCGGAAATGATCGACTGCGTGCGAGATGATCGCGGGCGTGAGGAGGAAGATGATGACGGTCGAACCGGTGGTGCGAGCGAACATTGGACCGGGCGAGCTGCGCACGTTGAATTTTTTGATTAAAAAATAGTTCAACTTTTTCACGCGGCGAGTTGACTGGTCATTTTGTTAAAAAAAGGTTTTTTCTTGGTCGTTTTAAAAAAATATTATTTTAAGTTAGTTACTATAGCAAAACACTCATTATTATTAAAGCCGAAGCTTCGCCACTGCCATCTCCTCCTACTTCCATCCCACGCGGTACGTACGACGCACCCACGCCTCATTCTCATCACGCTTCCCCTTCCTCTCCTTCTCCGAGACCGTCATGCCATTATCGCCCTCCCTCTCTTGTCCATCGATATGGCCCGAAACCTAAAACAACGGAGGGTATAACGGTCTATTCATATATCAATTTCGAGGGCTCTCTGTGCCCCTCGACTCCATCACCAGACCTACCGAGTGGTAAAGTGGGTTTCTCGCTTTAGCTTTAATCTCCTTCCATTCCATCGCAGCTTCCATTCCATCACTGCGATGTTAGCGAAGACCTCCTCGCTCATGGCCTCCTTCTCCTGCTCTTCTTCGAGGGTTTGATCTCGTGCCTCCCTATCTCTCTTCTCTTCTCCTGTTTTTTTTTTTCCTTTCCTTTTTCTTTTTCTCCCGAAATTTTGATGTGCTGCAGCGATGCGCCCTGCGGAGAATTGCGTGGATTGATATGTTTTTTCTCTGGCCTTTTCCTGATTTGAATTTCTTTGATGTGGGTGTTTCGGGTGTCGAGGTTTGGAGCAGTTGCCGGATCCGATGCGCGTTTCTAAATTTGTGAGGCTGTTTTAGGGATTTTTGTTTGTTTGCTTGTTTGTTTGGGTGCGAGGTTCTGGATGCTGGGGCGTGCGATTCTCGATATATGATTTGAAGAAACCGTGCTTTTATTTTCATTTGGGATTGAATTGGATCGAGATGATTCGAAGTGACACTGAGTGCTGTGATTAAAATCATAAGAAGTTTCAGTGTTTACTCGATCAGATGGAAAGTTTAGGAATGCCAGTAACAGGAGAAAAAGATTCATTCGGATTTCTCAAAACCTACCCGTACATATTGTTTGGGAGTGTAGGCATGGCCTTTAGAGCAATTGACGTTAATTTTTCAGCAGTGAGGAAAGTAACTTTCACCTATAAGTTTATTTCATGATTATTCCTTTAGTTTGCTTTGCTTCTCGGTGCTGAAAGCTGGGTTATAATTGCCTCAAAGCGTGGATCCTCTACGAAGCTTCAATCTTGACGGTTTCAAGAGGTTTGATTGATTTTATTGAACAAAAATGATTTTGACTGACATCCTTGGTTACATCAGTTGGAACAATGTTTAGGCGAAAAACAGGAGTACTTGCAATGGATGAGAACAAACGGTTCACACTTCGCTATAATGATAATTGTTTAGACTAAATATAAGTATTTAACCCTCTAGAAAAAGATGGCCATGGTATTTTATCTTCTTTCTGTTGCAACCTTACATAGAGCACGACTACTTCCGTCAATTCCTAAATGCTTTCCATCGTTCCTACTTGTTTCGTCGTCCTGCTTGCTGATCACTGTTTTTCTACGAGTGACATCTGTATCTATCTTTTGCAGATAAGAGGACAACAGTGCATGTGGCCAAGTGTGAGAAAACAATGGTTTGGGAAAAACTTATTATATGGCTTCGGAACGTTGCTTGTCAGTCCTATCAAAATCTTGCGTGGAGTGAATCACTTATTGGGCGTCCCCCCCTCCTTTTGCAACATTACTTGTATGACAGCGTCACTACAAATAGAATTGGTGAGTTTGTTATATTATTTGAAATCTACTTTATACTCTTATGAGCGCATAACTTGCGTTGATCTAGATTGTAGATTAAGGATTTTGCCTAAGATGCCTCTAGTATCTGCTTTAATTTGCGAGATATCTCCATTTTAGGTTGCAGTAGCAAGCCTGATGTTCAAACTATAATATTGTCTACAATGGATCTTTTTTGTCTTTTTAAGCTTTGCTTTAAGGGCAGCATCACTAATTGATATAAGAGCCACAAAGCCCTTTTTATACGTTCAGTTGTTGAAATTGTCACAACTTGAGTCCATGAATCTTCGGCATCATGAAACTCATTGATTATATTGTATCATTCTGTTGGTCGAATAAAAACACAGTGGTGATCTAAAAAGTATCATTCCTTCTGCTATTCAGTGCAAGCATTATTGGACAGTGGAAAATTGGTCTTCTTCAGATATTGAGTTTCACTACATCTTCTTTGGTGTTGATCCCTGGGAGTTTTGAGAAAGTCTTATCTGATTGAGGTTACAAAAGAAGGTTCTATATGAGTAGCTTTTATTATCACTTTGACATCTTTCAGGACTTGTTAAGTTCATCTTCTCTTTCTGAGACTAGTAAAAATTTATTATGCTCTAGAATTTAATTGAGGTCGACTAATAGAAAAGATTTCATAAGAAAACTTGAATGTTGTGGATGCCATGATGGTATTATTCACATGAGAGGAGCGAGTCTTCATTCTATTGCATCTAAAGCTTGAAGGTAGGCTTCATCAAACAAATCCCTTAATGCTACTCCAGACAATCTGCAGATAATAAGAACCAAGTTTTTACATTGCTAGTAAGAGATGATGACTGATAGCATGTCAGTCATGTTGACTACAATAACTTTCTTCATGGTTGGTGTTAATGCTAAATGTCATCTGACTGCAACCACATCCAATTTGCATCTTTTGTTGCACTGTCTTAGAAGCTTCATTGCAGATTTAGATGCAGTCTTGTCTAACATCTACATCAAGGGCACCTACCTGCTTTGGTTCTTTAATGTGTCAACAGATTTATATGGTTATCTAGGCTCCAACAAAAGAGGTTCTTTTTCTAATTTAAAAATTAGATCCTGATCTGAGAATAAATTTGTCCATTTAAAAATGATTCCTAATCTGATTTGCATAGCTCTGAGAATGAACCCTAAAACGAGCATTGATAAAGAAATTGTTAGCTGCTGTTCTGATTCAGGTTCCTAAACAACGCTTTATCTAGGCAAAAATCTTTTCTTGCACGTTTCACTTATTTATTATGATTTCAATAATTGCAGCAAATGCATAGTGTACATTCGATGGGTTTGAGGCTGAAGTTTGCTTTTTTACTGGCATATTTATAATCCATGTAACCTGCCTGTGTGTCTGCATATTTTTAATGCCTATTTAATAATGCGCTGGTCATTGATGTCACATACATTCAATGCTAATATGCTACCTTTTTTTCAGGTGCCCTGTCTTCAAGATAACTATGCATATCTTTTGCATGATGCAGACACAGGCACAGTTGGAGTTGTTGATCCTTCTGAAGCTGTGCCTGTTATAAATGCTCTCAAACGCAGAAATCAAAACTTAACGTACATATTGAATACTCATCATCACTATGATCATACTGGTGGAAACATGGAACTGAAAGCAAGGTATGGTGCAAAGGTATGAGTGATGTTTTTGTTTTGGTTTGAGGGGCATGGTCTCATCAACATGAACATCTCCTTTCAATCTCTCTTTTTTTTTCTTTATCAGACTTCTTTCATAAGATTATCCTTTTTATACATCATTTAGCGAATATCAAATTCTGTGCAGCCTTTCCATTTTCATTGACAATAGTCAAAGTTTTGGGAACCTTCTTTTAATTGCTTATATGATATGTATTGTATGTTGTTATTTGTGAGCATTCAAACAAGGTACTTTGCAAATTATGTACTATTAGTTGTTATTTGACAGCACTTAAACAAGTACTTCAACTATAGATTTGAACGATTAAATAGAGGCCTTTGTCTTCAAGAGCTGAATTTTGTTACTAAGTTTTAGGTATTTCTAAAAATTCTCATTGTTTTCTGTAGCTAATGGCAATTCCTTCTTGCTCAGATAATCAAATGATATGATTCATATGTTGCGTAGAGAAACAATGAAATTTAATGAAGTAAGCTTCTGTGTCATGCCAAGTTTGCTTGTCTCTAGTGTTGACTAAGGTTCAAGTCACCAGAAATAGCTTCCTTGGGCATGAGAGTGCAAAGAATGACAATATTGCATTTGCAGGAGCATCATCCGGTAGTGTATACCCTTTTTGTTTGAGGAACAATAGTGATATAAAAGGAGAATATTGGCTGATTGAAATCATGTGCTATATGCTGTACCATTTGAATAATGTGATATTTTGTTGAGTTCTAAAGAAACATACAACAGCAAGATGTTCATCGTAATTACCTAGTATCGCACACAATATTGCTCTTCCAAATCATTGAGGGGATGGAGCTATATTTATTCTCTATTTCTGAATTTGTTGCTACTATTGCATCTGTACATTACATGCAGAGAAATTCAAATCTAAATGCTACCAGATTGGCATGGCTGATTTTCCATCTTAATTTGAGACATAACTTATTTAAACTTCTTGAAAATTTTCTTAGTTGCTTGTTCTTGACTCTAGCATGTTCAAAAATAGGTGATTGGTTCCGCCAAAGACAAGGATAGAATTCCAGGCATAGACATAGGCCTAAATGATGGAGAAACATGGATGTTTGCAGGCCACCAAGTGCTTGTGATGGAAACTTCTGGACATACAAAAGGTCAATCTTTTTGACATTTTCAGTTGTTAGATAGAATGAACAATATCGACTCAATTGCTATTTTACTTTGCAAAAATTTGGCTCGAGAAACATTTGCCTTGCATACAACAATCTCTTGCTTGCTTTCTTTTGGACCATATCTTAGAATGCCAATTCTTTCTCTTAAGATGATTTGCAGAAATGATCAATATATATAGTTTTTTTGAACTTGGTAAGTATTGAACCCACAACCTCCTATATAGAACCCAATTTTTCTAACTAGAGGAGCATACACTTTGTGTACAGAAATGATTAATATTGTACACTTACTAGTTTTGTGACAAAACCCTTTCAATAATGCAAAATAAAGCAAAAGAATACCTGAAATTTAAGTATCGTGTTTGGAGAAATAGGAAATTGAGAATTTTATTCCTCTGTTAATTTTACTCTTATTAATTTATTTCGTTTCCAATAATACTATATACTAAACAACTTTCTCATTTTTCTTTTTCAAGAATAATAAAATAAATCCCTATCATACAGGGCTTTAAATTGTACAGGTGTTCTAATCACTTTCAAAATTTTGAACAGGTCATATAAGCTATTACTTTCCAGGTTGTGGAGCAATATTCACTGGAGACACATTGTTTAGCTTATCATGTGGCAAACTTTTTGAAGGAGATCCAGATCAGGTCTTTTTTCCTGAACTATCGGGTCATTTCTTGAAGTTATTTTTTTATGCTCAATATTCCTTAATTCCAATTCTCCCGATGCAGATGCATTCTTCACTTTGTAAAATTACGTCTTTACCAGATGACACGGAAGTGTACTGCGGTCATGAATACACTCTGGTATAAAGATCATTTGATTTAGTATTTACGTGATGACAATATGCGCTTAGCAGTGTTGATGTTGTTGTTGCTTGTGGCAGAGCAATTCTAAGTTTGCCTTGTCCATAGAACCCAACAATGTAGCACTCCAGGAATATGCAGCTCATGTTGCTCAGCTCCGCAGTAAGAGACTTCCAACGGTAATTTTTCAAAACCAGTCTAAATTACTGGTGTCAATGACGCTTCCGTTTAACTTTTCTGCTTGGTTTACAACATAAAGTATACGTACATGTTTGTTCTACTTGCTCTTCCATGAAGCTTCTAGGTTTGGCCTTAACTCCCTTTTTTTGGTCCATGCCTACAATTTAACCCTCGACGCATTTTGATGCTAGATTCCAACAACACTAATGAGAGAGAAACAGTGCAATCCATTTCTGCGCACATCAAGTCCCGAAATCCGGCAAAACTTAAACATCCCCCATTCTGCAAGTGACGCACAAGCCTTGGGAATCATCCGTCGTGCAAAGGATAACTTCTGATGCATCTTCTTCTCTTTGTAACTGGCACAGGTCCGTGTTGTCTGAAAAATAGCATTCTTTTAAGATCAGTATAAAAATGTTGCCTGTTTGCATGGTGATATGCCAGCGCTTATATATGATTTCTCCACCATTCAATATATTATTGAGAAAATTTTCATCACATGAAAATCGCATGTTCAGGCCCTCTCACTTTCAAGTTAACGTATTCAACTTCATTCCTCTCCTTGTCTTTTGTTTTCACGGGTCTTGAACATATGACATCTGATGTTGATTAGTATCAATCTAACCAGTTAAGAAGCACTTGCATCTTAATTCATTCTTCTCTTTCAGATTCAAGATTCAATAGTAGTATGATGTTTCTTTCCATAATCCAGGATGCCTGACCGTTGCTCCCTTGAGTTATCCAAACTTCACTACTACTGTCTTCTGTTTTCTCCCACTTTTAACTTCCTACGCATTGTACATTTGGGTCTGAGTTCGTATCCAGGTCTCTTGGATAAGTCCTTTTCTTAAGTAAAATCTCTAGGTTAAGTCTGTCGGAGGTAGTACTAATGTCATTAACCAAAATAGGTTTTGAAGTTGTTCTGTACTCTGATGAGCCCAGCCTTCTTATTTTGATATGGCGATTACTTTTTGGTTCACGATATGTGTAATTGTTTTGGCTTTTGATAGCACTCACTAGCTCGTTTGGAAGCCATTCTCCCAATAAATGAAATGTAATTATACAGTTGAAGATAATAATAATAAGTTTCATTTTCTTATGGCATTTGAATAGTTTATTTTTGGAATTTTCTTTTCGTCAGTCCAATAAATATGAGCGACAGGGAAATTTGAGGGACTGAAATTTTCAATTCAGTTTTACGCTTCCTTCCAAACATGCGATTTCATTAAATTGCTAAAACGTGTATTCTACGGAGTTAATGAATGCTTTTGGCAGATGAAAAACCACAAAAAATACTCAGATGGTTTCCAAACAACACGAAATTAAGAAAATTAATGGATAATAAATATAATAATATCACGACAGAGTGAAAAAGATAAAATAACAATTTGGAGGGTCCATTATTTCCCTTTTTCTGCTCACCTTCTAACTTTTTTTTCATTTCATAGAGCACTCGATAATTTTCCTTTTTATCTAAATGCTATAAATTTAAAACTCATAACAATTTTTTTAAAAAAATCTAGAATAACAAATCTAATCTGAACTTAAACAATATTTTACATAATTTTTAACTTTTTTTCTTCTACCTTTTGTTTTGATAAATAGATAATTAATTAAGAATGTGATTATCCAAAGTAGGACATTTAAAATGTATATTATACCATCAATATGATATTATGTAAGGTAGGATATTTAAAACACAATATTATACCAATTAAATTAATCTTAATTGATCTCCAAGAGATATCCCACAATATTTATTGTTAAGCAAATTTTTTTTTTAAAAAAACTCGATGAGTTTTTAACTCAAACTCACGCCTTCTAACCCTAGCAAATTGTTATATATCCAATATTGTCTAAACCAAACATCAAATCCGTTACGAATAATTATTAAAAAGGATATATATGTATCCTTTTTCCTGAAATTTAAATGGTTAAAAAAAATTTCCCTCGCATAATTTTAAAATTTTGAGGGTACATGTGTGATTAATGCAAAATAAAAGGGTCATAGTCCGGTCCTTTCGCTTCCCTCCTCCTGGCTAGGGTTTCCAAGATTAAGCTAAAATTTGCTTCGCCGATCCTGGAACGCTGCTGCTGCCCCTCGCTAAACATTCGAATCAAAGGATCCATCACCACCACAGCAATCTACGTCATGCCTTCAAAGATGAAGATGTTGAATTGAGCGATTTTGACGGAATTCACCTGCACTTTCTGATGCGGTACCTTTTGGATTAGGTTCTGCCATCCAATGTTCCCTAGGAGCGGGCTTGTCCGTCCTGGTTTTGCTGTCACTTGGTGAAGGCGTTCGTCTGTGTCGATGATATGAATATGGAGCCGGAGATCATATCTCCTCCGTGTTCGTCTCTAATCAGTGGCTCAAAAACGAGCGTTAAGTTCAGCGATATCGCTGACTTTGCAAACTTGCTCTTTGATCAACTGGAGATGGAGTTCGAACGGTTTTTCTCTGACATGGACCGACCTGCGCCTTCTACGCTCACTGAATACCATCAAGAGGGGCTCATACGAAACTTGAGATGCTGCATGGTCGTTCTGGAGTTTTTTGAATTTAGTATGGGCTTGGTCGTGCAGAAATGCGAAATCCTCTTGTCAATTCTCCGGAGGCTATGCGTGCCGAACTTAAGTTTTCCGCATTGCAGCTGCAAGCTTGGTGATGACGTGAACCGGGAAGTCACAGGTTTAGTACCTCCACGTTGTCCTAATGTTCAAATTGGCACCACTGAGATGAATGAAGATATGAGAAGGCCATTTTTTTCCTTTTTCCGCAGAGTTCTTGAGGTAATTTTTGGTATACTATTATTTTCCTCTCATGCAAAATGTTATCGTGTCCATTTTCATGTATAGATATGCCTGCTAAAATGTGTTTTTAGTTCCAATTATGAACATCCCAGGAAAAATTACTTTAGTGTGGTTATTAAGCATGTGAGAGATGCACCATAAGGGGAGGACTAGTGTGCCTAGCTACAATACAGATCTATACGTACCGGTGAAAATTCCTCTGTTTTTTTTTTCTTTGCTCAAACAAGCTTGCATAACCTTAGATTCCTGCAAAATGTTTTACAACAAACTCAATCTCAGCCAGTGATACTTAAGAACTCCAAATCTTTTATTACGTTATCAGAATCTGTCTTTTTTTTTCATGTTCAGAAACCTAATGGCATTACAGTATTCTTGCTTTTCCAGAACCACCTGATGGTCAACTTAATCTGAATTCTAATTGCCTTTTGGCCAAAGGCCCATCCCATCAATATAACATCAAGGTCTCTTTTGGGTCGCAAGTTTTCAAGTTAACATTGAGTTCTGCTACCCATAATTTTATATTATTTACCGGAAGATGCAGTTGATCTTAAATTGGACGCTTATCACCATGTTCTAAAGTTGAAGTCAAGGTGGGTTCATAAAATTAGGTGGCATTCAACTAAATGATATCATGTTATTATATGCTTCACATTCTACTTGGAAATTTGAATTATTATTTCATATCTTCATAGAGTAGGAGTCTGTAATTGAATTTTCTTTCTTGAGCTCAAACTCCAAACTCTTAGGTTTTTGTCCACCAGTGTTTACCTTTATTGCTAGTATGGGAAGGAATCTACCTTTTGATGACCAGACCCCCATTTGGCACTGTAAATCCACTCTTTCATGCCCTGCCATGTTGTGATATTAGGTATTGTGAATATTACCATTGGACAAACCAGATGTCATGCATCAATCTTTTTGTTGGTTATGTGTCTGCTCAATATGCTATATTTTAGCTGGATTTCCCAACATGAAAGTTAAATAATTTAAATATGTAGCTCTTGTCAGATTTGGCTTTCAGATGATTCATTAACCAATAGGAAGGATAATTGATAAAGTAAGGCATTCAGTCAGGTTTGGTTACTCTAATTAATTTGTTAACCTATGCAAGGGGATGTGAGATGCATAAATAAATGGGTGGTGCTAGAAACCTTGGTCACTTTAGAGAATACACAATTACGTTACAGAAAATGAAGATGAGTCGTGAAATTATTGCCAACTTTTGAGCTCCCTCTTCAAGTTCTCACACTAAAAGATGTCTTTGTGAGAAACAATGAATTGCTGACACAATAACAATATTATATGAGCAATTGGTTGCTGATCTACATAAACCTTAGCATTTTGGATACTCTCAAGTTGTTTAGTTTCAGAGACTTGCATATTCGTAAGTGTTATCTTAGGAGCATATAGCATAACACTAGAGAAGAGACAAGTAGATAGTGGAAAGATGAATATAGTGATCTTAGTGCTGAATACCCTCTTCCAGCCGGATATTTTTGAGCTTAAGGGGCAATTAATTCTGTGGAAACTTCATTTCTAAAGCTATGAAATTTGCAATAGCATTTAGATAAAAAGAACAATTGAGATCCACAAGGAGGTCTTGCTCACCCTACCCTCAGCAGCACTGACTTATCCCGCAGATCATATTGGACTTCCTTGCTTGACATTTGAATTATCTGTTTGTCAAACCTTAAGCAGTGATTCAAGCTGCTATCCAATTTGCATGCTGACATTTAAGCATCATAGGTTTCATATTTGCTATGACTTCCAGGTCCATATTATAGCACATGTTAGCATCGATTTGTCCCTATGCTCTTTCCTATCCTTAGACCATCTTGTGTAGTTCATTTGGTTGTTTGCTATTCCTCTTTCCATGTCAATAGGTCCATTGCTTCAATATCACTGAACTTTCCTCCAATTGGGATGTTTTGCTGACTCTGTTTCATTGGAGATTTATATCCCCTTCTCACGCAATTGGTCTTTTCTTAAAATTGTCATGCAGTAGTAGCTAGTGAATGTGCAAATGCTAGCAAGTAATGTATTTTTCAGATAGGAAAAATGCACTAACAGTTCCTCTTTCTCTTTGCACCTTTAATCTGGTACAGTACTCATTTCTTATGACCATACACTCAGATTCTAGGTATTCATCCTTGCATTTAGTACTATATGCTAGAATACCATGGACATTCAGAATCCTGCACCAGTTGAATCTTTAGTTAGCAAAGGTTTATTGTGTAGAACTCTGGATATCCTACATTTTTGCTGTCGTGTTGATTTTAGAAGTTCTTGAATAAACTGGTCGGCACTCTCGAATTTGTCAGCCATGTGAACATGAACTGAGAAATGCAGCAAGTTATATTATGGCTTGATATTCACAACAGATATTTGCAATTGTGTAATCTTTGCCTTTATTTTTTCAAACGTGCCAATGTTCTCCTTTCTTAACTTTCTTGCAGATTTGAAATACTTATTGTCAGATTCACTTCCAGGTATTCATTGAAGAAATTCTAATGAACTTCCAACTGAGAAAACATTTGATGATGACAGATAGTGTTTCTTCGACAACACAAAAGCTGTTTGTCTCTCATGGAATTTCTGCTGATATAGTTAAAGAGATTATTTGTAGTCATTTCCTTCTGTCAGCTAATGATGAGTGGTCGTTCAACAACTTCATTAACTTACTTTCTGGGGAAGAGGTTGAAGATGTTTCAGAAATATGTCTGAGCAGCATCTTAAGTTTGCTAGGTACTCGCAACATGTGCTTCATGCCATCTATGCTTGAAGCACATCTGCTGTTGTTGGCTTCAAAATGCATCCACACGCAGAGGCCAGGAGATGATCAGAGATCACATTGTGAAATGATGAACTGCCACCTCTATGCATTTGAACTTTCTGTCAATGTTTATGTGGATCACATTTCAAGATTGAAGTTTGTTGATCACACTAATGGAGGGAGTGCTCCATCTCTTTCTTACAAGAAATTATTTTTTGACTCTTGCATTCAAGCATTGACTTGGAATAGGCTTCAACATCAGATGGATTGTTTGGCTAATTTTTGTTGCTTGAAGCCTCATGGTGTCCTTTCTGGCAGAAAGGAAGATATTGCAAGTAAATCTCTTTCTTACTTCAGAAAAAAATGTCACGTTTTAGATGATGGCATGTGCCAGGATGAAACTTATATAATTTTGGAATACATGATACTGAATATTCTTTCAGAGGAAAATGCAGAATGCATAAGCAGTAGAATTGACAATGAAATAGGACAAGATATGTTTTGTATTGCTTCTGCGGTGAAGTTAATGAGTTCATCACTCTTGCAACTTATATGGAACTTGAGGCAAAAGGTGCCTGCAGGTGGGATTAAAGCTCCAGGAGCTAAGTCTTATTTTGAGAACTATAATTTTATTGCAGATATTATCGGTTGCTTTGGAAAATATGATTCAGATCCTTTTGTTAAAAGAATTTTGCTCGACCTCATTGGAGTGGATACGGCAAAACATGAGTCGATCTTGATGTTTGCCCATTTTGCAAGCTTGTTAAATTTCAGTTTCAGAAGAAGGAATGAGGTTTTATGGATTAACTGCATTATAATAATGATGACAATTCTCAAACTTATTATTTTTGAAGAGGGTGGTTTGGAGGTACTCATGCCATTGGTTGTTAAATCCAAAAAGATTTTTGATCCTAGCTCTCCAGCAAAAGCATCAAGGGTATGACAACTCGTTGAATCACATTATTCATGCTATTTGTTGGTAGTTCCTCTCTTTCTCCTTTGTCCTCATTAATGAAAAATCTTTCACACAGGCATTGATACATAGAAGTCCAAGTATTTTGGTAGCATCAAAAGTACAAGCCATTAAAAAGCTCTATTTGAGAGATGATCCTGAATGCCTTGTTAAGGACCGGAGGTATGTACAATGTCCGGCAAATACTTCTGAGATATTTCTCTACTAATTTCATTAATGAATTCTCTCTTTTTCTATTTTTCTATTTAGGGGATTATTTAAGTAATTGATAACTGATGGAGTTAATTTGGACAAATATGGTTTTAGTTCATAAAAAGAAAGGAGTTCGAAACAAAGAAATTATAGTATACAGTTACATGTGTATCGATTTAGACAGGTGCAAGCAACATGATTTGGTAAGTACTTGATGACATAAATTATAGACAATAATAAAACTAATATATATCTTGACCAGTTTTTATTTTCGTTAGAAAGAACAACTGGACAAGTAGTGAGTAACAGCTTTAGTGAGATGAAAATAATTTTTTTTAGAATTTCTTTGTAATCAAACAAACTCTTAGCATATGTTTGGTTTTCAAAAATTTTTACGAATTTTTCATGCGGTAAAATTTTTTTTGTTAAAAAGTTATTTAGTTATCTGTCTTAAAAAATTTTAACTTGAATTTAAAAAAATACAAGGTAAAGAAATTTTGGAAATATATTTTTTTATCTTGATTTCTTATGAAACTAAACATGTGGTGGCAAATGTGTAAATATTTATTTGTAAAAATTAGATCAATCAAACAAGTTTCTATCAGATTAAAATTCTTACATCAATATATAATTTTGCCAAAATATGTTTTTGTTTTTACCTGCATTTCAGAGAAACGGCCATTGCTTTATTTTAATCATGCTACTATATAATTTCTGAGAGAAGACATCAGGACAACTTTTGTTGTTCTGAAGCAATTATGCTAACCTTAGTTGTAAATTCATTTTCAATAGGGGTCTCTTGTGTTTTTTTTAAAAGTAGGGGTCTCTTGTGTTTAGTTCAAATAAAAAACTCAATATGTTTTTTTTTCCTAAATGATTTGGTAGGAATAAATTGTATTCTGATTGCAATTTTCGATCTTACTTTTGTTTTATTTGTTTTCTTATGGATTGCAAACTGCTTTGGACAGTTTATCATTTAAATCTAATTTGACGTTTTTTTATATCGTATTTGCTTCCAAAATTATTAATAATTCTGAATATTCAGTTAAACCCATATTTAAAACTGTTACTTATATTAGATTTGTTCAGTTCTTAAATATGCTGATTCAGTTGGATTTGGATTTAGCTAAAAAAAATTCTAGTATGTCTGTCTGACCAATTGGACAACCTATTTTTCAGTTCCCCCTCCACCTTCTGGCTGTCTTCAGTCTGTGTAGTGCTAACTAAATCTTCTTTTTGATGGATGACAACAGGAACAGCCGGCAAAAGGAACAAGAAAGCCAGCCTACATCATGCCCAACTGCTGTAGAGGTTAGAAGAGGTGAAGCTGATAGCTGTAACGGGGAGAATTATATTCGACATTTACCTGGATATAGTAGAAATCCATCAAGTTGGGATGATCTGGTTGATTTCATCGAGTGCAAGAAAGGTAAGGATTACTCAGGTTGGTTGAAAAATCGAAAAGAATTCAGAAGATGGCAATGTGAGAAGATACGCCGCACGAAAAGCTTCAAAAAAGCTACACTAATGAGAAATTTTAGGTCCAAGAAGACCAAGTAACACGTATACTGTGTGCTTTTTGGGCTTTGAGAAAAATCCATCATGTCGAGGTGTTTCGTTGGACTTATCAAATGCAACAGTGGTAAGTAGTTAGTAAGGAAATCAAAAGAAACCAATCTCACATGAAAATGATTTCAAGGATAGACACGGATGCGACAAGTAACCATGTCCAAGAAGCCTCTTAGTTTGGATCTTCGATGTAAATATGGTTTGCAGTCTTTGTTTTGATCGTGGACGATTTCAACCATCTATGTTCCGTGGAAAAAGACGACCTCCCCTTGATAAAAACTTGGGAGCATGACGTGATAGATCTGGTAATCCACAATGTCGTTATCGTTTTCAGGCATGTATTCTTGCTCCTGGTCCTGTTTCCTATTTTTATGTGTTCTTCTTGTTTCGCCCTTTGTTGTGTGCTTTCTAATTTGACCTCCTATGTGGAGAGCGGTAACATTCTGCTTGAGATGCAGAGGTTTGCATCTTCTTCTTGTGACGTCACTGAATACTGCAATGGAGTTTGCTGCCGGTGGCCTTGTGTAGATATTGTGTATTTATAGCTTGGATTAAAGAATAACTCGTGTTTAGCATTTTCGATCCCTTTAATAACTTGTAGTCTAATCGTTTTAATCCATTTATTAAATGTAGTCTGGTCATTTTTATTTTAGTATCAAGGATAGTTATATTTATACTCCTAAACCTAATTGTATATGGATTATACTGACTCTTTTATTTTTATTTTTATTTTTATGGGAAGTACATTCTTCATAGGAGATTAGAAAGGTAAAATTTAACACCCACCAAGTTACATATACCCATGCTGTGAGTTGGCAATAAAGTCAGAAGTAGAGTTAAAGTTCTTATAACCAATGTGAAACTAATAACTGAGGTAAAATAATTTTACAATAAAAAAGTGAATTAGAGTGAAAACTCTTATAAGACTAAACTTAAGTTAAAGCTATTATGATGAAATTAAACTAGAGTAAAAGTCCTTATAATAAAACTAAGATGTAAGGCTAATTTTTATTACTCTAATGATGTAAGGCTAATTTTTATTACTCTAATCGCTACACTATCCAAACAAGCATTAAATAAATCCAATGATAAGTAAAACTTTGTTATCTCTGGGTTTGGAGGTTGAAATGATAGTTGCTCAGAGGCTTATCATTATTAAACTTTAGGTATATTTGTAGTAATTTGGATAATTCATAACAATTTACTGTAGAAGTTGTAATAAAAAGCGCTTTCTTAAAAAAAAAAGTTAAAAGCGCGTCACATTATCCTTTTGAACTAATTAATGTGAGTCAACATTTGAAGGTATGATCAACAGACAAAATAAAAATGCCCAACAACTGTAGACAAATTTAGGCAAAAAAAGGATATATTAATCATCTTGCCACTACCCGAGGTAGAGAAATTTAGAATTATTAAAAAAAGACAGCTCTACTGCTTGCTGTAAACAGATCACTACGTCAAAAACAATTAAGAACTTTGGAGCTGAAACAAGGAACAACAGCAACGACAACAACTAGATTTCACATACGAAAAAAGTCTAAACTTTAATTTGATGCGCTCTCCAAGAGCTTCATGGCTTCCTCCATGGTCGGCAGCGAAGGTATTGCACCTTTCTTGGTGGCGGTGATCGCCCCGCACGCGTTGGCAAACCTCAGCACTTGTCTCAGCTTCTTCTCATCCTGCATTGCGACCCCCATATCAAGTTTGCATCAATCTCTCTTCAAGTCTTCTCATCACATGACATGAGTACCAGTACAACACTCACCTGAAGCACCGACGGGTCGTCGACGATTTGCCGGAGCAATGCGCCGACAAAGGCGTCCCCGGCTCCCGTGGTGTCCACCTGCTTGACGGTGAAGGATCCGACGGTCCCATGGAAATCCTGCTCAGTTCAGGAGAAGGCACAAAAATTTCTCAATATCACATACCCTACTTCGTCAAGAAGAAGCTTTGAATTGAATACCTACCTGGGTGTAGTATTTGCAGCCCTTGTCCCCGAGGGTGACGAGGAGGAGCTTCGTAGTCGGGCGCCAGAGCTGCAGGGCCACCTCGTCCTCGACGGAGTCACGTCCGGTGAGGAATTCGAGCTCGGCATCGCTGATCTTGATGATGTCCGCCTTGTCCCAAATGCTCAGGATCTGCTCCCGCGCCTCCTCCGGCGACCCCCACAGCGGCAGCCGCAGATTGGGGTCGTACGACAGCAGCGCCCCTGCCTCCTTGGCCTCCTCCATCGCCTTCAGGTGCGCCGACCTGCACGGCTCCGTGATCAAGCTTATCGATCCGTAGTGGAAAACCGCAGCCTAATCAATCGATCGACCAATCAACCAATCAATCAATCAATTCAAACGACGAATTCGGGAACTACTCGAGGAGATCCATCTCCGATCCGCTTACCTTTCTAATGAGATCGAGGTTGAGCTCGGCCGCCGTCAGCAGCATGTCAGCGCTGGGGTTCCGGTAGAACATGAACTCCCGCTCGCCGTCGGCCCGGAGGGTGACGAAGGCCAGCGCGGTCCGCGCGCCGGCGTCGAACGTGACGCCGGCGTCGTCCACGCCGTTCCGCCGCAGGATGGCCGCCAGCATCCGGCCGAACTCGTCGTCCCCTAGCTTTCCCACGAAGGCGGCGCTGCCGCCGAGCCTCGCCACGGCGATGGCGACGTTGGCCGGGGCTCCCCCGGGCGCCTTGAGGAACCCCGGCGCCTCCGCCAGCGACACGCCGGCCTCCGTCGGCACGAAGTCGATGAGCATCTCGCCGAAGCTCACCACGAGGCCCTCGCCGGCCGACGCCATCCGCAGGGTGTTCGGTGGAATGCCCGAATGCGCCTCGAATGCAGAGGAAGGGAGGAGGAAGAATACGAGAGAGGCTGGATAAATGCCTACCTTTATAATGCGGAAGGGCCAAGTGAGACGGTCAAATTTGGTTGCGGAGATATATAAACCCGTGGGGGGCGAAGCAGAGCACACAGGCAAGCAGAATGCTTCCTTTTTTTTTCAAAATCTACCAAATCATTTACTTGGATATTTAGACCTTAAAGAGTGCATTGAATATACGGTCAGATTTGGATTCTATGAGTGTAAATACTTTACGATAAGAACAGTTTATTTTTTTTCTTAATCTTAATAACATTCTCTCATTTAAATTCTTACTATTTTTAATCCAAGCGTACCCTGTATTCACCATTTTTTTAAATTTTTTTAATAAGTTTTAAAATAATAATCTTCTCGTATTGACCATGATCATAAATAATTATATATATTTCTCATGACCTAACGAAAAGAACCGATGGGACCGTGGGATGGAATTCTTGGAGAGTTCCAAATGCACTTTTCCTCCTTTTGAATTAAAATAGGGAGGCAAACTTCCTACTGACCCCTTGCAATTTAACTCATTTTAATTTAGCTTTTCTAATTTTAAAGCGGATTTCTTAATATATTGAAGAAGCAAAATGCATTCTCGTGTAGTTTGATTTTTTTTTCGGATTTACTAAATTAAAATTTTAAAAAAAGAGAGATAAAAAATTAGAGGTTCCAAATTAGAAGGAACACCTTAAAATATAGAAAATAATTACATTTGCATTATGCGCAGTACCATATATATTTTAAAATAAAATAAATTATATTCACTTAATATTACTTTATTTTAGTATTATATAATTTTTTCATCATCTTCTACTGTTCGAATATAACTATAATATCATGCACTAGTATTAGTACCGTAAGCTAAACTTAATATAATAATTCTCTTATTTTCATTTTATCTCAATTACTCTTCTGCTGGATGTGATAGAGAAACTTATTTAATAGATCATTTTACATAGTTATTTTTCATTAATTTATAATAAAAAATAGTCGGTCACAGTAAAAATCGTATTAATATTATTTTAAAATAAAATATAATATTAAATATTAAAGACATTTAAATATAATTAAATAATAATATAAGGGTGTAGGTGTAATTATCTGTATTTTTTTTCCTCTTTTTTTTGACGGTGGAGAGAGCTTATTGGGGGGAGCGCCCGATTGGACTTTGCTTTGTTTCTTTTTGTAGATATTTTAAGCTTCAGGAAAAGAAAAGGTTTCGTTAGCCATCATCATTCGCACGGTGGATTACGGTTGAGGGCACGCACATGGATGGTCAACGTCCCTCTTCCCCTGCCATCGCCATCGTAACTGGAAATCTTTAAAGATCGCCTCACATTCAATTATAACAGTAATAAATGAACCGGTGGCTACGTTTTGGTCGTAAGCAGACGAGCCAATTCAGATATTTATATTACCATTGATGTGACATTATAAGAAGCTTACTAATATTTTTCAAAATAAGTATTTTCTTAGCCGTCTAAAATAATAATATTTGATTCGACGTACTTAATAAAGATTATATAAAATATGCCGTCTGATCAATCATGAAAATTCATGTATTTAATATTTACTAAATTTTTATAAAATAAAAATTTATAAAACTTAGGCTAAATAAATTATCTATTATTTATTTAAAAATTTATAAGAAGTATTAATTTATTAAAATAAAATAAAATAAAAAAATACCATACACAAATTATATAAAAAATTACAATCAATATAACTGTTAGAATATTCAAAAAAAATAAAAAAAATGACAACTTATGCGGACGATAAAAAATTAAATAAAGATAAAATCAAAAAGTTTGTCATCTTGTATACAGCTTATAATAGTATTTATTATTATACTGAAACAACATATATATTTTTTTTAAAAAAACTCATATTAAATATATATATTAAATCTAAAGAAATTATATAGGTATAAAATGTATATAATAATATTTAAGAAAATTATATAGGTATGTAAATTTGTAGTTGCTGCTGTAGAAGATATATCTATAAAAATATATACGTCCGACTATTAACTTCAGTTTAAATGGGCTGGTTATGCTGGGCCTAGTTTTGAAACATTTCATATATAAATTTCAAAATAAATTATTTTGAAATATAATTGCAAATATTAAGTTATTTTCAAAAAATAAAAAAAAATAAAAAGAGGGGAAAAGATGGAGATATGATCTCATATCAAATCAGAAAATCCATATTTGATATTTCTTCCTCTGCCTATATTTGCTTTACAATTTTTTAAAAGAAAAAAATCTGATTCAATTTCTAGCTCTACCCGGATTTATATGTTCTATATATATATATAAATATAAATAAGTAATGAAACCCCTACTGGGTTTAATTAGTTAATGCCGATTCTTTATTTCGATTCCAAGAGAAGGTGCTGCAGCAAATTTTAATCACGATGAATCAATAATTTAGTAGAAGAATCAAGTGCTTAATCAATTAAGTCGTCGGTTCATCCATCGATGGATGAATTCGATTCAATTCAATCGATTAGGCCTTCCGTGGAGCGGCAGTTGAAATCGGAGACGAAGGGGTGGCCGAGCATCTCCTCCACCGTCCCCCGCTTCCTCCAGTCCTTCTCCATGCACCTCCTCACGAAGCTCCCCAGCTCCGGCGACGCGCTCTTCAGCGCCTCCTGCGGCTGATCCAGGCACACGCTGCACATCAGCGTCGCCCAGTCCGGCCGCTCCCCGGCCTCCACCAGCGGGAACCGCCCCACGTAGCACTCCAGCACCACCACCCCCAGCGCCCACACGTCCTCCGCGACCCCCCCTCCCCCGCCGCCGAACCCCTCCGAGTCGAACCTCTCCGGGCTCATGTACGCCCACGTGCCCTCGCAGGACTCGTCCCCCGCCCCCGCCCCCGCCTCCCCCGCCGGCCGGCTCGACCCGAAGTCGGCGATCTTCACATCCCCCCGCTCCCCTATCAGGACGTTCCCCGGCTTGACGTCCCGGTGCACTATCCCCATCGCGTGCAGGTACCGCAGCCCCTCGAGCACCCGCCGCGCCACCGCTGCGATGAGCTCCTCCGGCAGCGTCCGCCGCGACAGGAGCACGTCCCGGAGCGACCCCCCGGCCATGTACTCCATCAGGAGGCAGAAGCAGTCCTTGGCGCCCCGGATCACGCCGTGGCCGCGGACGACGTAGGGCGAGTCGGCTCGCATCATGATGTCCGCCTCCCGCGCCGCCTGCCGCCAGGAGTCGACCAGGTTGGCGTCGAAGCGGAGGACCTTGAGGGCGAAGAGCGAGCCGGTGAGGCGGGAGCGGACCTTGTAGACCGTGCCGCCGCTGCCGTGGCCGATCACGGCGAGCTTCTCGAGGTCGGAGAGGTCGTCCAGCAGCAGCGGGCTGTC
The DNA here is from genome assembly GCA_030544415.1 of Thalia dealbata. Classification (NCBI taxonomy): domain Eukaryota; kingdom Viridiplantae; phylum Streptophyta; class Magnoliopsida; order Zingiberales; family Marantaceae; genus Thalia; species Thalia dealbata. The sequence continues at coordinate 30,975,335 of CM060454.1, read as the reverse complement.
CGGGCTGCGATCGACCATCGGCGAGGTCAGCCGGTCGACGGTGTGATCGAAGCTGGTCGCCGATGGCGGCTGCAGCTGCGCGGGCGGCAGGTGGAGCGGCGCCAGGTTCTTGCTCCTCTTCCTCATCGTCGGCGGCGTCGTTAATCCACCACTCTCCTTCCTTGCTATTTTCCCCCTCTCCTTCTCTGTATTTGATCTACATATTAATAATAGAAAGGGAGGAGGGGAATTTGGAGTGAGAGTGATGGCGATGCAGACGGGAGAAACCACAGAAAAGGTGGGGGAAGGCGAGAGAGAAGTGTGGTGAGCAGCAACATGTGCGGGGGCGATCCGAGGTTGTTGGGCGGGGCAGCTCGCTTTGCTCATATCATTAATTAGGGCATTCGCACCGTCTCATTTCCTCCAAAAGTAGTAGAAAGTCTAGAACGGCTGGGGAGTGCGCACCCCACAAAAATAGGCGCAGAGGAAGCGGAGGACGCGGGCTCGACGACGAAACGGGGCAGAGAAGAGGCGGAGGAGGAATTAATGCCCCCCCACCAGCGATCTCCTCCTCCTCCTCCGACGACGACGACGACGACGGCCGGCTTGAGGCCCCTGTGGATCACTCTGATCTGGTGCTGCCCACGCCTGCGTTCGGCAACGAGGGCGGCCGCGTCTTCCTCGGACGGCAGCACTTTTCCTTTTCCTCTTCCTCTTGGAGTGGATGCAAGCAAGATCCATCGCAGCAAACAGGTAACTACGTCGTCGACCTCTATACTTCTTGCAAGTTTCAGAGAGAATGCCTTTTTGTCTGTATCAATTTCTAGGGATCAGAACGCTGACTTTTTGATTCAGTTAAATTCTTCGAATGCTACGGTTTATCGAAATTGAGATTAGTTGCATATTTTGTGTTTGATCTTGAATGGTTGAATATCCCTGCTGATGATCGATGTGCCAGAAACAAGTTCGACTTCAGAAGGCATTCTATCTGATGCTGATCCAATGGCTTCTACCTTCGTATATAAATATTATTGAATGCCGATGAAAAATCTTAGTTCTGGAATTTTAGAGGGGCTCTAATTTTATACCTTATCGGAATGCATATACTTATTGCATGTCATCTTGTGGGAGCAGATTAAGGTCGGAAGAGCCAGAAGTTGATTTCTAAATTCAACGTTATTTTTAATTATAATTTATATTTAAGTTTATATTATATTTGAAATCTAATCTTTCAAATGGTCCAGTAGGTCACACGCTAACTTTTCATTTTTTTGAAAATTAATAATAACTAATATTTTAATATATATTTCTTAAAGAGAAAAGTTAATAAAAAATAGAAAATATGCTTAGATTTATTTTATTTTTTCTATCTTTAAATTAGTGCAGGTACTATCCACTGGGTAGTTTAGAGAATGACAATGTGTGATAGATACACTATAAATCAAAGTGAGTGCATTACTTCGATCCAATTCTATAAATACAAGTTTATAGCATCACAACTATACTTTGATTTATTTTATTTTTTATAAATTAGTATAAGTGTTATCCACTTGGTTTATTGACTGACCCAAAATATTAGGTAGATGCATTATGAATCAAAGTGGGTGCATTATTTTGATTCAGTTCTAGAATAATTCAGAATGATTTTAAAGCACAAGTTGGACGATACTAATAATAGATAATTTTAAAAATAAATAAATTTTTTTCTTATAAAAGTCTATCAAATAATAATATTAAAAGAAAATAGTGATAGTTAAGTATACTATAATAAGAGGGTTAAATTTGTATTATTCAATGTTTCTTACTTTATAGAGAAGACAGATTGAAATATTTAGAAGCTATTTATAATAAAAATCATCCAATTTTTTAACTTAAAATTAAAAGTTCTCCGAATCATCGAGGTCCTCTTTGTAAGTTTGCCAATAGGAAAAAGAAAATACCTAAATAAATGGTGATGGGTTGGGGGAATGGGGTGTTTTTGCTTGCCCTCCCTGACCGTCCTCCTTATCCTCTCCCGACGTGAGCACGATGAAGAAAGAGCTCCTGGAGTCGGCGCCATGGCGGGGCGAGGAGAAGCCGCGGGATAAGTTCGCGGACGCCAAGCTGAAGGTCACCAATCAACCCGGCGGCACTCCCACCATGCACGTGCCGCGCAAGAAGGGGTCGCGGGACGCCTCCAAGACTGACGAGGAGCTCGAAGCGGAGATCGATCCTGAGCTCAGATACAGCTTCCAGAGGAATATTCGGGTTCTTAAATGACGCTCCTCCCGATGCTTATTCGTTCTTTTGTTTACTAAATCGTGAAATGAATTTAAAGTTTGGATTGAATTGTTGATATTAATTATCAGTTAGGTCTGCGATCGATCTTGTGCACGCTTTTTTGTTGGTTGATAATCCAGATGAGACCATATAGGGTCTTCGTTCTTTTGTTTACTAAATCGTGAAATGAATTTAAAGTTTGGATTGAATTGTTGATATTAACTATCAATTAGGTCTGGGAATGATCTTGCGCACCTTTAGGGTTTTTTGTTGGTTGATAATCCAGATGAGGCATATAGGGTCTTCGCTTCTCATTCTAATTTATAAATATGATTTATATAAATTGGGAATTCAAGCGGACGTCGACAGTGGCACGGAGAGCATTTTTCCTTTTGTTTGTTTATTTTTTATTTCTTCGGCTTTGAGATTGGTTTGGAGAAAAGAAAAAAAAGAGGAACGAGGACCTTTAGCTACACTTTCCGTTGATAATATTGCAGTCTTCAAGAGTAGTATTCTATCCTTCGTTTCTCCAGCATTCATCTTCTTACTGCATTCTTGAATTTATGGCAAATCTAATTTTTAAATGTGTGAATGCTGCTTTGTGCTTTGTGTTTGAATTTCTAAGAATGTCTGATTAATTGTTGATTTTGAAATTATATTCTTGTATTTGCAGTTCCTTAAACAAGTTTTCAGCATAGATACTCTTGTGAAACCTCTTCCTCCTTCTATGCAATATAATGTCTCCCGAAACCTGAGTTTCTTCACACGGATTTTTACACAATTTTGGGGTAAGTCTTCAGATCTTCTCTGATTTCTCTAGAATGATGGTATCTTCATCTTTTTTGTCACAGAAATGCTTCATGTTTGTTGTTCAACTCATTGGTTATTAGAGTAGTTTTTACTGGTATTTTTTGTTCTTTCAACTGTGTTCTTATATATCCTTTTGTGTTGATCTCAATACTGAATTCTATATAGAATTGAACCAGTTAAAAAAAAATCATAGAATTGAATTTTTGTCATTACTAGTTGACAAATGCTTGGTTCATATTGCACGTGCTAGAATATTGTTGAAGTAAGGTCCCACGGAAGTAATCAAATATATTTTTCTTTTTATAGAGAGCGTTGATGTAACTTAACAATCCCCCGAGGCTTGATGTCTGCCAATGCAGATGATAGGCATCTACGTTGTGAACCACATCAAACAAACTTGCCAGTTTATGTGGTTACCCACAGGGAAATTACCATGAAGACATGACTTGGAATAAGATATTGATGTTCAGTTATTTGTGCCCTTTACACCTAGAGTAATGGTTGTAAGCAGTTTTTTTGTAGATTAGATTAATATATGGCTCAAACTTTTGATGGAATATATTTTCAATCAACTACTCAGTTGTCAGTCTAGCAAGCCTTATTGGATTTGATGAAACTTGCAAATATAGGGATTGAGTAGAGTAACTATTACCACAACTTTCTGACTTCATCTGTTGACAAGAATGCATCTATTAGAAATATTATGATGTATTTTCATCATCTTGAGCTAAATGGCAAGTATGTGATCGGTTGTTATCATCTAGTCTATTAGTGTTTGATTCATCCCTTGGTTTTATTTCCTAAAGAGTTAACAGACAATTTAGGAAAATTTATTCATGAATTGAGCGTTTCTATAGAAAATACAAGAGAAGAACAATTTTAAAAGTACTGATTGCAAGAATATTTTTCTGTAGATAGTCAACACCTATGAAATGAGACAGTTAACAGTGATAATCTTTTTGATGCAAGAGTACAAACCTTCATTGTAAAGTCTTTTTATACTCATGGAAAGTAGTATATGTTGTTAAATATAATTGAAAAATGAACGTACAGATATATTCTGGTTAGTACATGTACACTCGTAAGAGCAAAAAATTGCCATCAGATAGAGGGCCATCCTGATTTGGCTCTGTCGACTAGATTACGTGAGATAGAGATAACTAACCAAATATCATATTTGGCCTTGTGCACAGTTGAACCCACATCAATGATTAAGTAGGCAGGTCTTCAACTTGTTTAAGCAAAATATTGTGATAACACAAACCCTCAATTTTATGTTTAGAGTTCTTTCTAAAAGAAACTAAAAAAAGAGGCTTATGCGAACTGCAGCGCGGTTTATGTATACATGGTGAGGCGTTTGCGTTTTCCAAGAAGTCTTGTTTTGGATCATGTTTAGTTATCAACTATCATTTCGGGCGAGTTGTAATACCTGTGAATTAATTGGAGAAACTATCAAACGCATTCTATAGTCCTTTTCCATTAACTTTGCTTCTGGATGAATGATTTTCCCCATTGTTCTTTAGTTTGTTTTTAATGGTCATTTTTGCTTCTTGTAAGTAATTATTTTATTCATCTCCATGCTTGAATTCATGCTACTAGCATTGGCAATCTTTTTTACAGACCCAGAGGGAATTGCCAATGCACAGAAGTCACTTGGCTTAGGACATGAAGAAAAGGCTCGTCGTGTCAATTGAGTGATGAATGCTTATGTCAGTTGTTATTCCATAAAATTCTGTTGTTCTTAGCTTGTTGTAATTGCCATTTTGTAATGTGAAAATATTTTTAGAATTGGGGTCACAATATCTTGCCTCTCATCACATTTCTTACCTCCAAGATCCTAATATTTCGTCATATATGTCCTGAACTCATTGTTAGTTAATGGACAGTGAAGATTGATTACATTTTGACATCCCATACGTAGTTTATTTATCATTTATCACTTTCTTCATAGTTTTAGTATTATTATATGCATTTTGCTCTATTTACATATAATTTCTTTATCATTCTTCTGCACCTTCTCTGTTATTTTGTCCATCATTGTCTTTTTCTTGCCATCATCAACACCTTTATGACTGATGATGGAACTTCTGAAAGATATTCGTAACAATTTTTTTATTTATTTAAAAAATGGATATCTGTTATTTTGATTTGTTGCAAAATCTATTCCTTTGATTTACTTCATTGATCCAATATTTCATCCACTTGACCCCTTGGATGAGGGAATATATTCAGAAATTAAACATTAGAAAATATTTTGAAGTTTTACCCGTTCTCGATTAGAAGATATAAATTGGAGGATAGAATACCTTGCCTATCCTCTCAACATATGTTCATTTATTTTTGGATGAATTGCAGCAGTACCTCTGCAGGTTTTTTAATATGAAGGATAGGAGGTAGTATATAGCTGGAAGATATTCTAATTAAATTTTGTAATTATATTTTAACTCAATATTATTTTTACCAAATATATGTCCTACAAAATACAATTTGAAAATAGCATAGATATCTTATTTAAAGTTTTAAAATTATAAAATCTATTTTTCATAATTAAGAAATGATAAAAAAATTCCTGTAGTTTGTAATTTTAATATATAAAAGAGTAGGCTTGTAAAAAATTAAATTAAATTAAAAAAACTAGTATATCTAATTAATCCTTTAATGTTTTTTCTTCTCCCTAGAAGGATGATTAAACTAATATTAAGGCTATATACATATGTAAATGTTGTGTGTATATATATATATAGAAAAAATGAAGAAGGAGAGGACAAGTGAATAAACTCCGGGCTACATGAGAGTACAAGGAGGAAGCTAACGAGGAGAGACTCAGAGACTCACCAGCTAGCGGGCGATGCCAAAAAAACAAAACCTGCACCGGGGAGAGCCTCCAAAATTCTTCGATACACTCGTCGCCCTCTCATCTTCCAACCACAACGTACGTGTGCGCCCTTCGCTCACACATGCAACCATGCACCCCGACTCATCATTATCAAATCAATGAATCATTTGCTGATCAAGATCGTACTTGTATGTATATATCCCCCCTTCTCTCCTCCCTCTTCTATTTTGTACTGTATATCCAGCCGAATTCCTCTCTCTCTGTCTCTTCCTCTCTCACAATAATGGATGTTCTGAACACCTTCCTCAACTTTGTGGTGCCACCGGCGAGCATGGCAGTGATGGCCATGGCGTGGCCGACTCTCTCCTTCCTCCGCGCCCTGGAGTGGGTCTTCAAGTACCTCCACACCGAGGACATCGAGAACAAGGTGGTCGTCATCACCGGAGCTTCATCGGCCATCGGAGAGGTCTCTCTCTCTCTCTCTCTATATATATATATATATATATCCCTTTTAATTTCAGATGCATATACATATATAATCTTTATATGATTTGTGTGACTGCAGCAATTAGCATACGAATACGCACGAAGGAAAGCGAGTCTGGTTCTGGTCGCAAGAAGGGAACACCGGCTTTGGGGAATTAGGGAGAACGCCAGACTTTTGGGTGCCAAGCATGTCCTTGTGATGGCCGCTGATGTTGTCAAGGAAGAGGAGTGCAGAAAGTTCATCAACGACACTGTTAACTATTTTGGCACCTGTGAGTAGTTTCTCAGTTTCCGTTCATTGTACTTAAATTGATCTTGTCCAAAGCTTACTTGTTTGAACTCTCTCACTGGTCTACCTATATCCATCAATCTCGATACTTGTAACAGTGCATCATCTTGTCAACACTGCAACCTTGGGACACAACTTCTACTTTGAGGAAGCAGCAGATCCTTCTGTGTTTTCACATATGATGGTATGATGACCATCCCATTACCAATATATATTTTTCTTCAAATATGTACTAAACAAAACATAGTATATGAAAATAAGTAAACAATCCTTCTACCAACAGAATCAGTAACTCTGATACTGTGTACAAAACTGAACATTGTGTTCAGAAACAAAATGCAGAATTGCTTATGCATACAAATTAAGGTGCAGGTTTTTTGATACTATATCCCCCTATTGAGATCTTCTCTTAGGAAATGGAGTTGGTCCCTTTCAGTTGGATCGACTCTTCTGTATACCATTATTTCCAACTATTCTAGCCATATGAGCTTAAGCTTGTTAGGAAGTCATACTTGCTGATTGAAGACTAAACCATTCCTTTGCAACCAAATGATTAATCCAAAGAAGAGCTTGCTCAGCACCTCTTCGTATCCTCCATTTTATGCCAGTAGCTCTTGTTTGAAGATCATGGCGCATGATAAGTCCACAGTGAGCATGAATCTGCGCCATCAGCTTAGAACAATTGGAATGAATCGGCTAGAGATTCCAATTGAGAAGTGCATATTGTTAATTAATGGGTTTCCAAGGTTGAGTTTTTATTTTGGGTACAGGAAATGCTAGAGTTTGATCTCTGATACTGATCTCTAGTTCAGAAGAGTATAATTTAGTTGAGGTATCACCCATCCAAAAATAATCAAACTTCAAATCAAGCTTGGAACACAATTAAGAGCTTAAGTGGATTATGATGGGGACCCGTAGGGTAGAAATTAAGATCATTTTTAGGGATTTGATGGGGTTCATCTTAGGATGTAAGAGCGAGTGAATCAGAGAGGGAACTGAGATGCAGTCTCTTAGAAGAGGCTGCCTTTTGAGGCTTGATTCTCTTACACCACGATCGCAGCTCTTGCAAGTCGCATAACTTTTGCTTTTTGACGATCCCAATCTTCACCGTCGAAGATAGTTGCGTTTCGGCACAATCATAACGTCCATAGTGGTGCTTGTGGGACTCCTTTCCAGATCTTTTTTTTCCTCCATATTTCAGTCTTCAATTTTGGATATCCTGCACTTGACACCACCCGCACCTGTTACTGATACATCTCTGTGTGCCGAATGATGCATCAAAGGATATCAACTTTTGGGGAAACGTTTATCCAACTTATGTGGCGCTCCCTTACTTGAGGCAAACGCGAGGGAGAATCCTTGTCAATGCTTCCATGGAGAGCTGGCTTCCCATGCCAAGGATGAGCCTTTATGCTGTCAGTACTGCTCTTTAATTAGCATTATTAATCCTGCAAATGTAGACGACAACTTGTTCATTGCTTTGCCTTAAATTCACGCAGGCAGCGAAGGCGGCCGTGATTAATTTCTACGAGACATTAAGATTTGAGGTCAAGGACGACGTGGGAATCACCATCGCGACCCACGGGTGGATCAACAACGACATCAGCAGAGGAAAGTTCATGCTGGAAGAGGGCACCGAGATGCAGTGGAAGGAAGAAAGAGAGGTATAATAATAAAAATAAAAACCCAGCAATTAGTAGTTAAGTGCAGACGAGACGAGCAGTCGACTCAATTACTAACTTTGCTTCCGCCGTGCCGGCGAAGGTGCCACTGACGGGGGCGCACATCGAGGAGTACGCGAAGATGATGGTGGCGGGGGCCTGCCGGGGAGATGCGTACGTGAAGCATCCTCGGTGGTACGACGCCTTCTTGCTGTACCGCGTCTTCGTCCCCGACATCCTCAACTGGACGCTTCGGCTGGTGATGCCGGCGTCGGGAGGGAAGCCGGCGACCGGGCGCCCGGTCAGGGAGCTCTCGCCGCCTAGGAAGACGGCCGTGGCCTTGGCCTCCTCGCCCCCTCGCCAACAGATCAATGTTGAATGAACGAACGAACTCATGCCTGATCTCTCTGTGATGAAAGCTAATACATACAAGTACATAGAGATATATATATATATATACATACATACATATAGTTTGTCTCGGTGAGAGCTGCATGCTGCTGTCGTCCTACTACTTGCTTAGGACTACGAACTGATGATATATTTCTGGTTAATAATCTCTTCAATAATGTACGTACTTGTTCTTGTCTTCTTATGTACGCTGCATGATGCATGCAGCCGCCCGGTGGTGAATCTGATGAGTCCATTTCAAGGGGAACCCTCGGAGCCATTCTGCTCTGCTTTCAGGATACGGATAGTATTTGTGTCGTATTAGAATGAATTCTAAATTTGTCCGAGTCAGAACCCGTTTAATAGAAAGTGGACTGTTTAATAAGGTTGATTTTAAATATGTTATCAAAGTGTGCACAAAGAAGTGTACTAATCAAAGCTCTAGAAAACACAATCAATACCTTTTGACACCGACAGTCTTTATGGGTAGTGCAGCATTTTTAACTCCTAGCCTTTTATACTCGCTCAGCCCCATGATCTTATTATAGTTATATTTAATAATTCTCTACTAATTACATACCATTTAGTCTTAAAATTATGAGATTTATCCAGGATATTCTATCAATTTTTAGAAGTCTCTTATAATTTTTAGTATAACTTGACTTATAGTAAGCAATAAGACCCAAATCTAATTCTATATTTTAGATGAGTCTGCTATCTATTTTTAAATCCTCATAAGACTCACATCTCATCCTATATTTTTATAATTCTAAATTTAAATAAGTCCACAGAGATATATCTATAGCTTCTAACAAATACTTTTTAGCTTATTAAATTATAAAAAATATAATATCCCTTCTAATAAAAATATTTAAATCTGTATTTATATTTTTTTACTGCTCATTTGATGATTTGATAATATTTTCATCGCATTAATAAATATGACGTCGTAACTTACGACACTGAATAATTTTCCAGTATTTCATATTAAAAATTTTCAAGTTAAAATGGATCAAATAGATAACTCTAACTCATTTAATAGGATGTTTACCAGCGATTAGGTTGATTTTAAAGTAAATTAATATAATTTATTAAGTAATTGTTTTTTAGTTGTTTAAATGGAATTTTAAAAATTATAAAAAATAATAATTTTTTTTACAATTAATTCACATATTTTATTAAAAATATCTAAAAAATCATATTATATTAATATATTAATATGATTTATAATGATAAAGATTAATTTATTTATAAGTTACTCTGGTTAAAATGATAAGATTTTAGATGAAAGGGAGTAGATTGATTTTTAAAAAAAATTTAGAAGATGTAAAGTTTACAAAGTGTACTAAAACTAGAACATTTTGCATTCCTACATAAAACTCATGTCAGCGTTGGTAATCACAAATTAGATAGAATACTCTGATTAGAGTGATAAAATTTTATAAAATAAATGTAAAATATACAAAGTGTACTCATCTAGATTGAGCAATTAAGGAAACATAAAACATAAACCATGAATCATAATCCTATTACTTCTATTTTTTTCTATATTTTATAAAAAAATATTAAATATAATTAAATAGTTGTATTTTATTATTATTATCTATATCTTAAAGAGACTAATCTTCAACCATGTTAGATCTAAGATACCCATTTTAACTCATTATCACTTATCTTGGATCAACTTTAAGGCGATGGGACACACGGTTCAGATAAAAAAATAAAATATTTTAGATCTTATAATTTTATTAATTTAATTTTCTTGTTGGTAAAGTCAAACCGTGGTCGGTTTGGTAGTTTTGCCAGGTGGGTTGTTGGCGGGGCGCCGAATGCAACGGTCTCTAACTTATATATATATATATATATATATTATATGTAATTTTTCTCCCTTCCATTTCATCTTATTTTATTCATTTATTTACGTCGTCTCTTCGCTTCATCGTCATCGGAAGTGCCATTTTTTTTCTTCTTTATTTCTCCCTAATTCCGAACCGTCGTTCAAACCCTAACCTAACACTCTTCCGCTCTCGGCAAAGAATGCAATCCTACTCGCTCAACCCCCCTCATATGAGCTCTCGACAGCCCGCTGCCTATTGTTCTGCTGATTCCTTCTCATAGCAGGTTTTTTTTATTTTCCATTTTTTTAATCTTGTTCTTCTACTTTTTTCGCTCTGATTCAGTGCGTTCTTCTCGTTATTTCACCATTAGAAGAATCGTGATTTTTGTGAGCTTATTCAGAAGGATCTTGGTTCATGATTATGCATCAAGATCGGGATGTTTAGTTCTTCTCCGGCGTACTTTTCATTCTTGTGGTTCAATGATTCTAGGGCTTCTCCGTTCGCTTTCATTCATCGGGATAAATATAGGAGGTTAATTCGATGTATCTACTTTGCTTTCTTTTTTTCTTTTACTCGCTTTTTGTTTAAGAGTCCGACTGCCTACTTATGTATATTATTATGCTATAAATAATCATTAACGTTGCATTTCTTATGTTCAGTAATTGATCATTTGTGATGATCAAGAGACAGATGTTGCGATCCATCTCGGTACACCCAAAGGCCTCTTAATATTCTAATGGAAAATCAGGAAGAGATTATTGCCAAAGAAAGTGGAGATGCGGCAGAGCCTTCTGTATCAAATTCTATGAATGTGGTTGAGGGGACTTCACCTGACTTGTTGAAAAATACACCATCGAATATTGCCAGATTGGAGGATGTTATTGAGCATTCCGAAGGTCATCAGAAATATCTTGCATGCACAAAGAGTCCCTCTGATGGGGAAGATGTTCGTTGGTATTTTAGCAAATTGCCTCTTGGAGAAAAGGGTTAGTTGTTATCACAGGCTGATTGTTGCATTTGTGTTTATAGACCCTATCTCTATAATTTTTTTAAAAAATTGCCTCTTGCATTGTTCGTTTTGAGTTGCTCCTTGCCTCTCTTATGTTTGCTTTGTCTTTTGTTTTTTTTTTCTTTTTAACTTTTGTTTTTTAGACATCCCTTTGGATGATACATTGTATTGTTTCAGACTGATGAAATGAATGCAATTCTGTCTTTCAAAAAAAATTTATGCATATTAAAATCTTGATAAGATAAGTATGATCAAAAGTCCTAAGCCTAAGACATTTTTGTTTTGATAATTTAATTATTTCGCCATTGACAATATGAGAGATAAGTACAATAGAAACCCCTAAAAGAGCAATGCATAAAATATGCAGTACTTGGTGCAACTAAAACAGGCTCTTCCTTCATCTCATCCATCTACAAGAGGTTTGTTAAAGATGGTCTACCCTATGGACATGATTCACAAGTTAAGGATACTGTTAATTGTCAAACCAATGCAAGATATTCTTCTGACACACAAAGCTATTTTCATTCTTTTAATATATTCACCTCATTCACTATTTCATGGCATGTGGAAGGCAACACTTCAAACTTAGTATGCAAATTTCTCATCAAATATTTATTCTTCTTTTTCTATAGAGCTTGCAGCTTCATTCCCTCAAACAGCAATAATCGGCAAAGATGACTATTTCCGATTTAGCATGCGGGACTCTCTTGCTCTTGAAGCTTCTTTTTTACAGGTTAGTGTTAAAAACTGAACTTAGAGATTAAGTTTGTGTCTTAATTCTATTTCATGGACACATTGTGCACGTTAGAAGGAGTGTTTATAGATTGTCATTTTCCAATAACTTGTGCGTTTGAGATAAATGGTCTCTCAAAAACTTAAAACAGGATTAGAGCAAAAGTCATGTGTTCAAATTCTACTCAGGTAATGCATAAAAAAATACTCCTACTTAATCCACTTTAGTGTGACAATGGTGAGTGTCAATCATATATAATTTTTCTATGAGTACATTATTTATGTGCACATGCATCTCTATTGCTTTCATTATAGACAAACAAATAATCAGCATTCATTACATGTACATTTCTGTTAATGCTATTTAGGACAATATTTTGCTTTCTCTTGTAAACTTTGTTTGGCAAAACTGAAATGCAGAGGGAAGAGGAGTTTCTTACATATTGGTGGAAAGAGTATGCAGAATGTTTTGAAGGTGCAAAACAATCAAGGACAGCTAAATCTGTGTCTTCTCTCTGTGATTCCAATGAACTGTATGTAGTTGAGGAAGAGAGAGTTGGTGTGCCAGTAAAAGGTGGCCTTTATGAGGTATTCTGCTTGAATAATTCTTTTGACACCGGATCTCCTTCAGGCATGCTGAAAATCATTAGTATCAATATGCTTATTAAGCATACATGTCAAGTTATGTTGAACTTTATGCTTATCGAGAAGTTTTTTTTTATGTTTATAGCAAGGTTTTTAAGTATCATCAATATTGTAGCATACCATCTGATAGGTTCTGGTTGGTAAGGAACAAAGATATGGAAGATATATTTTGCTTGGATGCAATATATACCTACAATATATAGTGCATAATGATTGGTACATATGCAAAAAGATGTCTACCAATGCATGCATATCACCTGGTATGTTTCTGATATATTTACTTTTTTTAATAGTTTCGTAAAACTTTATTTTATAGGTTTATATATGAAAGGTTCAACTATTTAGGTTTCTAATTGAATAGGAAGTCCAATGGATAAAAAGAAGTTCAGATAGAACATAAGGGAGCCAACTGACATGGTTTCATGCATTCAATTCCATACTGAAGTATGTGTCAGTTTGGTAATGTGCTGACCATATTGGTTCAATGGTGTCCCAAGTTGGCACCTGAGTTACCTTGGTGTAGAATAATGCTTCCTCCTTTTTGTGGTAACTTTTGAAGACCTGTATGCCATTACAATACAGTAGAGCTTCTCAATGCTAAATGACTGATTATATCAACTTCACTGTAGTTTATTCCATTTCTAAGATTCTATGCAGGTTGATTTGACCAAGAGGCACTGTTTTCCTGTGTATTGGAGTGATGAAAACAGGCGTGTCTTGCGAGGTCATTGGTTTGCTTCCAAAGATGGTCATAATTGGCTTCCTCTTCGTGAAGTCATTGCGGAGCAATTAGAGTTTGCATATCGCTGCCAGGTTTTTCATTAGCTACAACATTTCGCTTTGTTATTTGCTGCAGGAGTTCCCATCAGTTGATCTGTTATATTCCACATACAGAGGATTATTAGAAAAAAATTGAACTTGCTTTATATGCACTATTGTTTTTATTGAGATGAAACATTGCATTCATTTCACCAATCTGAAATAATACAATATATCATCCAAAGTGGATGAGGAATCAACAGCAAAACAGAGTGAAAAAAGAATGAAACATGCAAAGAAACAACATAAAAAGCAAAGCAAGAAAAAACAGAATGAAATGATATATATGCACTCTTTGTTAACAATTTGAGTATAGGCAAAGCATAATAATGTTACTAACTGAGATTGAAGGTATCGGTATTTTCAACATTTCCTTTATTATTATTACTATTAATTTTGATTTAAGATCTATAATATTTTAATTTGATATTTGTAGATGAGTTATTAAGATATGTTTGCAGAAACATGATACTATATGCTGTTTATCAGAGTGTATTCTAATTATATACTCAAACTTAAATTAATTGAAGCTTAATTACAAGAAGCACTATAAAGCTTTCCTGCTAATGCAGTTTGCAACTTAACGTTTCATGAATTACCTTTCACCCTATAGTTTCTATTTCCACTAATATTATTCAACTTTCGTCAATTTGCACTGATCAATGATTGACTATTAATTAATATAATAAATTAACTTGTTTTTTAAATGAAACATTGTATTTATTTCACAAATCTGAAATGATAAATAAATCATCTAAAATGGATGAGGAACAGTAGCAGTAAAACTTAAAAACACTAGAAAGAAAATACAAGAGAAAACAAAAGAAACAAAACAGAAAAGAGTAAAAAACTGTCACTGCTCCTGTTGCCATTCAGCTTCAAGGTGGCAAGTGAGTTGTGAAAAATGCAAGGGTGGTTGCTGCTTGTGCAGACAATGCCCTTGCTGACTTGGAATTTCTTTGGAAAACCTCCTACTTCTTTCTCCCCACACAGGCCAGTGCCACACAGCTTGTTGTTTCTCTTTTCTCTTCCTCCTGATTTGAGAAAGCATCAACTAAATGCTATAGAATTCAACCTTGAGCCATGACAAGAAAAAATATCATCCTTTTGTAGAGTGACATTCAAAGAAAATATGGTCTCTTGTCTCTAACTACACTTCACAAAGAATATATTTTTCATCTACCATTATCCCTTTGCAAATAAGATTCATTTTGATATGTAATTTGTCCTTTCTCATCAGCCAATTGAAGAAATTTACTGTTGGAGGCAGCTTCAACTTCCATATTTGAAAACCTACATCTTTGACTCCAGATTCTTTGATGAAATTGTAAAAGGACCAAGTAGAGTATTAACCATCCTTGAACATGTTGACCATCTACTGAAGCAAGTACACAGTATATTTGAACGAAGTGGAGCCTGTTTTGTGTTGTTACATCTTCCTTCAGAGCTGCAATTGAAAGGACAGAAACTGTTAGCTTGTTCTTCTCCATGGAAAGAGAAGGAGCTGCTCTGCAATTTCTCCATCATCCTCCTTTTGAAGGCATTTATAACAGGTTTTAGGAGCTCTGCATTAGCTTGCATCATGCCCTTTTCCGAACATCTATAACACTTCTTTTCCGATTTCAATTTGTTGAAGAGATCAGTAAAGAAGGCAGTGTATACCTTGCTGCTTTGCATTGCTTTTATTCAACGCCTCAGCGTAAGAGAGCTTGGTAGAAGGAGCAACCTTGTTCTCCATTCCATCAATCATTTGGGATCCTTTATGCTGCTCAGATGTATTTGCAGGGTGGTGAGATGTTGCACGAGTTGCAGGCATTTTCAATACCTTCTCGTGATTGCTATGCCATTGCGTGCTTCTTCTAAATGATATCCTTTCTTTTCTTGTGCTGCATATTGATCACTGGTTGCCGTTGCTTCTGTTTAGAGTCATTGAATCCATCGTATTATTTGATCTAGCACTGGTATCCTCTGCTCGCCATTTCATGGTGTTCTTCTCCTTTGACATAAGAGTGCTTGTTCTGCATGTCTTCTCCATTGCCTTCTCCATCCCTTCTAGAGTTGGTTTGTTGGCTGGTTGTAACCGGAAGGCTTTCCGGGTGGCCATGCATGGTATATGTTGAATTATTGTATTTAGTAAACTAAACATACTATAGAAATCAGGACAGCTATAGATGTTTTCTTTATTTGCTTTATGTTGTCCACTAATTTTTGTGTTTTCTGTACTTGTTTTCTCTTATTGTTTTTCTTACTTTTTTGCTGCTGCCCTTCTTCTATTTTGGATGACATAGTCATTTTAAATTGGAGAAATGAATGTAATGTTGCATTTCAAAACATATTAAAATTAAATAATTTAATTTAAATACATTATAAGAAGTTAAATAATTTATCGTAGGTTTTTGAAATCAAATGGCTTGATAAAAATGAGTGTTAGTTTAGCTCTGCTCATTATGTGAAAGCAAAAAGCAACTCATATGTGCTTTTAATTTTCTTTGTTTTCTTTGAAATATATGTTGTATCATTTTAGATTGGTGAAATGAATGCAATTTCTCATTTAAAACAAAAACTAATACATTGTTTTAACTACCTTGCAAAAGTCTTATATCGTGTTAGAATATCATAGAAGGGTATAAATATCTTTTTTTGTGCTCTAACCATGCGGGCAATCACATTTTTGATGGGCTACTAATACCAATTATCAGAGGGATGCAAAATGTACGTTGCAATGAAACATGAAGTGGAGAGTACAATAGCAGTAAACTTTTTGGTTCCTTTTGTAATATGCCCATTACTTGACATTAGTAAATGCAATAGTTTTTTCTTTTCTTTTAACCCAAGAAAAATTCAACCATACATATGTGAATTCTGTATTGATTATTTTGCAAAACTTGAGTATTTGTGGAATTTTGGTTACATTAAGGTATGGCGTCGAAGGAAATTTCAGCCTTCAGGAAAATTTGCTGCCAGGGTAGATTTACAAGGGACAAGAGAGGTATGATTATGAAATGATTAGGGAGGATTTGATGTTCTTTTTACCGCTAAATATGATTTTTTGAACAGGGACTCCATGCATTTTTCACAGGAGATGATGATGATTGGGAGGCTTGTTTAATCTTTGAAAGTTCTGGTTTTCCTATTAATATAGGAGGTGGAAATGAGGTCAAACTAAGACGTGGTTTTTCTTCTTCTGCATCTCCAAATCCGAGTCAGGTTGATCAATATGTTATTTCACTGTGTGTTGGTAGTATCTTTTGTTTTTTTTCCCTTAGTAAATAAAACCATAAATCCACTTAAATGAAGAATGCCTAGATAGTTGCACATTTGTAGCAATAGAAGGGTCAATGTATATGATCAAGATTTGAACTTTTGCCTGAACATACTACTGGCTAGATGGCTTCACAGGTGTAACATGGGGGGTGTTAACTGGAACTCAACATTCGTAACTATGCTAGGTTAGTTTGCTTTAGTAGAAAAAGGTAATCAAAGGTACATACGTTGGATATAGAGTATGCCTCATGTATGTACGATTATAGTGCTTGCCTTCTTGTAGTAGCATGCCCATTTGGTTTCTCCTTGTCACATCCATGAGTGATAAACCTTCGTGGGTATCACTCCACTTAGATTGTATTCCACAAAAGTTGGAAGACTTGACAAAAGTGAACCTTTTTTTTGAAAGATAACATTGCATTTATTTTACCAATTTGAAATGATACAATATATCATCCAAAAGAATGTATAAAAAGTATAAAGAAAATATATGTGTATAATAAATTATAAACAGTATCACCAATTGCCAAAAAACCCAAAAGACCCCAAAAAACCACCATAAGCCTCTTCAAAGTGGCTTATGAATTGTGAAGAAAGTTAGAGCTACAATTGCTTGTGTAGCTAAGACCCTTGTTGGCATTGCACTATCAATCAAACATCTTCTATTTCTCTCTCCCCGTACACTCCAATGTCATACAACTAATTGTTTGATCTAGAGCAAATTTAGTATCCTATCTCCCTTCGTAGCCTATGGTGTATGGGTGATGACATATGGTTGCATTTCTGATAGTTGCAAATAGATAGACCATCCATTAACTGTATAAGGGCATTGATAGAAAAGATGGTTCATTATCTCCACTTCTCCGTTACATAAGTTATAAGCTTCGTCGACTATGATACCCTTACATATCAATCGTATTTTGGTATGCAATCTATCTTTCCTCATTAACCATTTAAAGAAATTAATTTTCAACGGCAATCTCGGTGTCCATAAGATGCAACCTTCAATATCCTGAATACCTAACTCCTTCATAGTGTTATATATTGAGTGCACAGAGAACTTCCTAGTCTTTGTCCATCGCTACCAAATGTGCTTATTTCCTTCACCAATTTGTATGTACTTATCTTCAAGAAACCTATGGTTGTTTGGAAAAATTTATTATTTACGATAATTACCCAACTACATTATAAACCATCTTCCCACCTAGTAAGTTGAGATAATGTGGTATTTGAATGTTTGACTGCTCAGAAGATATCTTTATGCTTATTTGTCATCCTCATATGCTTGTGTCATGGTTCAAACCAAAATTTTGTATCAGCTCCATCTCCAACTTCATAGTCTGGACTGCACATAAGAAACCCTCTTAGCTTTGCTATAGCATGCCATGTGCTAGATCATCCAGTGTCCTTGTCCTGTTGTGCCCTCTTCCCCGTTTATAACCTCTGTTATTTGAATTTTCAGCACGAGCAGCAAGAATGGCAGATTTGGATGAGTTATTTAAGGGAGCCATAGCACAGTGTTGAGCAAGAACAATATATTATCCTAGGTCTAAGAGGTTGAGCAACCGACAGAGATTCGTGATATTGTAGGAGTATCAGTATCTTGTAAGTACTTGTTGCCGTACACTCTCCAATTCATTTGGAAGAGAAGATAAAGTGAGGACCATGAAAAAAGTCTCTTGCTGTTTTTGATGAGTTGTTTTGTCTCGGGCATATGGCATCATGGTTAAGAATTCTTACATTATATATCTAGGTTTGCCAAGAAATCTCCACCTCTGAAAATTGTTAGTGAAGGGAGATCATATTGGACATAATAGAATAGAGACATTTGATGTCATCATGGGATGTCATTGTCATAGCAATTGGAGGCCTCTTGCCAAACTTATGACAAGTTTCAAATGGCTGAAACCAATCGACCATTGATGGGTCAATAGAGAGAACACCAAGTAATTGATCAACTTGTTGCCATTTGATCAACTGGTTTGCAAGTATAGTACTTGGGTATTTTTACCAGGTCTAGCTAGTATGTATTACATCCAATTTAATAAATAATTTATGTATGTGTTTTCTTTCCATTTTGATCTTTTAGAATTTTCTTTAATGAAATTTGATCTTTTGGAGTTGAACAATTATTGTGCAAAGTGCAATGAAAATTAATTAACAAATAAGCGGCACTTCTTTTGCCTAATTTGTAATGTGTTTGAAGGCTTCAAGTTTTGTTTGCGCATTTCAATAAATGTTATTGCTGTAATTTTAGATGGTGAAGTTCTTTATATTTTTTTATTTTAGTTTGTTCGTAGTCTCTTAGAATTAATTGGAGTTTATCTTTGTGACCTTTATTTATCATCTTTTCCATCAGGATGAACTGCGTCAGCAAAGAGAAGAAGAGATTGATGATTACTGTGCTCAGGTGTTGTATCAAAGATCCAACTTATCTGCCTCTTTACAGGGTTTACATAAGTTCATTCTTCTGTGAACTATTTCATAATGAGGTTTCTGGAAGGATTCTCACTATAGAACCAAGGCATATAAATATTCAGTTTAGGTTTCCCATTGCACTTCCTATATATGTTTAATTGCTATCAGGTAGAATTTGAGTATTTATTATATGCTTTAAAATTGAAGTATGGTTTACCATATTACCTAGAAATTTGTAATACATTTAGCTTTCTTGTCACACCTTGATGTACAACTGTAAATACAAACATTGAGTATAATAAGAACAACGCAACAAAACACTAAATTTAAAAGTTCTGATTATAATAAGCAAAAGAAGTAAAGCAATAATAGAGAAAATTAATATCTAGTACTTCAACGTTGTACTTTGGATGTCAGAATCTCAATAAAACTAAGTGTCCCTTAAAAATAATTTAAACTACAAGGACAGAAAAAATGCTTAGTGGATTTTTTTTTCCAAATGGACGAAGTAGATATATTACAAAATATGAGATCAATGCAATTGGGATAATTAAGATATCAATAAATAAGAATTTTAATGATAAAAATATAAAATTTAGGATATAGTGAAGAAGATGGTGTAAGTATGCAACATAAATATATATGAGAGAAACAAGCATCAATAGTATCAGACCACACTATCTTTAATGGTATGAATCAATTTACAAGTCTTCTTCCCTTTATGTTATGAGATCAATGCAATTGTTATGCTTTCTTAAGTTTTTATGTCTTTTTTTCAACATCCTCTAGGATGTTATTTTATCGTTTCAGATTGGTGAAATGAATGCAATCTTTCTTTTTCAAAAAAAAAAAAATTCTTCTTCCCTTTCATTTAGAAATGTTACCTTCCATAGTGAGACACAAAATCCACAATAAATTGTATTATAAGACAGATGAAAGCTGATATCTGTCAGGTGTGATAATTGACTAATCCTCAAGGATTTACACCTATCATCCACCTGTATCAGATTTTGCTTGGTCAGAGCCAACAGACCAAATCTTTATAATTATAATCAAACACAATAAGATGTCAAAATATCATGCCAATTGAAGTGACAAAGTTTGTGAATAAATTGCAATATCTTTAAATATCAATAGTGATCTATTAATATGATGGTAACATGATTTAATTGACAAAGGTCATGTATCAGAATTTTTTTTGAATAATAACATTGCATTCATTTCACCAATCTGAAATGGCATCCAAAAAGGATGAGTAAAACTCATGAAGATAAAAATCAGAAGGAAAAACATGACCTTTATACGGGAGGTTGTAGGTTCAATACTCACCAAGTTCGAAAAAAAAAACCTTGCAACTCATTTATCCTCATGATGATAGGTGAATTGTGAAAAATGCAAGAGCTGCAGCTGCTCTAATTTCTAATGCATTTGCTGATATTGATTTCCTGTCAAAGCTTCTCCTATTCCTCACCTCCAAACACTCTGAATGCCATACAATCATGCATCTGAAATTATTATCAAAATAATCTTCTCTCATGATTTATTATTGGAAAGTAATTACTTGGATTTCTCTATTATTATTATTATCATTTTATTACTATTTCCTACTTCATCATTGCAACATTGGGACTTGTAATTTACTTGAACAATATCAGGTGTTTTGTGTTGCTGTCTGGATTTAAGATTTAACTCCATTTACTTCAGTACATTATACTATGCAAATAATTTGCTATTGTAAACTGTTTTTTTTGGGGAAAAACATTGCATTCATCCAAAAGGGATGTGAAAAAATAAAATATCAAACTTAGAAGGAGAAAAAAGAGAAAAATACAAGTGACTAAAATAAAAACATGAACTTGGACAACACCTCCCTATAATCATATGAACATCTAACATTGAGGGCCCCATGGTGGCTTGTGAGATATGAAAAATGTTAAAGCAGTAGCTGCCTGCATGGCTAGACTCCTTGTTGTTTTTGAAGTCCCCACGAAACATCTCCTGTTCCTCTCACCCCATACACTCCATTGCCATACTGCTATTGTAAACCTGTTGAAAATATAAATGTATATATCTAACAGGCTTATGGTTGAACAACCCATTGAGCAAACTTGAGTTGAAATCTTGCTAGAAATTGGCAAATTATCAATAGTCTGGTTCTCACTTTACTGGAGGTGGATGTCTTCATTACTATTTTTTAGTTTAAGCTTTGTACATTTTTTTTTTGCAGGTTCCAGTTGGCCATCTAGTTTTTATGGTTCATGGTATCGGTCAGACATTAGGGAAAGCTAATTTGATTGATGATGTTGCTGATTTTCGTCGTATAACAGCTCATCTAGCTGGTAGACACTTAACTACACACCAAAGAAACACCCAAAGGGTTCTATTTGTTCCTTGCCAGGTAACTTTCTTACTTCATTATTTGGTAATTTATAGCTTTGTATATGAGAAAAATGATTTGGAATCCAAATTCAAATTTAAGTTGCCCCACATTTTTTGTCCCTAAATAGTTGTTGTGAGGAAGGTTTAAATATTCTGAGTTTCTAGAGATTCAACAGTCCTAGACTCTTAGTAGGCTATCCACCATTTAACCTGTACCGCTTCATATCCAACTATTTCAGGCTAGCTACATTAATAATTTTCACATAATTGTGTTTGGTTTCTCTTTATTATTAATGCAGGAGGTATGTTTTTGAATTGATATACATGGTTGGTCTGTTCATGCTTGTTACATTGTGCTCATCAAACTAAAATTTATTTGTGGTGTCATGTTTGCAATCAAGAGTGATTTTCGTTCTGTTACTTTTTGTACTTGGATAATAGGCAATATAGGTGGCAATTCAGATAATGTTATACCAAAGCAAGTTTCAGATCAGAGAGTCAACCTGAATCCAATCCAAAAAATTTTGGTCGAAAGAGCTGACCCACATATGATCTGATTTATACATGGATAACATGGCATGACCCAATAATATGACAACCTGCTCACATGATTTGACCCAAACAACTTACAATATGACTTTAACATGAAGACATGACTTGTTAATTTTTTTTATTTAATTATTTTATTTTTAAATATTATATTTTTTTGAGTCAAATTTGGGTTGAGAAAGTCAACCCCAATGCAAGCTGAACACAATTATATTAAACCTATACCCTCCGGTCATGTCAAAATTGCCATATCTAATAGGCAATAACTCAATATGCACCCTTGTTTTTATCTCATATATAAATATTAATTTAAACTCTAGGGACTCATTTTATTTTGAAGGAGGAGCTTCCATATTTCCTAGGTTGCCTAGCTATTTTTGTTTTTCCAACACTGGAGACCAAGCTTCAAGTTGAAGTATCTAGCGAGATAATAAGTTTAGGTCATAATTTTCTTCTTTGTTAACTTTCGAGAGAAATATATGGGTTCATTCAATTTGTCAACTGTGGGTTAAGATTCCATTTTCTATGATATTTCGTGACCCAGCTGTATGACTATGAATTTTTTTTTTGGCCAAAAGTTCAAGGATATTAGTCTATTGACACAAATGTTCATCCCTGTTTCTTTTGTCTCATGATTCACTAACATATGCATTGGTTATGTCATAAGATTTCTTCATCATGGACATTATAAAAGTCATGGATTATAATATCAGCTGATACTGGTACTGGTTCAAGTTTGGTCCCAGTACTTATATCATACATACATGATATGGATCAGTATATAAAGGCCATTGTTATTGGTTCTGAACTAACCCATCCCTCTGGTTTATTCCCAGAGGCCCTGTTTTGCCCAAAAACACAAAATAGAATCACTCTTTAGGTATCATCTTCTAAGACTCAACTAGACTCCAACCCAACATATTCCAAAGAACAAAGTTGATAGAAGATATTGATTTCATAAAATAACCTACATCAAGGGAAGTTACTACCAATTGTTCCATTTCAAACATTTTTAAGCACAACAATCTGAAACTGTAATATAATGCCAAGAAACTAACTTCATTCTCCTATTCACATTCAGTAACAAATAAGTAACAATCTCCCTATTCATTGCTATCTTTACACTCCTGCAGTGGGAATGGTGATGGTGCTTGCTTCTTTCATTGCAGAAGGTTGTGTTTTTCCATGACATATAGGTTACAATCAAGAGGATAATGAAAGCAAACACCACAAATTAAAATTTTGATATAGATTAAGATTAGGCCTTCATCATTCATAATGAATCTTCACTGTGTCTTAAACTTTATAAGCCACATTTGAGTATGTTTGTTGCTTGATATTTATATCTTTTATGTTTAATCTCCTTTTTCTTGCCTGATTTGTCAAGTAATACATGTTTTAGTGGAGAAGGGGTTTGGAGCTCAGTAGTGAATCCACAATTGAAAAAATTACCTTGGATGGTGTTCGAGGTCTACGTGCAACTTTGAGTGCTACTGTTCATGATGTGCTATACTACATGAGTCCTATCCATTGTCAGAACATCATTGACTCCGTGAGTTCACTTTCCTTTTGTATTATTGTTGGTATCAGTTGTATTTTTCTGTTTTTATCTATGCTATCTAGTAGTTAGAGAACTATAAAATTAGATAAATGTTTGCCTTGCTAGCAAATACAAATACTTTATAACCTTGTATACACTTAGCACTATCCATCATACCTATGCAGAAAATTTGAGACTACACTAGCTTAAGATGGATTATATATATTTTTTTCAAAATGCGACTTTAACAAGATCCATAAATATACTTACCCTTAGGAATGGGCTAATTTGTATAGTAAATATATTGCCCACACTGTGTGGTTCATATTTGATTATGCATTTCATTAATTGTATATTTTTTTCATATAGACTAACAACTATAAAATGTCTGAAAGATAATTTGATAATAATTATATGCTAACAGTCACATTTATCATATAATAATTGGTTAAATTGATGGGCAATTCAGTTTTAGCCTGCTACAGGATGCATTTTGTTTGAGAAAATTGGACCTATAGTGATTTTGTGCTTGTTCAAATCTGCCTAATTTTTTAAAATAAAAGGACCACCAGGGAGCTATAGTAATTTTGTGCATGCACCTAACTTTTCCTAGTTGGCATCTACTTCTCCACACAATACTCCATCAATGTCATCCTAGGAAACAAACAGTTTCAGCAATATAAGCTGCATCCTTTGTTGCATTATGAGCCCTATCTTTCAAATCTCTCAATATGAACTCACTCAATGAATATTTTTTTTATAGAAAAGATATCTGATGAAGGTGGATTTGAACACGAGACCTTAGCTATTAACAACAAAAGTCTTTAGCAAGTCATTACCTTCACCCTTTTATATTTCACTCACTCCCAAGAGCCAAAATATCCCAAGCAAGTAATACCTATTCAAAACAACTATAGCCCTAACACAGTTAGGAAAAAATCTTACTGTCCGTCAAAGTGTGTATATATAGAACAAAAAAAAAGGGTTCATATACACAACAAAATCTGATTGAGCTGATCTATGTGTTTCCTTAATTTTACTTTTTTTTTCTTAGTTGTTTGGATGTAGGTTACTATATTTTTTTGTCGTGAATGTTATAATTTTCTAGATATGATGACACAACGATGGAAAGCAATGTAGGACTCTTTTTATCTTGTCTTTTACTTTCCAAATGTCAGTTAGAAAATTAAAGAAATATCTTTAATTTGAAATCTACATTACCGTCATTGAGAAAACTAAAGAAATATCTCTTTCTTCTTTTTTTTACTTGTTATCTATATTGCTGCCTTGATCATGGAAATATCTTGCATTGTTAAGAAATTTAAAATCCATGTTTCAATCATTGATTTAGAAATGTAAGAAATTTGAAAAATATGGTTTGGTCATTGATTTGTAAGGGTCAAAGACACCTTGTTGGTGAAATTGGTAGAAACAAATTACTATATGCTATGTCTGACATATTTTATGGTCAAAGCTTTTTTTTAACTGTGATAGTGAATAATTAACTATCAAAAGTTTTCTGCAAAGTATTTCTGATCTTGAAGTGTTCACATAGAAAGGATTCCTTATATTTTCTAAGGAAAATAATGCAGAGAGTTATCAATTAATAACTTATTGCAAGGCAATTGAGATGACTCCAACCTGAACATAAGTTCATCACTGTACCAAAGTAATTCAGGTTAGACCAACTTCTTTCTACATCTTGTGTGGACATGAAGTTGGTCTTGATTTCCATGTACAAGACATATATAATTCCAATTTGATTTGGTTAGTTTCCTAAATCATTCTCTTTTCAGGTATCCAACCAGTTGAACAAACAATATTCAAAGTTTCTTAAAAGAAATCAAGGCTATAATGGGAAGGTTTGTGGTGGAACAGTCTCTGGACCTAGCAAAATGGCATATCTATCAAAAAGTGAACTTTCCACTTAGGGATTGTAATTCATGCAACTTTTTCTTCAGGTTTCTATGTTTGCTCATTCATTAGGGAGTGTGCTATGTTATGATATCCTTTGTCACCAAGAATCTTCTATACGAGTTCCTTGCAAGGATTTTTTCTGCATTTCAAAGCAAGAATTTGTGGCTGATATAGAACACCAGTCTTTCGAATGTCCTAGCTGCATGATTAATGACACCAAAGATAGTGTAGCTTTGGAACCAGCGGCACATGTTTCTGCTGAGCTAAGTTCCATTTCAAATCCAGATGATTTGACTCAACCATTTGTTGAACAAAGTGCATTGAATTTGGGACAAGCTGGAGAAGGTAGGAATGTTCTTTCAGGAGATGGATATACTGATGCAAATCTAGACATAAGAACTGATTCTCAATGTGACAAAGTAGGAGATGTGGATCATCCATCTGAAGATATTATTGACAAAGACAAATTGATATCCGTGTTACAGGAAGAGGTATGATATATATATGTTCTGTAAATTGTGAAGGATTTCATTTCACTGGCATATATTTTTTCATAGCTTGTAAAGATACTTGGAATCTTTTTTTTTTTTTGAAATTACATTCATTTCACCAATCTGAAACGATACAATATTATACAAAAGGACGTGAATATGAAAACATAAAACTTAGAAAGAAACAGAAAAGAAGATAAAATATCATCCTTTATATTTCTCTATTATTACATGTATATTGGAATGTGCAACTTTGAATGTTAACAAATTTTAATCAGGTGAGGTCTCTCAAAGCAGAAGTTGCATATCTACGACAAAACTGCCACTCAGCTTCCTATTTAGGTAACAACAATGACAATTGCAATGAAGCTGATCCTGGAAAATGTAAAATCATACGGTAAAGTTAAAAATTCCTATATATATATATGTACAAGCAGGCCAAATGATTACATCCCCAACAAGGTTGTCTTCTAAGAGCTTCTCTTCGGCACAAGATTATCATAGACAGAGATATACACCTTATATCAATTATACCCGGCTTGACTTTAAGGTAATATCATGATCTTTCTATGTTAAATGTGCTAGTTCTATGTTTTTCCTCAAAATTCTTTTTTCCTGATGGGTAGTGATAGCTTCGTTTCCTGTTCTTTATATTTCATTTTTTTTCACTAATGCATTGTTCTTATCTTCTTGAAATATCTTATCTTGTTCTTTTTATAACTTATCATCATCCCCATATATGTTGGTCTTTCATATCAGGTTGATACATTCTTTGCTGTTGGATCACCACTTGGTGTCTTTCTTGCCCTTCGAAATGTCCGAATAGGAGCTGGTATGTTGCAGTAGAGGCTAATAATTATTTTTATTTTACTCTACTATTAGGTTCTGTTTTGTACCATGCTGTTTAGTTAATCCGTGGTCAAACGTAAGTTTTTTGAAAGTTGCATTCATTTTACCAATCTGAAACGAAACAATACATCATCCAAAGGGATGCAAAAAGAAAGTGTAAAAGTATAGTATCATCAAAATGTCAAAAAAAGCCAAATGACCAAAAATACCAAAAGACTAAAATATCCCATTATAAGCATCATCAAGGTGGCTTATGATTAGTAAAGAAAATGAGAGCTGCAACTGCTTGTGTAGCTAAGACCCTTGTTGGTATTGCATTGCCTATAAAACATCTTCTGTTTCTCTCTCCCCAAATGCTCCAATGCCATACAACTAATTGTTTGATTTGGAGCAAATTTAGTGCCCTATCGCCCTTCGCCTCCCATAGTGTATGAGTGATGGCATATGGTTGCATTTGCAATAAATGCAAGTAAGTAGACCAACCATTTATTGTATAAGGACACTGATAGAAAAGATGATCCCTTGTTTGCACTTCTCCCTTACATAAACTACAAGCTTCATCAACCATAATGCCCTTACATATCAATCATATTTTTGTATACAACTTGTCTTTCCTCATTAACCAGTTAAAGAAATTTATTTTCAATGGAAGTCTCGGTTTCCATAAGATGCAGCCCTCAACATCTTTAATACCAGACTCCTTCACAATATTATATATTGAATGCATAGAAAACATCCTAGACTTTGTCCATCACCACCAAATATGCTTATTTCCTTCACTGATTTGTATGTCTTTCATGTCCTCAAGAAATCTCTCTGTGGTTGTTTGGGAAATATTATTATTTACAACAACTGCCCAACCATTGAACGAACCATCTTCCCATCTAGCAAGTTCGGATAATGTGACATTTGAATGTTCGATTGATTTGAAAATTTCTTTGTCTATCTGCCATTTTTATATGATTGCGCCATGGCTCAAACCAAAATTTTATGTCAGCCCCATATCTAACTTCATAGTCTAGACTACAAATAAAAAACCCTCTTAGTTTTGTTATAGCATGCCATGTGTTAGACCATCCTGCAGTGCCCTTGTCCATATATCAATCTTTCCTTTTGAAGCATTTCCAACGTACAACCCTGGCCCATGTTGAAGAGCTTCCTGTGATTAGTTTCCGTAGCCAAGAGCCCAATCTAGCATCATTATGAACACGAATGTCTAGAACACTTAGTCCCTCATTTTCTCTTTTTATTGTGGCCACTTTCCAGTTCACAAGATTTAAAGTGCCTTTTTGCCCCTCATTCTTACCCCATAAGAAGCATCTTCTACGCTTGTCTATTTTCCTAATCACCCATTGGGGAATTTTAAAGACTGCTGAGAAGTAAGAGGGGATTGAGGATAGTACCGAGTTTACTAATATGAGTGCCTCCTTTAGATAGCAAGCGACCTTTCCACCCTGTCAGGTGATTGTCAATTTTAGTTATGATAGATCTCCAATCATCTTTCTTTAAATTACCATCTCTCAGAGGCAATCCCAAATACGTAATGGGGAAGGCACCTGCTAGGCATCCCAAAATCTCAGCAGATCTTTTGGAGATTACCTCTCTTCCTTGTAGATCAATGACAGTGGATTTATCAAGATTGATCTTTAAATGTAAGTTGAATTGAAATATTGTTTAATTACTGTGTATTTCGAATTACCAGTCCTGACTAATATATTCACTCACTTATTTGTTGCTTGCTTTATTTGATTATTGAAGTAGAAAATGTAATATGAAGGTAATATATAAATTTCATAGACTTCAAAATCTCTATCCTTTTAAGGCTATTTTTATGACACGGATGTGCCTTTTGTTAGACTGATTGAAATGTATTGAAAATGTCGGAAGTTTGGTTGTGGTGGATTACATTGAAGAAATTGTAGTTATAAAAAGTTTATATGGTAGCAAAGTGGTTTTATATTCTGGCAGTTTAGTATGAGACAGGAACGTCCAAGTTAATAACATTTGGCTAACTCACCTTTCACCTCTTAGACTGAGCACAACACTCAAAATGTATAATCCTTTTGTTGAATATATTCTTACAATGAAAATGGTATACACATGCAATTAATTATTCTTTTGTTATCCACAGACAATGTCTTATTTTTCCTTGCATATCTGTTGTGACCTGGTAATTTCATTGTGGGTGTTTTGCAGGCAATGCCTTTTTTTTTGTATTAGAGTCCAAAGCCCCACCTTTGCAAACAATCCATCTCTTTGTGCAAAATAATCCCTTTAGATTCTCATCATTTTGCATGAGTCATAGAACAATTTACAAGCATTGTCTCTAAATTTGATGAAATAGCGAATCCTTCAAAATATCTCCAGTATCTTGTTTCATGATTTCTTTCCTGTTTCTCTCTATGTTCTCATGATTTTCCCTTGCTGCTTCCCACTATATTTGAGAATGACCTGCACTGATAATAGTTCCCCTGGGTTTTTTTCTTTGCAATGCTTGGTTTAAGCCCACAAAAATTAACGATTATACCTTGCCAAGTATAGGAGATATTTTTTTGCCTCTCCTATTTTGTGTTATATGTTTTTACTTCCTTGTGTTTTAGTTTTCTGTTGTTTTCCTTTGTACATCCTACATCCTTTTGGATGATAGATTGTATCATTTCAGAATGGTGAAATGAATGCAATATTATCTTTCAAAAAAAAATATATTTTTGCTCCTCATTTATTACTTGAATAAAAGCTGATGATTTACATTAAGGAGGATCAAATGGGGGTACTGCAATTAGCCTATATACCACCTTTTTTTTGCATATTCCTTTTTGTTTAGTACGTAAAAAACAACGTGCTGTTTTTTTTTCCATCACTCATGGCTGTACATCGATTGTGGCATCTTATCAAAAAGCCTATATAATTTTCCAAGCCAAAAAAGTTGAGAAATAAGTAACATTTACTCCCTTACGATATCAATAAAGAAAAATATTACAGGTGGGATAGATGGTTTAAGGCATCATCTTGTCAAGGGATTGATATTTTGGACTGTCCAGTTATATTACTTTGTGGAGCCTCTACACCAGAACAATATAGATTTTTCACTTCCCCATGACTCAACTTCTAATGAAATTGTAAAAACTTTGGTCAATTACATTGTTCCTGTTTATTATGTTACCAAACAACAGTTTTCCTGAAACAAATATGTTTTCATTTCAAGGCAAGGGGGACTCTTACTGGGGAGATGAAAAAATATCTGAAGAAATGCCTTCTTGCAGTCGGATGTTTAACATTTTTCATCCATATGACCCAGTGGCGTACAGGTGTTTTTTAATTTCTGTGGCTCTCTTCTTTCAGTATTTTCCCCACACTTTTCTGCATTTGTCTAATGGCTATATAATGTTATAAAATAACTCTGAGCTCATACTGTTCTATGTTGTTTTCTTTGAAATGTAACACTCTTCTTGAAATGAGATGGCACAATATGTGAGTCTAAGCTCTGCTTTCATACAGAGTAGAACCACTTATCTGCAAAGAGTATATAAGCATGAGCCCTGCTCTGATTCCCTATCACAAGGGTGGGAAGAGACTGCATGTCGGGTTTCAGGTCATATTTTACTGAACAGCTATTGGAGTATGATAAAACTTTAAATTTCTTGCTTTGTAGACTTCTTTTTCCGATTACCTTACGTATTCCAATGTCCAATGCAGGAACTCACGGAAGACGTAGCTACACGTTCTCATGCCATTATGACTCAGTTAAATTCTTTCAGGGTACAGTACACAAGCGCTTGCATTTAGTTCCTTCTCACTAGTAAAAGCACTCTTGCTTTACTAATTGATTGGGTTGGTGTGCAAGTAATACAATTTTTCTTGCCCCTTTAGATTCAACTGGATTATTGAGCTAGTTGCTTGTTGGCCCAACTCAACTTGGTAGGTACCTAAGTAGGTACTAGGTTTTACACATCCAAACAATACATGACATTAGTTCTACTATATGTTATCTTCATTATGCACTAAAACAAATTTCATCCCCCATCTTTTTTTTCAGCTCCATAAGATGAGGTGTAGAAGATAGAAATATGAAAATTAAGGTTTTCCTGAACTTTGGAGAAGGGAACAAATAATTTCTTTGTACATTAATACTCTATGATAGGTCTGTTTATATGGACTATTTATACCCTCTGGTCAACTATTAAGAGATCTGAACCATATATTACAAAAAGCATATGACCCACATATTTGTGAGATTACATATAAGCCACATATAAATATATCTATATCAATAATATTCTCACATTTCCCCTCAAGTTGGTGCATGTGTATTATATGCACCAAGTTGACTGGTTATCACAAACTAGCTCCATATAATTGACTTTAGATAATTTTAATTTTTGAAGTAGTTGCTTTAACCAGAGGAGTTCCCATGCTGTAAGTATTATAGCTCTATATTCAGCCTCTATACTGAACCTTGTTACCTATGAAATTAGATTTCCTCTAATAAATACACAATATCTTGAAGTTCGTCTTCTATCACATTGTGATCTTGCCCAATCTATGTAACCCACAATGTTTGTATTGTCTCTATCTTTACCATACTGACCGAGAATGATATATTTGGTCTAGTTATGGTAAGGTAATTTAGTTTCCTAACTAATCTTTGATATCTATTAAGATCTGAGTAAAGTTCCTCTTGATCTGATATAAGTTTTTCATTCAGATCCATTGGGGTATCAAGTGGCTTGTAATTCACCATTCCTACATCATGTAGTAGATCTAAAGCATATTTCTTTTGAGATATAAATGTGCCTCCTATTTTAGATAAGGAAATATCGCGGCTAGCCCAACTCTTTAGTTTGAAAATATTTAGACAAATGCTGTTTTAAATCTTCGAACATATACTTTTATTGTATATTAATACTCTCTGGTAAGTCTGTTTATATGGACTATTTATAAGGAAACTAAACCCTCAGGTTACAACTATAAGATATCAGAACTACAAATTATATAAAAAAAATAGCCCACATATTTATGAGATTATATAAGCCATATATTAAATATATATATTAATAATATTCTAACAATATTACAATTTTTCTACAGGTGAACTTGACAAGCAAACTTAAATTAATAAAGGACAATGACACTAAAGGTAAGCCCCTTTTTTTTTCCCTGTAGGTATTTATTGATCTATACAAATGAAAAGTTGAAATCATAAACATTACATTATAGAAAATGTGGAAGAAGAAACAAAAGAAAGACCATATGGTTCCTTGATGCTGGAAAGGTTGACTGGTCGGGAAGATGGTAGAATAGACTATGCTCTCCAGGTGACCGGAATTTTCTTCTCTTAATCTTCTTTTAGGGTCCTTCCAAAATGTTTCGGTCTTCAACCTTGAAGGTCACTATTTCCATAATTTCATGACATCCTACATGGAGCCTTGTTTATTGAGGTTTCTCCTCTACAAGCTAACTGTCAGTGAAAGGACTGATGATGATTTTTTTTTCTTGCTGACCTTGTAGGAAGAAACATTCCAGTATCGTTACTTATCAGCCATAGCATCACATGGGTAAGTGTGGTAAATTTTTGCTTAATATAGTTACTGAATTAGACAACAAAGTGTGAAATTGCTGCTTTATTTGTCATGCTGCTTATTTTAGTTTTCGTCTGGCAGTAACAAATTTCTTCAAAATTTTCATCTTCTTTAATTTGGTTTTGCCTCTAGCAGTAACTACTGGCGAGACAATGACACGGCACTTTTTGTTCTCAATCACTTGTATCATGATATACCGGAAGAACTGCATGACGACGAAAATCCTGGATTGCCAGACAAGCCATGCAAAACTTCATAGCAAAAGTTTCATCCAAAATATAAGTCATGTTAATTTCATCGCTTATTTGATCTTTCTCTTCACAACAAAGAGCGGATTCAACCGTATGTATTGGCTTATTATTATAATTTATAGTCACCAAGTCAGGAGAACTCCTCGAGTCGCATGACGATTTGCTTCAGTTGAGAACGTTTTCTTTTCTTTTTTATCTTCGATGAAAAGGAAGTAAAAGAATTACTACAGTTGAAATTTTTGATGTGCCCTAACATTTGTTTCATAAGCATTTCATCAGTTTACCTCTCACAAACGTCTAAATCTGTGGAACTTGTCGGTGTATTGTGAAGCTTGGTTGATTCTTAAGTTCTAAATGGCAAATGCTGGATGGAGAGGCAAAGGAGTACCAGTTTGTGATGATTGCATCATGAACAATGAATCCATGATCATAAACAGTTGGTGATGAGATGAGTACGATCGCATGTAGTGTAGAAATTACTGCTAAAGGGCACTGCTGATGCTGAAGGGCAGGCACCGCAGGTTGTGATTGTGGGGTGGGTAGGTGGGAAATTGGAGAAGGTAAGAAGTGAAGAAAGTTAAGTTCTAATCACCATGTGTCTGCCTACTCCATGCAGCAGGTGTCACGCCTTTGGTAAGGGGGTGCGTCCCACCATGCAACAGACAAGCATTACTATGCATTCTACGGATCAATAGGAATAATACATCTATCTTCAACCAGGAACCTTAGGATGCCCACAATTTCAAGCTCATGTGATTGATTAAGCTCAAATCTTAGTACAAGAAAGGCAGTGGAGATCTAAGAATACTTATTAATTTTCTTAGTAATGCCATGTAACAGGCAAGTGTATTCCTGTTGGATGTACACCCTATTCTTAGGGGTGTGAACGATAAATGAACACTTTAAATAAAGATAAGGACGATGAAACTTCAAAATATTAGTGTAATGAATAGTAACCTTACAGTAATAATAATTAAAAATTAAAAAGATAGATAAAGACTAAATATAAGCTATTGAAGCAATGAGAGTGTTCATATGTGTGAAAGTACAAGCTATACTTTTTAAAAAAAATACTATATTTATTTCACCAATATAAGGATGTGAATAGAAAAATATATAACTTAAGAAGAAAGCAAAACATGGTAGAGCATTTAAATTAGGATAGTACCTTTCTTGATCATTTATCACCAAAGAATTTAAAGGGCCAAACTAAGTATAAAGGTCTAAGATGACTTATGTCATACTACTAGTTATTTAATTTTTATCAATTAATTGTTCTCACCTTCCTTTGCTACCCATCAAAAATATGAAATATTGTTTCCACTTACAATTATTGTAAATATAAATATTATCTATTTTTTATAAAGGATAATAATAAAATAAATGACTGTGAGTCTTGGAATTGCAGCAACTTAAATTTAACTCAAAAAAAACTTTTATTCTTTTATTTTTATTCACTTCACTTATGGCAATATCTTAATTTTCTATCTCTCTATATATATATTAGATCAGTGATGGTATAATTTAAAAAAAAAAAACTTAAAAAGACACTTTACTTGTATGTGCGACAGTATTACTTACACGTGTTAACAGGCTTCTCGGTCGCAAAGTAGAGATAAATAGTCATGAGGTGTCTCATTCTATCCCAACTGCGAAACCTAACCCTACCGCTCCGTGTTCCAGATAAATAAAGGAGGAGATCACCATTTCCCGTTTCCTTCCCGGTCGATCTCATCACTCCAACTTACCCTCGATCTATTTTCTTTTATCCAGTTTATTGAAAAGAAGCGACTGAACGTTGGAAGAAAGAAAGAAAAATTTTAATTCATTGTAAGGAAGCTGGAGGATTTCTTGAATTCCAGGAGATGCCTTTTCTGAGGTCCACTTTGGTATCCTGGCTAAACAGCAAGGTCGTTGATCCTTTCCTCCAAATCGTTCACAAGTGAGGAAACTCTTTCTTTATTTTTCTCTTTTTTTTTTGTGCTCGTTTGGATTCTGCGAACGATACTTTGATTTTTTTTCCTTTTCATTCTATATCTGTTGATGCATATCTATTACCTGTGTCCATCTTTTTCTTCCTTTGAATAAGGAATGCTAACGATGTCTTGTTGATTATTTTTCATCAAAAAAATAACTTGACTCTCCTCAGGGGTGCAGAACCTACGGAATTGGCGTTTTCTACTGCCCTCGGTTTGACCTTGGGGGTTTTTCCAATCTGTGGTATGCTGTGTTGTTCCTATTTTTTTTATTGATTTATGAGTAAAGATTTTATATGTGATGGTCCCGATTTTTTCAGAGGCAAGGTTAAACAATCTAACTTGTCTCAAAAAATAATACTCAAAACGATGTCGCTTATTATGCCATGCATCAGATAATTGAATTATACCTACTGAGTTCAGCCTTTGCATTTGCTTCCAAGTTTTCAGTTATCCTCTTTCTGGGCTTCAAGTTACGGTGATCAGATCAAGCCCTTTGCATTTATTATTTTCTCATATGTCCGAGCACTACCAAACAAACACATTTATCTCTTTTAACTGTATCTTATTTTCATAAACAGGGGTCACTGTACTTCTCTGTGCGTTGGCAATCGCTGTACTTGGACATCATTGTCATGCTCCCAGTGTAATGCTTGCCAACTTTATTGCTACTCCAGTTGAGCTAAGGTAAATTAATGGATTTTTCTTTCCTTTCAAGAAATAGTGAAGTCTTGATATGGTCCTACTATCATGTAAATATAAGATGTAACTGTATTCGTTTTGGAACTGAAGAATAGCAGAAAACTAACTTTAATGATAGAACATAGCATTTGAACTTGTCCCAAAAGAAAATTTTTGGGCAATGTTTTCGTATAACGTTGTTAATATTCTCACGCAGCACAAATAATTGGTTCAAACTGAAATTTAAGACAAAGCCGGCATTTGTTATTGTTGAATTTAGATCAGTAAATAGATTGATCCTTTTCAAATAAAAAATAAAAAGGCTCAGTTAGGTCGAGCAAACCCATCATAGAAGAACAACTCACCAAACTCTACAGGTACAAGATCCAATAAGGCTGATAAACAAGTGGAAGAAAATTACAAGATGGTGGCAATATTATGCTCAATCCTCATTAGATAATATTTTAGAGGTCTCTCCCATTCGCCACTGCTACATATCCTTACAATGACTTAGTTGGTCACCCCAGTTTTTTTTTTGAAACAATCCTTTTTATGTTCCAAGAATATACAATAGTACATGTTTATTGGCTTGCCCTCCTATATGCTTATGGTTTATTTCTCAATCTCCGACGTACTGTCTTTTCTGTGCTAAGAGTTATTATTGTAATCACCTTGCATGTGGAATGAAATTAGTTTGAATCACTAAAATTGCAATTACATAGCTATCTTTGTTCCTTATTCTGTATAAATCCTTTTAAATTTCTCATCGTGTTCTAACAACTAGACTTTTTTCAAGTCTGGTGATTCCATTCTTGCGCTTGGGAGAACTCCTCACAGGTGGTCGTCATTTGGCTTTGACATCTGATGCACTCAAGAAGGTGGTCACCGGACATGCCTCTCGAGAAGTGTTGGTCGCCATACTACATGCGGTTTGTAGCAACCTTAATCGTCAGATCTTGCTTACAGAGGATAACATATTGATTTTTATGCTTCTTTTAGGAGTGAAAATCCAAGTAATTGAATTGCATTCTTTAAAGAAATGTGTATAGGTGGTATTTTGTCAGTCACGGTATATCATATAGCAGTCAAGTTCAAGCTATCTAACTAGATATTGAATAAGTGACTCTTTTGTTGTCATTATGTGCTGTTGCAGTTCTCTGATTAGTCTTCTCCTCTGTAAAGATTTTTTCCAATGGCACTTTGTCTGCACATCTGTCTGTTTACCGTGAGTAACAGTTTCTTTCTTGATGTCAGAGAATTGTCAGTTTTGCGGCTAAGGATGTTTGTTGCTATAGCAATGCTCGTATATTTGTCTTGGCCAAAAAAAAAAATCATTGTTCCAGATCTTTTATATTTTATCCCTAGCGACAGTTTCTTTTGCTTCTCAAGAAGCAAACAATTAGAGTGGTAAGCTTAGATACTAAAGATTATGGGTGAGACCCCCTAAAAAAAAACAAAAAAAAAGATGAGAACAATTTCCTGGATCCCTCTTGCTGTCATATGTTTCCTTTTCTGATTTCTTTCTACCAGTACATGTTCTGATTTTTTCTTTTATGCGCCTGCTCCTAACAGTATATTGTGCTGATCTATTAATCAAGTAACATCATCTTATCCTCAGTTCTTTCACACTAGACCCGCCAGTGATGAACATAATTGTCTTTGGCTTGCAGTTGTTAGGCTGGACTGTGGCAGGTCCGATCATCCTTTTCTCCCTTTACATATTACTGACACCAGTTTGCAAGTACTTGGTCAAACATTTCATCCCTGCACATCCTTCTAGCCCGATGAAGACGGGGCATTACAACAAAAGATGGCAGATTCCCTCCTGAAGGGCTGCTTCCTTCTCAAAATACAAAATAATTGATACTGGGGCAGGCTGAGCTCAAAGCCAAGGTGAGGTGCTTCCTGATACAAGGTGTTCTTTTTCTCTTCTTTTTTTCCTTTTGGTTTTTCTCATTAAAAAAAAAGCAGTGTGGCACTTCTGGTTGGGGTGGATCCTTTCTTGTAATTATAGCTGGTGATGTCGTGGAAATTATCACCTGAACTTAGTATTGATTTCCGATAAATATGGTTTGGTTCAGGTTACATGAATACAAAAGCTAAAGCTTAATGCCAGACTACCTAAGCTTTGTTCAGTGTTCCCCTACTGACTGATCATGCTGAGTTTGTTATTCCCAAAACCTTCCACCTCATAATATAATGGAAGCATACAAGCCTTTTTAATTAAAACGGTAAATCTGTTTCTGGAGCAGCATCCTGTGAACCAGATTTGGAACAAATGTGCCAAGTCCAGGATGGGTTGTATTATTGTCTCAAATTGACAGATTGAAACCCAAAACAGGATATTTGAGGCAATGCCTTCTATGAGAAATGTCAGAAAGCGTACATGCCCTAAAAAGGGCTCATGCCTTTTCGAAACTAACCGCATGAGTTTTCCGAAAAGGTGGAGTATAAACATTAAAATATTTATTGCATCAATATATTGTGAGGTTAATGGCAAAGGACGCAATTCCTGCAGCACAAAAGGAAAAAAAAAAAGTGGGCTACCTGACTAGGTAAAGCAGACAGATTAAAACCCAACCATAATTCCTAAATTGCTGAGTGTTGAAAGAACATAAACCTCACCTTTCTAAACTAAATACATAATGCATCATCATTGCCAATGACTCTAAATTCCACAATAAAGTCTATCCTTTCCATCTATCTATTTGCGCACCTTTCCTATACAGTCTCCACAAGCAGTGCTCCCTCCCAGTTATATGATGTAGAATGACAGAGGATCTGCAACTATCACTATGGCAGTTGTGCAATCTGAAGCAAAATTTTGTGCAGCGACTGCGGCTTTGAGAAAAAGGGGCAATGGTCACTCCCTTTGATCTTGTATATCCCATGAGGAGGGTTCTCCCTGACTAGCTTCTCTTGGATGTCCGGCGAGAGCATGTGGTCATCCAGCGTCTGGATGAAGAAGCGCCGCACGCTGCCGTAGTTTTCAGGGGTAAGAGCAAGCTTCTCCATCATCGGCGCCAGTGGAATAGGCTTCATGGTCACTGAAGCCAAAGCAATGTCCTGCATGATCACGCACCATTAGTTTCAAAGAAAGAACTGGAAGCAAATGGTGTGACAGAGCATTTGTGTTTGAGCAGGATTCTTCACATAAGAACAGCTGTTGGTTATTGCAGGGTGTTTGAGCAGGATTCTTCA
Organism: Thalia dealbata; assembly: GCA_030544415.1. Lineage (NCBI taxonomy): Eukaryota > Viridiplantae > Streptophyta > Magnoliopsida > Zingiberales > Marantaceae > Thalia > Thalia dealbata. The sequence goes on along the minus strand of CM060454.1, from coordinate 30,936,487 downwards.
CATAAGAACAGCAGTTGGTTATTGCAGGTTCGCATGACTTTTAATAAGACATCTCTTAGGGGAGACAGAATGAAGTTGCAGAGAATTTACATGTTTAAAGAGGTTGTGATTCAACTCTAGATAATGGTTATCCAGAAATTATTGTCATTCATAGGAACATTTATAAATCAATATAACTCCAGAATGAGCACCCATGACACAAGAACATAGAACTGGATGAGTAATTAGTGTATATTTGTCTCTGTAAGTCAATCACTGGATGATTAATTAGTGTATATTTGTCTTTGTAAGTCAATCACTGGATGAGTAATTAGTGTATATTTGTCTCTGTAAGTCAATAATTAAAGAGAGGAACAAATAATGATAATTTTTCAGAGAGATTAGTTAGAGCTTTATCGTTTTTCCGATATACCGCGGAGCATTTCCATATACAAGAGCAATTTGCAACAGTAAAGTTTCAACATTGTGACTTGGGCAGCAACGTTGCAAATTGCAGAAACCAAGGATGTATATTTGCATAACAAGGTTCAAGAATCTGATCTCAGACTAATATTTCATTCTCCCATTTCAACATTAAATATTTGTAACTGTAATTAAGTTACTAAATTGCTAGGCAGCACCATCCTCTCTACATCGATCAACTGCAGCTTCCCAACTATTGTCTTCCACAATATCAACCTTAAAGACATGCATTCTTTTTGAACTCCTAGATGTGGCTTAACATATTGCAGAATCATTAATAGTTTTTTCCACTATTTTGAGGCCCGCTAATGAGTTATGGGTGGAAAACTCTACAGCATAAAGAAATTGGTATCATATTATGGCATCAGAAAACCAATACTTATTGAGGTATAGCAAGTAAAATCAACAACTCTTTAGACTCCATTTATATCTACAGTTTGCAGAAAAAAAATTTTCCTTATACATCTTCCAGTGCGCATTTTGTTTCAAAGAAGAGAAAGGTGATAGAAGTTTATTTTTGTAGTTTGTTCAGTTCAAAATTTCAAATCAAGCTGGTCTTCATGGTACTTTCTCCCAAACGTTATGTAAAAGTAAGTTTCATTTAATATGATCTAACAATGAAGAATTTTAGTTCAAAGGTGTCGAAAAGTCTAATAAACTAGAGATACATGATATATGCAGACTAGTAAAAAAAGTATTCCATTAAAATGAAAAGTAGAAGTAGAAGTGACGGCAATTATTCAAACCTTGTGAGGACTCTGGCTGAAATAAAGACCCGTGATTTGTTGTTTGTCAAACATGAGACCAGTTGGAGGTTTGTCTTTTCCATTTCCATAAACTAGAAACTGTGACTCTTTCAAGAAAACATCAGCAGATGCTAGCTGCAAAGATACATGATATGAGTAAGCATACTGAACAAGAGAAAGGATACTACATTACAGTATAAAATGATATAAAACAACTAATTGCAATAAGTTTGAGGAAATTTTCTCAGTCCAAAACCAATATCTCAATCTAAGCAAACCATTGCAACAGCTATATAAGTTTGCAAAACTTTCATGCGGCATGAAAGAAAATATTTTAAACTCAGCCCTACAGTAGCATGCTAATGGACAGAGATCTTAGCCTGGAAAGTGATACATACTTCCGCTGATAACACATCAAAAGGTTTCTGCCCGTCTGATACCATTGTTGCACTAACAAACACTGCTTTTGATATCTTTTTGGGATAAGATTCCATAGCATGAGATATGCTAGCCCCACCACAACTGTGGCCGACTAATATGACCTGTTGCAACATGGGGAAAGCTATAAGAAAATTTCAGTAAACTATAGCTAACAAAACAAAATTCATGCAAGTTTCTCTTTCACCTTTTCATCATCAGGAAGGTTGTGAAGAAAATCAATTAGAGGTTTCGAGTAATCTGCTAAGGTTGTTATGCTGTTTGGATCAGTGCAATCCATCCCAGAACCTCTGAGGTCCAAAGCAATAGGAGAAATTCCTGCCTCCTCCAAAAAAGTGATGGTCTTGTACCAACACCAAGCTCCAAATCCTTCTCCATGGATTAGCACAATTTTCTTTGTCTCAAGATTCTCAAGAAAAACTGGATTCTGAGATACATCTTTAAAAACTACATTAGAATTTACCCCTCATGAACACAGTTATTCAGTATCTTGAGAATAGCAACATCTACCAAAACTTTTACTAGATCTTCTATAAATGAAAAAAGTAAACATTCAATTAACGAAAATTATCCTATATCTGAGCAGTGAATAGAAATGAACTTCCAATCTTTTCGGACAACTAAAAGTTTAAACTCCTCTAAGTAGGATAATACAACTTGCAACCAAAAAAAAGGTTAATACAGTGTGAGACATATTCTGACTTTAAAAAATATAGCTATCCGTGATGGTAAGCCTTCAAGTTTCTTATAATGCCTAAACATCAGCGTCCCATCAAACTGAAACCTGCAATCAGCTTTATATGTGCATGGTTATTGTGTTTCATTATAAGTATGAGGACAGCATTCATGAAGTATGAGAAAGTCATGGCATCAAGCTACTAGCCATTCACGAACTACAAAGTTTAGCTCCAACAAAGGATAAAAAAGGGAGAAGGCAGATTGAGATGATATGGGCACATCAAAAGGATCGATGTAGATACCGTGGTTAGATGTGATGGACTTATTTGAGAAATAATGAGAGGATGGCTAGAGAACATCCTAAGAATACTTTATACGAAACATGAATGTGATTTATATGCTGCTGGAAAAGATATATGCAACCAGCTCCAGATGGTTGGGACTATACAACTTGTTATTGTTGCTGTTATTCAGCTTTTTTAGGAGAAGATGTCAAAGAATTGGTCTTTTTCAATAATACATGATCAAATGCTTGGGAGGTTACAAACTCAAGAAAAGCTATTTATATTGTTAATGGTCTATTTATATTACAAACCTAGCATTATTTCAGTTGAAGAAAGTCTGACCAAAGAGTTCCTTCCTACTATCTATTACTAAACAGGATTCTGGTCCATATAACTAAGAAGAAGAAAAAATTGAAAGAGTTCAAAGCAAATGTCACAATGGCTAGAAGTACAATAGGCCAGGACAAAGGTGTTCACATGAATGTGTCTATGTTCTAATATATAACTATATCATGTATCAAAACCACAGAGACAAACCATGCTGAAGCTTGAGATATGATGAGAGATGAAAGGTAGGAATCATTGTTTCATGAATTTAATTCTTAGCATAAAGGAAAAAAAAAAAGATATTTTAACGGTTAGATTGGAACACCAATAACATTTTGTTCTCAATGTCCTCCACATGCGGATTCAGGATAATTAAGCTATAACTACGACAGCCCTCTTCCAATTTTCTAGATTCAATGTCCTTTACTTTCTTTTTTGACGAACCAAAATATTTAATATCTGACAATAAAATACTAATTTATGAGCATATAAAGAAAAAAAAGGTCTTCGCACAATTAAGGTTGTTATGGTGTGAATATGGCGATTAGTGTATCAGTTACGTGACTGATACTTTTCAAAAAAGTTACATAAACTAATGATGATGCATTAAGCACATTTGAAGGAAAGCTATCATATACTGCCTTTTGTAGACATCATACACAATTTTCCTTATGTGTATTTATAAGGATCCTGTGCTTATATAGCTTGCTTAACCATTATTGAGTACATGATAAGCTGAGCGATTCAACGAGTGGCCAATTGTATTGACATGACACTTGATTACACATTTTCTGAAATAGAAACTTGCAAGTGTAATCACTTCTTTATTAAATAAATAAAAGATGGCAGTTGTGCCTGTAAACACGATAAAAGGACCGCTACATGAGGCTATAGATGAGCTACCGTGCATCTATGTAGATTGATGACGAGGGATGCCTTGACCACCACTAATTAACGTTACTTTGAAAAACAAGAAAAAAAAATCTATATTAAAATTTTCCACACCAAAGTCAAACCAAAAAGGAAACTTTTCTTGGCATTAAAGCTCACCGGTCATCTTTTTTGCTCGGCAGATGGAACTGCCATGAAGAAAAAGAAGAAGAAACAGAAGAAACCAACTCAATTAGCATAACATGATCGAAGTTCAAAGATCTGACTTCGTTCTCCCATTGGAAATTGTAGAATTATAGGCATTATTTCCTTTATTTGTCGCTCCAGATCACTTAGAGAATAAATGAACGGGAAAACACATGAGATTCTGAGCGTGAAGTAAAAGATTACGAGTACATTACCATTTTTCCGTTAGTAATTGAATCAGGGAGGTCCCGCCGCCGGGAGCTCGTTGACCCAATCCTCCGGGACATGGAGCCTTCGAAACGCTGGGACAACTGGTGCTGCTGAATCGCCATCGCCAACGCCTGGCGGTGCAGCAGTTCCTCCTCAGATGCTGACATCTTCTTCTGCGACTTCGACTTGGTGCTCCGCCGGCTCCGCGAGCCGACATCCCCTCTCGCTCCCTTCTTGGGCATACAGTCGAACGCATTACCCATCGAAGCTTCGAAGCAGACAGTTAACGAGTCCGAAATCTCAAGCTAAGAACAAAATCACCGAACCAAAATGGATCCGCAGCAGGCACGGATACAACCTCAAGTTGGTTTAAATAAAAAAAAAACTCGTTTAACAGATTTCGCAGCAGCAACGATGAGGAGGGATCTCGAGCGGATTCCTGACATAGCAAGCAGGCAGCCGAAGGTCTACGCATAAAAGGAAACACCCAGACGACGAAAACAAAAAAATCGATCAACTAAACTGGACCGAACATCAGATCTTGAACCCGTAACGACAGAAGAACTGACCAAATGATGCTGGAGCTTCGGAGCATCGATCTGGCGGTACTACGGCCAAAGATCCCCCATCTTTCGAGCCAGGAACAAATGCCTCTCAGCGCCGACTTCCGGCGGCAAAACATCTCATCTTTAGGTCTGAAAAAGAAGCGTCGGCGAGGGGAGAGAGGAGGAGGATTTGAAAAGATAATGGAAACAAGAGCAGAGGATTAGAAGGATTCGCATGTAGCTTTAGGGGCATCCTTTGTCTCCATTTCCTTTTGCGGATGGAATCTCCTTTTTGGAGAGGAAGGAAGGAAGGGGGCAAACATGTGCTGCTGCGCTGACAAGTCTCGCTTGATAAAATGGCTTCTTGTACCGAAAGAGTCAAAAGAAGATGTTGCAGGCACGGTCAGGTCGTCGGCGAGATGATTTGATTTGATCGCTCGACAGAAGCTGTTAGCTTTCTCTTTTTTTTCCATCAACGGAACAGAAAGATGAGGGAGGAGAAGCCGGAGTCGATCGATCGCCCCATGGTCGTAAATGGCAGGCATCTGAAGAATTCGTTTTGCTAAAAGCAATAAATAATTTGGTCTCCCCCCTCTTTTCCTTTCCAAATCGTCGCAATTTTTTTTCGAAAAAAAATAAAATCTGCAGAGTAACGAAGGATGGTGGGAGTAGTTTTCGAACAGAAAGTGAAGTTGTCGTTTTGTTGGCTTTGTTTGTTTGACGTCCAAATATTTTGCTTTGTTTATAAATAATTTTTCTCATATATTTGATGCGCAGTTATAAGATCGACTAAATTTAAATTCCAGTCCTCAGAATTGGAGACAGAACGCGTAAAAACTACTAACGGAGCACATGAATAAATAATCTAAGGCAATTAATTCAGCACGTGCCACTATCGGGGCACATGAGAGAGATCATCTTTCTCAAAATAAAAATAAAAAATTGAATGAATGTTAAAACCCTCCGTCGTCAGATTAGATAAATTATAATCGCCTGTAATAAATTTTTAAGATAAGTTATACCTCCTGCTTTAGATGAAAACCGAACTGAATACTAAATTTAAAGAAATATTAATGAGTTTATAAAATAAAAAATATATGGTGGAAATATTTTATCTACGAAAGATAATTAAACGCACTTATATTTTAAAAAGAATCCGATTCCCATGCATGCACGTATGCATAAATTTGGTCGTGTATGAATTTTCTAATAGTGATCTAGAGTTTGATGATTCCTTATCGTATGGGTGGGGGATAAAGACAGGAAAGAGAGGGGGGAACGCCAACCCAGAAAGAGAACAAACACCACAATTTGATCATCATCGTCGTCATCAAATTCCATCTCCATGTGCGTTGTTTACCACGGCAATAATAATAATAATTATCATGACACTCAACTAGGTGGATAGAGTTATACAGCTAGCAGGAAGGTGCATTCACTGTGCACAATTTAAGTATAATTAATTTGCTTCATCATTTTATGCATTCTGACAGCAACATATTCCAAATGATTTATTTATCTATCATTTATGAGATTTGTTTACTTGGTTGAGGACAGTTATTGCATGGCTCTCAAAAAAAATAAAAAAGGTTATTTTAATAATTAGATTTTTTTTTTTTGCCCAGATAAGGTAGGAGTTTGTTTTAAAAATATCATCCACAGAAGGTGATTCAGAAAAGAAAGAAGGAATTTTTTCACCTTACGATCAAGTAAATTCCTGAGACTGATGCATTTAGTTCAATTCATTAGTTCCTCCTATAAATCATGCAAGCAACATGATTTAAGTTGTGTAAAGCAAATGAAGCAGAATAAAGATAACTCAGCAGGTGTTAATAATCAAATCAGGATCCATAGGCATAACGGCCAATTACAAAGTAATCAGTAATAGATTTCTCTTATCCTTTGTTCAGTGAGAAATGAGCATTTGTCCTGCTTCAATAAGGTAAACTGAAGACAAAGAAGGATAACCTACGGTGAATGGCTTTTAACAATCCAAAATGAATAAGGCCATAGGGGCCATACGCATATATTCATAGGAAAAAGTTGGATTTCCTTCGAAATGATATAACTTTAATTAAAACTTTTAGTCCCTGAGCCTCCCTAAAATCCTTTATATATCTTCTTTAGACGATACCGACATCTGACTATTAATTAGAATGTGTTTTGCTTCCTCTCGGCGCACATTGGCATCTAACTTTATGGTTTGTTTTCTTTAATTAATCATACTTTTGTGCTATTGTTATAACTTTGCACTAAAAATGGATATAAACGCGTCTAATGGCAGCAAATCCTGCAACAGGGACGGTACTTTATAACTGCTGCCTCTCGGAGCCTGGCAATGGCTTGCGGTTGCGCTGCCGAGTAACCACAGAGCTTGGAAGACGCAAAAGCGGCCGACGGAGAGGAGGCGGGAGGAAGATGAGGGAGGACGCCTTTAAATAGCTCGTCGTCGTTGTAGGAAAACAATGCAAAGAAACAGTAAAACTCAGAAGTAGAAAGCAACAACCAGAGCACCTCCCATGTTTTCCATTTCAGCATTAAAAAGAGAATTGTACATAGCAGTAACTGTCCACTAACTGCTTAATACAATACGTGTAAATTAAAGTATACTATGTTAATAATAATGTAATTTTAAACAAGCTTAAGTCTTCAATCTCCATCCTAAGCTTGTTTCTTGTTCTTGAGCTGTTGAAGACCCAACAAAGTTCTGAACTCAATGAACTTTTGTCTACCCAACGCCTTGGTGAAAATGTCAGCTCTTTATTCACAAGTGCTGACATAAACGATCTCAACTTGATCCTTTTCAACACATTCACGAACAAAGTGATAACGTGTATCAATGTGCTTAGACCGACTATGATACACGGGGTTCTTACTTAATGCGATGGCTAACATATTATCTACTAACAATGGAACCTTTTGCACTGGTTCCCCAAGCAAATCAGATAAGAACCGAGCCAGCCATATCCCTTGACAAGCAGCGTTTGTCAATGCAATATACTCTGCTTCACAAGAACTTAGAGCCTTAATTTTTTGTTTTGATGACACCCAGCTTATAAGATTGTTTCCAAGCAAGAAAACCATTCCACTTGTGCTCTTTCTGTCTTCATTACAGCCGGCATGATCACTGTCGCTATAGCCCTTCAATGTACATTGAATTTGATCTCCCCTTTGATAGACAAGTCCATAATCCATTGTTCCTTTTAAGTACCGCAACACCCTCTTTGCTGCATTTAGGTGTTCAGTGTTTGGTGTCTCCATAAACCTGCTAAGAACTCTAATAGAATATATTAGATCAGGTCTAGTATGAGTTAGATATCTCAAACTCCCTATCAACCTTCTATATTCAGTTTTGTTCACAGCTGATATATTTCCACCTTGCTGAAATTGTAGCCTCTCCTCCATAGGAGTATGTGCATGATTTGCATGCAACATGCCAAATTCATTTAAGATCTTCTGTGCATATAAAGGCTGCCCCAAGGTTATCCTGCAATCAGACTGTTGAATCTCCATTCCAAGATAAAAATGTAATAAGCCTAGATCAGTCATTTGGAACTCTTGCTTCATCTGGTTCTTGAAAATTTGAATCTGATGTACATTGGTGCCAGTGATCAGCAGATCATCCACATACACACCAACAACCAGGTGCTGACTACTTATCACCTTAGTATAGATAGCAGGCTCTTGTGAATTCTTACTGAAACCAAGTGCTAATAAAGATCTATCAAGTTTCAAATTCCAAGCTCTTGGAGCTTGTTTAAGACCATACAATGTCTTTTTCAATCTTAGAACTTTTCCTTCCTTACCTCTTAAGACAAAACCTTTAGGTTGCTGTACATAGACTTATTCTTCAAGAATACTATTGAGAAAAGCTGACTTTACATCCATCTGATGTATTTGCCAACTTCTTTGTGCAGCAACAGCAATGATCAGCCTAATAGATTCAAGTCTTGCTACTGGTGCAAAGACTTCTTCATAATTGATTCCTTCTTGTTGCATATAGTCTTTTGCAACAAGTCTAGCTTTGTGTTTAATTTCCTCTCCTTGAGTATTCCTTTTCAACTTAAATACTCATTTCAGACCAATTGCATTGTGATCTGATGGAAGATCAGATAGTATCCATGTTTGATTCTTGACTATTTGTTTGTACTCCTCTTTCATGGCTTTCCTCCATGCTTCAACCTGCACTGCCTCTTTGAAGCTTGACGGTTCACTATCTAGAACCTGTGAAAACAACACCTGATCAGTAGGTTCATACATTTGATCAGTGAGAGCACTTACTTCATTGGTAGCTCTATAAATGCTACTCAATGCACGAGTTTTTTTGGGTATCTCAAAAGAGTCATCTATATTACTTCCTCCACAAGTGAATTGGTGAGGAGAATCTAGAAAGAATGGTATAGGATCTGATCTAAGTGCACCAGAAGAAGATTGCCCAACTGAATCATTCTGTACACTAGACATGCAAAACAGGCAGGGCCGCCCACGGGCGGCCCGCACCCGGCACGAACCGAGTCATGCCAGGCATGGCCCGATGAATAGTCGGGTCGTGCCAGGCATGGCCAGATGAATAGTCGGGTCGTGCTTACCACATCCCGCTCCATACATGTGCTCATGTCAGGCTGCACCTCCGCAGCCCGCAGCCCGCAGCACGAGCACGGCACGAGCACGTCCGGGCCCGTGTTGAAGCACGAGCACGACTGGGAACAGTAGAAGCCCTAAGGGGAGGAGGAGGCGGAGGCGAGGGAGCCGGAGAGGCTGAGGAACACGCCGGTCGCCGCGTGAAGGTCGAGGGGCGAGCAGACTCTGTCGCCGGCGAGAAGAGAAGGGTTTACCCTGCGGTTGAGGAGAAGAGAAGGGTTTGCCCTGCGACAGGCAACAGCTTTTGCGAGGGCAAACCCTTTTGCAGGGCAACAGCAGAGCAGGCGAGGACCGAGGAGGAGGCGAGGAGCATTTTATTTTATTATTTATTTAATTTGCACCTGTTGCAACGATATAAAGCTTTCAATTTATGATAAAAATCGCATGCAAAACGTCAAACATCATTTCCTATTAATTTATACTAATTTAAACCTAAAATAATATTATTAAATACCTTCAAAATCTCTATAAATATTAAATACTCTTCAAATCTTTCTCTCTACGTCAAGTATCAACGTGCAGTTCTGCATAAGCTCTGTGGCCTCTCTCTCATCCTTTTCTATCAACTGCAAAAAGCAAAAGCACCTCTCTCTTTGTGTGGCACCTCTCTCTTTGTGGCAGACCTCTCTCTCTCTTACTTTTTTATTTTCTTCATTGCATTTTTTTTTCTTCTTCTGCTGCAGACTCGGTTGGCTTTATTTTTTCCACCCTTGTCGCCGCCTCCGTCGAGCCCTAAACGACCACCTACAAATCGCGAGGGCTCGACGGAGGCGGCGACAAGGGCAGAGGTCGGTCGGGCAAGGGCGAGGGAGGACGCGAGGGTGAGCCAGTAGACGCGACGGAGGTCGACCACCTTCTACAACCCGCGATGGAGAATTGAGATGTCAGTCAATCACCTTCCACAATCAGCCGGAGGCGGAGCTCGGAGGCCCAGCGGAGGTGGTGGGCGCGAGCGGAAGGGCAGCCGGAGGCGAAGCTCGAAGGCCCAGTGGAGGTGGTGGGCGCGAGCGGAATGGCAGCCGGAGGCGGAGCTCGGAGCTCGGAGGCCCAGCGGACGGACGGACGGTGGAGCTGCCGTGAGTCTCTCCTTTTTCACCATCTGCATTTTTTTTGCCTCTCTGGCTCTCCCTTCATCTTCTTTCCTTCATATTCTTCATCACGGGGCACTGGAGCAGGAGCAGCCGCTATTAGGAAATAAGCTTATTTAGGAAACAAGTATTTTGATTTAAACTTTGCATGGTTAGTTTATAATTTCCTTTTCTGCATTGTAAGAGAATATGAAAGCACTTCCAAATTCTCTCCTTTGTTTTTCCAATTCTGCTTTTGTAATATGCTATATTATTGTAATAGATGTGAGGGATAGCAATAAGCCACCCTACACGATTTTTCCTCTTCCACTTCAGAATTGTCGTGAGTCTTTTATTTGCATTGCTTCTCTTCCAACAATTGGTATCAGAGCAGGTTCGCTCGGGTGACGCTGAAGAAGATGTCGATGCAGACGCCGGTGTCATGGAAGAAAGCGGTCGTTGGCACGTCCGGAGATGCGATGCTCAGAACCTCCTCAGCAGTAGGAGGGAGTCATCAAGCAGGACCCTTGCCAACGAAGGGAGGCAACTACGCGATGTGGGTTGTGCGTATGGAGTCGTTCCTTGATGCGCAAGGAGCGTGGGAAGCAATCGAGCCAGAAGGTGATGCTGTGCAGGTAGACCGAAAGAGAGACAATGTAGCTCGGTCAATTCTTCATCAATCTTTGAGTGATGACGTCCTTGCTCTTGTTGCTGACAAAAAGACAACAAAAGAGACTTTGGACACTTTGAAGAATCTCCATATAGGAGATGAAAAATTCAGAAACGCAAGAAGTAGTCATTTACGTGGTGAATTCGAGAAGTTGAAGATGAAGAACTCTGACTCAGTAGACGATTATGTTGGCAGGCTTTCTTCGGTTGTATCTGAGATGAGAAACCTTGGTTTGGAGATTAAGGAGCAATTAGTTGTGGAGAAATTCCTTCGGTCTATTCCTTCCAAATTTTATTCTATTGCATGTAATCTCGAACACTTTGGTGATCTAACCACTATGACTGTGGATCATGTAGTAGGGGCATTGAAGAGTTTTGAAGAAAGAATTGCACCTTCCCAACAAGAGGAGGAGAACCAACTATATTGGTCTCGTGCAGATGCAGAGACAAAGCACCGTAGGGATCCTCCAAGCAATTGGCATGGTAAAGGTCAAGGAAGAGCAAGAGGTTTTGCTCAAGGGAGAGGAAGGTACGGTGGACGTTCACATGGCCGCAGCGATGGAGATTGGGACGATTCATCTCCAAAGCATGAGAAGAGAAAAGATAAATCTCACATCAGATGTTTCAAGTGTCTTCGCTATGGACATTATGCCTCAGAGTGTGAGAAGGAGGAGAAGGTGTACCTGGCTGAAACCAGTGAGAAGGAAGAGGATCATCAAGTTCATCAAGTTCTGCTTGTTGCAGAAATAGAAATTGAAGAAGAAGATAATTTTTTTGAAGAATTTATCTTGCAGGAACCCCATCCGATGGAGATTGCACTTTCTGCAATAGTCCGGGAGGAGAAGCCGACTTCACGAAGGGTTCGTGAGCAGAAGCCGGTGTTCGCGAGCAAGATGGCTGCTAAGGTGTTCGGCGAGGACGAGCCAGTCACGCTCGTGTGCGAGCGCAGTTAAGTCGGAGACCTCGTCGATGGGAACCTTGCAGAGGACATCAGACGAAACGCAGCGGGAGTCCCTCTCCAGAAGGTGGTCAAGGCGATGGCCAGAGAAATTGCGGGAGAGCAGGTCGTGGACGAAGCTCATCCCGAAGAAGCAGAGGCGGAGGCGAAAACAGAGTTAGCAGCCTCCCACTCCGTGGCGATGTAGAGGATGATGAAGAATCTGATCGATGTGGAGGATGAAGCTGCTGTGTTCGAATTCCAGAAGCAAGTGGAGGACGAGGTTGCTGCACTGCAAGAGACGGTGGCGAGTCAAAAGGAGATGATCCAGGAGCTATGCGCGGAGCTCGAGGAGGAGCGCAGCGCCGCCGCATCGACCGCCAGCGAGACCATGTCGATGATCCTCCGCCTGCAATGGGAGAAGGCGGAGCTACAGATGGAGGCGCGACAGTTCAAGCGGTTCGCTGATGAGAAGATGGAGCACGACTTGCAGGAGCTGCCTGACCTCGAGGACCTTCTGTTCAAGCACGAGGAGGTCGTCTTTTTCAGTGATGGGAATGCCTTCAACATCGCGAGCGTGAAGTTGGAGAAGATTCAGTCAACACCTTATTTTAATAATTTTGAGGAAGTTAAAGCACGGGAGATCGAGCAGGATTTGGCCCGAGAGGATCTCAGCGGATTGGAGCGCCAAGTTGATGCGCGAGCGGTGGCGAGGAAGGCTACTGTGCTGGGAATCGTTCGCAGCGAGCGGGAGAGTTTCTGCCAGCAACAGGGAAGCAGCGGTGACGATGGTGGCGATGGCGTTCTGGAAAACATTGAGGAAGAAAACAGAAAGTCCTCTGTTTTCCTTCGTGGTGTGAGAACCGAACTCACTTCGTCTATGAAGGCGAAAGCGGCTCGATCGACATCTTCCACGGCTGTTTCGTTCATGACGGTGCTTGAGACAAACATATCTGCCATGAAGATCATCAGAAAAAGGGAAGATTCGTCCTCCACCGATGTGCAAGCTCTCAAGGCAGCGGCCGAGGCGGAGGAGAAGAAGGTCGCCGCAGAGGAGGCCGCAAAAACAGCTAGTGTTCTCCAAGCCGTCTCCTTGGAGGAGAGTATCATCGTGGCTGAGCTTGAGGATCCTGAGAAGAAGGTGCTCGAGGAGCTCAAGTAGTTCGTCTAGACTGCTCTTGCTAATAACGAGTTTAGCCTACCACCGGCGGCACCCGCTAAGGAGTTTTCACCCAAAGGGGAGGAGGCCAGTTTTGAGGGCAAATCTGCTGCTGTCACGGCGCCACCAGCCAAGGTGGACGAGGCCAATGCTGAAGGTGAAGTCGTTGCTGCCATGGTGGGAGAGGTCGCAAAGTCTAAGGTGGAGGAAGAAACCTATGATGCAAAAGATAGGGTAAAGGCATTCATCGACATCGTTGATGATAACGTGGAGTTGAAACTCTTGGAGTCTGGGGAGGAGCTGAGTAAGTTCGTGAGGAGCATCGTGAACATAGCGAACACCCAGAAAAAGTGCAAAAATCACATCATAAAGATGATGGTTCTGATAGGGGAACTGATGCACATCAGAGGTGAGGAGATCCCTTCCAATTCATATGTGGAGTTCGACCAAGACATGAAATCATTTTTTGATGGATCGGACTCTGAGATGTCGGAAGCTAACTTAGGTGATGGTGATGACTGGGTGCAATTGGACAAGAAGGTCAAGAGGTGCAAGTTCCGAATACATTTAATAACAAGCTTAGGAGGGAGAATGTTAGGAAATAAGCTTGTTTAGGAAATAAGTATTTTGATTTAAACTTTGCATGGTTAGTTTATAATTTCCTTTTCTGTATTGTAAGAGAATATGGAAGCACTTCCAAATTCTCTCCTTTGTTTTTCCAATTCTGCTTTTGTAATATGCTATATTATTGTAATAGATGTGAGGGATAGCAATAAGCCACCCTACACGATTTTTCCTCTTCCACTTCAGAATTGTCGTGAGTCTTCTATTTGCATTGCTTCTCTTCCAACAGCCGCCAGCCGCCCGTGCCCGGGTGCGACACGATCTGGTTCCGGCACAGGAGCGGCTCGGCACGATCCGGCATAGCTCGTGTTGTGCCAGATTTGGCCCGGCACGCTTATGGCCTTGCTTCGTGCCGTGCCTAGTGGAGGCAACGCACGATTCGTTCGTGCCGAGATCGTGCCATGCTCAGTCCGACACGCTCTAAGAGCGGACCATGCTCGGGTCGGCCCGAGCACGACCTGTTTGCACGTCTACTACACACCATTTTGTACTCTAGAAACATGTTGATTTGGATGTTGAAACAAGGATGTATCAGGACTGTGCATACTATGTTCAGAAGGAGTGCTAACTTTTTCATCTGAACCATTGGAAGTAACATGCGAAACAATGTTATTAGTATCAACATGAGTATCAGAATTAAACGAGGACTGCTGCTGAAACTGATTGACACCAGAAGTATGTTTAGTGATCTGATACTGTTCACCGTGCTAATCTGGTTTAACATCTTCTTCAACAATGCAATCCCTGCTTACAATTATGGTTTTAGTCTCTGGATCAAAGAACCTATAAGCCTTAGATCCACATTCATAACCAACGAAAACAACTTTCTTACTCCTATCAGCTAGCTTGTTTAAATGTGTACCAAGTATTTTCACATGTGATTGGCAACCAAACACTCTCAAATGTGATATGTTTGGTTTCCGGTCAGTCCACCTTTCATATGGAGTCACGTTGTTTAGACTTCTCGAGAAGGATCTGTTTAACAGGTACACAGCTGCATTCACAGCTTCTCCCTAGAGGACTAACGACACATTTATTATCTTTAATAAGGATCTAGTCATGGACATCACTGTCCTGTTCCTCCTCTCCACAATCCCATTTTGCTATGGAGTATAGGGAGCTGTTAAAAACCTCTTGATACCCTGCTGATAACAGAACATACTAAATTCTTTTGAATTAAACTATCCTCATCTATCTGATCTGAAAGCTTTAATTTGTTCACCACTTTCAGATTCAGCTATGATTTTAAATTTCTTAAAAACCTCAAATGTATCATATTTATATTTCAGCATGAATACCCACATGTATCTTGAAAAATCATCAATAATAAGAAGAAAATAGTTGCTCCCTCCTAATGATGAAGGAACAATCGAACCACACAAGTCCCCATGTATCAATTCTAACACTTTCTTAGCTCTAAATATTGATGAATCAGGAAATGAAGATCTGACCAATTTTGTTACAACACATTCTTGACATGTTTCCTTAGTCAAAGTAATTTTAGGAAACCCTTTAACTAAGTACTTATCAGACATGGTCTTTAGAGATTGATAATTCAAATGTCCATATCTTTGATGTCAAGGTCTACTGTTAATCTCAGTAGTTGTCAACAGATAATAATCAGAAATATTAAGTTTCATCAGATACATTCTGTTTGCAGCTCTTTCCACCAAAATTAATTGCTTGTCATGTTTATCAGTAACACACATCATATCATTTCTTATAACAATTGTATAACCCAACTCATCTGATTGTCCAATGCTCAATATATTTGACTTCAATGAAGGAATATACAAAACATTTATTATAAGACTAGTGTTACCTGCTTCTCCTGAAAAATAAATTGAGCCTTTTCCAGCAATGCTAGCAAAAGTGTCATCACCAAACTTCACATTTCCATCCACAGACTCATCCATAGTATGAAAATAGTCTTTCTTCCCTGTCATATGACTTGTGGCACCAGTATCCAAGTACCAAAAATCAAACACATTAGCTTCTGAAAATCGTACCTTGTAAGAGTAATTCAGAACTTTTCTTCTCCTCTTCTACGGCCATCAGAACCATATGATTTGACAAGACTTCTTGCTGTGTTTTATCAGTACTCTGCTCAGCTAAATAAATTATTTCTTCCTTTATACATTCAAATTTAAAATAGTTGAGACTCTTGTAATTAAAACATCTGATTTTAGACTTATCTCGTTTTGGCTTCTCTTGATACATTGTGGTGCTACTGTTGGCTCCTCCATCAGTATACCTTCCAACATATCCTCTGCCACATCCACGAGTCCTGCATCTGAAATTGCTATGGAATCCACGTCCACGGCCACGAAAATTTCCATAATTCCTTCGAGACTTTGCTTCCCATTCAGCCCGGGTGAGCAAAACCTGGTTTTCAATTGATGGCAAGGAAGATTGGAGTCTCACTTCAAAAGTTTTAAGAGCACTCACCACATAATCCACTGTCATAGTCGAAATGTCTCCAAATTACTCCAAATTACAAGCTATTGGATCAAACTTGGAGGGAACTGATCGAAGAAGCTTCTCCACTATGCGTTGCTCCTTCACTTTTTGCCCATTATTTCTCATGGTGGTAACAATTGAAAAAAGACGATTGATAAATTCATCAACTGTTTCAGAATTAGACATGTGAAGTTTTTTGAACTCACTACGAAGTTGATTCATTCTTACATTCTGAAATTTTTCATTGCCTCCATGGATGCTCTTCAGCGCATCCCATACTTCCTTTGCTGATCTCTTATCAGCAACGAGGATCAACAATTCATCACTCAAAGCTTGATGAATGAAGGACAAGACTATGTCATCCTTACGCTTGTCCACTGGTTGATCATCTTCATCCACGGGTTCAATGACTTCCCAAACACCTTGCGCTTTTAAGAATGAGCGAATTCTAATTGCTCACATGACAAAGTTTCCTCCTTTTTGCAACATCGAACAGAAGCCAAGACTGCCTCTGCCGCTACTTGTCGAGACCTTGGATCCTCCAACGTCTACCATGCCTTTTGTGGAAGTCTTTCCACTTGCCGGAGATAACATCGGCAATTTCTTCATGGTTGCAGAAAATACCTTTACTTGGTAAACCTTTCTCACAAGTATGCGCTCTTATATTGTTGGGAATTTTTTTGAACACTCGTTGCTTTCTAATGGTATGGCTCTGATACCAAATGTAGGAAAGCAATGCAAAGAAACAATAAAACTCAGAACTAGGAAGCAACAACCAGAGCACCTCCCCTGTTTTCCATTTCAGCATAAAAAGAGAATTGTACATAGTAGTAACTGTCCACTAACTGCTTAATACAATACGTGTAAACTAAAGTATACTATGTTAATAATAATGCAATTCTAAACAAGCTTAAGTCTTCAGTCGTTGTCTACGCTGCCTGCAAGTGAAGTGCTACGTTCTAGCACCATGAACGGTGCTGTTGCTTTGGACTATCGTGGCCATCCTGCCACCGGAGCCAACTCCAGCGCTGGACATCCGCCCTCTTCATCATAGGTATATTCTCCTCCTCCTCCACTTTTACGTTCTCAATCCAGTAACTGACCTCGACTCGTCGGCGACGGCCCATGCAGGGGTGGAAATCGCCGAGAGGTTCGCTTCTCCTTGGCGCTTTCCTCGCCGACTCCTACATGGGCCGTTTCCGGACCATCCTCATCTCCTCTGTCCTCATCATGGTGCTCCTATTTCCTTTTTTTCTATCGCCTTCCTTCGAGTTTTTGAATCGCGATTAATTAATCCATGAACAGGCTCTCGGGTTGCTCAGCTTCTCAACCCTGCTCGGGCCAGAGAAATGCGAAGATGTCTGAAGGCCTTCTTTTTTCCAAGCCAACTTGTTCTCCTTTTCCCTCTGCCTGGTTGGCGTTCGCTGAGGGCAGCCACAAGCCATGCATCGAGGCCTTTGGCGCCGACTAGTTCGACCAAGACGAACTCGAGGAGCGCATCCAGAGGAGCACCTTCTTCGACTGGTGGTACTTCGGCATGTGCCTCGGCATCGTTGTCACTCTCATCGTCCTCCACTACATCCAAGACAACATCGGTTGGGTTCTCGGCTTCAGTATCCCCTGTATCGTCATGTTCTCTGCCCTCATAATCTTCTTGCTCGGCACCACAACCTACCGTTTTATTTACCCCCTGCGAGAGGAGAGCCCCCTTGTCCGCATCGCCAAGACCCTCCTCCCCTGGGTGAGAAACCGATCAAGCAACGGCGATGAGCAACAACAACGCCAGTAAGTGCACTAACTTCTATGGATCTCCAGTTGTATGTAGCCTCTGATTCCTGACTATGGCAGCGATGAGAACATGGATGAGCTGAAGAAATTGCTCCGACTATTCTCCATATGGGCGACCTGCTTAATTTACGCCGGTGTCTTCGTGCAATCCTCGACCTTATTCACCAAGAAAGGTGCCACCTTGAATAGAGGAATTAGAGCACACCTCGAGGTGCCGCCGGTCGCGCTGCAAACCTTCATCAGTATCTCCATCATCGCGTTCATTCCCGTCCATGATCGAATCCTCGTGCCTCTGACTCGAAAGTTCTCCGATCATCCTTCGGGGATCACAACGCTGCAAAGGATCGGCACTGGGATGGTCATTTCCCTCATCTCCAAGGTGATCGTGGCTCCGGTTGAGGCGAAGAGGCTCCGAACCGCTCGAGAGTTCCGCCTGGTGGACGATCCCAAAGCCAATTGTTGGTCCCGCAGTACGTCCTCTTCGGGGTCGCGGATGCTATCACCGTCGTCGGCCTGCTGGAATTCTTCTACGATCAGGTGCCTGATGCCATGAGGAGCCTGAGGATTGCTCGGCACTTGAGCGTCTTCGATGTTGATAACTTCATCAGTGGGTTCTTGATAGTGTTGATCAACTCCGAGACTAGCAAGAGTGGAGAGGAGAGCTGGTTCGCGAACAATTTGAATGGAGGTCATTTGGACGACTGCTACTGGTTTCTTGACGGGTTGAGCACCTTGGAGTTGGCACTCTTCTTCTATTTCGCCAAAGCTTACGTTTACAGAAAGAGGGAAGTTGTCAGAGAAGCATAACTTAGTTTCTAGGACATATAAACAAACAGTTTAGCTGTTGGAAAACTAACAATGTTTGCATTCGAGAAAACTAATAAATAACTCCAGGTAAACTATTTTCATGTTACCTTTCCTTTGTTTTCTTCTTCAATCTCAATCTGAAATATCAGATATGCGAAGTTGTTATACTTCTTCTTTTTAATTTTATTCCTAGTGCCTATAATTATCATTAAGATTTATGCTCTTAAACTCAAATCTTCTTAGGTCATGTTATTACGTGACCAATTAAAGATCCCTTATACACATCGGCAAATATTTTCACAACATCATCATCAAATCTCCAGTACATCATATCGTAACAAATCGATCTCTACATCATATAACCCCATCTTTGCCTACATCATCAATGGATCGGAAGCGGTGGAGGAGGAAGGTGGAGGTCTTTAGATAGAGCGTGCATGGAAGCTGGGAGATCAACATGTGCTTGGGGGAAGGAAGATGCAGGCATGGACGAGGTGGTGCCGGCGGTAATGGCGTAATGCAGAGGTCAATCATTACTGTTCCAGATAGAGAAAGAGGGGTGCAGCAGATGTCAGATGGTCAAAAACAGAGGATTGTCAGCGGAGCGTCGGTCGGCCGGGCTGCCGTTGCGATCGTGGTGGTGCAGGATGGTCAGATCACAGAGACAAGCTCCCAGGGGCCGCCTCTACTCATCGCTCCTCCGCCTGCAGCACGCAGCGAATGCTGCCGGAGAAGTCGAAGGAGGCCTCCTCCTCTGCAATTATGCTATCAGATCAGGCCGGTAGCTTCAGAACCATGAGCCTGAGGTAATTCGTCAGGAACACTTCTCATATTAAAAACTTAAGCTTCAGTATTCTCTTACCTATATCAAAAGAACTACAAGGTTATTATAATATTAAAATTTAAATACAAGGTGAAAAATATTATGACCATGGGAATTGAATAAGGTAAAACAATTCTCCCTATAAAAACTGTAACTAGAAATGAGAAGAGAGTATAGATTTTTGACTTTATAGAACGTCAACAAACCCCAAACGCAAGTGCTAGAACACAATTTGGAACATGCAAATTTTGCAGGCTCTAAGATATATCGATCTAAAACAACACTGCATGAAACTGAATGCAAAATCGTAGGATCTTGTACATATGTTGACTTCCAAACATCAAGATCTTGATTAATTGTATGAAAGGTAACACCTTTTCTGTAGCTAAACTCTTTTCATGATCCTATATATTGAATTCTATCTCTGATATTTACACTTCTGTTAGCAACATAAGCACTCGCAAAGCAGAGGAAGAACGCTAGCTCCGAGGTGCTCAACCCGGCAAGCAACCAGTAGAAGTAGTCCAGATGACCTCGATTCAAATTGTTCGCGAACCAGCTCTCCTCGCCACTCTTGCTGGTCTCGTCTTGTGATCGCCCTCGGCGAACGCGACCAGGTAGAGGAAAAAGTAGAACAGGTTGGCTTGGAAAGAAGAAGGCCTGCAGACATCTTCACATTTCTCTGGATGGAGTTGGGATGAGAAGCTGAGCAACCCAAGAGCCTGTTCATGGATTAATGAATCGCGATTCAAAAACTCGAAGGGAGGCGATAGAGAAGAAGGAAATGGGCACACCACGACGCAGAGGACGGAGGAGATGAGGATGGCCCAGAAGCGGCCCAGGTTGGAGTCGGCGAGGAAAGCACCAAGGAGCGGCAGCATCGACGACACGCCGCCCCACACGTCGAGGGCCGCGGCCGCATGCGCCGTCGACTCGCCGAGCGGGCCCGTGAGGTAGGCGATCAGATTCGAGGACACCCCGTAGAAGGCGAACCTCTCGGCGACTTCTACCCATGCATGCTCCGCCGCCGCCGATGGAGTCGATCGAGATCAACATTATATTGGGAAGGTAAGGAGGAGGATAGGTGGGTACGCACCGATGATGAAGAGCCGGAGGCGACTATGGAGGCAGGGCGACCCCGATAGTCGACCACACCGTCCATGGGATCCGATCGCAGTTGCAGGGAGGGACGACAATGACTGAGATGGGGGTTTCGTTTCCACGGCCACCATCGCTGCCCCCTATTTAAAGGCCTTCGCCTTCACCTTCCGGCCGCCTCCCTCTCCGTCCGCCACTTTGCGTTTCCCGAGCTCTGTTATTTTACTTGGAAGCATGAATCATCGGGTGTCTTGCTCCGACAGGCAACATATATCGTTTTGTCTCCGTTGGCCGAAATCATGCATCTTTTTTCGTGTTCGGTGTGATGATTGTGCACAGATGCGTTTGAGGCAGCGACGCGTGTCTCGGCTGACTCGTTGATGAATGCTTTCTATATTTAGCTGTTAATATTTATTCATTTAATTTAAATAATTACGTCATCTACGTGGACGTATGAATCGCATCTGATAGATTCCTCTATGAATATATTGTTTTTTAATATCTAAGGAACCATTTCTTATATCATGCATATTATTAATAAAAAATATATAAATTGATAGGATAAAAATTAATACTCTTATAAAATAAATCTTTTAATAAAATTATATATATTTGTTGTTCATGCATATGAAAGTTTTCTCTAATTAAAAAATAAGTTTTCAATTAATTAATTAAGAAGTATTTATTTTTCTTTTTGTTATTGTATATACATATCTTATAAAAGTTTTTTTGAATAATAATTTTGTATAATCGCTTCGTTAAAAAAAAAAGGGGTGGTTAGAGAATTCCAGAAACGCTTGGGACTCGGAGCGGTAGATTGCCTCGACTCGCGGAGGAAATCCAAGCTTGTAACCTGCGCCGGCGCCCACCCCCTTCGATCGCTCTCCCTTCCCATGGAATCCGATGTCTCCATCCTTCCCCGCCGCATTGCTTCTCTCCTCTTTTCCACATTTTTCTGACGATCTCCTTTTCCGCCGCTCGGATCTCGCTTGTCCGGATTTTATTTTTTCTTTGTCGATTGTGATATAAGATTCTGTATATCTACGAAAGACTCGATTTTGGGCGATTCATTTTTCCGCTGTGGTAGAGGGGCTCTGCTTATGTTTGTTTAAGGGGTTGACTTGTTTGCTCTTCGCCAAGATTTGGTGGGATTTGGATGAATTGTGGGCTCTTGCAGTTGCGCAGAAGAGGGAAAAGGGATTCAAGTTCTGTTTTGGAAGTGGCTAGGGTTGCCTGGTTCCGCGTGCAGTGAGTTCTCAGAGATGAGCTTACTGAAACAAAAGGATATGTGGAGATGCGCGCTAATTACTTGCTTTCTTCTTCGCTTAGCTACCGCTTCGGTCGGTGGTAATGTGGTGCTGATCGGGAGAAATGTCTCCTACTCGTTCCAGGATGTTGAAGCTAATTTTGGTGAGTTCTGTCCGTTTCAAAATCTTGTTTGTGAAAAAAAGAATATCTTGTTTGTGCCGATCTACCCTGTTGATAGGTTTCTCAGGGTTCCTAAAGAGACTTATTATTATCAAATTCGTGATTTTGTGAAACTGAATCAGTTTTTAGTCTTTTGATGGTCAAGAATATGTACACTAGACTTTACATCTCAACATATTGCTAAATATGCCGTTGATTAATAATTCTATTTTTTTAGTGATTCCACGCAAAATTTTCAGTCTTCCGTCTTATTTCTACCTCCAGCTGTTTTATTATTGTCATGCCCCAGGATTTAAGATGCTTCAGGTTGCAACTTAACCTTACATTCAATCATTAAACCACAAAATTTGTCGTCTTAAACAAAAGAGGAAATTTTCATAAAGAATGATAATCTATAACACAAAATTGACTAATTATAACATAAATGTAATTTGGCTTCTGGATCAATGATACGACTAGGAGGTGCTAGGTGATGAAGTGATGGGGTTGAAGCAACTTTTTAATCTATGCAGTAGAATTTGTCCAGGCACTGTGAAAACTAGTTGCTCACCTATTTACCATGTCCATGATGTAGCAAAATCATGCCTAAGTTAAAGGATGCTGATAATAGAGATCCTGTTTTATCATCTTAGTAGTGTTATATATGTGGGTCTCCTAATATGATACTCTATCACTGATCGTCATTAATTTCCTGTAATATCTGACTCAAGTTGTTGAATAACAAATCTACATATGTTTCTGGTTTGGTTTTAGGATATATTTCCCTGTTATATTTTAATTTTTATTTGAATTTGTGTATTCGAACATTATGGTATATCTAAGTCTGTAATATGATGTGTTCTTGATGTTCATTCTGCCATTTATTGGTCAATCCTATCTTTAATTTATTTTGTATGATGACTTTTGTCATCGTGAGGAAGATTGATGCATTAGAATTACCGTAATGTTCACCATCTTTGTGCTATCGTTTATTTACTCATATATATCTGCAACTAAGTTATTCATTTGTGTGTATGTTTAGCTCCATCAATAAAAAAATCTGGTGATTACGGAGTGTTATATGTAGCAGAACCTCTAGATGCATGTGATCCATTGATAAATAAAGTTGATCCAGATATAGATTCTCCATTTGTACTGATTATAAGGGGAGGGTGTACCTTTGATGCTAAAGTGAGAAGTGCACAAAATGCTGGGTTCAAAGCTGCAATTGTATATGATGATGAAGAGAGAGAAACTCTTATTTCCAGTAAGGTTCCTTACCTTTTAAGTCTCATAAATTTCTTGCAGAAACCATATTATGCACTGGCTTGAGCATTTTATGATTCTCAACTTAAAAGTTGGAAGTTGCACACTCATGTTTTTGATGTATTACATTATAATTTTGCAGGTATTTTTGCAATCTTGATCCACCTAATAAGATTTTTTTTCCACAGATATTTTCATCTAAAAATACCAGTTTTATCGAATTATGTTTGCTAGTGGACTTTCTTTTTGACCCTGAATCCTTTGTTTCTTAATTAAATACATCTATGCTGCAACATTCATTAAACTTGTTATAGCTTCCTCTCTTTCCCTTCCATTATCAAGCTTTATTGAAGTCTTCAAGATGCAGTTTTGCATTTTTAGCAAAAACAAGCTTGTAATGCTTAATCTATTGAAATAACAACCGCCTCATCTATACACAAAGTGTACATCCTTCTGGTTAGAGTAATTGGGTTTTATACGGGAGGATCATGAGGTCTTGAGTTCAAAACTCATTAAGTTCTAAAAAAAATAACCGCCTCATCTCATTGCCTGTGGCAGCTGCTATTCCCACTTATTTATGATTTTCTTTAAAGAAATGAATGATTTGGCCTTTATGCAGACTAAAAGGAATGAATGGTTATAAGGACCATAGCATGGGCTTTGCTACAGAAGTGAAGCTAAATCTGCATGTTAGTGGAATAATAAATTTGTGAAAGGGTAAAAGAAGAATGAAGGAAGATGAGACCCTTTGCACAATCCTTTATTTGTTTCATAAATCATCGTAATCAGCAAACTCTGAGTAGCACAAATCAGATACAACTCAAAAAACCTAAAGGACTGGCAAGAACCTACGCCGGCCTAGGTATCTAGTTATTAGTTTGCTACCTGTTCTCGAAAGAAGAAAGATAACTTGGACATGCAAAATATGATTTTTTTAATCTACTTATGTTGGAGAATTGTTTCCTGCCATTCCCTATTTCTTTCTTAATTATGAAAACTCTTTTCATGAGTTTAGGTTCATGAATTTTCAATCATGAATCTACCTTTATATCGTGGATTTGGCTATTTGTCTTTTTGTTCAATGAAGATAATTTGTGGATACTGCTTCCTTTTTGAGGCATTCCTAGGAACTTAGGTTATTGTATAGTGTTGATAAATTTCTGGTGCTTTGATGCTTATTGATCCATTGTTACTATGAAAATATTTCAGTGGCAGGAAGTTCAATTGGCATCCATATCTATGCTGTGTTTGTTGCCAAGACCTCAGGTGAGATACTGAAGAAGTATGCTGGTCGTACTGATTTGGAGTTATGGATTATACCCACCTTTGAGACTTCAGCATGGTCAATCATGGTCATCTCCTTAATATCACTACTTATCATGTCTGCTGTGCTTGCGACATGCTTTTTGGTCAGAAGTCCCCATCTCAATCATGAACATACTAGAGTTTCTAATGTACATGAGTTCCATGGAATGAGTAGTAAATTGGTGAAAGCTATGCCAAGTCTCATATTCACCTCAGTTGTCGAAGATAATTGCACTTCGACAACTTGTGCGATTTGCCTAGAAGATTACATTGTTGGGGAAAAGCTTAGGATACTGCCATGTCGTCATAGTAAGTATCTTTATTGACTATGTTACTATTTAAGTACTGGCTATTTTCTTAAAAATCTTGGCATTGTGAAAATTTCAGAACATCTTATAAATATTATGCCATGTAATTTAAAGGAAAAAAAGAAATATTGAGATTGCCACCAAGTTATTTTCCCTACCATGCCGTGTAAATATGAAAAGTTAATTTTCTGCTTCTTTTTAATCAGAAATGTAAAAGATAGTTTGCATTGTTTCACGACCTTGTTACTGCATCGAATATGGCATGTATTTTAAATTTTAATTGCATCTGTATGAAGTCCATTGTTTCTTTCTTGCTTCTAGACAAATTTCATTGCTCAGAGGGTGCATTTGTTCCATGGTACAACACGGGATAGGACAAGCTTATCCCATGTTGTACCATGCTTGATGTACCGGCTAGTATAAGGGTGGGACAATTGCCATGTCCTACCCTTAATCTTTTCTCCCACTCTCCACCCTTAATTCTTTTAAAATATTGAATAATATTCTAAAATTATTTGCCTATTTATTTTTCTAATTTTTTCTTCCTAATAAAAATTTTAAAAAATGATTACTCCCCTACTAATCAAGGGCAGGGTGATCGAATAGTCTAACAAGCCATATCATGTATATTTCTCAAATAGAAGTTTCTGTAAATATAAGCAGTGGATTAGGAATAACATTCAAGTACATAAACTTTGCATTCTACTAAGATTATTGAGTGGAGAAGGTTAGGTAATTATGATGAGCTGGAGTTTGATGTAGGACTGAGATAGTTTTAAGCTTATAAGATCTTCCAATTGTTTTTTTTGCGAGAAAGCTGCGAACTCCCATGCCAATTTAGTTGATTGTTTACTTTTGTCAAAGTCCTCAGACCCTCTGAGGGGTAACAATCATACGGTTGGACTTTAGAGTACTGAAATTTTAGTACATCTTTAAACCTGACTACATACCAATGTGAAGTTTTTGTCATGAAAGTGCTTTAGCAAGTATATAATTGATTGACTATTAACTGTGAGATCTTTTTTTCCTGAAATGGGGAATTGCATTCATTTCACCAATCTGAAATGAAACAATGTACCTTCCAAAGAAAACCCACAGAAAACACGAGGGGAAAAGAGAAGAAAACAACACCACAAATAGGAAAACATAAGAAATCTGCACATATTTATGCTCTGCTAATCATCTAATGGAGGTAGGTCTATGTTGAAAGAACCATAAATGCAGCCGCTTGTAAGGCAAGTATTCTAGCTGATTTTTCCTCCCCCTTGCAGCATTGCCTATTTCTCTCCCCAAATACACCAATGCCATGTGAGATATGCTTAAATTTCACGATTTCAGCCTTTTGTTATCCCTGGCTCACCATGGCAAATAACGAATGCTGAATGACTCCATATTGACAATTTGTAGATATTCTAACCAACCTCAAGAAGTGAAGGGGTCATTTTTTTTAAAAATTGTCCTTCAACACTATTTCATGTCCGTACACAAAGTGTACATTCCTCTGGTTAGAGTAATTGGGCTCTATAGAGGAGGTTTACGAGGTCTTGAGTTCAAGGCTCACTAAGTTCAAAAAAAACTCTATTTCTTGTCCACGTAAAACTTTTATCTATTTGAATCTATTTGTAAATGAATCTAATCTTTTGTATGTAATTTGTCCTTGCTCAACTGCTAATAAAATTTCTTTAGTTTCATCGGCACATTCACCTTCCATTTGAATTCTGCCTGTTTTTCCCTAACACCTGAATCATGAATTAGATGACACTTATTTGACTGAAGAGCTCTTGCTGACCATCTCCACTTGATCACCTTGAGGCCTTGAGAGGTTGTGATTTCCTGCATTTCGTTTATGAATATTGTGTCTGCAACCTCTGAGATCTCCTCATTCAGCATAATGGACCAGCCCTGAAACTGATCAGAAATCCAAACAACTCAGCTAGGGAAATATGCTTGCCCGATGCTGCAATGTACAGTTTTGGATGTGAGGATGCTATGGCTCTGTAATTGTGGCGAAGGTTCCAACCAAAAATGAGCACTGTTAACTATGATCATTGATTGCTCATATTTATTGATTTTTTGTATTTAGGTTTTTCAAAATGTTTTCAGCAAATGCAACTCCGAAGTATTGTTTTGTGTACCCCTTTCATCATCTGGCCTTTTATTTTCTTCTGAGGGTTAGACCACAATACGCTTGGAATGGTGCTGATTTAAGGACTTAATTTAAGATCAAAAGCACCATCTGATTAGCTAACGAGCAATGGAAAAATTCTTTCTGTTTTCTGATTTTATGTCAGAGTTAGCAAGTCCTGTAAAATTGTGTTTACTGCACAAAGTTGAGTACAGCGTATGACTATTTTTAACTTGCTTTTTTTATCCCTTTAACCATTAATTTATCATGTTCTTACTTATTTACGTTTTATTTAGTCGTCCTTGCTAATGTTCTTATTGACCTATTGAACAGAGTTTCACGCACTTTGTGTTGACGCCTGGCTCACTACTTGGAGATCATTCTGCCCTGTTTGCAAGCAAGATGCAATGGAAGGCA
The DNA here is from genome assembly GCA_030544415.1 of Thalia dealbata. NCBI lineage: Eukaryota > Viridiplantae > Streptophyta > Magnoliopsida > Zingiberales > Marantaceae > Thalia > Thalia dealbata. The sequence goes on along the minus strand of CM060454.1, from coordinate 30,908,819 downwards.
TGGCTAATCCTCCGGCTTCTGAATGCACCCCTTTACTTTCTTCTGGAGTAGCAACTCCACCTTCCAATGTAGGATGGTCATCATTCCATTCCTCCTTGGCTGCATCCCCAATCATCCAAAGAACTTCAATGCCCCCTATTTCACTTTCAAATCCGAGATCACAATCATTTCGTTCTCCACCGATTCAAATACCTCCATCACCTTGCCAATCACAATCAAGCTCGTTCTCTAGTGCTCGTACCCCTACCCTGCGTAGGTCATACGGTCATTCACCAATTCTCAGTACAAGTAGAAGCTCGGCAGACCTTATAAATGCATCAATTCGCAGATCTCACTCTTATCTTGTGACTGTTCATTCCTCGGGCCTTCCCATGCCGCCATCTATCAATTCAAGACTTGCATCCTCCTTTGTTCCTAGTTCAAGTATCGGATCCCCCAACTATTTTGCTGCATCCTCCAGCCAACAGTCATACTTGAGGCATCGCTCTGAATCAGGATCAAGTCTATCCGCATTAGCCTCAGCACAGTCACTACCAGAATGTTGATGTATGAATTTTCCATTATTTGATAATAAGCTATGGGTTGTGAGATATTAGATTGCAGCAAGAGCAGTGGTGCAGGATACTTTCTGAGTTCAACTTTTTTGTTGTTAACTGAAATGCTAAGTATAGTATCGTGCTGGATTGCAGTCAATGTATCATCAGACCACAAGATACCGATGTGATTGGAAGTCATTGTATGTATCCGCGACAAAACAGACATTGCTTAACTCACACAAGGGCCTTGTAATCTAAAATTAGATTTGTCTACATCTCCGATCTTTCCTTCTTTTTCTTTTCCCCTTACGGTTGAAGCTTTTACAGGTCTTAACAAATGTAATCTGTCTCTGCTACTATATGCATTGGCAACATTTTGTAGTTTATTGTTGAAGTTGTCTACTTTTGATTTGTTATTGATGTAGTCACTGCTGAGTATTACTGTTCTTTGCTCGACTTATGGCTGTTGTGATGTAGCTACGCGTGGGCGTCGGTCAGAGCTCACATAGATCCAAACAACAGGTGCTCCAAAGTCAGTCAGTGGATGAAAAGGTACATCCTTCTATGATGCTCCCTTCTTCTTTCTTCATCCCACCTCTCTAGGCCTGCAAAAGAAGACCTGCTTTATAGCATCTTTTTGTTCTCACCGCTTAAAGATGGCAACTAGCTCTTCATTCCTTCACGGGGAGGGTAAAGGGTATCTTTCGTATGGGAGTGATTTGGGAGTTTTTTTGGTATTGACCAACTTCTAAAAAAATTCAGGACTTATTCGAAACAAAATTGATCAAAATGACCGGTCAATAATGCATGTTAGCCTGTTGACCTTTTTTTGCTTGTGACTGGGTTGCCCTATTGCACTGCTTCGATTCCTTTGTCCGTGACATCTGCTTGTTTTGTCTTATGGTATCGTCGCTTGTACATGATCGCCTTATACATTTGTGCAAGGGAAGGAGTTGGTGTCATCGGAGCAAAAGGTCACAAACGAGAGTGGTATCAACGTTTTGGGAGCAAGTCGACTATCACGAGTGAGGGAGGTGTCATTGGAGGCTTGGAGCTAAAGGTGGGTTATGTTTGGAGGCTTGGAGCTAAAGGTGGGTTATGTCTGGCCTAGATTGAATTGTACCTATTCTTTGCTATTAAGTCATGCTAGGCAGCACGAGTTTTTTTTAGAACTCTTAAACCTAAAGTCTCACAGACCTTCCGTATAAAGTTCAACTACTTTAATAAGAGGGACATATACTTTGTATACGTGTTGTGGACCATAATGCTCAACTTTGCTGTGCCTGATATGCTTCGACTTTATCTCCCAGAAGCTCCTCCCTCCCCTTACGAGCAATTATAAAGTTAATTTTTTTCACCACCTTTACTTTCTGCTTCCTCTTCAACCAAATAGAATCATTAAGTTGCTTACTTTGTTGCTTTACCTCCTCCTCCCCCTTGCCTACCGGGCTCGCTCCTCCTAACTCCCTTTGATCGATTCCTTCTCTCTTATGTAACTTATTCCTCTCTCCCCTTGTCTCTTAAGTACATCGCTAATAACATACCTTATGTTGAGCTAAGCAAAATACTACTTGTTTAGTGCTCGACACGATATGATATATATTTCGATGGACCATGCTAGAGCCAACCTAAGTATAACCTAATTGAATGCCTAATCACAAGTAAAAGAGCAAGCCGAACTTGGCAAGTGAGGGAGTATCGTCGGTCATAAATGTCTATTTTTCGTGGACATTGAAGGACCATTTTGGTAAATTTTGTTTGGAATAGGTCATTGCTGGAAATTATTTTTAGAAAAAATATTCGTGACTTCGACCAAATATTAATTTAAATTATAATTAAATCTGTAGCTCTAAGTTAGAGTGAGACCATGAAGAAATGAGCTGGTCGGAGGATAAGTTTAAGTGATCTAATTTGTTTTTTTCATTGATTTGATTCAATGCAACTGTTCATGCGTTCTCAAGTATTTACCACAACAAAAATATTTATGACATTTTAATAAACTATTTGTGTTATTTTAAAAATATCATTAATTTGATTGAATGCAACCAAATATAACTTGATTATATATAAATTTAATAACCTCCAAAATTTATCAATTTAACTGTATCGATAAATATCTTTGACATGGTTTTATATTGAAAAAAATTATAATTGTATGTTGTAAAAAATATTTTAATAAAATAATACTAGGAGACTTCTCCTTATTTATTTTATAAATAAAAAAGACATGTTTTAAAAAATCATTAAAAATAATATTATAAATTAACAATACTATCTAATTGAGGTAAAAAAAGTAACTTAATAAAAAAATAATATACATATTTAAAAAAATTACAAGATAAGCGTTTCCAATCAAAATAATTTAGGATATAAATCATTGAAATTAAATAAATTAACAACTTAAACCCATCATCACTCAGTCCAAGTATTATTATATTCTCTAACTATATACCAAATCTATCATATTTAATATTTAATAAAAATATAAATTTGGTTAAAATAATCCGTAATTTTACAATATTTATTTTTCTGAAGAGAAATTTAATTACAAAGATATCTCCTGTATTTTAGGTTATTGTGAAATTCACTCAGCAATATATATTTTTTTAAAAAGGTATAAACCCTCTTTTAAAATTTTAAAATTATTCAAAAAAATGTATAATTAGTCAAAGTTATAAAACTACAAGAGGGGAATAGTAGTCTTTATAATCTATAATTTTTTCATAAAAAAGATATCAAAGGTGAAGTTTTTTTTTAAGTTCAAAAAAAAAAAGCGGAAGGTTTTTTTACTATAAACTTTGAAGGGTAGATTTAATAATATCATTAAAATGAGGGGCCTCTTTCAAATTATACCTAAAAAATACTGTTTTAGTTTCTTTCTATTTCCTTTATTTAAAAAAAATAAAAATAAAAAATATATATTTCTTTAACTAATACGACGATAATTAATCGAAGATTATATTTTAAAAAGTAAAATAAAGTTAGTTCAGGTCGAGTCCAAATGCAACCCTAAATTTATAATCCCCACTTTTGATTTGAGCTCAAACCCACTTGAACCACGGCGAACGCAGCAGCCGCCACAAAATAAAGGAACGAGAAGCCTCCCTCCCTCCCTCCCTCCCTCTTTTCTCACTTCCACCACCCCTCTATAAACCCGCAGTTTTCACCGTTCCAATCCGCCCTACAAAATCCAAAGCCTCCCTGCCCGTTTTGTCTGCGGCGATCGCCCTTCTCCCCTTCCTCACCACCTACCTCTCGATTCGCTTCGCTCCGTTACCTTCTGCATCTCGGATCCCCCGGAGGCGGCGGGGCTATGGCGGCGGCGCTCTGGCAGCCGCGGGAGGACGGGCTCCGCGAGATCTGCGGGCTTCTGGACCAGCAAATCTCCCCCAGCTCCGATCAGCCGCGGATTTGGCAGCAGCTGCAGCATTACAACCAGCTCCCGGATTTCAATAACTACCTCGTCTTCATCCTCGCCCGCGCCGAGGTCCTCCTCCCCCGACCCCCCCCTCTCCGCTTGCTTTATTCCGCCCCTCTTTGATATGATCTTTGCTGTTTTCGCGGGGTTTTCGTGTTGGTCCTCCTCACGGCATGCGCGCCTTGCATAGTTGGTCGTTCGATGTTCGTGGAGTGTGTCGGAGGGTTTTAGTTTGAGTGTTTTTTTTGGGTGTATTGCTGATTCATGACTTTCCAGTGATTATATCGTCCTTTAGTAGATTCAGTTGGTAGTCTTGGAGGGAGGAACATGCCTGATAATGAGAGATTGAATGAGAGCTTCGGAGTTCCTAGAGGAGATTTGAGACCATTGTTGTGTTTTCTTGTAAGCATATGGAGTCGTAATTGTTTCACCCTTCCTACGACAGATGCCTTGTTATTTAGTGTTACATTTGCCTTCGCATCTACCTTGTAATTCTCCTCTTGGTGCAGAATGCATTTTATATTTATGATATCTGATGCAAATAACGATATCGTTTCTTTTTTCTTCAACACTCTTGTTATGTGGATGTGTCTACTGAATTTTCCTGTGTTATTGATAGTTATGCAACTCAGAATTTTTGTGACTATATAGTTTTTGATATGGAGATGTGTGGGATAACTATAACTTGTTCTGGTTATAGCTTCCACAAGCACATTTGCATGTTATATTATCAACCTAATGAAACACTGACAAGGAACTCAAAATCTTCATGTGATAGACCAGCCGTATTTAAGCAATCAGTGGATTTTATATGATGCCTGTACATTATGATTCATAGGCTATTTGGCCAAAACCAAGGCTTTAAATAACTACCATAACGATTTGATAAGATGTCAAAATCGAGCAGCTTCCAACTGATATTTTAGAACATATCACATACTAATCATTGAGATATTTAGTTGGTGGCTCAATAGAGCAATGTTGTCTATCATACTATGACCTCTGTATTTATTTTTTCCTGGAACTTCCCGTTAAATAATTATCTGTTACATTTTGGTTTCTTTGACTAATGCTAAATTTTTGGTTGTCTGATTTGATATTGCTTATTGGAAAAATGTCGATAATAGGGTTTAGGGTTTATATTCGGATTCAATTTTCAAACCATGATTCAGACATCCATCTTAAGTTGATTGTACCTGAGAAATTTTTGTTGCACTGTCATCACCTAAACCTGTTCCTGTTCTGTCATAGTCTGGCATAGAGGTCGCCCAATGACATAATTGATGCAGATTGCAGCAGTAAAAATGAATGTTTCCATAACACTGTATGTAATACTTCTTTCTTTTGGCTAAGAGCAAATGATGATTATTTCTAAAAGATTTAAAACATATAACACATTGAATGTGCTCAGATAAAAGTGTGCATATAGCTCAGGCATGCTGCTCAAAGTTAGACTATTTTTAAAATCTTTTTATGATAGAAAATGGAGTTTCACAAGTGTTATGGTAACAGATATTTGGATTTGGGTACATTTTATGGTTTTTAGATAAACATTTAAGTGAAAGAGAGGATGATAGGGGTTCTGTTGTCAAGCTCCCTAAGACACTGCATGATAAAGTTTAAAATCTTATTGGTCAGTACAGGCAAATATATTCAAGCACAAAGGATTAGTGCCATGTGTATTGCTTAGGAATGTCCAGGAGATAAATTGAACTTCACTCAAATTGAAAATCCAAAAATTTTCTGAACCGTATCGCTCAGAATTTGTTTCAGATCAAATCAAACTAATGCCTTAAATCAATTTAGAAATATTTTTCAATCAATTATTATGCTATTTTAAATTAAAAAACAATGTGAAACTAAGGGGAAGATATAAGATTACATATTAAATATAAAATTTAGAAAAGTTTAATTTCGATTTTGATTTTTTAGGCCCATAGAGTTGGTAAATTGATTTAATTATGATCCAAATTTAGGACAAATTGTGGGCATTGGTTATTTTTCCATATAAATGTCATTGTCTTCATGTAATATGTTATACAATCATGTTACTTTGCACACACTCTTACCCTACTCAAGTAGTACCATGTTAGCCACTGAGAATAGGTTGAATTAGGTAAAAATAAGTATGCAGATGATTGTATGAAAAAAATTACAGGAGTACCCTCTCCACTTGTAAGGCACACACTATAAATGAATAAAATGACAAATTTGTCCAATTTGTACCACAGTGAAATATTATACGAGCCAAAATGTGACAAAATAAATTGAGGGCCAACTTATCAAAATTAATAATCCACTTGTTTTTGTTCAGACTGGTCCAACTTTTCGGTCCAGCCTGGTCCAACTTTTTCGGTCGACCTCAACCATGGACATCCTAGTACTCCTCATGTCATACTTATGCAAATATAATTGTTTTTTCTTTGCTTGCTTGGTTGTACAAAATTTTATATCTCAGTGGGCACATGCGTACCTGGTCTGGTATCAAATACCTTGAAGATTAAACAATTGCTGCTTGGTACAGGTAGTGCTGGTATATGTCCATTATAACTGATGATTATTGGTCTGCTATGTTGATGGTGCATGTGTTTTATGTAAATATTTCCTGGGAGCATTTCATTTGTTTTCTTGGTAGTTTGTTTCTTATCTTCATGCTCCTATAACTGATTCCTCTAGATGAAGCCACTCTTATTTCAATTATCCTGACTCCATATTGTTTTTTTTCCATTTTCTTTTCATCAGATTTTTGGTTTAAATGCTTGCTTATTAACAAACATTTTTTTGCATTGTAAATATAGTTGACAGTCTTCTACTCCATTATTAAACCAGGGCAAATCGCTTGAAGTAAGGCAAGCTGCTGGTTTGCTGTTGAAGAACAATCTCAGGACAACTTTTGGCCGCTTGTCTTCTTCATATAAACAATATATAAAGTCAGAATTGTTGCCTTGTTTAGGCGCATCAGATAGGACTATTCGCTCCACAGTTGGTACGGTTATCAGTGTTCTTGTTCAGTTAGAAAAAGTTGCTGGATGGCCTGAGCTGTTACAAGCTCTTGCTCAATGCTTAGCGAGCAATGAGTTTAATCATATGGAAGGTGCTATGGATGCTATCTACAAGGTACATGCTTTCATATGTTGTTAGAGTTTATTTAAATATATTATTTTTGTCCTTAGCTTTAGTCACAATTGCTTTCAATCTTCAAATCCTTGATCTAGCATTGGTTTTGTCTCTTTATTATAGAAAAAATATTTAAATTTTTTATTCTAAATCAGGAATAGCATATTAATTGAATTACCCTGCTTGACTTTATAAGACACATCATCTGCACCTTAGTTATTAAAACAAGATATGAAATTGTGAGACAACTGCAAAAGCTAATTTCTAATCAATTAAGGATTAGTTTTGGTAATTTTTGTCTTTTTTGAGCTGGAAAATATAATACAATAGGGTGTTTTTGATGATGTGCATTTTTTAGACTTCAAAGGTACTATTAATCAGTGGTGTTGCCAAAAATGTGGTTTATTCATGCAGCCAATCCCAATTAGTTGGCACCTTTACTTCTACTGCTGTGGCAAGAACCAAATATGTAACTGTACACCTATCATCTATAAGTTTTTCCTGATAGAAAAATATATTTTGGCATATTCATGCTAGTTTAAAATTTTCTCTTGCTGTAGCCAATAAGAATTTTTCTTGATATTTCTGTTGCTGTAGCCAATCCAAATATGAAACCAGACACATACAACCTATAAGAATCTTTCTTTGTCTGGCATCTTGCAACTGGTGATGTTTTTAACATTATATGAGTATTGCCTCTTACAATTTTTAGTTAATTGCATATTATCTGGAAAAGCTAATAATTATCACCTCTATTTTCTGGCCATTGATAGATCTGTGAGGATATCCCTGAAGAGCTTGATGTGGATGTTCCAGGATTATCTGAACGGCCCATAAATATTTTTCTCCCAAGATTGCTTCAGGTAATTTTTTATCTTATTACTTGAATAGTCTTTGTGTTTTCTTCGGTGTACAATTACTTGACAATATTTTCTTTCTTGGATCTGTTTCAGTTTTTCCAGTCTCCACATGCCATATTGAGGAAGCTGTCCCTGGGTTCTATTAATCAGTTTATCGTAGTTATGCCTACAGTATGTAAACATAACCCAAAATCTGCTTCCAGTGTACTGAGTTAACACATAGTCTCTCCATGAAATAATCTGAATCCTCATGCAGGCATTGTTTATGTCCATGGACCAGTATCTTCAGGGTCTATTTCATCTTGCTCGGGATCCTTCTGCAGAAGTTAGGAAATTGGTCTGTTTACTTTCGACTTTGTATTTTTCAAGTTGATTTCCATGAAGTGTTTTATACAATTTTGCTTATGAGGTCTGGAACTGTAGTTGATCAATAGAGTTTGGTTATCTTTCTTAAATATCAGAATATTCCTTTGTTGATGATTAAAAGTGTTCGGTACCTTTGACATTTCAATTTTTCTTTCTGATCTTAGATATTTCTATGGTAAATAGGTTTGCTCTGCTTTCGTCCAGCTTATTGAAGTTCGGCCATCCTTTCTGGAGGTATATACTATGTGAAATTTTTAATGTGATATTCAAGCCTTCTGCTGTTTGTCCGTTGAAACTGTGTTGCCCATGTTTATTGTGTACTGGGCTTTATTATGCATTTCTTCTTTCATCAATTATATGTGATTATCTAAGGGAAATTTCTTTGGAACACTACAGCCCCATTTGAAAAATGTAATTGACTACCTCTTGCAAGCAAACAAGGATCCTGATGATGAAGTTTCTCTTGAGGCTTGTGAATTTTGGTATGTTCATTTAGGTTTTCAGTGGCCGTGAGCATGCAAAATGCATCTATTACTTTATATACTATGTGCATAATAAAAAAGAAGCGTACCTTTTTTCTCTTCCATCCAATTAATCATCATTTATTTCAGGCGCATCATGCTTTTGTTTCTGTTGCTGCAAACGAAAGAGCATTGCCAATAAATTCTATGAGCAATACTAGTTCATTGGAGATGATTGCTATTTCAATCAGATTATTAATATGTGATGTACATTGAAACAAATGTCTTGAGATATAGTAAACTTTTAGCTCCTTTACCTTTAAGATTCAGTTAACTGCTTCTCTTTAACATTTGGTTGACTGCCCATTGTTTTTATTGTCTATTGGGCTTGTCTAGCTTTTGTTGCAATGTTTAAAATATGAGTTCAACATTAGATTTAGTTACTTATCCTATTATATAGTATGGGTGTACAAAAACTACCAAATGAATGATAATTCAAGCTGTGCCATGCCATATTTTCCATTGTTGGTATTTTATTAGATGGTAAAAGCAAGAACTATTATATAACATGGGTGTACAAACCATACTGAATGTGTGATAATTCAAGCTGTGTCGTGCCCTATGTTCCAATAGTGGTATTTGATTGGATGGGTAAATAGACTTGGTCATTACATGCTGACCTATGAATCTGAACTATAAGCTCACTCGTGACTTAAACTTTAGTTGCATTGCTTTTTTTTATTAGTCCTAATCTATTTGTCCCTTTTAGATCAACTCTCTTTGGCACTAAAGCTAAATATTTTACACTGTATTTAATATATTGGGCATGGGGATTGAGTCAAGTGTCTTGCACATCTTTGTTAATCTGGACAATAAGAAAGTTGCTCGTTATTCTTCAAGCTTCACGAATGGGGAAGAAACTGAAATCACTTTCGTTGCTGGTTGTTGCTTAATGTTCCAGGTCCGCATATTGTGATGGTAATTTGCCACCTGATGGTTTACGGGAGTATTTGCCTCGCTTGATTCCGGTATTTTTTTTGTCACTATTGTCCATGTATATCTGTAACATTTCTTATGCATGTTTTTGCAAACTTGTAGATTTTACTGTCGAATATGGTCTATGCTGATGACGATGAGACGCTTCTTGATGCTGAGGTGTGCTTTACCTGAAATTGTGTTCAGTTTGTGATCTAGTGATGCTCTTACATTGTTTAAGATCCAATATTGGTATTGTAATCTGATAGCTGTTCTTTTGTTCATAGGAGGATGAGTCATTGCCAGATCGGGATCAGGTGCTTATTTTACTTAGAGGCGATCTGGACTATTTTGAAATTAATTTTACTAATCTTTACATCTCTCTCTAGTATGGATGACATAGACTTTGTTCTTTTTAACAGGACTTGAAGCCTCGATTCCATACATCACGTTTTCATGGATCTGATGATACAGAAGAAGAGGCATCTTGTCATACTTAATTCTTGCTTTATTTGGCATGCTCTTGACTTGACCTTCATCTGTCTTTTCCTATTATCTTACAGGATGAGGATACTGTCAATGTTTGGAACTTGAGGAAATGTAGTGCAGCTGGATTAGATATCCTTTCAAATATTTTTGGCGATGAGATTCTTCCAACTTTAATGCCTTTGATTCAGGTAATTTTATAGCGGTCTTTGCAGTATTCTTAGTTGAGAAATGTATTCTTTTCAATTGCAGTTGATAATACTTTGGACTTACTAAATATTACATCATTTTGGGAAAACAGAAAAATTCTTGTTTTTATTGGTGCTACTAAATTTCTCTTTTCTCTAAGCCAAAAGCTTTATAAATACATACATGATTTTTCATTGTCATATTATATGATGACTTCCATCCATACAAGATCCAAACTAGCCGAAGCTGTATCATATGAGATGCTTCATTTCATTTACTGTGCTGACTTCTTGATTGTGGTTACTATTATTGAGGACATACATGTGTGTCAGCTTTGATGGGAATAATATCTGCCATGAACCTGTCTATACCAGTACCAGTGAAAGATCTGCTACACTAGTGACCTTTGGATTTCCAGATGAACGGCTCTAGGAAATTGTTTCTGTTGAGAGTTGTTTAATTTTTTTCCTACATTATTCTTTCTAAAATCTAACGTGCATTGTTTGCCAGGAATTAAGAGATTATAAGTCCTGTAATATCACAGTGTAGATGCTAATGTAAACGATACTTAATAAATCGGCCACACTATTATTTTCTGATCAATTATGCCCATCTGTGTTTCTTCCTCTTATACAGCAACAACTATCAAGCGCAAGTGACTCTAGTTGGAAGGAAAGGGAAGCTGCTGTTTTAGCTATTGGGGCCATCGCAGAAGGATGCATTAATGGACTTTATCCCCATCTTCCTGAGGTACATTTCTGACTATGCACAAAATAACCACACTACCACTGCTGAGTCCTTAAATTCTGATATGTGCCATTTGTTTCTTCTTTTTATTGGGTTTATTTTATCAACATTTCTTGATTTAGTTTAGCTCTAGTGAAAGAGATCCAGAGTCAGGACAGACTCAAGAGTCCTTTTTAGCCCATCATGGGCTAAGCTTAGCATTTAATAGCCAACTGTGAATCTTCTAGATACCTAAACCCAGAAGAGTGTTGTGTAAGAATTTCTACCTTTCTTGCATGAGATTTTCAATCTGGTTTACCTATAAACATATATCTGTTAGAACTGATAAAAATTAAAAATAAACTACATGAAATATTGTTGATTAACTGCGATGTATGAAATATTGATATGTTGTCTATCATTTCATTTTTGTTTTAGTATCTTACATGCATATAAGATGGTGTGTCTTTGTTGATCTTGATTGCGTTTAATCCTGGAAATTCTTCTCTGAGCATCTATAATTGATCATTATTCTGTTGGCAGATTGTCAGATTCCTTATTCCACTTCTGGATGATAAATTTCCACTTATAAGGAGCATCACTTGTTGGACACTTTCTCGTTTTAGCAAGTTTGTTATTCAGGTATATCCAAGTTGATCTTTGTTTGTTTGGGTTAGTTGAGATTATTTTTTGCTATCTTTGATCAAGATTATCACCATAGAATCTTCTTTGGAATTTCATTAATCATGTTCTTTGCTTCTGCTAATTGATATTTCTAATTCAGTATTACATCAGTATATAGCAGTAATTGGAGTTCCATGTTTAACATGATTAACGTATATCTGGATCCTTAGCAGTCGTCACTAATGCATTTTTTTCTTCAAACTTTAAAATATTTCTTTTTTATTTGCAGTAATTGAAGTACCTCACTTTTGTCCCTTTCTGAAATTTACAAGATGATTAAAAGTATCACTAGAAAGCATAACCTATTTTGTACAATAAGATTTGAATTTCTCACTCTAACATTTTGTTCGCATTTTGGTATTCAATTTTTGTCGTTCAACTTCCGCTTTGGAAGAATTTTGCAACTTTTTATCTGAAACCAGTAAACTTCATATCCAAGGAAAAAATATAGTGAAATTGACATTTGTGTGCTTAGGAAAATTTAAACGTATTTTTATTTGTTGTGCACTTCAAACTGTTTCAAACATTTTTGGACAAATGCTGAGTTTGGATTGTAAACAGTAATACACCAACACGAGGTCCATTCAAACTGGAGGAATTAGGCTAAGGCTGTTCTGGCGTACCCTTGACATGTTACACCTTTGCCTTGTCTTTTTTGCAGTGATTTGATTTACAAAAGTTACTTAATCATTCTTGCACAACAATTGTTCTATTTCTGAGAAAGAAAGAGGATTGTTACACCTTACTTATATTCATTCATTAGCGCAGAATATGGATCACAAAGATGGTTATGAACAGTTTGATAAAGTTCTGATGGGAGTGCTTAGAAGAATATTGGACACGAACAAGAAGGTGCAAGAGGCCGCATGTTCTGCTTTTGCTACACTTGAAGAGGTAATGAATGAATGAACTTGATCATTGATAAATTATCACTTGTCTTTTCTTAACCAACAAAGTTCACTATTGGCAGGAGGCTGCAGAAGAATTGGCTCCACGCTTGGAAATAATTTTGCAGCATTTGCTATGTGCTTATGGGAAATACCAGGTTTATTCTAAAGCTTAGGATTAGTCTCCAATCTTTTTTTTCTTGTTCATGGAACTTGTCCATGTCTTTAATGGGAGCCATTCAAGCTTGTTCTGTGATTAACTTCAATTTTTTCTTATTTCTATACATAAATCCTTTGTCCAGAGACACAACCTCCGAATTCTTTATGATGCCATTGGTACTCTAGCAGATGCAGTCGGTTCTGAACTCAATCAGGTCTAATAATCTTCTTGAATCTTGTATTTATTTTGCTAGTCTCTTTTTCTTGCCATAAAATTTTTGGATTGAAATGAGAAAATTTAACATTGTTTTTCACAAGTATGCAATCTCACTGCTACTTGTGCTAAATTACAGCCAAAATTCCTTGACATATTGATGCCTCCCTTAATCACCAAGTGGCAGCAACTTTCGAACTCTGACAGAGATCTATTTCCTTTGTTGGAGTGCTTTACATCCATAGCGCAGGTATGGTTTCTTAATTGCATATTTCTTTGTTTAGTTTTGGTTCACATCACATTTTTGAAATAGTTAGATCTAGATAGTTTTAATGCCAGCCAAAAATATTAGAAAATTTACTGGATGGTTTGAAGGCTACTATTTTATCATTGGTTAGATTTTGGTCAAGTAGAAGGTAGTGCTGAGATATTCCACAAATGGACACAAATGAAAAAAGCAGAAAATATGGGATGTGATACTGGCAGAAGAGTAGACAAAGCTGTTTTAGATGATAGAAGATATAGAATGCAAAACTATATATGAGGCTGTTATGAAAAAATAGTTGAGGTTTGTGATATTATCATTATCATAAGTACTTAATTACTATCACTAAAAAAGAGAGTACTTAATTACGTAAAAAAATTTATATATAAGATTAAGTTTGAGTTCTATTCTTTGACTAGCTATATCTTTTGGATAAGTCCATTGGTGAAAAAAGATCTTTGTAACTGACCTGAATAGTAGGGAAATTGGTATCTGAATTAGTCTCAGCAAAAGATTAAAATACGGAGCGTCTAAGCATGGACTGATACACAGGCTGACTAATATCAGTTGTGAAATGATTTGTGGCATATTCCACTCAATATGCTCAGGCGACATCTTGCTGACACTCAAAATCACTTGGTATGAACTGCATACCACACCTAATTGATAACTTGAGAACTGTTACAATTTTTTTTTCCTATGCAATGCTACAAAGAGAGTTTTATGACTTCATTGTGGCATTTCCAATTATTGACGGAAATATAATTGATTATCCCTAATAATTATTACAATTTTTAATATCTTTTAGGAATTATTTTAAATATTTTTTAAACAAATCACGACACAATTGGTTTGTGCTGAGCATTGAGACACTCGATATAAGCTGGTAGATAGGTCGGTACTGATCTACCCTAGGATTAGTATGGGGTCTAGTATCAATGCTTTAAACCTTGGTACCAACATCTTTGCACTTATGGTTACTGTTGAATTATAATAGTAAAATGCAAACAGAAACTAATTAACTATGGGGCAAGTATAAAAACTCATTAATGTGAAAAGCTATCTAAATACTTCAGGGAAAGTGAAATTATATAAATGTAGCTACCTGTGTATTACAAAAGACAAGGGCTACAAATGACTAGTATGTTTCTATTATAAAGAAAATGTATAAAGCATAATAATTTATTTTCCTAGAACGGCTAGTTTCCAAATCATTTGGATGTGATCGTGTACCAAGATAATCTTCAAGACTATAGAGTTCTGCAAGTAAAGTCTATTTTTGAGGCTTTTAAGTTTTTCAATAGACTGATCCATATAGATGTCACCCACAAGTTCTGTTTCACCACTCAGTTTAATCCTTAACGGTCTAAATTTTGCAGTACTTAAATTTGTTATTGGTCTTCATGTCAAAACTATGAAAAAAAAGAAATCAACTACTCTGTAGTCATTTGTGTAGAAGGGGAGCACCGGTATGATGATCATGATATAAACTCTAATTTATCTCCATAAGTTCATCTTTGATTTTTTTAAAAAATTAATTATTTGATTCTAGCATGGTATTGAGGCCCGAGTAGCTCCTGATAAAGTTCATCTGATCATAAATGGCTGAAAATATTTTAATCATTATAGATAAGTTAGTATATTCATTGGATAGTCATTCTCTTTGTTTTGTGTGTATCTTTATGACTTTTTCTTAAGCATATCCGCACTTTCTTTTTACCCAGGCTTTAGGTGTTGGATTCTCTCAATTTTCTGAACCTGTCTTTCAAAGGTGCATTAATCTTATTGAGATCCAACAATTGGCAAAGGTAGTATTCCTTTTCTTAATTTTAAGTTGTTTATGACTCAGATTGCAGAACGTCTTTCAGCTAGGCAAACAAAAGAATAAATGAAAATTCACCATTCTTTATTGTTCCTAACGAAAATGTTTGAATAATGGTAGATTGGTGAATCATTACTGTATCAAATTTTTTGGTTGTGTGAATATAGTTATGATCCTTGGCTTTTCAGTTGGATACATTTATTCTGTATGACTTTAAAGGAGTGGAGACCGTGAGTATACATTTATGATTTTGTTTCAGCAATCAAATTCTGAGATAAAAGAACTAGAAAAGTAGGTTTCTGGAACTGATTAGAAAAATCTATGTTTTACTTTGATATCTTGACTAATAGATGATATAATATACTAGTTAACAAATCTTCTTTTCCCTTTAGTATCTTGACTAGTAGACTCCCTTTTGATTCGCTGATTGGATATGGACCTGTAGGAATTTTTTGGCACAAAAGAAAGCCACTCTGTCCATGTTATATTTAACAATTAAGACAAATGCAGAATTTTCCATTTCCTACATAACCATTTACTTCTCAATAATGGACTTTTTAATCTATTATTTTGATAGCTATTATTTTCCACCCTTGTAATATCATTAATATTTTAACATATTTAAATAATGCAGATATCTAACAATAGTGTTATAATGGTGGCACATCATTATTGCACAGACTATTTAATTTTACAGTCCACTCCATATTTACTTTTAGACAACTTTGATATCAAAGTTTTAAAACTGTCCTGTACTTATTGTTTGGTTGATAATATACTTTTTCAACATAATACCTGTACGGCATGTTTGGTACATTTAAAACCCATTTTACATTTTTGTTTAACTTTAGGAAAAAATAAATAAAGAACTTGTAAAAAAGTTTTTAGTGTTCCATCTCTATATAAACAAATGATTATACAAATGATATCCAAAAAAAATGATAATGTAGCATATAATCTAATCATGTGCCACATATTTTAGCCCCTAACTAGTGGTTAGGGCTTTTATAAAAGCTAACTTACTGAATATTGAACTATTTCTACTAGTTCCATACTGTTCCTTCTGTTGATGTGTATTGACCTAGTAGCATGATTTTAAACCTTGGCTACATAGAATGATCCAGGATAATTTTATGGTCTTAACAAGGGCCAGACAATTTTCCCTGCCATCGCCCTCCTAAATATTATCCTGTTCTCATTGCACCTAATTATTCTTAGGTTCCAGTCTACCATTGCCATATTTTCTTTATATTCATAATTTAACACTTTGTTATTTGTTTCACATGTATGGACAGTAGTATTTCATATAACCCAAGTTCTTAGAAACTTAACTAGGCTTTTCTGGGGTCTGTAGTTTCATTTTGGAACATTATAAGGTACATTTTCGACATGCTCAGAAAAACTAAGGCTGTACACGTTTTTTTTATAATAATCAAATTCTGGATGACGACTTTTTGAAGTCATCTCTTTGAATGATTACAGTAATCAACAAACCAACATCTTTGTGGAACATCTTAAGGTACATTATATTGTCAAATAATTTGGTTGATGATAGTAAAAATGGAATTCTCTTAAACTATTGGATTTAGCTTGTCACAGTAACATCTGATGTGTTGATGTGTAGGTTGATCAAGTCACTGCTGGTGTTCAATATGATAAAGAATTCATTGTTTGCTCACTGGATTTGTTATCAGGGCTTGTAGAAGGTCTGGGCAGTGGGATAGAGGCCTTGGTATTTTCTTACTTTCTCTGGATCTCTTTCAGTCTCGTGTTCCTTTATAGTATCCATAAACATGGGTTAGCATTTAAATATAAAACATTCGGCATAGTAACTACTATTACCTGGGCAATATGTCCTTACTGACCTGTGGTTTACAACATGTCATCTGATAGCTCGCTCCTACTTTGTTTAATTAAACGCTTGTGATATTATTAGGCACATGATTTCCTTAATTTAATTTATAGGCATGCTGGATTCATGTGTTTGGTTCACACGATAACTGTAATCTTACTGATCATATTTGCTATCATTTTATTTGGTTCAGTAAAACTCGCAGAACATTATTGTTAATTTTTAGTTTGCAATTTATTGTATCTGTAAATTACTTTTAGACACAAGTTAAACTTAAATTGTTTTTTAGTGAACATATGTGATTTTAGTTATGACATATTCACACTGAAAATAACAATCATTCTAATTAACAAACCAACCATAATATTCACATAGAGCAGGGTTAGAAATATTGATCTGAGTACTAGTTGGTGGTTGAATCAGTATGGTGTATGGTATTAGTACTGGAAACTTGTACGGTCACAGGGTATGCATGTCGAACTTATATCACATGGCATGTCTACCTACTTGTATGAACATAATAGTAAAGAGTTGAAGCAGGGAGGTTAAAGATTTTCAAATTGTTTTGACTTGTACCGTGGTGGCACTCTGAATCTAGTCGTTCTGCCCAAACGTAAAACACTGGGCATGAGTACTTAGATAAACCTACCCCAGTTGATGCAACAGGTAGGTTAGCCAGAATTCGACTTGAACCCAATTCTAATAATTATTACCATTAGAAGTTAGCAAGGACTCAGTACTCAAACTTGGTTTATGTTGGTCTAGTTCTATGGTTGCCATAAAACTTCCAATCTGCTGCAATCCTTGAAATTTCAATTGTCCGGTAGGTTTGTCAAGACCAACTACTTAACTTATTTGAATTAAAAAGACTGCACATATTCTTGTTTGTCTTATCAAATCTATGTAGCAAAAGAACAAAAATACCTCCAATATTAGAAAAGAAAGTTCATTAAACCATATAGGGGTTGGTACAAATTACAAATATATAATTTTTTCTGTGTGAAATTCATGTCTCCAAATGGTCATTGAGTTTTACATGAAGATTGCCATGATTATATAATATTTGCCATGGCTCATAAATTTAATTTCTGGTAATGATATAGATCATAGTAGAATAAACTTTAATTTCTCATGTTTGTCTTTCAAAGCATCCTCTTATTTTATGATAACATGATAAACTTCAAGATGTTGCTTGAAGTTAAAGATCTCTTTCCTATTTTACCATTAACAATAAGAGATCAGTGTATTTGTCTTGTTCTTGTTCCTTTTGTGTTGTATTCATCTGTATGCCATTTGTTTATCCTATTTGTTCATCCTTATTAGAAACTCATTATAGAATTATGGTAGGTTAATGGTTAAGAATCATATGACCGGTATAAGAACCAAGAATTATGTCATTGTATATATTTTGGTATTTTGAATAAAATAAAATGAAAAATCAATCAATCACTGAGTTGACATTAACCAATATTCTGGTATGGGTAGTTGGTGGCATCAATAAATTCTATGTTTACCAAGCTAATTAGGTTTAAACAATGCTAGAAAAGGTAGGCATTTAATTAATGTAAAATATATTATTTTTCCTGTGAACGTTAGTTCTTTTGATCAAGGTTAAAAGTACTCTCTCTACCGGTCTGGTACAAATGGTAAATACAAGTCTGTGAAGGGTTTAACGCACTTGAGTCAACATGATGCCATCCAGTTTCCACTATCCAATTGGATGAATAGTGCTGTGTCGGTATGAGATCCCTGAATAATTACAGAAATGCTGTTGGTAACTATATAATAAGTAGAGGTTCCTCTTAATCTTTTTCTCTTATTCTTCTTCTTCTTCTCCTTAACTCTAAGCTTCACATGAAGCTGCCCTGTATCATTTCTCTTGGGATGAATATAAGTTT
Organism: Thalia dealbata; assembly: GCA_030544415.1. Lineage (NCBI taxonomy): Eukaryota > Viridiplantae > Streptophyta > Magnoliopsida > Zingiberales > Marantaceae > Thalia > Thalia dealbata. The sequence goes on along the minus strand of CM060454.1, from coordinate 30,889,904 downwards.
TTTTTCTTATTATTCCTCAAAAAAAGAAGAAAAAAAACTATATTACCATGTATCAGTATGCTCAGCACAGTCAAGTATGTTATTGTTACTTTAACAGTTCAGTGGAGCATACTGACACTTGCTGCACTGGTACTTGTATTTTAAAATTTGGTTTTGATTGGAACTTGAGAGACCTGAAATGGTGCTGGCTATTGTTTGGTAGGTTGCAAAGTCCAAGTTGAGAGACCTTCTTTTGCAGTGCTGCATGGATCAGGCAGCTGATATTAGGCAAAGTGCCCTTGCGCTTCTAGGTGACCTTGCAAAAGTGAGAGTTTTAACATTATTTTTCAAAATTTCTTGTGCACATGTTTTGTAAGGGTATTTAACTTTTTCGATAAAACAGGTTTGCCCAGTTCACCTGCATCCTCGAATACCTGATTTCCTAAGAGTTGCAGCTGAGCAATTGGTGGGAGAGTGCTTCATCTGAAATTTTCAAACCTCAATAGATATGTTACTTACATGAAATTTGATTTCAGAGTACTGTTGCAGTCAAAGAAGCTGTGTCAGTGGCGAATAATGCTTGTTGGGCTATTGGAGAATTAGCTGTCCAGGTGTGTATTGCAGAACTGATTTTGAGATGGAACATATTTTTTTACCTTATGTGTACTGCCTAGTGAGCTTGAATTAAGATAGAGATGAGAAGTTGCTTAGTTTCCTTATTTTTGAAAAATAACATTATTTTGAGTTCACCAATTTGAAACGATACAATATATCATCCAAAGGGATGTCTAAAACAAAGTTTAAATAAAAAACATAACATTATAAAGGACAGGACTAGCAGAACTATGTTTCAACCTTTCTATGCTGACTATCTTGTTTCCTCGTATTCATTTCATGATTCCTATTCGTGTTTTTTTGAAATTGTGATCCCTATTCATGTTGAGCTACATTTATTCTTTAATTTTTCATTAGATAATTTGCCTGTTAATGATTATATATAATAGCAATGCTTCTTCTACCTTTTTCCTAATGCAAATTGTATACTTTTATTCTATAAAAAATAGCTTCATACTAGTTTTGTCCCCTAAGTAGTTGAATTATGCTTTTAGTTAGGGGGAAAAGGCCTTTAGCTTAATTTTCTGTATTGGCTTGGTTTTTATGTAAAAGATTGTAATCAGACTGTTTCAACTTTCAAGGTTAATAAACATCCAAGGATTTTGGTACAAGTTTGATATTGTTTCCAGATGTATTCAGGTTATACTAGTACCCTACTGAGCCATACCCAACGATATTAAAAAATTATTTATTGTTGATGCCAGTGTTAATGCATGTTTGGAACAGAAATACAGGTTGGTGTTTTGGTAATTATGGTGTTTGAATTCTTGGTGTTACTGGACATGCATTATTGAGTATTTGAATTTTTTAACAATTTGTTGCACCAGTATCTTGATGGTATATTATACAAATATTACAAGGAAGATGTAGTAGCTTTGCAATTATAAGGTCATAATTGTTTTTAGTTCTGGGTGTCTTATTAAGCATCCATTGTTTTTGCAATGAGTATGACAATGCAAAAGATTCATGCAAGGAGTTGTACTTAATTTTTAACATGATATAATGAATTGTAATCCTAAAGCTACTTGTGTTTTCCAATTCAGGTTCGGCAGGAAATTGCTCCAATAGCTTTAACAGTAGTATCATATCTTGCTCCTATTCTTCAAAATGCAGAGGTGAAGTTTTGTCTCTTCTGATTTTATCAATATTTTTTGTTACGTTTCACTCTGACTTGTTATATCATTTCAGGGATTGAATAAATCATTGCGAGAAAATAGTGCTATCACACTTGGGAGGCTTGCCTGGATTTGTCCTGAACTTGTCGCCCCACATGTGGAACACTTTATACAACCATGGTGTACCGCTTTAACAATGTAAGATTCTTCTTCCTTTTAAATGGCTTCTAAGTAATACACCAAGTAATATACGAAATATTTTGATTTAGCTATAAAGATGGCATCTGACATGCTTTATTTCTATTTCTTTGTTATTTTATCTTATACCATCATGCATAGATGGGACCTAGGGGTTCTGTTGATGTGGATCTCATTACAAAGAGACAAGTAAAATAATCGATGTGCACTTCAAATATTTATTTATTTTCTGCATCTTCATTTTTTGTACTTTAAAACGAATATTGACTTAAAAAATAGAAACACAGAGAAGATAAAGTCGTTAGGTTCTTGGTCGCTTCCTTCATCTCAAAATAGCAAGAAGTTTCATTAGAACTTTCGACTAGAATTGAAAGGGTGCCTTATTTTGTGTATTATTCCACGCCTATTATTTAGTGTCTCAGACGTAACATGACTCTTGCACGGGATTTAAAGTAGGTGCTAGTGATCTTTAGTGAAGATGGTACATAATAATTAAACATGCATACTACTTGGTTTGCTTTACTCTTCCTGGATTTCTTATCAGAATAATTATGTGCAGGATAAGGGATGATTATGAAAAGGAGGATGCATTCCAAGGCCTATGTTCAATTGTACATTTATCTTTTGTTCACATCCATTTCCTTTGACAATGCTTATGAATGGTGGTTTGCAATAAATGTTTGTGATTTCTGCAGGTGAGAGCAAATCCTTCTGGTGCTGTGAACGCCTTACCTTACTTGTGTAAGGCTGTTGCTAGTTGGAATGTAAGGATATCATAATGAATTTATTATGTAAAATTTACATCCCTTTGTATCTTCTATTATCTGATCTAATTTTTTTTTTCTAGGAAATACGGAGTGAGAATCTACACAACGAGATCTGCCAAGTTTTGAATGGTTACAAACAGGTATTTTGATATCTTATACCTCTAGCATAAATGCAATCTTTACCATTTTCTTCTTTTCCTTTTCCAAATTGTCATCTAAAGAGATCTAAATATCTGCTTTAGATGCTTCAAAGCGGTGCATGGGAGCAATGCATGTCGACGTTAGAGCCTTCCACAGTGCAGAAATTGTCAAGATTTGGCGTATAGACCTTGCGGAGAATGCTTGTTTGTCGGTTATCGTTTTCCTAGGTTGCTTGTGGCATGGATGAGTGTCTCAATTGGTTGGAAGACTGGTATTCATTTCATACAAATTGTAGACAATCGAGGTTGACGGGTGTATCAGTGTGTGAGCTTTTGGTTCTCCCTCCCTAAAGACGTTCCAGGTTTCACAAGCTCTCCATCCAGATCCAATGCATATCGAGGGTAAAGTCAGGCCGCCAAGTTGGAAAGTTGCTCAATATGCTCCCAAGGGGTGTGCCCTAACTGTATTCTAAGAGTTCCAAAAGAAAAAAAAAATCCCCTCCCTGTGTTATATGCTTGTAAAATTTTTTCAATATTATTGTTTCAGTGGGGACGTTTTTGCTTCGAATTCCACTGATTCGTTTGAATTTATGGAGTTGAAAAGGTTTGCAATTCCAATTTGTTTGCAGTCATTCTTAGGTGTAGCGATATTGTTTCATCTGTGTAAGGTATCCCATTCAGTTTTGATGATTTATGCGTTGTAATGACCTTTTTTTACCAATTTTTTTACTTTCTCATACTTTGTATTGCATTGATCCTTAAAACGCAGGTAAATCCAGCTCGATGTCCTTAGAACTTAAAGTGTTACTTGTATATCACGCTCAGTTTTGCATCGCTCTCTGCTGAATTGGTGATACTTTTACATCTACTACCGATACGGCTTTTTCTAGCAGAACAACTTATTTTTAAGATAAATCCTCTTGTAACGTTAATTTGTAACTTGTAATATCAATTTGGCCCTCGTAACTTATTGCGTTAAAGTTATCGATAAAAATGTGATAAAATTGGAGGCCATAATAGTAAGATTTTTAGTCCGGCGCTGAACTTAGATCACAAAATAAATTGTCAGAAGCAAATCTATGCAGAAATTGAAGCTAATAAGTGGGAAGTAACAAGTGACTGAAGCACCCAAATCAAGACTGGTTTGGAATCTTGCTACACGTCCAACCAGAACCAAGTGCAGTCGCAGTGCCCCCCTCACTCGTGTCAGTGAAAACTCGGACTACTTTTCAGGTCATCAATCAACGCTGCGGGAGAAAAAGAGGCAGCAACAGCGACGACGATGAGACAGCAAGAAGAAGAAGAGGAAGAAGAAGAAGAAGAAATCCGAAGCTATCATCAATCCACAAAACCTGCGTCGTCTTCGTAGTCGTCGTGTTCAGTGGTCTGCTCAATCCGACGGCCCCGGGGGCCCGAAAAGAAACATCGACATCGTCCCCTCGGAGCACGCGGCGACGGTGGACGCGACAAGCTGCGCCCGTGAATGCAGGAATCCCGCACCCAAAAAAAATGCATCTCGATTCCTTCCTTACCTGGAAAATTTATATATATATAGAAAATGTCTTCTTCTTTTCCGGCGCTGGATTCATGAGAGAGTTCTGAAGAGAATATATATTTCAAATGCTGGTGCTGTTCACGAGGTGCTGAAGGATTTTATATTAAGCAGCACTGTCGCAGATGTACACCCTTCCCCTCCCTCCCTGTGTCACGGAGACTCAAACGCCTTATCTTTTTCGCCTATTCTGAATTGATTAATTAATGGCACCATTATTGGGTCGATCAGATTAGTTTTCGAATTATGTTATGTATATAATAAGAAACATTAATATACAAATACGTGGAGAGAGGTCAAGAAGAAGCAGAAGCAGAAGATGGCCCAATAAATCATTTGGTTTTACATTTAGATAACGTCAACTGGAATAGTTTTTTTAAAAAAGGTGTTCACTGTTCAGCAGTACTAATTAGGTGGGAGTAGTCGGATTAAAAGTGACGCGAATAAAAAGAAAATGCAGTTTCAAATGCCAAACCCAAAGCGTATCAGCAACTTTTCCAAGAAAAGCTGGAGCTCCATTAAAAAGAGTTTAAAAGCTCCTCTCCACTGCCCCTCTGTTCATCTCTCTCTTCTCCTTCTTCTTCTTCTTCTTCTTCTTCTTCTTCTTCTTCTTCCACCGTCTTTGCTGGTCTATCAACGTATATATCAGCCAAGCCACCCTTTACTTTCTCGTGACCCTCCTCCTCCTACTACTACTATTTGGCTTTTAAAGGCCCCTTATTTTGTACACTGCACAGTGCACTCCCACGCACCCTGCTTGATTCCTCCAAAAAATATTTATAAACTTCCACTCCAAAAGCCTACACCCAGAAGGCCTTCATCTGCCCGTCTCTCGCTTCAGCCTTCACCACTGGCACCGACGCAGACGAGAAGAAGGGAGGAGGAGGAGGAGCAGCGACGGATACGGCGACGCCTTTTCTCCGGGAGCTGAGCTCCGGCGGCGAGGGGTGGATGACCTCTAAGTCGACGAGGGGCTCGAGGAGGTGGCGCAGGAACAGCACGCAGCGGGAGAGGGAGGAGGCCACGGAGTGGTGGGCGGAGAGAGGCGCCGGCGCCGGCGCGATGGTGGCCAAGAAGAGGGTCATTGTCGTCATCGACCAGAGTGAGAGAGCCAAGCACGCCATGATGTGGGCCTTGACGCACGTCGCCAACAAGGGGGATCTCCTCACCCTCCTCCACGTCGTCCCCCCTCACCGTCCACAGCGCCGCGGCGGCGGCGGTGGCGAGGATCACGACGTCCCGAACCTTGCGAACTCCCTCGGCGCCCTCTGCAAGTCCTGCAAGCCCGAGGCACGCGCGCTCCGGTTTTCTTTGATTAATTGTTCTCTCGTTTGATGTTTTGATCCCGATCTCATCGTGCGCGCAGGTGGAGGTGGAGGCGCTGGTGATCCAAGGGCCGAAGCTGGCGACGGTGCTCAGCCAAGTGAGGAAGCTGGAGGCATCCGTCTTGGTGCTCGGCCAGGGCAAGCCCTCTCCATTCTCCTGGTAAGCCAAGATACACACTGTAAATCTCAAACACTTGCCCTCTTCCTCTTCCAGCTCCAGTTCGATTAAAACGTCATCTTCTGCGTTGCTGTAGCCTGTTCAAGAGCAGCAGTGAGGACTTCGTTGAGCGGTGCATCGACGGAGCCGACTGCCTGACGCTGGCGGTGAGGAAGCAGAGCGGAGGAGTTGGGGGATACCTGATCAACACCAGGTGGCAGAAGAACTTCTGGCTGCTCGCCTGAGATTTACTACTACTGCTGTTGCTAATAATAATAATAATAATAATCTCTAAACATCTCCAGACCTGTAAATCTCACATCAGCTTGTACCTCGTTCTACATTTTACCTGGTTTTACCTTCTCTTGGTGCGTTGATGCTACTACCGCTAATTGCTTATTAGTTTATCTTGTTGGGAATGCATTGCAAGCAGAGGAAGAAGAAGAAGAAGAAGAGTGGTAATTAGGTAAAAACTTAATTGCACAGATATCTCACCGGGAGAGGAGCATTGAAGATAACAGCTGTGATTGGGCAAGCCTACTTAAATTGGTATTGATGGACATTGATGAGGGAATTGAATGGTGGCCAATGGCTATGTACAGCCAGTTGACTTGGCTCCATCTTCCCCAATTAAGTAGCTTGGCTTGCAGCAGCAGCAGCAGCAGCATGCAGCTACAATGATTACCAAAGCGTGCTCTGCAGCACACTGTATTCATGATTGATAACGATTACGCTTGCTTACAAGTAAAGAAGAAAGAAGGTAGATTGCTGCCATTACTGCAAATTGGTCTCCCTGGTATTTGTCCCAGATGCATGGACCGGCCTCCCTGGTGGAGATTGGCATGAAGCCCATTGAGCTTATTAAATGATTTCATTTGTATGAAATGTGTTGTTGTAAATAAGAGTGAATCAATGTCATTGCCACACCTCATCTCTTGAGGAAGCAAATGCACCTTGATTTATAGGAGCTCTGGGAATTAGCTAGTATAAATTATTAAGAGTTGTTGGTTGCTGAAGAAGAAGAGCGAATAAATGTCATTGCCACACATCTCTTGAGGAAGCCAATGCACCTTGATTTATAGGAGTTTTGGGAATTAGCTAGTAGAAATTATTAAGAAAGAAAGAAAGATGCTGGTTAATTTCCTTGCTGTTTTCTAGGATACAATTATGCTAATACCCTTTCATTGCTTCTTCTTCTTCTTCTTGTGGTGGACATGGTGGGTGGGCTTTGTCTTGTCCTCCATCCTCATCTTTTTGCACCAGAAAGGCACACATGTCCTTCTTAGTGGTAGCCCAATAAGAAAGTGCTGACCATGCCCTCACTACAGACAAGGAGATGTGGAGTGGCAACATAAGATCATCTTTATATATAGATATATAAATCAGAAAAATTAAACTTGAGAAGCTGCACTTGGGAGAAAAGCAAGTGGGCTACCACTCTCTTATATAACTAATACAAACTAGACTACCACTCTCTCGAAAAGCAAGCATACTATTACTGTAACATACAAATACTTGAACATAAGGTCCCTAATTTACTGCTCTCTATTGCTCAAAGAGAGAGCTCAACACAAGTTATATAAATATATGTCCTAGTATGATGAGAAATTAATTTCCTAACATTAGATAAATTAAAATGCTACTTTGCTCATTAAAGAGAGCGATTTAAATCTTAGAAGGGCTAAATGTATTCTAAAAACTTACCAAAAGATGTATAAACTAACTAACTAATACGATAAATAGAAACTTATCTTGAGATAAGTTGAAGTGGTACATTACTAGGACTGTCAATTGGTAGGATTATTATTGGAGTACTCTAGTCTAGATATTATTTTAAGGATAGTTAACCTATTTACCATCTACTATATATATATCTCATTTGGTATAAAAATCGAATGCTCTAACAAAAAAACATACATTTTATATACTTAAAATTTCTAAGAAAATAATTCTAAAGCTATCTAAATAATAAACCTATTACATATATTATTGATATAAAATTATAATAACCATAAACAATAATTAAAATAAAATGTATACATCTGCCAAATAATTGAGTTAAAGTTTAAATTAAATTTTGAATACATACAAGAGTCATTATGTTACATGCTTAACTCCGAGATATGCTAGAGTCCAACTCAAGTAGCATAGAGTAGACCCAAAAGTAACAAAAAGAAATGCAACTCAAGATTCATCGAGGAGACTTAGAGTAGACCCAAAAGTAACAAAAAGAAATGCAACTCAAGATTCATCGAGGAGACTCATAGGGGCATTCAACTCAACCTACTTAGTATATAAAATGAAGGCTTTAGCCGCTTTTGAAGTTAAGCATAAGTAAAGTTGAAGTCAGATATATAGAATATTTCAAGAAGAAGTACCCATCGAAGACCATTAACCTAAGTCAATCCACATGACAAATAAAGTGAAAACTAGTTGAAGATATGCTCAAGACTCACCCTAGAGGAATGTCCTCATTGTAACCATATAAGTACAATTTGTTGGCATCTAAGTCATACTCACCTTACCCAAGACACTTGATGAGAGACTAAAGTAGGGTGTAATGCTTAGATCTAAAATTATAAAGGCATGTAATGAGGCTCGGGTCAGCAAGATATAAGAAGCCTAATAATTTATGAAGGAACACAATTGTAAGAGGCAAATATGATAGTCACCAGAAGTTTGATCATGCCAATAACATAAGATTCTAAAATAAGTAGAATATTCTCTTACATAAATTAATAACCTCAAAAATTAAATCGATTAGATAATTAGTATTAAAGAAAAGGGAGTTGTTGAATATGATGATTGTGAAATTTTAAGTAAGCTAATAAGGTAATATATCCCTTTCATTTATTTATATGGTTCATTAATTTTATAACTTTCATAATCTACTCTTAGTACACTTTGAAGATTAATAGTGTCTGTGATATTATGTTGCATAATTTAATTAAATAGTATAATTTTCTAAGACTGTACCTATTTAAATGAGATGTGTAACTTGATTATGAAAAATAAAATCTTAAAAAATTAAATTTGGTGTTTTAAAAAATTATATTCATAATAATTATATTATTATTATTATTATCCACTCGGAGATGGATTCGTCATCCTTATCATGACACCCTGGCATCAAAAGTTAGCAAATTGTGCTCATGTGGGTTAATATTGGTATATAAATAAACGAATATCATGTGGTGGCATATCAATGTCACTACATAAATATTTGTTATTGATTTCTCTTTTCCTTTCTTTCTGAAGACTGTTTTTGTTTTCTAGCACTTGACCAAGAGAATATATAATTAATCCCAAGCAGCAAATAGAAAATTAATTTTTTTTCCATGATATACTGAATGCCTAATCTTATCTTATGTAGCTCTGCAAAGTCCTCTCAAGCCCAAGGGAGTCTAATCATATCATTGATCCCCACTTGCATAATTTATTTGTTTATGATCGCATCCCTAAATAAGATCATCTATCATATAATAATAATAATTCTAAATAGTTTTATTATGTGATAAGGGCTTCTGTACTTATACCTTATTATAATAGGTATTATTATAAAAAGGTTAGGAATCATTAGTTCTAATTAAATAATGAAACTATAGTGTCTAAAAATAACAATTTGCACATCATTTTTATGCTGCATATTTGAATGATTTTTTTTTGTAGTTTGTCGACAAATATGTCAGTCATGAAGTTGACAATGAAAATTATTGTTGAATAGGGTTTAGCATCTTTGAAAAAATTCTAAGTAGACTAGTAGCATAGTGAAAAAAATTATATAAATGTAATTGTAAGTTCTTCATATCATTATTAGCCATCTACATGCACTCTCTTCTACTTTTAATTAACAGTACTACTCCTGATGTGCTTTTTTTTTAAATTAAACAAACAACACTCTGGGCATTAGGCAGAATGATTTTGTATGGAAAAAATATAATATTTGGTAAGATAAAAGATCAAGCAAGTTTTTTCAGTTCCATCATGCTTTTATATGTTTTAAAAATAACATATCTCGGTTGATTGTTAATTAAAAAGAAGAAGAAGAAAAAGAAAAACCCCATCTGCCTTATCCATCCCCTACATGACTAAGTAGGGTTTTAAGACTGGTTGATGAATGAATGATTAAATTAACTATTTCAGTGGACTCTCAGCAATTAAGTCAGCTTAGCATTCACAGGGAGTTGGTGGTTCATTAGTCAATTCAGAGCCATCAGCTCTCACTTCAGTGGCACCACTAACTAACTATATAAGTTGTTGAGGAGCTCAACACCATTTATGAATTATGGACAAGTACTTGGGGTTATAACAAAAACACCTAATTCTATTATTTTCGGTTGATGGTGTAGGTTTTTCGCTGGAATTAATGCTGGTAGGGCTTAACTCAATTTGATGCTTATTATTCAGTCTAATTGATAAGCTTAGATATATCTGTAAGTCACTGCTCTAACTAGCTTAGAATTATTTACTATTAAGTTCAGAACTATTAAGACCGCCTCATTTACTATTCACTGATTGCCTATGGACCTCTTTTAAGTTTTTGAAACAGAATAAGCTTCTCATCCAAGTTATACTTAAATCTCTTGTATTGTTACTTGAGAACTCGTTAGGAGTAGTATTGCGTGTGTATATTTTTAGTATTAAAACTCACACTTATTAAACTCCCTGCACTTTTCTTTAGTTAATATGATAAGTTTCAAAAAAAAAAATTAAAAAGAAAAATCTAAGTGTAAAGTGCAATGATTCTTGTTATTTTTGAAGTATCCATCTTGATGAACTCAATTATCAGCTCCATTCTTCTTCTTCTTCTTCTTCTTCTTCTTCTTCTTCTGCTGCTTTTGCTGCTGCTGTTTCTCTTGGATGTTTTCTTCTTCTTCTTCTTCCCTGGTGGTGGTTGTTGTTATTGTTAATAAATTTGTCGGTTAAAGCGACCCATGAACAGAAGCCATATGGCCTATTCGTTTCCTTCATTCTTCCCTTTATTAATTTTTTTTTTCAAGTGGTGTACCGGCGGTGGTGTGAAGTGTGAAGCCCCCCACACATCCATCATGGCTAAACAATATATATATTTAATTATTTGATTTGGTTGGTACCATCCGTACTCTCTTTTCTTGCCCACCCACACACACACTTTGTTTTTTTTTTCTTTTCCCCATATTAAGTGGGGAGTTAAATATCTACCATCATCCTATTTATCATACATAATAACCTGATATTTTGTATCTTAATTATTTATAATAATAGGAAGAGAGAGGTGATTGCCCACTGACATATAAAAAAAAGGTGTGGAAGGGGAAAGCAATTTATCAAGTTTGGTCAAACATAAATTACTTTTGCTAGTATATTAGAGCTGAATAATATCATTTTTTTATCTTTTATTTTTTTAAATTAGTGAGTATTAAATCCATACTCCATGGGATAGAGTCTTTCTGTTATAACAAAAAATATAAGTATTTTATATAATGATGAGAAAAATATATTATCTTTTATATTTACCCATTATACATACTGTCACGCCTAAGATAAGAATACGTCTATGATACATCCTGATTTCTCAAGACGTACTATAGCAATGCACACTTCAACACGAGGATGATAAATATATGATCTATCATATGAAGCCTCATAAGCAAGGTGAGCCCATCATTGTACAATAAGAATACAATGCGGAGGAATATTTATTTAATGGATACTTATCCAAAGGATACAACTCAAATAAAAAGTCATGCTCCACGTTATCCTCATAGGTTGAAATGTTATATAAAGCCACAAGCAAGATTGATAAATCATCTAATAGGGCTCAAATGATCCAAGAGAGGTTTAGAGTGGATAAAACACTCATTGTTAAGAGAGTTGAATATTGTAATTAAGAGTTGTTCAAAATGTGAACAATCGGGTGTCTGTAATAGAGTCACATTTTATTCATTTATTGTTACTCAGTATTCTCGTTGCTTCCAAGTCCTAGGCTACCTCATAATCCTTCCGTATAAAGCCCAATTGTTCTAACCAAAAGGTATACACTTTGTGTACTTAAATACAAAAATTATTGATAGCATAACTAAAATAATATAATTATAATTAAAAATAAAAATATTAAAATTATTAAAGGATATCTAAGAGAGAAAAAAACAAATTAAAAAAAAATCCGAGAAAGAAGAAGAAAGAATTGAAAAAAAAAGGAATAAAAAAGAGTTGCTCTCATTGCAGGTAGCGCGGCGGTTTCTTTTTATTTCACCTCTCTCTCTCCCCCCTCGCTTTCTTTTCTTTCCTATCACTTCTCTCCATTTCTTTCTTCTTCTTCTTCTTCTCTGTCGCCGCAGAGGAAGTGCAGGGAGGTGAAGGGAATGAATGGGGAACCCCGTGGAGGTCTACTTCGAGGTGCTCAACATCCCAAAGAACTCCTCCCCTCAGGAAATCCGCAACGCCTACCGTGCCCTCGTCAAGAAATGGCACCCCGACAAGCATCCTCCTTCCTCCCGCCCCGAAGCCGAGGCCAAGTTCATCGCCATCTCCCAAGCCTACGAGGTCGATCCATCCCCTTCTTACCCTTCTCAATTCTTCTTGTCGCTGATGGTGCTCACGGTGGCTTTCCTTCTCTCCAGGCCCTGAATGATCAGCAGGAGAATCGAGCAATCTTCGGAGCCGACGACGACGGTTCACTCGTCCCCCCGCAGAAGCAGATCCACGAAATCCAGAAATCGCGATCTGGAAGGGCGGATAAGGCCGCAGCGGCAGCGGCGGCGGCGGCGGAACGGCCTCCGAGATCGGTGTTCTCATTGTCCTCATCCGGGATTAGACCGAAGCCGCCGCCGCCTCCGCTGGAGAGAAAGCTCGAGTGCACGCTCGAGGAGCTCTGCCGTGGATGCAAGAAGGAGGTCAAGTTCTCCAGGAACGTCGTCGCCGGCAATGGGTATCCCCTTCTACCGCCTGCGGTTCCTTTTTACCCTGATTTGAATGCTCATCGATTGAGCGTCGTGTCTCGTGGTCGAATTTTGGGGTTGAAAGGATTCCCCAGTTCGATTGATTTCACCAACAAATCTGTTTGTCTAATGCTTTTGCAAATTGCATTCCGCACTTTGCTGGCAGCTTCGTGCCTTCATCTTCCTCTCCTTCCCCCTTTTAACTATTTTTTTTTAAAACCTTCCAAGCTTACAGGCTTATCCTTCAAAAGACTCGATAAAAACTCATTAGCTGGTGCTTGTTCTTTTTCCATGTACCTCCAAGGAATAGGAATGACTAATTAATTGCTAACATGATTCATTTTTAGTTGTAGTGAGATAGACTACAAACTAAATATGAAAAATTAGCCCTAGTGTGGCTGAACCACACTGTCTGCTACTCCATTCATGCTTCATTAATTTCTCATTTCATTTTAATAGTAGCTGCCTGCTACACATGCTTGGTGTTGCAAGAGCTCAAGTTCTTCTTCCTCAAGTGCTTACACTTAATAATTTGTCCAATAACCTGATCTTTTGTGTCTGCAAAATATGTGGTCCCTTGCTCCACTATGTTCTCCTCCCCCCTATACGATTCATGAGCTCTGCAGCAACATTTAGTTGGTTGGCCTGTCGAACCTATTCCATCAGTAAAGTTGAAGGGTTTGTTGTGCCGTCCGTCTTCAAGGTGATTGATTTGGCTTGTGTCCCAAGTATACATTCTTGTTTGGACCACCAGCAGATGGAACTATTCATCCTTTATTTCCTGCTCTACGAAATAATTGGTTTGCTCCCTAAGATTCCTAATTTTAAGGTTAACCCTGTTCATGTTTTTGTTTTGATTCCATAGGGTAACGAAACTCCAAATGTAACACCTCATCCTAATCCATGAGAAAGTTAATGAATCAATTATCTTGTTAGGTTGGATTATGATAACTGTTATTGACAAACGCGCACCAAAAGGAAGCAAGATAGTTTTTGAAGTTTTGTGTAATACCTTCATATCATGTGCTAAGCGTTTCTGCTGTATACTCACAGCTGCTTCGCTCGGTTGGGCATTCAAGATCCTTCTTTCATTTTGAACCATCTTGCCCTTCTTCTTTTGGCAGATCAATTGTCCGCAAGGAAGAAACACAGACGATCAGGATCATGCCCGGCTGGAAGAAAGGAACCAAGGTGACCTTCAAGGGCATGGGGGATGAGCAGCGAGGATCCCTCCCCGGCGACGTCATCTTCACCATATCTGAAATGAAACACCCAAGATTCAAAAGACTTGGCAACGACGACCTGGTGCTAAAGGTGGAGGTTCCTCTGGTGAATGCCCTCACAGGGTGGTCCTTCTCATTTCCTCTTCTCACCGGAGAGAAGATGAGCTGCTCCTTCCAGGATGAGATCATATACCCAGGGTACGAGAAGGTCATCAAAGGCCATGGCATGCCATCGGCCAACGGCAAGGGAGCGAGAGGGGACATCCGGATAAGGTTCATCATTCTGTTTCCTGCGAGGTTAAGCGACGAGCAGCGCTCGAGCATTGTGGACCTTCTGAAGGACTGCACTTGAACTCCGGCTGTGAAGTTTCTGTTGCTGTTGCTGTTGCTGTTGTTCTTCCTCACTGATATCCAATGAAGTAAATAAAGTTACCCGGTGTATATATAGAGAAAATGTTTTTGACATATAGGTGCTAATGGGATGAGGACTCTTTGTACCTTGTAGGATTTATGAGTGTGGAGTGTACACTGTTTTGAACTGTTACACTTTTTTGTGTTTCTGATGATGCTTCTTTAATTTTCCCCTGGTAGGGGGGGAATATATGGCCTTTGCATCTTTCAAATTCCTGATGTTGTGTTCCCTTTTCCCAACTGTTTGGAATCAGATGTTTTGCTGTTCTCTTAAGTTCCTTTTGCATTGTCTAGGGGGGGTGAGGGGGAAGTCTCCGTGGACCTCCTAATTAGCTAAAAGAAAAGCATGGATTGAAAAAGATGCTTAGCCAGTGTGACAAGGATGCAAAAAAGTTTTGGAAGCTAAAAAAGCAGGAACTCGAACTGGTAAGAAAACATCTTTGTGTAAAGAAATTGAGGTTGTCTCTGTGTAATGCTTTTCCATGTACGTGCAGAGTCCGTTCAGTAATATTGCATTTATTTCACCCGTCTAAATTGATAAAAATATAAAATGAAATAATCTGTCAATTATTGATTTAAGAGTTACTAAAACTTCTTTTTAAAAAAAAATTTAGCAATAAAATTTTTTAGTTTAGATTATTAACACCAAAATAAATTGTTTTCAATTCAAAGAAAAATAAAGCAATCCATTGTAATAAGAGGATTATCTAGTTCCTCCCTGAGACGAACGTTAATGATGGAGCTTTGGCGAGCAGAAGCTTCCATTTTTCCAATCCGACGGTCGCCCAGCTGCATTTGGATCTTTTGGTGCACGCCAATCTCCTTCCCCATGCTTGAGCTCCGCCGGAACACCGGCAATGGGTTGCCAGGATCAACTGACGATGATCGCCGGCCAACGTGATCACGACCTGGCCTTCCATTAACCAAGCTCCTTGATCGGCCAAGCTTCGGCGGAGAACTCATTCTTCTGCTGCTACCCTCGCTCGTGAAGCTCTTCCTTTCAGCAACCACCGGTGCCGGCGAACAGGAACGGGCTCTCCTCACCGGTGTTGACTGGTTGCTGCAGCTCGCAAGGGACTGCTTCGGCGGCCGTCGCGCTACCGGCGGATGCCTGAGGGGCGGCTGATGATTCACTGCTAAACCATGGTTAACGATTCCTGCATCAGCTGCAGCTGGTCTCGTCTTCTGTTTAGGTGACAAAATCAACGACGAGCACTTGCTTGATGTTGATCCATGCGCCAGCTGTGAGGTAGAAGGATTGGGAGATGAAACAGAAGCAGATGAAGAGGAGCAAATGCTGCTGTTGGCTTCTTTCTTGGAGAGGTCCCTCCGTAGGGGAAGAGGAGATTCGGAGACGACAAGCTTCTCCTTGAGGACGCCGGAATCGATGTGGATAGAAGGATCTGTGTAACATTTGCTAACACATGCGCCCATGGTTTTATGGAGTGCAGAAATAAAGAGAAGCGAAGGACGATCGATCCAGCTGCTAAATGTATGCAGAGATCAGCACAAGCTCAAACAGAAGAAATTATAAGGTTTGTCTACGAATGAGAAATGTCAAAACATGATTCACTGTATAAGGTTCGACATATATATATATATATTAAAAGTTGTGCCCAAATATAAATACAAATCAAACTAAAAGTTCAACTATTTTAGATAATTAGCCATATATATTATTAGTAGCAGCAGTTCCCTATCAGGCATTTATTTTTGAAGTTGCAAGTAAAACAAGGAATCAATTTCATATAAAAGAAAAAAGACTTAATGGGTAGCCACTATGTAGCCACTATTACAAGACCTAGTCTTCTGCATTAATATAATGCACTATGCTCGACAATATATGATCCTCCTAGTGGGAGATATATATCTAAATGGCTCTCTAACCTTTTCTGCTGCTATATGTTTAAGGGAACCATATCTAATCATGCCATGAATAATAGACCAACCTAGAATTTTTAATACTAGAAGGTTTAATGAAAAAAACACTCCTAATTACGAATTTAATTTGAGGCAAAAAAATCTTCTGGTTATATAAAAAAAAGAGTTGAGGCAGAAATCTAACTATGCGTATACAGATGATCACCTGTCTTTTCTGTTGATTGTTATATCCGAAGAAATCCGCAGTTCATGGCAATGATGAGCCTTCCTTGACAAAAAGCTTCAATGTCGTCTCATGTTCCCTTAAAACAAAATTCATTCCTACTTTTCCTTGGGAAGAAGAGAGAGCTTCTATCCAGCTTCAGGTGCATAGATATACTGGAATTGATTAAGAAGCAATTTAAATATTTTCCTTTTCAAGTGAATGGGCCTCATGTCATTGCAGATACCTCAGAGGGCCCTGATAGACCAAATTGCTACGGATGATAGGTCTACAGTCTTGAAACCAAGTTCTACTCCCATCCATAGGCATACAGTAGTCAAGTATGACTCATTGCTTGCCCATATTTCCTCTTTAGTATAAAATAGTTGTAAGTCCAGAAGTTGTCTCTTTTGGTAACTGTCCATGTAAACGTTAAGAATACCATTCCACAAAACAGGGAAGCAACTTCTTTGGATCCATATTCTGAACTTTGATAGGCTGCGGAATTAATTAGTGTTTATATCACCAGATTCTAACCATTGAGCTCTTGACTTTGAGCACCATCTTTTTTTCTGCTTAGGATAACAGCAACCTTGGCCAGAATATTGAGATAAGCTCTAATGGAATTATTTGTGTGGAAAGGTTTATCTTCATGCTTGTCTTCAGCTAAGTCAAACAATTGAAGTCCCCAGTTATCAACAAAGGGGTGTTATGGACATTCAAGTGACTAGGAATCCACCAAAGCTTGTTTCTGGCTTTGGCCTTGGCCTCAGTGTCGGTGCACACTACGGAGAGCATCCAAGGAGAATTAGTACCAGAGTCAATCAAGACTTTGAACAGCCTGAGGACAACTGTGAATATGTACATTGACTAAGGACGTTTGCTACCTTCCAAGCAATGACAAATTCCACCTGCTCCACCAGTCCCTTCTTTCTACATAGGCACCACCAGTACATTAACTACCCAAGAAAAAATGATGTTGGTAGTATCAACTCAAACAAGATGAGATACTCTGCAATTAAAACAAAATTAAGGTTATGAACCCTGATCAGGTATTTGAGATGGGCTAAATCTGGAGTTTTAAGACCACCTCGCATGAGGATCCCCATCAAATTCAATAACCATTTCCGAAAATTCCCTTCTTTTACCTGAACATGCTCATAGACCTTGTTTTCTTTGGTGGCAAGCTGTCCCATTCTGATTCATTGAGTTCTTCAACTGATGTTCCTTCCTCTTCTGCCTTTTTTTAAAAGCACTAGCTAATTCTCGTCCCAGTTCTTCAGTATCCTCTACAACTTCTCCAGGGATGGCAGAAGGCTGGGTTTCTTCAATTGGACAAGCTACTTCCAACTGTTTTCTTTTTCTATAATGAGGAAGATTAACTCATAAGAAACCTCATCTACATTCCCTTCATGTAAAATTTCTTTACTCGGAGCAGCAAAGCAAATGAATCATTACTAGAAAAAGTATTAGACTTCGTTTGGGTAAAATTGCCACTTCTTGACGCTTCTTCCTAACTAAAATACCCTCAAATTTACTCGCAGGAGTCTAACGTAGGAACAGTGCTTTCCATCAAAACCCGGACGGACTTCTTGGCCCAAGTCCATCAAAGCACACTCTCTGGAAACTCTGCCCCATTGACTTGGAAGCATAAACTCATTTAAGAAGTCTTAAAGTAAAGACCGTTGATGCGCTCATCCTTAAGCATGCTCGTCCAGTAAGATGGGAGGTTAACCGGATCCCCCCCTATTCTCCATCATCCTTTCGAGAAGGCGAGGAGTGATTATTTCGTCGGATTGGAAGTTCTCGCGATTCTCGTCACAAGAGGCCACTGAGATCACCTTCTCGATGACAACCAGTTCGATCCATCGATAATGGATCGACTAAGCACCAAATCGGGAAGCTCATCCAAGACTGCTTGGGGATTGGATCTTGCTGCTATCGCATGAAAAAAAATTTGCTCTCCGCGAAGCGGCGGTGTTCGAGCAAATGGATCGATAGAGGACGAACGAACGAAAGAAGCAGATGACGGTGAGGAGTAAGAAACAAAAAGATACCGACCTGTACAGACTTGTCGTGACCCCGTGCGAGCAATCTTGAATCAGGGGCACTCCGGATGGATGTAACGCGATCCAGCTTTCCGGTAAGGGAGGATGCGGACGCGGGACAAACTGAGGAGCAGCAGCGGCGGCAGCAGCAGCAACAGGAGCCCTGTGGCGCGAGGCCAAGATGTGCCAAATTCCTGGGTTGGCAGCTTGCGGGGAATTGGGAGGTGATTCCGGGCCACCGCTAGAGATCAAGGCACATGAAGTGGAGTTATCCGATCGAGGGGAGGAGGAAGGAGGAGGATGGAGGGGCTCCACCGCCCACACCCATTCCGCCCGTCGTTTCGCTCCGCCCACCGCGTACCCGCCGGCCTGTCCGCTGCTGCTGCTCTCGAGCTTTTGTGCGTCAGGGGGAGGACAATGTAAACGAAAAAAGACCCACCTCATTAGCAATAATATCATCATTATTATCCATTATTAACTTATATATTTTTATCATCTCCTTTATAAAACCTAATTCTTTTTCAATACTAATCTGAGTAAGAAAGTAATATAAAAAATATTAACTGATTTTTTTAAAATACTGGTAGTTACATATTTTGATTAAAACGGTGAAATAATATAAAAAAATTATCATTCTAAATACATAGTAAATCACTACTGTTTTTCTCATAATCTACATGTATTTTATTTAAATTCAGTGAGTAAATATAGAATCTTATTATTCAAATAAGATAAACACTTTCTACAGCATAAGTTCATAGATCACATCATTGCTTATCTTAGTTTGTGTTGTGTTACAGTATTTTTTTATTATAATTAAAAAATATATATATATATTTGTGCCTTAATGAATGAATCAATCATCAATCCCCAGTGCATAATTGCTAGCTAGGCATCCATATGCATGCTATATATATACAATGATCAGACCATATATAGAGAGGTACACTTAATGATGTGCACAGTTTATATAAAGATATTGGGAATCCATGTGTACACTATTTAGAGTACTTAGTGATGGTACAACAAGTTCAAGTTTTGGAGGACTTGTCATCAACTTCAGTCCCTTCTATTTTTATCTAATTTTAATTAAAATTTACCGTACTATAATCTTCCCTCTCAATCTTAAAATCTATTTTTAACTTCCTTTTTTTAAATTTGAATATATAGTTATTTTTAATAATATTTAATATCACATTAATTTATATTGATAATATATACCTTGTGATATCAAATATTTTTTAAAAAAATAAAAAAAGGAGAAAGGTAAAGATGATAAAAGGCTTCAAATTCTCAATAGTTTCCTCAGCGTAGCTAATTGTTTGTAGAGCGACAGCTATAGATCAATTAGTGTTTTTAATTTTAACTTATATGATTTTTTTTTATTTTAGAACTTGATTTTAACTTATATGATATGGTTGATCCATATATCAATTAGAGTCAAAAATTCACTTGGATTACTTGATATGGTCAATTAATTTCTATTTAAAAAATATATTATTTTTATATATCATTATATTGTAACAGGAACGACCCTACCATAGTATTTTTATTTTATTATAATTTTATTTATCTTTTTGTAAAAAAAATCTCCTACAGATTATATATTTATAAAGCTTCTCATCCTGCACATAAAATATAAGAGGACTAAGTAATTGGACTTCAAACTCACTAGATTTCTTATCTAATGAGTTTAATATTTAATAAAGTTTTATCTAATTAAAAAGTATTTAGTTAGAGTAATTGAGTTCTATACGGGATGATCACGAGGTGTTTGGTTCAAAACTCATTAAATTCTAAAAAAAATTAGAAAATATTTTTTTATTTTAATTTTTAGTATTATTTCTTTCTTGTTTATATCCAAATAATTTATAACCTAACATATTTTTGTATTATTAATATATATATATATATAATAAAATATCCTCTTAATATTTAAAATTTTAGACTAAAAGGATTTTTTTTAATTTACTATATAAAAAAATTTAGCAGTAGGAGCGTAATTATTGTTAATATTTAATGTTTATCGCTCAGTTAATTTATCATACTCAAAATTAACCCTCCCTTTCCCCCCCTTCATTTGTCTTCTCCTTCGTTTGTTTTCATTACAAATATCCCCACACCACCCGTCTCCTCCCTCGATCCGCCTCCATTCCCCCACATCGCTGTTCTTTTCTCCTCCTCGATCATGGACTGCAACCCCACCTCCATTCTCCTACGACCACAATTCGATCTCAGCAAAGAACGGGACGCCGCCGCCGGCAGCGGCGCCGGCTCCGGAGCTGCCGGTGCCGGCGTCGTCTTCAACTCTTCCGTCCTCCGTAACCAGGCCAGCATACCCGAGGCCTTCGTCTGGCCGCAGTGCCACCGCCCGACCGGCATCGTGGACCTCGACGCCCCCGTCGTCGACCTCGGCGGCTTCCTCCTCGGGGACGAGGCGTCCACCGCTTCCGCCGCCGATCTCCTCCGCGCCGCCTGCTCCGCCCACGGCTTCTTCCAGGTGACCAACCACGGCGTGGACGCCTCCCTCGCCAGGGAGGCCCTCGACTGGGCGGACGCGTTCTTCAAGCTCCCGCTCCGCCTCAAGCTCCGCGCCCGGCGGACCCCGGGTAGTGTCTGGGGCTTCGCCGGCGCCCACGCTGACCGCTTCTCCTCCGAGCTGCCATGGAAGGAGACCCTCTCCTTCGCCTACCACGACCCCTCCGCCTCCGGCGCCGACCGCGTCGTCCACGACTACTTCACCTCCACCTTCGGCGACGATTTCGATCGAATGGGGTATGTATACACACACACACACACTGCATCCATATACATAGCTAGATCACCGCATTAGATTAAAATTGACGCGTTGGAGCTCGCTGTTCCGCAAGGTCCGTGTTCCAGAGATACTGCGAGGCGATGAAGAAGCTCTCGTTGGTGATCATGGAGCTGCTGGCGATCAGCCTGGGAGTGGGGAGAAGCTACTACAAGGAGTTCTTCGCCGACGGCGAGTCCATCATGAGATGCAACTACTACCCGCCGTGCCAGGAGCCGGAGCTGGCGCTCGGCACGGGGCCGCACTGCGACCCCACCTCCCTCACCATCCTCCAGCAGGACCAGGTCGAGGGCCTCGAGGTCTTCTCCGGCAACAAATGGCGCTCCGTCCGGCCAATTCGCGACGCCCTTGTGGTCAACATCGGCGACACCTTCATGGTATGTCAATCTCTCTCTCTCCCTCACCAGATAGCAACAGTTGAGAGAAAACGTGCATTGAACGGGTCTTTTCTCATAACAGGAGTTCTTAGGAACTGCGTGCCCCAAATCCTTTTCTTTCTTTTGTCTTATGCTTTTTGGGATGCAAAAGGAAATAAGCAGGAGAATCCACACTTCAGAAATGCTATCTATCTATCTATCTATATAATCATCCAAATCCACACATCTTCGTGAATCTTAGATTTCCTGTCAAATCAACTATATACCTGCATAAATCTGCTGCTTTAAGTTTGGATTAGGATAATATATATAGTGTTTGGTTCATTTGGGGAGTGTGCAGAGGCCTACAAAGGGACAAACTGTGCTTACATAAATCATACGTCCGATAGCTTTTGGTAAGCGCAGTATAAGGAACATATCAGAGGCATTAATTGCTCATTTTGTATGTATATATGCATACACTCCTTTGTCTCTTTCAGAGTTAAAATGAATAAAATATGCACCTGGGTAATCCAAATGGCTTCAGAAAAGGACGCCTGTGTTGTGTGTATAAATATATTTCACAGTTCAAGAAAAGGAAGACATGTTAATTTCCATGCACAGCTAGCTATATAGTTCCTGTAGAACCTCCTCCTTTTCTTTTCTTTTTTTAGGAAGCTCAGCAGGCTTTTCACTGCTTGATCTTTTGGTGGAGTAGTAAAAACCCTCCTCGTTGCAGAGAGATGAGGTGCAGGTTGAAGATATACACAGTGTTTGTTTGTGTGTGTGTGTGTGTGTGTGTAGGATAGCAAGCTTCCAAAAGTACTGCAAGCTTCCAAGGAAAACAAGCGCTGCATGTTTACAATGCATATCCCTGGTGAAAAATCTTTCCCCCATGTCCAATCGTTGGTTGCTGTTTTGTCCCTCTGTAGGCGCTGTCGAACGGGCTGTACAAGAGCTGCCTCCACCGGGCGGTGGTGAACCGGCACCGCGAGCGACGGTCGTTGGCCTTCTTCGTCTGCCCCAGAGAGGACCGCGTCATCCGCCCGCCGCCCGACGACGAGCTCGTCGACGGCGCCGGCGAGGGCCCCCCGGCCGCGAGGCTGTACCCGGACTTCACCTGGGCGGAGTTCATGGACTTCACGCAGCGCCGCTACCGCGCCGACATGAGGACGCTCCACAGCTTCACCACCTGGCTCCTCTCATCGCCCTCCTCTTCACCTCCCTGATCGCCGCTAGAGCTCGGCCTCTTTTTCTCCTCCTCTTCCTCTGTACCATGGCCTGGCTTGGCCGGAGAAATATAATAAAATCATGTCTTCTTCTCAATCAAGCGGATTTTGAATCAGAGATGGAAAACAGTGCGCGCACGTGAATCCATATACGATTCAAGAAAACAACAAGAGCCGATTAATGTTACCAGAACCCATCTGCAGGTCTCCCATGCATGGATATTCTTCTCATCTAAAAAACGTATGCATCAGCAGCTGGGAACGGACGACGTGATTGAGATGTACGTGCATCCGAAGAGCCGTATGCATCTCCACCAAGCTGGTCCAGATGAGAAGACCAGCCACGCCCGAGCTGCTTGTTTGTTTTCTGCAGATAGAGAGAGAGGTTTAAAGAGAAGACTGTACCGATCGAAGATGATAATAATGACGACAATTGCGGAGGCAGAAGAGACCAAGGCATGCAGTTTCAAATGAACAGATACAGTATCTCGCAAGAGGACGAAGCATCAAACTCCATGGCGGGCCAGGGAAGAGGTGGGGGGGACAGACAGTGTTGTACCAAGTTTTTCGAGTAGAAAAGGAGGCCTGCACCGCATGTAATCATCATTGTTATTATATATATATGTGTGTGTGTGGATGTTGTATTGGAGCACATGCACGGTCCAAAGCCCAAAAGGGCTCTGCGTACTGTTTGGAGTTGGGGAGAGGAAGAAGAGGACGAGGCATGCTTTTGGACGGGAGGAGGCGCAAGTGGCCGCGGTCGGCTTCTGATCACCGGGATGGGGGCGGGGTGAAGTCAGCTGGTTTCGTAGTTTTCCTCGCCTTTGCCGCCTGCTCCGCCTGTCGTCGAGCTCCTTGATTCCAGACTTCGTTTTGGCTCGTCCGCGAGAAATCCTGTAGGTTAAGTTTTTTTTTTTTTCCTTCCTTCCTTCTTTATTACTTACCTTGGAAAAGTATGAGGTTTTGATTGCTTTGCTTCCACCACCACCCCCTCTCCCTCCCTTGCAAATGGATGCTTTTGTTTTTTTTCCCCCTATGAAATAAAATCGCTTCATTCATCAAATATGAACCATATCAGCTCATGTAGGCCATCTAGTTAAAAAGAGATATACTTAGATCATCATCGCTTTTATTTTCTCATTAATAAGATAGGCTAGATCTCAAATATCTAGTATGTGTTTCATTTGTTAAGTATGAAGATTTCATGCTAAGAATATTGTACATCTTATAGACACGTATTATATCCTATGCCAACATCGCACAATACATTATAGAGAGCTAGCAGTCATACTGATTAACCTATTAATAGAAGAGAGGTAAATATTATAATATTTATTTAATATGAAAAAGTACAAGATTTGAAAGTTAGTAGAGTCTAGAAGGATCATATTATTATAGTATTTATTTTATTGTTGAAGAAAATAATATTTTGTATAAAAGGTATAAAGTACCGCTCAATTTAGGCCTCTTGATATAGTCATACGACTCTCACTTTTATTTTTTTATTATCACATAGTAAATGTTTCATTTATTTAGTATGCCAACATCGCACAATACATTAGAGAGAGCTAGCAGTCATACTGATTAACCTATGAATAGAAGAGAGGTAAATATTATAATATTTATTTAACATGGAAAAGTACGAGATTTGGAAGTTAGTAGAGTCTAGAAGGATCATATTATTATAGTATTTATTTTATTGTTGAAGAAAATAATACTTTGTATAAAAGGTATAAAGTACCGCTCAATTTAGGCCTCTTGATATAGTCATATGACTCTCACTTTTATTTTTTTATTATCACATAGTAAATGCTTCATTTATTTAGTATGCCAACATCGCACAATACATTATAGAGAGCTAGCAGTCATACTGATTAACCTATGAATAGAAGAGAGGTAAATATTATAATATTTATTTAACATGGAAAAGTACGAGATTTGGAAGTTAGTAGAGTCTAGAAGGATCATATTATTATAGTATTTATTTTATTGTTGAAGAAAATAATACTTTGTATAAAAGGTATAAAGTACCGCTCAATTTAGGCCTCTTGATATAGTCATACGACTCTCACTTTTATTTTTTTATTATCACATAGTAAATGCTTCATTTATTTAGTATGCCAACATCGCACAATACATTATAGAGAGCTAGCAGTCATACTCATTAACCTATGAATAGAAGAGATGTAAATATTATAATATTTATTTAACATGGAAAAGTACGAGATTTGGAAGTTAGTAGAGTCTAGAAGGATCATATTATTATAGTATTTATTTTATTGTTGAAGAAAATAATACTTTGTATAAAAGGTATAAAGTACCGCTCAATTTAGGCCTCTTGATATAGTCATACGACTCTCACTTTTATTTTTTTATTATCACATAGTAAATGCTTTTATTTTTTTATTATACCAACATCGCACAATACATTATAGAGAGCTAGCAGTCATACTGATTAACCTATGAATAGAAGAGAGGTAAATATTATAATATTTATTTAACATGGAAAAGTACGAGATTTGAAAGTTAGTAGAGTCTAGAAGGATCATATTATTATAGTATTTATTTTATTGTTGAAGAAAATAATACTTTGTATAAAAGGTATAAAGTACCGCTCAATTTAGGCCTCTTGATATGGTCATACGACTCTCACTTTTATTTTTTTATTATCACATAGTAAATGCTTTTATTTTTTTATTATCACATAGTAAATGCTTTATTTATTTAGTATAAAGTATTCATGGTAAGAACGTCTTAATATAGAGCATAGCACTTGAAAACTATATCTTCAGCAAGATTCGAAGCTGTGACTTTCACAGATAAATATTTTAATCATTCCACTATTTAATATTTTTAAAATATTTATATATTTAATATATATATATTATTCATGTCGTGTCATTCTTGCCCGCGGGCCTCATCCTTGAGGCCCAACCCAGCACGGCACTAGGTGCGGGTCGTGCCAGGCACGGTCCTCTTTCAAGCCTGGGCCGCCCGCGCGTTTACATCTCTACGTAGCATATTTTGTACTGATACTGCACTGCACTTGATAACTACATTCATTATCTCAAGAACTAAGGAGTGAGTAGAGTGCCATCTAATACAGGTATTCGTACTGATACATATGTTGAACCAAATGCAGGCTCATGCCAATGCTTGGCATGGCCTAAGTATGCATATATTTTCTAAGCTGGATCTAATATGAAATAAAGTGAAGCTTATGACTAGTTTAGATGTCTAAAAAATCCTAAGAAATTTATAGAATTTTACATAAAAATATTGAAACTCATATTTATAAGAGTGGAAAAGGCTGTAAACTGAGAAGTGGAAACAAGGGCTTCAATCCCTATAAGCTCAAGGCATCCATATCAATGAAGTCCTTTTTTTCTTCAACTAATCTCTTTTTTTTTCCTTCTTTCCTAATCATCAATTACTCTATACCAATCATCCATCTAGCTTCCAATCAAATACCATCTCTAACAAGAACCTTCCTCATTCTTTCCAACTAACTTAAACTAACACAACCGTTTGGATTTCACACCATCAAGCAGATCAACCTGCCTACTTTGATTGGGGTAATGAGTTGCAAAGCTCGGCCTAAAGTTGCATCTGCAGGTCTATCTTACCCTAAACCCTCACATGAAATGTTGAATCCATGTAGGAAGCTTGTTACCTGCAGCTATCAAATAAGTACTATCAAGTCATGTGGTGTTGAGTTCATGCTGAAACCATGTAGGAAGCTTGTTGCCTGCAGCCATCAGATAAGTGCTATCAAGTCATGTAGCGTTGAGAAACATTGAAGGGGGACTAGTAATGTCACGAAGGGAGCCATTAAATTTAAGGAGAAGGAAATTTCTGAGAAGATCAATCATGCTATCATCTCTTCTGACTCAACTGGCCTGTTAGATTGTGGAAGTTATGGTGCAAAACAGCCTCCCTCAGGGCAGGATGGTTGACATTCCAAACAAATATGGACACAATCCCAATGACCTCGCAGCTCCATTACTCCTGGAAGCTATAGATTCCTAAGCTTGCTCTGCAACTCTGATTGTGATATTGACTGTTTGCTTCAGGATGTTACGGGTGATTGGGCATAGCAGCAAGAATAGATGTGCTAGTGCAAGAATTGGAATTGGCTATGATGCTAACTGTATCAGTTATCTTGGCCTTACTGTGCCAATTGTGGAGGTATTCTCTCTGGTTGGAACACTACTCTGTAGTCTCATGTAATCGTAATCATACATGCTCTCTCACCGTCAATCTTTCTTTGATTCGCACGTCTTTCCTTGTGTTTTTCACCAACATATAGGGGGCCCTCAGGGTCCAGATGACGAAGAACTGTACATGGTTAGCAGCCTAATAATCGGTTCATGGCTTATTGGAGAGGATTTTAAGGCCACGCTATTTCCATAGGAAATGCTGAACTGTGCTGAAACAGAGATGATAATTACTAAATTTCAGGATTGGGTGTCAGATTTTTGTCTAATGAATGTTCAGATGGAGTAACAGTCGAGCCGGCTCGGCATCAGCTAAGTGTATCTTCTGAGCAAAAGATATAACCTCATTGTGGAGATCACTGCAGCTGAAAACTGGGCAAGAAAACTGCAGGCGTTGAGAAAGCAGTAAAAGTGTGGAAAGTCACGTTCTCTGTGAAGCACAGGGAGATAAGACAAGGCCTTGCAGATGAAATCCAAGGGAGAAATCCGACATAGAATTAGAGAATATCCAGGAATGAACTAAAAGGACAAGCTTGATGAAGTGAGTGCTGACGACGGTATTCTGTATTGAAGCAATCATCTAAAAATAAATGGCTTGAAGTTGGTAACTTCAACACTGCATATTTCTACAAAATTACAAATTGCTGTAGGAAGAGGTGCATTATCTACCACATATAATCATCAGCTATATGATACCCAGAAAGGTATTGCTGATGCCTTTCGGGAGCATTTCAAGGCAACTTCTGGGTAAACTCTGAGGTTAAATGTCTCCATTGATCATCAGACTTCTCTATATAGTTCACCTCAATCCATGCGTTGTGATTTTCGATTCACAAAAGAGGAGATTAAAGATGCTTATTTTGATCTGAGAATAAACCACAAACATACCGTTGAACTATTCAAGAAGGGATTGAAGACCTCCTACAACGTTATATGTTAATCTGTTGGCTGAATTCCATCCAGGTTCCCTTAATCTTGAGTTTTTCAATTATAGTTACTTTGCGCTAATTCCTAAGCTCAAGGACGATAATTATCCTGGAGATTATAGACATGTTATACTGGTAGATTATGTGTATACAGCCACCAAAATTGTATCAAAAGTTCTTGCAACAAGAGAGCTGATAGATATGAACCAATCCGCGTTTCTGCAACATCACAATATCAAATATGGGCATTTGAAGCTGTAAATTGGTGCAACCAACTAGGAGGCTATCATTTCACCATCAGATATTAAGAAAGCCCTTAACAAGCTTCAATAGACAGCTATCTCCGTTGGCATGCTTTGTTTCAGTGGTTTCTCTGGTAGATTGATTGGCTGGCGAAGTCCATGCAATCAGCTACGTCTGCAGTCCTAATAAACAGAGAACCTTCCATGTGGATTCATTTACATAAATGGATTGAGGCAGGGAGATCCATACCTACCTACTTCTCTTGGTAAACGAGCTTATTAAACTTAGATCTATCAAACTGGCAAAAGGTAATGGACTTGTCCATGGAATTGCCCCGCTGATGACAAAATTATGTTCAATAAAGCTTTTCCGGATTAAATGAGAATTCTCAAGCAACTAATGTTCTATTTTGAATTATACTCTAGCTGATGTTTAACTATCGGAAATCCAAATTATTCTATATGGTGAGCCACATAGACCAAGGGTTGCAATCGCCACAAACTGAAGCTCATGTACCACTACTTATCTTGGTCTACCCCTGAACATCCAAGAACTGCACGGCTATGTTGGAACTCGTTCGCAAGGTACAGCACTGTTTCAAACTTTGGAAAGCATATATTTATATTTGCAGGAAGCGTAATTCTAATCAATCGTGGACTAACGATTATGCCATTTATCATTGTGTTGTTTTTATTACCAACAGGGGTGATTAATTCCTTTAACAAGATATGTGAGGACTTCTTCTGGAATGGCACAGATCATAGAAGCAATGTAAACACCTGGCGAAATGGCCATGACTTTGTAATAAAATTTTTTTTGAGGAAAGTAAGAATCTGAAACATTGTTGAGCATAATCTAGCCTTGCAAATGAAAATAATGGAGAGTCGTAAATGATGAGATTTACTTCTAGACACATATGGTCAATCTCTAATATTGACAAATGGTCCTATATCCGGATATGACTTTTTTCAGATGTGTTGGAAATGGCAACAGAGTGCTGTTTTGAATGGACAGATGGACTGAAGTTTACCTACCTGAAGCTCTTCATTGGCCGCAACCAACCTGATATGAGGATCTTTGAAGCTTCCACTACCAACATTTCTGATTTCATTGAGGTATCTGCTTCTATTACAGTCCAAAGGTTACAACTGTAATCCTTCATCAATAGATGTTCTGTTAGCTAGGATGATAGCAATGCTGATACCTGTGTTTGGGGATGGACTTTAAAAGTCAATTTTCTCTTCTGTTTGCATATGAGGCTCTGAAAAAATAATGTGCTCTGATATCCTCCGCACAAGCACATATAGAAGACTGCATATAGCTCTCTTAAGCTACAAGAAACATTTCCAGCTAAGGATCAAGGATAAATTAAACGTCAGGAACAGCTTACTTCGCAAGGTAGTTCGTCATCTCAGTCTGTCCTTGGTGTCCTTTGATGAGTCTGCTGGGCGGCTTATAATATCTACCCACCATGCTATTTTCAGTTTCCTTATGACAAGTCAAAGATGCAACCATTTGCTTTCTCCTGTGTTTCTTTCTTAGAGGCTGATGGTTGGATATTATACTTTCTTGATGGCACTGCACTTACAATTCCTTGATTAAGAAGCGAGAACCAACTTTTCTGTCTGCTTGCTTTCTGGAAAATGTCAAAACTATTATTTTCTTTACCTCAAGAAGGAAAACAACTTGGAGATCTTTGAAGATGCAGGAGGACCGAGCTCTCTTCTCAGCAACTACAAAATCAGAGACAGCTGCTAAGCAGAGCCCAAGTAATTCCTTTTCCATCTTTATTCTAACTACTATTCAACTATTCCGATTCAGCAACTATTCTTCAGTTTGCGAAGTGTCTGTAGTAACATGAATTCATCGCCAATTCCTTTGTTTGATCCAAATACTGACGAAGAACAAACATGATCTTTTCAAATCGCAACTTTATTTTCTGCTTGGTAATTAAACTAAAACAGCAGGAATTTACATAAGCGTGAAAAGGTAATCAACACAGGTGAAGAAATGCTAATTGGGAAGCATTAGCTCTTTCAAATTGCAGAAGAGAACAGGAAAAAGATAGCGGATGCGAGAACATGTGAGGGCAATAAACAACAGAGAATTTGCATTACGGGAGGGATTAATGAATCACACCTTGGTCAATATGAACAATTGGAGTTACTCTGGATGCCTGCAAACACATTGGAGAAGGACTGGGTGAGGTAGGCGAAGTTGGCGACTGGGGGCAGCATCTGCACTCTCTCCCCCCTCCTCAGCAGCTCCTGCAAGTCGATCCTCTGCATCGTGAGCACCGACTTCGATTCCTTCCACACGAATGCAAGAAGCCCGTTCTGGAGCACAAACAAGGAGCCGGGCTTGTAGCCCGGGAACCGGAATCCGTAGCCGCTGGCGATACCCTCCCCGGTGTAACACTGCTTGACGTCCACCTCATCCCACGGGAACGGGTCGGATGAAGCTTCTTCAACCCTGACGACGAACATTGCGGAACCATTGGGGTGGAGGACGTAGTGGGTGCCCTCAAGGATCTTGGTGGCAATGAGAATAGGCCGCCCCTCGACTTCCTCGTAGGAGAGCAGCAGGAAGAACAGGGCCTTCCCTGGCTTGTCCTCCGACGGCTGCCCGGGAGGCCAGCCGAAGGTGCCGCCCCAAAGCCCGGCGTGCTCGTGCCCGGCCGCAGGGACCTGCGTTGGGAGCTTGTAGAGAGCAAACCAGTTCTCGGGCATGTCGGGCCACACCCTGTAGGTCCTCAGCCTCATCTGCGCCGCCCTTAAGCTCAGTCCGACGCTGTCGCCGGAGGTCAGGAACTGGTGCAGCTGCGCGTGTTTTTTCTGAGCTAAGCTCCCCCAGGAGTTCCCATTCCTTGTCGAATTCGATCTGCTTATGAACTGCTTCAGACCATCTCTCAAGTAGGCGGCCATTGAGAAAAGCGCGACCTTCCTTTTGGCCGAGATTGCGCTCTGGCGATGGTTGATCCAATCTCCATTAGCGGTGGGTTGCTTGTGCTCTCCCAAGCCTTGTTCCAATTCGGCCGCCTTCCGTTCGATCCGCCCTCCACCGTGCTGCTTGTGGAGCTTGACGAGTTCGGACCACCGGCGAGCCAACGGTTCCGCGTCGTCGCACGGATGATAGCGACCGAAAAGAGGGGTGACCGCCAGATCTGATGGGACCTCGAGGGAGACTCGAGAGGTCACCTGGTAAAGAAGCCGGCGGCGATCGACAAAGGGCAGCCTGCAAAATGTGACGGAGGAAGAAGGCGGCGGTGGGGCGGAGGGAGTGGACCCGGTGGTGGTATCTGACCGGCGAAGCTTCTGCGGACAGGTTGGATCCCTGCGATCGGAAATGGCCGAGGAGCTCCGGGAGTGGGGCAAATGGAGAGGGTCAGGAGGAAACGCCGGGTCTTTGTGACGGACATCGACCTCGAGGAGAAGGACGTTGCAGGAGGAGTCGATGGATCGGACGGCGCCGGGGAAGACGCAGTCCTCCCCGCCTTCGCCGCGGCCATGCAGGAAGAAGTAGGAGGGAGATCCGTCGCCATCGGCGAGGATCTCAAACACGGGCGCCCAGAGCAGAGGCCCGGCGTCGAGGCCCAGAGGCCCCAACTCCTGCGGTATGACCCGGACGCCGACGACGGAGAGGAAGCCCCAAAGGACGCACACCACGTTGCCGAGCTCGGGGTTCTGGTGCACCCACACGCCGAGGAGCGGAGCGACGGCGGCCAGGAAGCGGCAGAGCGCGCGGTAGGAGCGCAGGCGGTCGCGCCACAGCGGGAGGACATGAGCCGGCGGGCCAAGGCGGCGGCACTGGACGAGCCAGGCCTTCTCGGAGGCGGCGATGGCGGCCCGTAGGTCGCAGCAGCAGAGGGAGAGCGAGCAGAGGTCGGCGGGGCGGAGGTGGGCGGAGATGAGCGCTAGCACGTCGTCCGGCAGCGAGAGGAACAGCCGGGAGCCGCAGTCCTCCTCCGCCGACATGGCTGGCTCCGGGAATCTCGAAGGTCGCTCCTTTGTCGGACCACCCGATCACATACCGGAAAAGAGGGCAGAAAGCAGCCAAAGGCGGCACCTTTCTGCTCTTATCGCACTACTAGGCCATAAAGGCGGCAGCTTCCATGGATCATCTCATCGAACCAGGGGAACTTTTTCCATCTATGGAGAGGGGAGAGGGGAGAGGGGAGAGGGAAGGAAGAGGGAGACTTGTCGCCATTATTGCGATCTTGTGGGTGACGGTTTTGGGGTGGAAGGAGGAGGGGAAAGGGACAACAGCGTCGACGTGTCGGAGATTTATTCTGCGCGCTCCATCAGACTGAGGTGAGGTCCAATGGCGAGCGCCGTGGCGGAGACGCTTCGCAAAGGGCAAAATAAAAAGTGGGGACTGGTGAAGAAGAGGAGGAGGAAGAAGAAGAAGAAGAAGGGGGCGGTGGAATATGACTTTGGATTCTTTCTTCCTACAAAATTTTATAGATCTCTATATGCTTGTCTGATTTGGATTGCAACATCCAAATCCATCACAGAGATCTCCAATCTCCATGTCCCCTAAAATATTGCAGCACTTGCTGTATTGAGAGAATTAGCAGCCAATACCCGTCACCCTGAGTGTGTGCTGTTGACGTAATGGTAGAAGGGAGAAGGACAGTGAGAGAGAGAGAGAGAGTTGACGAGAGGACAGCGAGGGGGAAAAGAAGACGTGTAAAAAGATTGAAGGAGGAGAAAAAGAAAGAAATGTGATGAAATGATGAACTGTGATGGTTGTTGGTCAGTCCGGCAAACGATGATATGAGTTTGAGTTGGTGGAGTGGACTCCCACAGTCGGAACCCAACAAATTTTTTAATTGCCCTCCAGCCCTTTAGCTCCAGCTTGGTATCAAAGCATGACATATGGCCTCCATATGACAGTAGTTAAATATATAAATGAATGCTAAATAGGATAGGTATAGATTATGTCTCATGCTGATAAGAAATGATAAGTTAGTGACATATCATACTAATAGAAATAATATGTATGTAATGTACTCTTGACTTTAAAACTGATATTTGACATAATACCAAGAATAAAATGCTACCGGCGGCACGGCACATTACCACTAATGGTCAAACATAACTTCCAACCGACCACCCTGTTAGCATATGGCTCACATGTAGACGCAAAGTTTAGCAGGAATTGTCCTAAAATAACAAGATACAGAAATGGTAGGCGTCATGTTATGATTCCTCCAGTACAACATTCCCAACAGCAAACTCTTACACCTTTGATTAAAGAAGTTCTTCGATGGTGGAATACCATACAAACAATCTATTTCCATACGATAGTTCAAGAATTAAACGATGGTTGCATCAAATGGCGAATCACCAATGATTTGATCGGTGGGCAGACACTAAGAGCATTATTTCAGAACTTTTGGGGTATACATTTAAGGAACAAGAGAGGAGAGAAGGCTCGGTTAACTTAATCTTAAGCAAATCCTATACTGTGAAAAATCAGTTTGGCCGGGCAAAAACTTAAGGCAATACCTGGGCAACTAATCTGTCATCGGCCTGCCGGTCAGGAACATGCTGGAAGGAAACATCATCCCGGAAATGTACATGATTTCCATCCATTTTCTTTTTACTCTGATATGAACTTTCATGATTTCTTTACGTCGACCAAAGTTTTGCTTGTATCGTCAGGGTTTGCGCTCGTACTGACAGCTCTAACCTTGTCGGGATTTTTTGATCCATGTTGAAGTCCAGGATCAGTGGCGAGCGGAGCAGAATAAGCTGATTTTCCTGTTGAACCAGGAGGATACGAGTTTAGCTCATCCATGTAGGAGAAGACTTTGGCAGAGGAGTCAATGTTCGTGACCAGCTTTTCTTGTCCAGACCGCACTTGAGCAGACGGATTAGGCTTGTCGACTCTTGCAGCAGAAGCCAACCTTTTGCGCTTGATTCTCTCTACATCACGAACCTGTACACAAATTGAAAAAGGAGACAAACCACTTTCAGATAACATGAGATGCCAATCCTAGTGCTACAATGTGCACAAAGTGCATTAGGCTCTATACTGGAAGTTGCGGGTTCAATATTCACTACAATATGATTAATATCTAAGGTATAACCATGTTTCCATCAAGAAAAGGATATCCATGTAATCTCCCAAGTCAGTAACAAATTGCACTGAGAATAATTTTCTCATCAAGCATTGCTCAAGGTTAGAAAGGAGAATTTTCTTAATGCAACGTTCAATGCTACTAATGCATTAAAATCAGTAACGAATCTAACTGATTAGTAAGCCACAATAATAGAGCATTCCTGCAGAAAAAGTGAATATCTAATTGTTGTCTTTTTCATCTCGCGTAAACAGTTTTATTGCATGTGTTTAGTTGAAGAGCAGCACTTTCATTTCTAAACTCACTGCTCTATGATTCAAGGTTTAGAATATCATGCAGGGTACAAACACTAATACTGTATCAGTATTTATACTGGTCTTCAATTGGACCGGTACAAAAATGACAACATACCATGTCAAGCATATTGACACAGTTATATAGTCAATAATGATATTGTCATAATTTTGTAGAAATATCACACCGTGCCTACCTTACCAACACCGGACACAGTTCACCTAGTTAGACACCAAGCAGCACAAATAACAAACCAAGAGTACCAATCAAAATTGCACAATGTACCATTCCCCTTTGCTGGACCAGTATTTACCACCTGTAGCAGGCAATTACAGACAGTACTTTTAGCTTCGCTAAGATTAATGGTCCAGCATGCTTGGTAAAATATTCACGGAATTCAAGTGTTTTCCTAAGCGCTAGGATAAGGCAAGACTCCTGTGCAGCGCCTCAATGAACATGTGAGGCACCTTCAACCAGCATCTAGACAAGCTCGCCCCTCTAGTAAGTCCACTAAGCAAGGAGCCAATTTATAAGGAAATCTGATTAAA
The DNA here is from genome assembly GCA_030544415.1 of Thalia dealbata. Taxonomy (NCBI): domain Eukaryota; kingdom Viridiplantae; phylum Streptophyta; class Magnoliopsida; order Zingiberales; family Marantaceae; genus Thalia; species Thalia dealbata. Next base: position 30,854,658 of record CM060454.1, on the reverse strand, counting down.
ATTGTGAAGATTCAGACACAAGTAACTAACGGTAGCATAAATAAGAAAGACTTATTACTAAGTAATGTTGTCAAACCCTCAAACTTTTAAACCAAAAGGATCATAAACTGTTTAGGGGCATTTAGACCTTGTGCTGCCTGTAGAGTGCTCGTTTTCTCTCCTTCGATCTGTTAATGGCATCTTTAATTCCCACATTATCCATGCTACCACTGGGCCATAATTCTGCAAGCTGGAAAGAAAAACATGGCAAGAACATCAAGTTTTTGAAATGAAAAAAAAAATGACACTGAAGAAGCTTTCAGTTCCTCGAGTTAACTAAAATTATCTAGTAAGATAATCATTTTGATGAAATGGAAAACCAGATCGAAGGACTTTCTATTTGATGTGGAAAGTTTGCAAGAAGATTTCTACAGAAGCGATCAACAAAAATTACATACTACTGTATATCAAATCAAGACATCCCTGAACCATTAGCCTACCTGTACATAGAGCTTCCTACTTTGAGGGCCTTTGTCCTCATCCATTCCCTGAAATGGAACATTGTCATGCAAATAAGTTTCATATCCTGTACATAAATCAGAATTGCAAAAAATTCCAACTGAAAGAATTAAAATTGAATCCACAAGAAGAATTTAACTACAAACTCGAGGAAAATTCACAACCACAAGTCTGGCTATGGCTCAATAATCTCACTTAATTTCTTTCCTAATTCAAGATTTTCTCCTTTTCTCCTACTGGAACATAAAATTCACATCCCAACTTCATACTGTAGCAAGAAAGAAAACAAAAAATCAGTTGTACATGATACCTCAACATATAAATCATAGAGTTCACAGATTTTGTCTTCAATTGCAGCATCCATATTATATCTTCCCTTTAATGTTCTGAGTTCATCATTATTGACCTGCTGAGCATCATCAGCTGTACCATCTTGTTGCTCAGCTATCTGTCACAGAAGCATAAATCAATATATTTGTTGGCCAGTAATCTGAATTGTAAACATAATTTGGATCATACATCAATAACTTTGTCAGCCAGTAATCTGAATATAGTCCAAAACTTCCCATACGCTTACCTTGGACTTTGACTGAGCAACACGTGCTCTGATCATCTCATTCACTTCCCGCTTTATTTGTTGAAATTTATCAGCCTTCTGCTGTTTTGCTGAAAGACCTAACTCAACCATCTCTCTCATATTTTTCTACAAGAAGGAAGATGTTCCGTTAGACTATATTATTTCAAGAAATTTTACAAGAACCAGATAACTGCATATAATTATGCAATATCGATCAACAGAACAAAAGGAAATGGTAACAGTCACTTTTTTCCTTCAACCTGAAAGAATGCATCCTAACACAAAAGACGCGTACCTGCTGAATCTGAACTACCCCATCAATGTGGTTCAGTTTACTAAAGCAGGTGAAACTATCTGGTCTTTCATAATTTATATGCATATACTGCATTCGCGAAGTAGATTGCAACTAAGGTACCACACTGGCCAACATCCTTTCCAAGTAGAAGTTTAAGTGAAAAAAAAATGGAATTTACATTCTCAGCTCAGAACAACTGTGTATTTCCAGTTTTCTCGAGGTACTAGGTAGATCAACCAGCTAGTCCTTAACAGTTCAGAAAGCCAGAACAATAAGCCAACAAAGAGATACACTAGCAGTTTTCTTATGCAAGAATTTCATGTCTGAGAAGCAAAAGGCACACTATTACTAGTTTCCATATTCATTGAGAAACTGATGAGAAGTAGAGTAGATAGATGCAAGACCAGAATCCATGTTCAGCTATTTTCCATATGAAGTAACCCTGATAAATGCAATATGCAGGCTCATGATTAACATGAATCGTGGAAGATCAATTCAACCACACTATAGTTCTGAAATAAAAGGCAATACAAGGTTAAATATTTTTTAAACATCACCTTCAATGTCTTCCGCTGTATTAGGTGGCCTAGAATGCCCATAAGTCGATCGATCAACTCATCTTCTGAAATCTTACCTTGGCTTGCCTGCAATGAGAATAATGGAAAAAGAAATATAGATAGTTCTGAAAAAAAAGGAGTATTTTACTATAAAACAGATCAACTACGATGACCTACAACATTCACTATAACAATATTCATACAAAATTACAAACTACTCTCATAAGGAAATATTCTTTCTGAACATTAAAATGAAATATTCATAATATATACTTTTTTCTAACAAGTAGACACCATAATTCTCAAAATTTATAATCATAACATCATGGATTTCATGGATTTAAGCTCGAAATCCAACAATTAGAAGCTCAGATCCTATTGTGAAACAAAAACCGTTGGTGATAAATGAGGTTCATCAGCAGTACCGATAATCTTGCAACTTTAGCAAGTTTCTGTTTCACTTCTTGTGGAAGTCTCCTTTTAATGCCTTGAACTGATGGATCCACCTCCTGAACATCAAAACTTGGTGGTCTACCTATAAAGTTAATTTCAAAAAAAAAAATGGTTTAAAGGCTAAAAGTAGACATCTTCAGAGGCAAAAGAAAATTTTGATCAAAGGCTGAAACTTTGACTATTTTCAAAAACTTACATTCAGCCACTATCTTTTCAAGGTCACGAATAGCACGTTCAAGTGTGGTTCCTTTTGGCCTAATAGTGGAACCTTCTTTCACCCTTGTGGATGTTTGCTGCTGCATAGATAAACAGTAAGATAGAAAAATGACAATGGAAGCCATGTAGATCTGAACCATTTTTCTTTGCTGCATAATTCAAAATAAAAAATCTTATCCAACTGAAGGTCTAACTTCAATAGAGACCACATATGCTAACTGTTTCATCCAACCATGCAAGGCATGTATCAGAAGAGAGAGCAATCAAATACAAGTTAATCCTGATGTTCTAAAGAACAGAAAGATAAACGTCTATTTGAGAGCATCAGGAGTTGTCATAGTTGCTAGTGCAAAAATAACGGCACCAAGATTTAAAATCTGAACTATTAGGCTTAGCTTCATTGATCTTTTTTCCTCCATTGAACTAAATAAGTAATCTCCGAGAATCCAGGTTACATTAAATCCTTGAAAGAAACACACTCTTAATTATGTTACCATTTTAGCTATCACTAGTATACCAACTGAGCAATATGTAATTATCATGAGGAATTGCGTGGAGTTGGCAAGAGACATAATTGTTGAGTGTCTGAATAAACTTCGTTAATAAAGAAAGATACTTCTCCCATCAAAGCATGACATATCAACAAAAAATAATCTTACTGAACATAAACTATACTTTCAGTTACTGAGAAATTATGTTGCACTCTTTTTGGCTTTTCAAAGTGCTCCAAATGGAACCCCCTGTTCCATACCACTTTGGGATATGATGGCATTTCCAAGTTACCAAAAAACATCCTTGCAGCCTTAAACAATTATACAAATAGTAACCTATGGTAAAGAATTACTACTTTATTTGAGAAATTCTATTTGTTTGGAATGAAAATAAAAAAGTTTTCAATTTCTTCATTTTATGTCTGGCATATGCAATTTTCAGCAATAATAGGAGTGGAGTTTGAATAGTTTTGAGCCAGAATACTAACCATGGCAGCCATAGGATAGGAATTTATAGATGAGTTCATAGCAGCCAAATTGTTGCTACCATATCTATCTTTGTGCCGTACTTTAGAAGACATTTCAGCCTCTCCATTTAGCAATTTTTTTGACTGCAACTCTACTGAGCCTTTATCATGAGGTGGGTGATGCAAGGGATCATATGAATCACTTGCTCTTGACCTGTGGGCACTATCCTTGGATGCAGAGTCACCAGCTTTATGCTTATCAACATCTTTTGTTTCTGAAGGCCGTGATAGAAAATCTTTGTATGGTGCGCCCACAATTGATAGTTCTCCAGGTCTGATGGAGAGTTCAGTAGACTTCCTTTTGTAACCCATTGCAATGCCTTTTGAGTTATATTTTGAAACCCTATATTCTTCATTGTGATGCTCACCACTGTGAGCAAAAGCTTTAGCAGGAACTGATCTCCTTCTTGCAGCTGGAGGACCCCTAGCAGCAACTTTATTCCGTAAGTTGCCAACATTTGCAGGATCGGTAGGAACAATGGTGCGACTTCCCTCACCATGAATTTTTGTGGAGTCTTTTCTTCTCCTTTTTTTTGGTGCCTCTTGAGGTAAGGAGTTGGCTTCACTATTACATGGAATGTAGAGAACACATGAGGTAGTTTCTTGATTATTTATTAAAATAATTCAACAATGTATTAGACAATAATATTAAAAATGGATGTGATGAACAATCAGAAAATGTAATCATCTATCTTATTCAATGGAGAATTTTAGGCTGATATGAAAAAAGTGGACAGATTTTTGGTATAAACTGCAATTTCAAGTAAACAGAAAATTGAATCAAAGAATATAACTGTTTGATGCTTGAACAAACTAGATGAAAAAGTATATTGGCAAAAAAACAGCAAATCGAAAGTCTTAAAATAAGAGCCTCTATAAGAAACAAGCACATTTTTATATGCTAATCTAATTATACAAACAATACACAATAGAATCAGCACCTTCTAGTAAGATCATCACAAGTGCACTAGCGTCAAAAAACCAAGATGGTACAATAAGCAAAAGAATCCCAAAGTGCTCAATGTTTAATCAACAGATAATAACAAGCCATGGAGTTGGGGTTGCCTACACTAATATTTTTTTTCAATGAAGCTCTGTGCTACACCTATATAGAACTCCTCTAGATGGTGGCCAAATGATCTTACTCTAATTTCTCTCATTTTATTCTATATTGGAGCAGCTACATGTACACATTCACAAATGATATTGTCTTATTTGTCTTCTCTAGTAAGACTGTCCATCCATCTTAACATTCTTTCACTACGGTAACCTGTCATATATGTTTTTTGAAAGATAACATTGCATTCATTTCACCAATCTGAAATGATACAATATATCATCCAAAAGGATGTGAAAAGTAAACAAAATAAAACTTAAAGGAAACTAAAAAAAATAAAAAAGGATCTAGAACAATACAACCATCCACTGTACTTCAAGTTAGGTCAAACGTGTACCACTACCTGACCATAAGGATTCAAAGTGGCTTTTGAGTATTGAGGAATGTAAGTACTGTGACTGCTTGTATGGCTAATGTCCTATTGATTTTGAGTTACCCATAAAGCATCTCCTATTTCTCTCACCCCATACACTCTAATGCCATACAGCTAATTATTTGATCTTTAACAGTTTCATTTTCTCATCTCCCTTCATAGCCCGTGGACTTTGTGTGATAGTGTGTGGCTGCATTTGCAACTGTTGCAAATATCTATACCATCCGTTTTTTGTATAGGGACATTGAAAGAACAAATGATCTCTTGTCTCAACTTCACCCTTAAACCTATCACAACTTCACCATCAAACTTGTCATATATGTTGCTTCTTAATTGTCCAGAATTCTCATCCATATAGCATAGTAAGTCTTGCAGTCTTATAAAGTTTCCCTTTTTAATCTAAGGGGAACGTGATAACCAAAAAAGCTTTTTGGAATGTCCTCATCCAAATTCACTCCGTAATTTTTTTCTGCCAGGAGTGCTAAAATTACATTCCGTTCATGTAGTTCCAATTGTAACTAATCAAAAATACTTTCTAGAGTGTGCATCCTATTTATTTCTATAACTAATTCACCTAGCTTTATAGTGCTAAATATTTACATCTACGAATAAAACATACAATGATATATCAAAATGAAAAACCATTTTTGAAACAGTCCAAATATGCACAATACTGAAGTTTGCTCCCTTGGAATAAATTATTTCATTGATATTGATGTAATAAGTAAATCAATAAAACATAGAAATACACAAGATACAAGATAGAAATTAGTGGGAAACTAAACTTTCAAAAGGAAGATTCTAAAACAGACAATTTAGAAACAAGCCAGAGAAGTAACATTTAGAATTTAGAATACCAAATTACATCAAAAGAAAAAAAAAACTAGCCAATATTTGTGTGTCGGAATTAAACAAATACAATGAGCAATCTTTCATGTCAACAAACTTATCGCAAACTAACATATTGATATACTAGACCACGGTACTAGAAAAATATGCTGAATAATAAAGCTTAAAGAATTATAGAGGCTGAAAAAGAAAACCAACTATGAAGGAGAGACTTACAGCTGCTCCAACTTTCCCTTGTTCACAAAATATCCATTATGTTTGGTTGATATTTTGTCCACATGGAAATATTCATCCTGGAAAGGAAGCATTACAGAAAAATAAAATGATAAGCCCATAATAATTACAAAAAACAAAATGTAAAGCCATGAGATTTAAACATTTTGTTGACTGTTCGGGACTCATTGTTTTATGGATATGCAGATAGCCATGATATTGGCCAGTTAAATAATCTTAAGATGTGTTGAGTCAAAATATGAAAAAACTAAGAACAAGTGATTGATAGGTATTATCTGTTGTATCTCACTACTTGGGCACCACTGTTGTTGCATTAAATTGAAAGTAACCTTACAAGAAAAAACAAGATAAGAAAAGGCAGTAATCAAATTCAATAACCTTTTCCTATAACCTCAAATTATTGAATGACAAGTGTTGATGATCACAGAATTAAAGTATTAAAACTACTAACTAACTACTGAATATATTTGTAGAAAGATGCATAGCAATAGTTTTGCTTTTCTTCTGCACAAAACCAATTCATTTCTTGTTTAAGACATTGAATGACAAGTTCTAAACAATTCAAGCATTTCATAAAGTTTGAACTTTCAACTGAAAATAATAACAGAGTTCCTTAACATGTGAGGCAATGAACAAATAAATTGTGAATAATAAACATTGCATTGATAAAATAGCTTACAGAATCAGATTATTAGCTACGCCAAACATATTCATGATAGGAAATGGAACACCCACCAATTCAGCATCATCTATGAAGGAATCCTCAGTATCATACTGATCATCATCGGGAATATCATCTAATTCTCCTTCATCACTGCTTTGCTCACCCTGGAAGAAAGGAGTAATTAAATTGGAGAAGCTAGACCGAAAATTGGAAAGATCGATACATAAAACAACATTTGACTAGCAATATAATATATAAAGCACTTCATACCATGTACAGCCGTTCAATTTTCTCAATAACTGCACTGAAACGATTTGAAGGGGGAACTTCATCTTTCAATTCATTTACCGCAGGCTAAATGCAATAACAATCCAAGTACATGAATTAGCATATACCATACCAAATATGTAGACAAAAATGGTAAACAAGAACTAAGCATCTCCCATATTCAGGTCAAAGACGTATTGAGGTAAAAGCATACATAGAGAGAGAAACATAAGAGAACAATCTAATTAAGCGTAACCAAGGAAAATGTGGACTTATCATGGTTGAAGATAGGAACCTTTTAGCAATAAAGCATACCACCAGAAAAAATTAAAACCTCCAATGTGAAAAAGCAAATCGCAGAAGCTAGTTCATCGATGTTTCTCAGACCTTGTGCGCATTTCTAAAATGTCATGTTCACGGGTGCAACAAAATGCTAAATAAGAGGCAGGAGGCTCGATAGGTGATGTACAAACATCGATCAGCTATTTACTGAAAAAATAACAACTGTTCACCCATCATTTCTCTAGCAGTGATCTCATGCACGCAGCTTGCACCACCACTGACGAAGAAAGCTACTTGTAAGACATGCCAGGAAGAGAAAACAGAAGGCACTTAAAGTGCAATGTAGGGTGCGGTGTACCATGGCAGCTAAGAATCTAAAAAACGAATGACTTAAAGTAAATCAGTACGCAACCTAATGAGAAGGGGGCAATCTTGATCGAGTTAAAAAGAAGAATAAACGCGCCCATCCCGATCAGACACCAGCAAACAGAAGTCCTACCACCGAGACACAGTACAGAAATACAACCTAAAAACTGGCCCAACCCTAAACTTCCAGAAGCAACTAGATGAGAAGGTAATGACCAGATATTCCGGGACACGGGAAACCCTACCGCGCCGCCTGCTCCGGCCTGGTCAGCGAGGGGCTGTTCAGCCGCAGCAGCTCTGGGGTGGGGCGCGGGGTCCTTGCCGGAATCCCTCAGCAGCCGCTTCCAGGAGACGATGGTAGTCTCCCCGGGCCTGAGCTCCACCGAGAACCGCAGCCTCGGGGCCGCGGCCGGGGGCGAGGCGGGGTCGTCCTTCCGAGGGGCGGAGGAGGAAGACGGGGCCGGCGGCGGGGGCGGCGGCTGCTGCTGCGGCTGCGAAGGCGGGGAAAGCGGCGCGACGGAGGAGGGGGCAGCCCTGGCGGCTGCTGCGGCGGCTTCCCTGTCGTCCTCCATGAACGGAGGAGGGGCGGGGAGGGAGGTCGGGGGGATCACTGGGGCATCAGGCGATCGGAGAGGGAGAGATCGGAGGGTTGGAGGAGGAGGAATCCTTGGCGGAAGGGAAGAAAGCCACGGGGGTGGTGGGTCGACGCCTTTTCGCCCGCTGGAGGATTGTTCAGATGCTGATGAATGATGATGAATGATGAATGATGAATGATGATGTACATACATTGAACACACATGCGTCGGACGATGCCCTTTCCTCTTCCGTTGAACTCAAACGTCCCTTTTCCTTTTTTTCTCTCTTCTTTCTCTTTTTATTTTTATTTCTTTTATGGATTTAGTATAAATAATTTTTTAGCCACTTTTTTAAGAAAAATAAAAATTACATCCTTGAGCGTGTAAAATAATTTCAATTTTTATACAAAATAAAATAGAATTGATCCGTATAAGTTTTAGAGATAAAAATTATAATTATGGGAGATAATTATACTAGTATTTTTTTTACACTTTCTCAATTATACTTGAATTTTTCGAAGTATACAAAAAATATAAATCTCCTTCTAAACATGTGCTTGCACTTTTTTATTATTTTTAATAATATTTTATTAATTTATTGTCGTATGATATTATGTGATTGTTATTTTTTCACCATGATTGATTATATTACGTCGGCTCGTTCTTTATACAGTAAAACAAATTATATTAAAGAATAGTATTGTATTAACCAAATTAATAATATATATATATGTTTTAAAATCTAAAATATTTTTATTGTTTTAAAAAATTTTAAGAAAAATCTAAAACCAAGTAAGGAAAAAAAATTAATGGAAAAAGATATCTTTCTATATTTATATTTTAAAAAGAATACGTCTTATTTTAAGAAATAAAATAATTATAGATATATTAATATATTGTGCCCATGTTTACTCGGGAATGATCAACTCTGACACATTATAGTAACGTGTGAAGTTAGGCACGAGAAGAAATATCTATATTTACTACTGATAAATATGTACACTTAATATTATTAAGTGTACACGAAATAAGCATCCCTCAGTAATTGAGCTTTATACGAAAGATTGATGTATCTAACATGACTCGAGGTGGGCTGATGACACTATCCGAAAAGCACATCTAAAAAGTTTAAATCATTCTACTAAAATCTATTATAAATTAAATATTGTAAATCTTTGATACCAAATATTATTGTCATAATGAGATGAACATGCATTTATATTTTATAAACTAATTTTTATAATTTAAAATAAATATTTTAAAACTTAAGTGAGGTCTATTATAATAAGTATTATTATTATTATTATAAGTACATAAGAAGCATTATTTTATTTTACGAACAACAGCACTAACTCTATTAACTCTTTACATGTAAAAGCACGGATGATTCCTTTCTGATAGCTCAAACCCTCCTTGATCAATACCCCTTTTGCAGCATGCAGATATAGGCCAAAGTGGGGACTGAATAAGTAAGTTAGAGAAGAAGCTGAAACCAAAAGGGAACATGCATGACATCCCGTAACCAGAAATATATACACACCCACACAACTGACGATGAAAAGGAGTACAGCTTTCAAAGCTTTCATGTTTACTGCTCGTTCTGCAGGTACAGCCAACGAAAGAGATCAGGGAGGAAGAAAGAATGGATGAAAGCAAGTGGGCACTTGAACGAACTAGGGTTTGCATAGCAAAACAAGAGGGAACAGTCCGAGCGTACACAGCAGCAAGGCAAGGATGACGATGATGTACATCGTCTGTTTATTTAATTATGAGGAGAGGAGGTGCGTAATTAATGGTCAGTAAATTAAAAGATTTCATTATATCTGTACATCAATTCAATAACTGCTAGTTTTAATTGCTTTGTATAAAGGGAGGGGGGGCATCTGCAGCACGGCCACTTGTACATCAAAGCTGCAAAAGCTGTGTTTGAAGGATAATTACTATAAGTAGCTTCCCCTTCTAATTTACTTCCCCTTCGATATACCTTATGTGTGATAAATTTTTTTAATGTACTATATCAATATCATTTGATATAATATCAAGCATTCCGATAAATACTAGATGAAGAGATTGAAGAAAATGTTTTAAAACTTCAAAAACGAGTTAATACGCACCTTAATGATGCGAGTGTTTTAAACTAATAATAGAAATAAAGATTAGTGCTTAAAATATATGCCCTTATTAAAATAATTTAGTTATATTCAGAAGGTTCTGGGATTTTATATTCTGTATTGTATTGTATCTATCTATGTGTTATGTATAATATCTAAGTTCTTTAATCTAGTTATATTCATAACCTTCGATATAAAATTTTACAACTCCAATAAGAATAATATATAAATTTAGCATTTTGATAAACAAAATTAATAAAAAATATGAGGTAAGTGAAAGTTTCAAAAACTCATTTAGGCAATTAGTGTTGTTTTAATTTTAACATAAAAATAGTACAAATAATTAAATTAAAGTATGCTCTATATATAATTTAAAATGATAACAAATAAATAACATTGTACGTTATTGTGCCAATTTCGATTGATATATTATTACAAGCAAAAACAATACAATATACATGCCACATCCAGTTGTAGCCCCCCTAATTACCATGTATATGGGCAACTTCTCATGACTTGGTATACAAACACACCCTTCAATGTCATGAAAACATTTTGTACCCAAACTAAACCAACTTTGAACATAATTTATTATGTGGTAGATCTACTTTAAATTACTCATAACATAAATGCAATTAAATTGCTTATGGTCCATCCCCCATCTCCCTCCACCCCCAACACACGCACACACAAAACAAAAAACACCACCGAAAGCAAAAACAGAACTAAATAAAACGTTTTTGGTCCAATTATTTCTAATTTTTTTATGTGGTCATATATAACATTAATGATCTTTCAGGGCCACAATAACCAGCAGTCCATTTATTTCTCAACATCAATGGCCCAAGAATAGTAAAATTAATACTCATCAGTACGTTATATATAATATTTATAATATAAATATCTAATTAAGTAAATTTTATTATTTTTATTATTGTAAAAAATCATTTAATTATAATGACAGGACTTTTTTTTAATCTAAATATGTTATATCTCGAATCATTAAAAATAAAAATGAAGAGTATATATATATATATATAGTCTACTAATTCCCTCACATCCCACTCTCTCCATGTCCATGTCTCACTGCGCTCTTCCTTCACTCGCCTCTCTTCCTTCACTCGCCTGTCATCGATCACCTGTCATCGTCACTGTTATTGGAGTTCGTTTCCCCACCACCACCACCTCCTCCTCCTCCTCCTCCTCCTCCTCCTCCCTGATCGAAGGAGAGGAGATCAAGTGACGACTGCCGGTGCTGGTGGAGAAAGAGGATATCATCGATGACGAACAGCATGGAGGGCTACGAAGAAGATGAGCTCGCGCAGATGGTGGACGACTTCATGGAGTCCGACACATCGCCGTCGCCCACCTCTCATGACGCCGACTCCCTCCCCCAGCAAACCCTCCTCCTCCTCCAGGTACAGAAATATATCCTCATGATCTGATCACCGTGGAATGCGACTTCATATACGCATGCATCGGCGGCCGGATGCTCCGCAGGGGATCCTCAGCGACAGCACGGACGCCGAAATGGAGGTCTTCGACCGGGTCCTCAAGTACGTCGGCGACGGCAGCGGAGCCGGAGACGAGCGGCGGCGGAGCAAGCTGAAGAAGCGGGTGATGATGCGGCTGCGGATGGACGGATACGACGCTTCCCTCTGCCGGACCTCCTCCGTCGATTGCCCAGGAGGTGAGATGACCGATCGAATGATCGAGAGCGAGCGAGCGAGCGCGTTCGTCTGAATCGATCGCTAATTTTATTTTATTTTTGCTCTTCAGGCGACTACGAGTACATAGACATTCTGATGGTCGAAGCGAGCTGCGGAGAAGTGACGACGACGGCGACGCGGGTGATCGTCGACACCGATTTCCGGTCGCAGTTCGAGCTGGCGCGGCCGACCTCGGCCTACGCGCAACTCGCCGCCGCGCTGCCTCCGGTCTTCGTGGGCAAGGAGGAGAAGCTGAAGCGGGTGGTGTCGCTGCTGTGCTCGGCGGCGCAGCAGTCGCTCAGGGAGCGGGGCCTCCACGTCCCCCCGTGGAGGAGGTCCAGCTACATGCAGTCCAAGTGGCTGCCCGGCTGCCAGAAGCCCTCCGCCGTGCCCTACGTCCAGGAGCTGACGAAGCTCCAGGCGAGGCACGGATCCGCCACCGGCAAGGCCTCGAGGGACGGCACCTCCGCCGCCGCCACCGCTGCCGGGCCGGGTGCCGCAGCCAAGAGGGACAAGGCCGCGTCGGCGGCCGGCCTCTCGAGCCAGTTCTCTGACCTGAGCATAAATTGCTGCTGATGCTACGCCACCCAGCAAGGAGTAAGTTTTGGTAATCTACAGAAAGATAGTGAGACGTTTTGGAATGTGAGTCCATCTTTTTGTGCAGCAGCTCTTAATTTGCTTACCCTTTGTCGTATGTATTTATACATCTTTGTTTTGAATGCTTTCGTTGCTTCAAGCTTGAAAGGATTTTTTTTTGAAAATGGCACTATAAACAAACTCTAACCAGTCAATGCTGGGGGGTTTCACCATTTCTGGAAGCACCAGTTTGAGCCACTGCTTGCAGCAATATTTTCCATATGTAGTCGTCACTTTGGCATGCATAAAAGGAACGAAGGAAAGGGATGTGAAGTGTGGGAATGGGAGGAGGGATGGGCCTGACATGGGGAGTCCAACTCAATCCCGAGCTCTCTGCATGATCAACTGTAACAACACAGAAAAATAGAGGGATGCATCAACGAGTGAGACAGAGAGAGAGGGGGGGGGGGGAGATGGAGAGATCGATGATGATGTAAACAGATGTCAGTGAATCTGGAGATTGAAGTGTCCCTCCTCTTTTTCCCATAAATGTAGAGAAAAGGACAAAGATGGCGAGGCTCAAGGATGAGTTCTTTTTTTGCCTTCTTGGGGAAGGAGGAAGGTGAAGCTGCGAGGGGAAGGAAGGGAGAAGAAGGGATTAGACAGGCGGCCGTACTTGCCATGGGTGGTGAAGGGTGGCTTAATTTACTACCAACAAGGGATTAGACAGGCGCCTGTTCATGCATTTGATTTAAAGCTTTGATTCTTCTGTAACTTTAGAAGAACAGGATGACACTACCTACAAACAACGGTGAAAATTCAGATGCAAAATCCATCAAAATTTTTGAAGTTAAAACACTTAACTGAACATATCCTCATTTTATATACTGATAACACCACACCACATAGACATGATCTATATACATACTAATCAAATCCAGGTAAATATGCCTAAAATACAATGGAGGCTTCGAAGGAAATTAAATTAATCCCACAATAGTATGAGAAAAATGATCAGCTGACAGTGGGAATATAAATGCTGAGATAAGGGCATTAAAGAGTCGCTACATGTAGCTGAGCTTGCTTTCCCTTCTTCTCATTGTCATAATGGATACTCTTTAATTAAGTGATTAATATTGATGGGGGACAAGGAGCACTTGGAAGGCTGTTTTGAACCCTAATTAAAGTCTCTCCTGTACTCTCCCAGCGTCTTTATTTTTTTCCCCCTTCAGATGCTGGGAAGACATGCATGAGGCGTTTGAGATCAGCATCCAACTTGATGGATATATTTTCCAAATCTCAGGTATTGATATCAAATTTTCTTTTTTATAAAATAAAATTCTGATTTTATCTTTTTTTTAAAGGAATTAGGTCAATTTAAGCTAATCTCTAAAACTTAAGTTGTTTTTTAAAATTTGAGTAACTAACATTTGAGTGATCTTCAAAATTCTAAAGCATTTATTTATTAAAAAATAGTGACAGAAGACTACTTAAAATATTTTTTAGTTTTATTAATTCCAAAACTTATGTTACTTTGTTATTATTTTTATACGATGGTAGTTTTATATTTATGGTAAAAGATTATAAGTTCAAACATCTATTTTCTGTTTAGGATAATTAATTCTTCCTTTAAGTTATAATATTCTACTTCCTTTATAAGTTTGTGATATTAAGATGACTCCCTTTCCAATTTTGGATTGAGATTAATATAATATCAAAAATATAAGAGAGAAGGTTACACTATTATTAAATTCTTAAAGAAAAATTACATTTAATATTAAAGTCTAATATATAATTTTTTAATATTAAAACTCACAGATTAGATCTTTTATTTTTTTTTTAAAACATGTGAACTCAGTAACTATTCAAAGTTAGAGCTAATTATCTTTGATATAAAGTATTACTCTAATTAAAGTGACACATTTTCTATGTACAACTTGTAAATAAATTATTATAAGATTTTTAATTATAAATATAAATATTTTATATAATATTATACATATTTTTATGGCCCAACAATAAATTCATCCATGTACTGGGCCTTAGTCAATTACTATAAGACTTATAATTTTAAACGATGATATTTTAGAGTTCACATCTTAAGCGCATGGTTATCCGGGGAGCTTCTGATAGCTAAGCTTCACACAGATAAAAAAAAGATGTGAATTAAGAACCGTGATCTGCATATATAACAACAAGCATCAAGAGATCTTAAATCTTATAATCCAATCAATTTATAGTGCTGAGTTCTAAAAAAAATGATAGTGCTGAGTTCAAATGTAAGCATATATCATCTGATCCAACATCTTCACCTCCTCCATCTATCCCTGCCGAAAAAAAAATCTTAAAGTTCATACTAATTAAAAGTACATCTTATTTTCCTCACATCCCTCCCTGCGTTGTTCATCCTCCGCGTCTCTCTTAAAGAAGAAACATCTTATGATTTCCTCACAATAATGAGGAGAAGGATTGCTGCTCACAGCCTGATGTGATCGAGGAGACTTCCCCTAAAACCCTCCTCCGCAGTAACTCCGCCGCTTGCCATAATTAGGCCGGCCACCGCGACGAGGGGGGCGCACGACGTCGAGGCGGCAGCCGCCCGCGAGGTCCCGTCGCGTCCTGCTCCGTCTTCCGCCACCCCTACGGCGGTGCGGCTGTCGCGTCGCAGTCAGAGGTCGCGGAGTTCTGGGCCGCCCGATCGAAGGCGGACCCAGCGGCGATCGCGGTGTCGGCGCGGAGGACTCGTGATGGAGGAGGAGGAGGAGGAGGAGGAGGACGCGTACGGCTGCGGCGCCCCGACGAAGGATGGAAAGAAAGAAAGGAAAAAAATAGGAAACTTGCGGCGGCGGCGGCCGTCTGATGTGCGCCGCACGAATCGTGATGAATATACTGAAGTGCCAGGCAGAGTCGTCGTACGCCACCTCAAGAGCTTTAAATAACAGTGCAGCAAAGAAGCTCTCTCACTGCTCTTCCAGCGCAAACTGATGATTTCATCCATCCGTCATAAACGACGAAAGAGCAACAAGGAATAAAGAAAAGGAGTCGGCGATGGCGAGTGAGGGAACGAGGCAAGGCAGAGAGCACATGTTTAGGTTCTCCTTGTTTATTTATTTCTCTCCACCGTCGTCGATCTACTTAGTAAAGACAGGCAGACGATATGGGAAGGGGGAAGGGGGGATGTGCTTCATAATTTTTTTTCTTTATGAAAAGAAAAGAGGAAGAAGACACGACATGACATGCATGCATGCAGTGAGTGCGTGGCTTGAGCTGGATGCTTCCATCAATGATTTGTGAAGCCGGCTTTAATCGTCGTCTTTACGTGGTGCTTCCTGCACCCACCTCCCCCTTCCCCCCTCTGTTCTCCACCATTAAATGTTTGCTTGAGGTAATTAAAGCCTACGAGCCTCCCTACCTTTAAAGCCATGATTGGGTTCTGGAACAACTTTTGTTTCACCTGCTTTCTACTCTCTCATTTTTCTTTCAAAGAATGTATGATCATGAATCATCATCCCCCAACATGTTTAGCTCCTCCGTTCACGTGCAATTAATCATGCACTTTGAGACGACGACGACGACGGTGTGCCTTCTACCAGATCCCCGTCTCTCTACCTCATGAGTGGCCACCCAATGCCAAGAGGAAGACGACGACGACGACGGTGTGCCTTCTACCAGACAGGCGCCGGGCTTCCCCTCCTCTGATCTCCCCTTCCTTGCTCGCGACCAGGGAGGGCTGTGAGGTGAAGGCTTGGGATTCCTGTTTCGGGAGAGACAGCGGATCACGGGCCCGGCCCCTTTCCTGCAGTCGGCGTCAGGGGCCCGTCGCGGGGGAAGGGGGGTATCCAATTTCGTCCGGCCGACCGACCGGAGTGCGACTCCGGATTTGGCTTAGCCGGCCGGCCTTCTCTTTCAGAAGAGCCACTCGGCGAGAGGACAAAGATCCATTTTGGGTGGGGATGACCACGACATGGGGCATCATCCGCGGATACGATGTCAACTCGATACCTAATGAATAAATTTAACTCGGGCTAAATCTAAAAAAAAAACCCATCTTTGTCGATTCCATCGCCTTGGCGTCGATCTGGGAAAACTGCAAACCAATGTCGTGGAATTCCACGGGCCGATCGTATTTCGTTGATGCATTGAAGAGAGCAAAGTAAAATATGAATTTTATTATCATTATTATATCTGGCTGCTTCTGGCAGTCCCAACGCTTTCCTTTCAGAATATTAGATTTTGTTCTGTTCTGGTGCAATTTATATATGTATATTTAATATTCTCCAGCATAATCTCGTGAGAAAATGGCATCAGATTTCAGCAGCCCGATGCCAGCGCGAGACAGCAGGCTAAAAATGGCTCCTTTTTATTCCCTCGCCTCCCACATGATTCGGTGCTCAAAGTTCCATCGGAACAGGAAAGGAAAGCTTTGACATTATTTACCATTAAAGCATCCACCCACCGTCTTCTTTTGATCTCTTCTACGCGCAAAGGCCACCGCAGGGGGTGGCGTAACCGGCGTTATCTCCTCTTCCTCCTTCCTTCTCCCTTCTCAGCTCCATGTTTTCCTCTTTCGTCACCATTTATACTGTGCAGCTCTTACCTTTGGCAAGGGGCACTTGTGACGTTTCTGCCTCTTGGTCCATTTTCTCCTCGCCATCAGCAGCAGATCATTTTCTATTGCTTCCTGCCAGGCATTTGTTAAAACGCTTCCGAGAGTGGTTGTGCCTTCCATATTCTATTTTGGACTCCCTCTACTTTGGATGTTCCATCTTTTTGTAGTCTAAGTTGGCCTCTGGTTGCTAGCATTCGCGGTCATCCACACAGTCGTCGCTTTCTTCTCCTCCTCCTTCTGTGGAAGACGATTGCTGGAGATGAGAGGGTCATCCATCACATCCTCTAACCCTCAGGAAGCACGGTTCGATTCAAGAACACACATTTCTCTTTCAAATATGCTGTTCTTGTGCCGTTGATTTGGTTGATAAGGCATTATAAATGAAGTTCGTCCTCTTTGTGCTGCGTTGTGCAGTTCTGGCGTCTTGATTCCTCTTGTTTCTGCTGTGACAATGGTGCCTGTGCTTCTCTGGTCAGTGCTCAATTCTTAATCCTTCACTCTCTCTCTCTCTCTCTCTCTCACCCAGTTGATCCGCATCGCTGTTGATTTGTACTACTAGATGCTTGATTTGGAAGTGAAAATGCTGCCTCTGGATGTTTGTTTTTCTTTCTTTTGATAAAGTATGTTCTTGAAGTTTTTTAATCTGAGCTTATCCTCAATTGAAGATTTCCCCAATCTAGGAATTGGTAGAGGAATGAACTGAGGCCTCTTTTCTTCTTCTTCTTCTTCTTCCTCGAACTTTTGAGCGATCTTGATGAGTTGCTTCTTTTTCTCCAGAGATGTAATAATGATTTGATTGCCTTTCTTTTTCTCTTTGAAGGTGTTTCTTTTTTGCTTCAGGCTTAATTTATTGATTATCAAAGGAGGATTTCCCAACAGCATGAAGAATTAAATATAATGACAGCTGGTCTGGAATTGAAATCCAATCCCACCAGACATTCAACTTGAATTATTGCATTTGGAGGAATGGAGAATGAAATAATGTGTCTGGGGCCATTTCAATAAAATATTCTTAACGTTTTATTCCAAGTATCTTAGAAATGGGAATTGAAAACCCAGCTGGATTATTTTTCTTTTGAATCATAAACAAGGGGGAATTCTCATGGAATTAAGATTCTTCTCTTTTATGAACCAATTGCAAACAAGTTGTAGCAGTTTCTTCTCTAGTATGCCAGAAGATGCTGAAGAATGAAACAATGACAATGAAACTCTAGCTGGAATTTTGGGAAGACAGCATGATTTTTTCATGCCTAAAACACGGAAACGAAAAAAAGTACATGGGTTGGGAAGACCAAATAAACTTTGCATAAGCTTGGAAGGTTGAAGTAATGACTCCATTGTATTGAAGTTAGGTCCACGTCCGGCTTAAATTTTCTTCCAGTACGCGGACTAAAGTTCAAGAACAATAGTTTTTTTAGTATTATCTTTTACCAGTTAGACAATTGCTTCTGGTCAATCTTTTCAGGTTTCTGCCAACTTGAAAGGTTGTCGACCACAATAAAATTGCTTCTTAGTACTCGCCTAAGTTTTGTTTTGTTCTGTTATTATGATTGTAAACATGGTGGTTTTCTGTACCAGCATTCAGCAGTACTACGTTTTTCCTTTAACCTCACTGCAGATTGAAAAGAAAGAATGTTGAACACCAACAAAACTGCTCTAAAAATCCAACATTAGCTCCAAAAGAAACACAGCATACAATTACTGCCCTTCCACCGATTAGTTTGATTAAATGCTTCCATTCATTTGCATATTTCAGAATCTCCCATGTGGCCACTTAACTTTAGCTGGGATGAGAGGGACATGCCTAATGGCCAAGGAAAGGTCCCTTGAATTGTAGGGTTATATGTTTTGTCTTGGCCTGGAATTATCTTTGCAGTGTGGGGACAAGTTCATGGTGAAGATGGTGGTTGGTAATACTTCAAAATCATTGGTTTATGGAGGACTGGTAGATTCCTTTCTATAGCTGAAAATTGACAAAATTTGCAGTATCGTTCATGAGTTGAAACATTTGACTCTTTTCACTGCTTGGGCCAAACAGTTAAAAAAATCTGATTGATCTTTTTTTTGACCTGTTCATCTATTCTTGGTAGGTCTTAGGACAAAGTTTAGAATGAGGCTTATCTGCAGTATACGGATGAGACTACATCTTCTTGTTTTGGCTTGTAGTCTTTGTTGCCTCTTGAAGATTCAATTGGTTATTTTGATTCCCCTTTTTAATTCGATGATCTATAGATTGACACTTGGGTGTTTTCCTGATCCAGTGATGAGATGAGCAAAAGGAAGATGAAGTATAGAGACTACAAAGAAGTGGATAAGTGCAAGACCTGCAAGTTTCATTCATTGAAACTGGTCCTCTTTATCATCACATGCTGCACAATTCTGACCGTTCTTTACTCCCCCACAGAGCACAAACATCATCTCCAGCACCCCAAGTCAAGGTTTGTTTTGCTGTTCTCACTGACATCTTGAATCAAAATTACCAAACACCAGCAAAAGCTCAAGTATTTTGGTTCGACATTCTTATCCAGATTTGTAGATGTTGGGCGGGTTTGGCAGAAAACTCTTGCAGACCCCCGATACTTATCGAATTCGGATATCGACTGGCAACAAGTATCAAGTATTCTAAGGAGTGTAAATGGCATAAAACGAGACCTCAAGATTGGGCTGCTGAACTTCAACTTCACTGAGCTTACTAAGTGGCAGCAAACAGCGCCGGATGCTGAATTCCATGTGGTTCACATAGACTACGCTGATTCCAGCATCACCTGGGATGTTCTTTATCCCGAATGGATCGACGAAGAAGAGGAAAATGAAGTGCCTTCCTGTCCATCTCTTCCTGAGCCCAGAGTGAAAAGGGGGCTGAAATCAGACATAATCGCTGTCAAGCTGCCCTGCCACAGAAAAGGGGGATGGACAAGGGACGTTGCAAGGTTGCATCTGCAGCTCTCTGCGGCTAAGCTCGCTGCCGCCTCTGCCGGGGGTGCAGCTTCCCCAGTTCATGTCCTCTTTATCACCGATTGCTTCCCGATTCCGAACCTGTTCAGCTGCAAGAACCTTGTGAAGAGAGAAGGAAATGCTTGGCTTTACAAGCCTGACATGGCTACATTGCAGCAGAAGATTCAGCTTCCGGTTGGGTCTTGTGAGCTTGCTGTTCCACTGAGAGAAGAAAGTGAGTCAATCTGATACATGGTGCTCCATTGAATTTGAATCGATGCGAATTCTTCCTTCTTTTTTTTTTGAGTTCGGGGCGTGCTTTGTTCTTCTAACGAAATGTTCTTGTCCAGTGCGGCCACGTACAGGAAATGAAGCTCGAGAGGCATACGCCACAATACTGCACTCCGCAGAGGTCTACGTCTGCGGGGCAATCGCCGCCGCCAGGAGCATCCGCTCGTCCGGCTCCAAGCGAGACCTCGTCATCCTCGTCGACGCATCAATAAGCGAACACCACCGGAGCGGCCTCGAGGCCGCCGGGTGGAAGGTCCGTACCATCCAGAGAATCCGAAACCCCAGGGCGGAGAAGAACGCCTACAACGAGTGGAACTACAGCAAGTTCCGGCTGTGGCAGCTCACCGACTACGACAAGGTCATCTTCATCGACGCCGACCTCCTCATCCTCCGCAACATCGACTTCCTCTTCGCGATGCCGGAGATCTCCGCCACCGGCAACAACGCCACCATCTTCAACTCCGGCGTCATGGTGGTGGAGCCCTCGAACTGCACCTTCCGGCTGCTGATGGACCACATCCACGAGATCACCTCCTACAACGGCGGCGACCAGGGCTACCTGAACGAGATCTTCACCTGGTGGCACCGGATTCCCCGGCAGATGAACTTCCTGAAGCACTTCTGGGAGGGCGACAGCGAGGAGGCGAAGGCGAAGAAGACGCGGCTGTTCGCGGCGGCCGCCCCGGAGCTGTTCGTGCTGCACTACCTGGGACTGAAGCCCTGGCTCTGCTTCCGGGACTACGACTGCAACTGGGACTCCGCCCTCTACCGGAGCTTCGCCAGCGACGAGGCGCACGCCACCTGGTGGCGGGTGCACGACGGCTTGCCGGCGAAGCAGCGGGCGTACTGCCTTCTCTCGACGGTGACGAAGGCCGGGCTGGAGTTCAACCGGCGGAAGGCGCGGGCGGCCGGGTTCCCCGACGGGCACTGGCGGCGCAACGTGACGGATCCGCGGCGGGACGTCTGCGTCGAAAAGTTCTGCCGGTGGAAGGACGTGCTCCGGAATTGGAAGGATCCGCTAACGACATAAATTATTCATCACATCAATCAATTAATTAATTATAATGTAATCTAATAGGCTACAGGTTTTTATTTATTATTATTTTTTTAAAAACAATGGAGATGGATCATGGAACTCGAAAGTCCGGATCCGAAACTGGACTCGAGCTCGAAGTCTTCTTCTACGAATTATAAATAAAGAAGCTCTTTACGTATTTTTACACTTTTTCTAAAGAGAGAAAAAGATGGAAGCTTATCACGACCGTCGAAATTTGATTTCGGTCCCGTTGGAATTATCGGACGGCGGAGATGCCTCCGTCGTACCCTTTAAAGCCGGTGCGGCGCAGCCTTGACGAAGCGACCGCTGACCGATCCCCACCACAGCTGTCCATGCACGTGTAAAGCTTAAAGCCGTCGTACTGCACCAGTGGCCCGCTCGCCATCGACGTGTCCGCTGACGAAGCCGTTTCGACACCGCACCTTACAACTAGCCTTGGATTGGATCTCGATCTCGTGCTTCATTATAACGTCTCCTTTTCTTCCCTCCACCCACATGCAAAGAGACACCAAACAAGGCCGAAGAGGAAAAAGATAAAGCGAGAGCTGCAAAGGATCCCGCCTCCAGCGGCGCCGGAGAGTTGAAACCCTAACGACTCCGACGCCGCCGCCGCCGCTGCCGCCTCTTCCTCCTCCCCCCCTCCTCTCTTTCGCGCTCCCGCAGCAATGGCGGATCCCGGCGTCCGGAGATCCGCCTCCGTCGGCCGTCGCGGCCCCGGGCTCCGCCGCGCCTGGTGCTGCTCCTTCGCCGCCGCACCCCACAGCCCCGACCACCGCCGCCGGTGCTCCCCGCACCGAGACCCCCGGCCCTCCAAGCCCCCGCTCAAGCCCTCTCACCACCCGGGCTCCTTCCACAGCTCCCCTTCCCCGAGCAGCAAGCTCGGGCTCGGCTTGATTGACCCTCGCCGCATACTCTCCCCCGGCAGGGTCTCGCCCATCGATTCCGACGCGCCGCTTGGCCCCCTGCCGGAGGCCGTCGACTCTGCCTCCTCCACCGTGGCCGTCGAGTCGGAGCCGGAATGCCCAGATCCGGCGCCGAAGGAGCGAGCTCCGGTGCCGGAAAGGCCGGAAACGGACGCTAGGGTTTGGGTGAGAGAGAGATCGCTAGATTTAAGGCTTTGTTTGAAGGGGAAAGGTGACAGGTGCTTGGTAATGGAGCTGGATTCGAGGGTTCTGTGTGAAAACAGCCCATTCTTCGCAGCTATGGTCGTAGATTCTACTCGAAAGATTTCTGATGGTGAATACCGGAAGATTGAGGTTACTGGTGTTGAGGATGTGGATGTGTTTAAGGAGACCATTGAGCTTATGTATGCGAAAGATGCAACAAGGTGGCTAATGAGGGCGGGAGTCTCCCGAGCAATCGATATTCTGGAGGTGAGGACACTGCATTTTTTTTTGGTATGCTTGTTGGTTTATGCTTTTGTTTTTTTGTCTGAGAGTGTTGATATGTGTTTCTGTGAAGATTTTATCGGCTCAAATTTCAAGTCAACATTGCTAATTCTGTCAAGGTTTAGTAAATTTATGTTTTTCTGAACAGTTAACTTTGAGAGGGTGAGGGGCATCAAGTTCTAAGTAACACAATAACCTTCGTATTGCTTAACTTGGTAAAAATCAGCTAAGCTTGTATTTTTCATCCCTTAGCTTTGATAGCTTAAGAAAAAAAATGCATATTATTCTCTCTCTTCAGAAGTATGCATATCGTCCATTGAAAATTCTCTCTTTTATTTATTGCTTTCTGAACGTTGGAATGTAGCATCACTAGAAATATCTGAAGTTATCCTATTTTCTTCCTTCTTGTTGCATTTTTATAAGTTCACACTGTTTAAGAATAATTCAAAAGGCATTTCTGTCCATTTTGAAGATAACATAGTATTTTGTGGTCTTGAGGGTTAAGAAGGTATTCACTCTGTGGAGCTTTTAGTTTTGTTAGGCTGATGGTAACTACTTTCAGGTTTTTTAATCGTTCATGAATATCTTTAGTTAGAAACATAAGGACTAGTGAATCAGAAGCCTAAAATGTTTTCAGTCTGTCAAAATTTACTCCAAAACTAGAATTGGTGCAGTCAATCCACTCGTATCACTTCTTTTATGCTTACTACTTGTACATGTTAGCAGGATTAGTAGAACACATTTTGTGCTAACCACCCTAAGCCGTTAGCAGGGTCATTTTCTAGCTGCTAGACCCACTAACTAGAGTTTGGAGAAAATGTTCTGTGCTATCCGCACCTGCTAATAGTACATGTATAACTTATTCCATGCTAGTTATTCTTAGTAATAAGGTTCATAGAGCATACTATTTCCTGATGATTGCATTTCTTAGGGTTGTTAAATTTTTACATAGCCATTACATGTTCAACAAACATTCCCGTACCAACAAACCAATTATCATAGTTCAATTATAAATCATTATTTTTACATCACCAAACCTAACATTCTCTGATGATAATCAATAGTTCATTGTTGATAATATCTAATCTAAACCTAACGTTAGGTAACACCTGAGTCAATAATTCTACTTAAAACTCTTCTAAACATAGCCCATCTTCATGAGTTATGCTTGTTTCATGTTTAATGTCATGAGAGAACTTTTCCTCTTTAGCACATGGTCTGAAGGTAGAGAACCTATCGTGGTCCTTTATGCAGTTCTACATTTGGAGTCATAAGTTACAATAAAGGATTTGTTGGCCATTATTTTATTTTGATTTTGAAAGATAATGATAGTTCAAAAGATGAAGCTAACATGAGATACCTTGATAAAGCTAACATGGAGTTATAGTTTTAATGATGCACCTGTAGAGAGTGTTTAAAAAACATCTAATTCCAACGATATATTTCTTTCAGTAATCAGAACACTCAATATTCAAGCGATGCAATTTGCTTGACTGCTATTAGCTAATAATCTAGTTCCATATTTTCTTCTCGCCCTATGGATAATCTTCTACTTTTTATGCTTCCCAAATTTGTCTCAATGCATTATAAAACTGTCAATAGTTGATGATGCTTGCACTCCCTGGATTTATATAAACTACAACTCAGAATGGTCAGCTGCATCGCGGCATGGCTACGTTAAGGAAATGTGTGTCTATGCTTGGAATGAGGTGCTTTGTCTGGAAGCTTGACTCCTAAAACTCCATATAAGAGAACAAGCACGTAGGAAAGACAATCTTTGATGCCTAGTATTCTCAAAGATCACCTCAACCTCATAAATTGTTTTTCACAACATATGCCAATGTTTTTACAATTTGGTAGCATAATGAAGTAAAGGATTTAACAAAAAATAACTACAATAATATGGTAGTCTAGATGAGGAACTTCACCAGTAATAATTCAAGAGACTCCTGGATAATCTTGTGTTGTTGTCTTTGTACTGCATACACGTGTTTTTGATGATTCTCTATGGTGATGCTATTCCTTGACTTTGTACCTAATATTTCTTGGTTTTCTAGGTATGTTCAACAATTATGTTTGACAGAGGTATCCGGTTCTGTTTAAAGTATATTGAGGCTGTTCCATGGACTGAGACTGAGGAAGAGAAATTGAAGAGGTTGTTCGCTAGGTGTAATATTGACGAGGCAGTATGTCAAGACGTTCTAGCCAGGTTAGGCCCACAAGGTTATAACTACTCCGAGGATCTTGCCCTTCAGCTCATTCAGTCAGTAACAAATGCGACAAGTAGCAATGCCAGGAGGGAGATGCGGTCTTTAGTGAATGGCATCCTATCCAAAAGCTCAATCTATCAAAAGGATCCTGCAGCACTAAACAAGGATAGCCTATATGATATTTGCTATTCATGTTTAGACACCCTCGCCAAGCTCTTTGAAGAAGCCTCAAACTCAATCCCTATAGATCAATCGGCAACCCGGAGAGAAACGAAGCCATTGATTGAAAGGATCTCTAAGCAAGTTGAAAACCTCAATTGGTTGCTAGAAATTCTGGTGGACAAGGACATGGCAGAAGATTTCGTGGGCTTATGGGCAAACCAAGAAGAACTGGTTAGGATGCACGAGAGGGTTTCACCAATGGTCAGGTATGAGCTCAGTCGGATATCCGCAAGTGTTTTTATCGCTTTAGGGATGCGGAGGCTGCAGTGCCCAGGAAGCATGCGGATCAATGTCCTGCGCTCATGGTTCGGACCTATGTTGTCGGACTTTGGTTGGCTGCAGCGCTGCTCTAAGGGGCTGGATATGAGGATGCTGGAGGACAGTTTGGGTCAAGTGATTCTTACCCTTCCGCTGAAGCAACAGCAGATGCTGTTCGAGGAATGGTTCCGCTGCTTCGCGGGCCACGGCAGGGAATGCCCAAACTTGAGCAAGGCTTTTCAGGTATGGTGGCGAAGGTCATTCGTGAGAACATCCGAAGCACGTAGATAATTTCTTATATATACTGTTTTAAGTCAGTATTGTTGTGTGATTTGTAAAGTATATTTATAGACTGACTAGTTGTAGAGAGGAATAATATGTTGTTGTTTAAGGTAATGATGATATGTAGTCTTACCCAAAAGAACAAATGGTGGCCGATTATGTAGTGTTCGCTTTGATTACTTATATATTCCTACTCTGCAAATTATTCGTTACATTTTCATGGATTGTAGAAATGTTAGCATAGGGAAATATGCAAAATTGATACACTCTGCATATTGTAGAAATGGCCTATTATTTTACATTCTGCATATTGTAACAGTGTTATGGATGGTGAGCTGCAAGTAACTTGAGAGTACTTTCATACCTCGAAGCTAAATAATGCATTCTCGCTCCCAAGCTGCAGGACAAAATACATGTAATGAAACAAATCAGCACAGGAATCTGAAACAGAAGTCTCTCTCTAAAAGAAGAATCTGAAACAGAAGTATGGGTTTAGAACAAGAGAAGGCCTAAACTTCATCCTATTAGAAATAATTATAGCATGTCTTTTGAGTCCATGGTGCAGCCTAAACTTCACCTTTGTGAATAATTACACAGTCCTCATACATGTCCATGAAGACAACTTAAAAATATCCTAGTCCAGCATACACAATTCAAGATACTGAACCTCTTATGGAAATATTTTATATTCAGTTTATTTTGTACAGAGGAGTTTACCTAACTGTTCAATTCCTCACATTTGAGGATGTTCAGTAAGCATGACTTGCAAAAGTTGTCCTACTTGCGCGGTTAGCCTGGATAGCGCAAGCACAGTGGACTGAAGTAAGGCTAAGGCAGCCACTGATGATAAGGGAATGCCTCTCAAGGCAGGTGTGTAGTTCTGGGAACGAGTTGCAGACAGCTTGTACAGCTGGTGGTGTTAGAGCTGTGCACTGGCTGATGTTGAGGTTCATCAGCCCACCCTGGTCACCTTTCTTTACCTGGCAAGGTCTATGCTTACTGTTCACACGGCTATTTGCCAGTGAGTACATGGCCCGGTCGGTGATGTTCTGACAGTAATACAATCCCAGAGATCTCAGATGAGGACAGCCATTTGCTAATGCAATGACACTTTCATCTGCAATGGAAAAGCAAAAAGAAGAGGTAACGGTCTGAAAAGCAATGACACTTCAATCTGCTAACGATCTGAAAGGAAGAAAATAGACTACTTCAAATATCTTATATCTAAATCATAACAATCATTATGATGAACTCAATAGCATAATTGAAGGGAAGAATGAATTGTACACCCTCGTGTTTCTTCAGTGTTTACTTTGTACTGGGGAATATTGTATGATGGCATTTGATGCCCATTTATCTCTCTGCAGCGCTCCAGCTTTACATTTTCATTAAAAATTATTATTATCACTTTGACCACATTTCACCCTCAATTCAAGAAACCAAAAAAAAAAAGATGCCTGTGCATCATGAATTGGTATTCAGTTGCAAGACAACTGAAAATATGAACAGGTCAATACAGGATATAATTACATCAATAAACAAACTACGTTTCTAGTGCTTGATAATCATAAAGTCTGGTGCCTAACATATTTGAGAGTGCCATCATAATTCTGTTTAACATATGCAACACTCTGGGTACTTATCTAGAAGCAAGAAGAAATGACGTTGATGTTGATATCGTCCTTGGATGGTAAGGTGTTTGCTTGCAATCAGGAGATAAGATTAGTATTTTTGATTGATCCAAACAAATTAGTGAATTTTGGTTTCAAAGAGACAAGTTACTTGTCCAAACCACTCATCAACATGGTAAGATATTCGACCTTAATTGTATATCCCAACTTGATAGCCTCTAACCATGCACATGGATATTGCATGCATGCACCACTTTCTATAACAACAGTTCCAACTTGAGAGGTAGTACATCCAAGCAACGTAAATATACTCAGGATCTCTAATTTATAATTGGGAAGATCATTAACATCAATTCATATAATAGTTTATTGATGTAGAAGACTATAGAGTTTGCATAGATGCTACGGTCTATAAACTCAAAGTATGAATTTCTTTGATTTTACTGCCATCCTTTAGTACTAGAGCTATTTTCTATGCAGAAAACAAATTGCAAAAATGTTGAACTTTTGACTACAGCAAGCCAGTATTCAACTATATGGGTTCATCAACAAGTTTCTATATCACTATTAAGGTCTGCTCCAAGCACTATCATGGCACATACCTAAAAATTAAGATCATCAGACCTCTGTTCTTTTTCCAAATGAAATCTACTTAGGTTCTCCTCAATCTTTGTCCGCATCACCAAGATATATTTTTGCATCATCAAGTCGGTGAATTTATAAGTTCAGCTAAGTATCTTGAACATTTTTTATTTTATGTGCAATCTAAGAATGTTTTCAATGTTGGCCAACTGGGGACCTGAATAGTATCTTGATCAGAGTAATCTTTCCTAATAGTAGAGGAACATAATAATCAGAATCCAAATACACGGCATTTTGGCTAGGCCTCATTCCATTATGAAACAGAACACATGACATACAATTAACGATCACATCTTTGAAAAAACATGTATCTTAATGCTGCAACAGATGGTTAGTGTTCAGTTATTGTGACAGTATAATGAATCCATAATTGGTCTATATAGTATATAGCCTTAACTGGCTAAATTCATGTTAAAGAATCATAAGAATGCCCCTGAGTTAGATGTTGGAAGTCTTCAAGTTAGGTTGGTGTATTTTGATAAGGAAACTATTTAAATGGGAAATGAAAAGAGACATGAACAAAATAGGAAAGATTTGAAAAGCTGTCTACAAGAACCTGTCATCTTAGCAAATACCACTTCACAAAGAAATTTCTATAGTGCTCTATCTGGCACACTACTGTATACCATCCAAGATATTGGATTTGAATGAACCTTTGTAAACCATACATGCCAATAATCCCTAATCAGATCATGCATATTCATGCTGACACATCTCGTTCACTTGTGAGATTTATGCAATGCTATGATTGGTCGCTAAAAACTGCCAGCCTTAATTGACTACTACTCCAGCATATTTGATAGACGGATTACCCCATGATAGGTAACCACATTGGAAATTTTATATGTACTGTTCCAGGCGACTATGATACTAAAAACAAAAGTTTTAAGAAGCCTAGAAATATTAAACCTACTAGTAGTTAGTCTCAAGTAAATTCAGTGAAAGATGCTAAATCCTGATGCCACCACCTCAGAGGCTTGCAATCTTTTCATTCATGGTACCATCACTACAAGTCTCTAACAAATGCAAAAGTCGGTAAGTATAAATAGCTAGTTCATCAGTAATGTGTCTATAAGACCATAAAATAAGCAACCGACTGACGTAAGTCAAATGTAGTGGTTATTGCTCCATCAGTTGCACAAATATCTTATCTTATGATACACTTTTCCTCTCACCTCTTCAATAAGTAAAATAAACATGTATATTTCAATAAATTACCTGTGATCAGGACACAACCACACAAGTCAAGAGCCCGTAGATCTGGGCAGCCTGCTGCCAAACTGATAACTCCCTCATCAGTTACACCTTCACACCAACCTAGATTCAAAGATTGCAATCCATTGCAATTGCATGAAATTTCCTGGACATAAATATCCATAGCTTAGAGGAGGAATTTTTTTTCAGAAAATAGTATATTCACAAAATTGGTCCATTTGGATAAAAATAACACCTGTAGAGCTTTATCAGATGCAGCCTTCACACATCCACAAAGGTTCAAGTATTTCAGGTTCTTACAACATCTAGCCAGATATATAAGGGCAGAATCACTGAAACCTGTACACCCACTAATGTTGAGCTTTTTTAACCACGGACATCCATGAGCCAAAGCATACAAAGAATAATCACTTAGTTTTCGGCTTTTGCTAAGGTCTATATCCCTTAATTCAGGGCAGTTCTTAGCTATAGTCTCAATGGCACCGTCTTCAAGTTGAAGTCTATAATTTTGTCGAAGAGATAAAGCCTGCAACGTCAAAAACTTGGGTACGAGTGATTGGACAAGATTGTTCATGTTATTTTTGCACCTGCAATAGCAAAAAATACATTATTTATTTTTCACAAATAATTCTATTTTTAGCTTCATTTTCTTTCTTGTTCAGAGAAACAATTGAAATTACTCACTTGTTGTATATGGAAACAATTGAAATTACATATCCACATACATACAAAACATATATTATCATCACTGCATAAAGAATTATATTTTTTAAGTTGCCTCTAATTGATAGTGTCCTCTCAAAAGAAGCTGATGTCATGAGGTAATCCTACATTGTACAAGAGAATAGTAGTTCGATGATGAACATGTTTTTTTAACATATATTGTATGTTTCCAAGAACAATGCATAAATTAGGAACAATAGCAATGAATACAGTATGCACTTGGGTCAGGTGGGATATCATTAGGGTCCCCCATAATGGTAGTTTAGATCTTAGAAAGGCTGCTTAAGCTAGAAGGATAAGTGAACTGGGACCAATTATAAATTACGCCATGATTTCACTAGCCCATCTGCGGAGAAAACTAGGACGCATGTTACCCTAGCGGGAATTCAGCGATATATTGTAGCAAGAAGCACAGGTGCGCTCGAAATGAGATTCAACGAATTAAAAGCGAAAAA
Source organism: Thalia dealbata (assembly GCA_030544415.1). Lineage (NCBI taxonomy): Eukaryota > Viridiplantae > Streptophyta > Magnoliopsida > Zingiberales > Marantaceae > Thalia > Thalia dealbata. The sequence goes on along the minus strand of CM060454.1, from coordinate 30,824,004 downwards.
AGATAAGGGCTCAAGCAGTACCACGATAAAGAGAAACTTGTTAGCCCCAGGCACAAAGCAACTCTCCAACCTTTGCACACAGCACAAGCTACAATCACAGCTCGATCATCATCGAGGAGCGAAAGTACTCGAAGCAGCAACTCCATGGGAAGGTCCTTCCAACCTTCCATAGCCACCGCTGAACCCCCCATCTTCCCTCTACTGCCGGATACCATGAGACTCCTGAAGCAGACCTCCAAATCCACTGTTCCTGGATTTCGACGACCCATATCAGCGTAACGCCTGCAGCACTACCCAAATTTCCAAAATGAAGCGAAAACCACAGCGGCTGCAAAAATCTTATCTTTCCTCTTTATTTCCCCTTTCTTTCTAGCAGAAGAAGTTTCTAAGTTAATTCAAGCTCATATATTTAAGACGGCAATAAAAATCACAAATGAAACGAAGAACAAAATGACTTTCCTTTCAAAAAAGAAATTGGACAGTAAAAACCTAGAAAATAAACAACAATTACCCAGAAGCTCAACACCGTAACGATGGCCGAAAAAACAAGAAAAAAATACAATTAATTCTACCCCTAACACTCGGAAAATAGTAGAAGAGACCATCGACCACGCACCTCGTTCCCTTCCACAAAGAGATGGGAATTAATCCTTGAACAAGGCACGAACCCGGAGACAGCTAGAGAAACGAAAGAACGCAGAATCCGACCCTCGCTGCCCTGAATCAAGAATACCAAACTCCAAGAGGAAGAAAACGAAGGGAAAAGATCGCGAGGGAGGAAGGAGGAGCGGATTGGGGGAGCAACGGAGGCGACGAGGGGCTCGAGGCGTGCTCCAGTTTAAACTTCGAACTCTTCCGGCGTTTACCAATGGTCGACGCTTATAATGTACGCGAAATCTTTACGCGACGGGGCAAAGGGGGTGACGTGGGACGATAAGAGAGGAGAGAGAGTGATGGTGAGAAGCGGGTGCTCGTCCTGCCGCGTACGTCGACACATTTGGCTTGCCCGCTTGCGGAAAGGAACAACGACGCACACGGCGGAGGGAGGATGTGGCGGGACACGTGGCGGTCAGCGAGGAGGGCGCGAATGACGGTATGGAAGGCGCGAAGGGATGACGATGGTGAGATGCCTTGCGGGGCACGGAGCGGGTTCCCCGCACTCGTTCCTCGCGTACCCGAGGCTGAGCTCGCTTCTGATTGGAATCGAGGTCGGGTCCCCCAGTCATGCACTCTATCGGGTCCGGTTGATGGAGTGAGTCGCGCAGAGAGGTGCAAATCGGGTGGGAGAATATTTTAGTAGGCTTAACGCAGGTAATTATAATTTGGTTGAAATGTTTTTTAAGAAAATATATATATATATATACGGGTTTTAAATTAGGAAATGGAACAATTTTGGTAAGTACTTTAATTAGATATAGTAAGAGATATACCTTTCATTTAATTAGAAATCACATTAATAAATCTCTTTACTTTATTGATCCATTGAAACTTTATTATTTTAGTAACTTTAGTTGATGTTGATAGATAGCATAAATGATAACTTCTAGATAATTCAAGATGCATCAGACAGATGCATCAGACATTTTTATTGTTAGTTAGGACGTCGATATTTTAAGTTAAATTTGTTGATGTAAATTATTATAGTTATATGTTGCATATCATGTGTTATCTATTAATCTCTTAACAGTCTATGGTTTAACATCATATATTATTATATACAATTAAATGAATTTTACATTTTAAGAATTTTTCAGTAAATACATTTAAATAAAAAATAAAAAATAGCATTTCGAAGCATTCTCGCCCAAACAAACATCTATGTATCTTCTTCTAGATTAGAATATTAATTTTTTTCTCTAAAATTATTCCACATCTACAGCTAGGTAGCATATTAATTTATAATTCAACGCCATGAGCACGTTGGATTATTTTGTATCACGGAACTAATCAATTCTTTTTAAGATAACTCACTGCTGCCGCTCCTATTGTGCGGTCCAATATTAATTAAGGTAGTGTCTGATGGATATTGCCTCTTTTCCAAGCAAGCATATGCATTGGAAATGTGCAGCTCAAATACATAAATACAAGCAGCATCTTTAATCAACATTTGAATCATCAACTTGTGGTTTTTGATTGCTGTACCTATCAAGGATCACATGCTTTACATGAGTTCTCATCAATTCAAATTCAAATGATGTTACTTATTTTGTATACAAGCACTGAAGAACAAGTGGTTTCCCTCTTAGGCTTTTGCCTGTAGGTCCAAATAACAATGATGATGGATTTGATTCCTCCAACTCAATAAATAAAGTGAAAAAGAATGGCTGTGAACGAACCACATGGCTGCCATCTAGTTTACATGTTAGCTGCTAATGTTTTCTTTTCCTAAGACAAGAAAACTAGGATAAAATATAAAACCTTGATTGATGAATCCAGCTCGTTGGATTCATACTATTTTGCTTGCCATCAGGTTAATTAATTGTTAACCAAACAGGCATGAGTAAATTTAAAAAGACTTTGTCTTTGAGGATGACATGCAACATATAACGACAAATGTAACATCTCAAAATATCTATAGACCAAAAGTTTTTTTAATGAGATTGATTTGATGTAAACATCTAGGGGAATGAAGATTTTAATAATTTTCCATCACCTCACCATGGAGATAACAACTTGTGCCCGAGTTCATTCTCATCCATTCTCTCCTGGAGCCACTGTTCCATCTTTACACTAGGAAATCTTAGAAGGCATGTAGAGTGAGATTGAACTGGGGAAAAAAAAATTGCATTAACCTAGTTTAGATTAAACAGTATACAAATTGTGTCATGCATTACCTATTAATACTACTTTTCTGTAGGATATACAAAGCATGAGTGCGACAAGAAACGTCACAACAAAGATAAGTTTGATGGATCACTAAATTATTTAGGAGTCAATTAATTCTTTACCCATCTTCCTCAACCACCAGTCATCCATAGTCTGCTTGGTCCAGACATGCAGTGTGAACTTTAAATAGAATGGTCCTGATTGATCCACGCAAATGGAATTCCACAATCACCCGTTGACACACGTATTGGCTTTTCCAACTATACAAATATGGTCAAATTTCAAGTGTGGAAGATACGATTTGTAAGAGATAGAATCACGTCCAATGAATGAAGAAAACTGAGGAGCCCTAACCATTCCGGGTCAAAATCATTCATTGACGAGAGATTGGTGAGGCTTCCATCTTTTTTATTGTTAAGACAGAAATATAAATATGAGATAATTTGGAACGGAATCTATCTTTTTCACCCTAACTCTTTAAGTATAATTTATACTTAAGAATTAGAATGAAAATACATTCTGCCCATACCAAACATATCATGTAATTAGGATAGGCCTCCCTAAAACTTAACTAAATCAGTAAACTCAAGAAGAGTGAGACAAGTAAACTCCCAGTGATTATACCAGTCAAAAAAATAAAAAGTATAACTGGAGTCTTTTCTTAAGAATTTAGAACATTTGGGATGTAGATTACTACTACATTCAAACTTAATATAAACTTCGTGATACCAAAATAAGTCTATGCCTAAGAACACTTGGTGAGAACAAGATACCTTCGAATTGAATTAACTATGTTAGGCTAGGATCACACTGGTCCAGTTTATCAACCACTTAAAGGGAGTTAAGAACACAACCGTCGGTTCAATTTTTTTTTCTAACAATGTTAGCTTTTGAAAGGGATAAAAATTCACTAATTAAAAAATATACCCCCCCTCAGCTCGTCTCTTCATTAATCTTGAGCTTACATAGATGTGGTGACAGAATCCTACAAGACCTAAGCTGGATCCTATTCTAGTTGAACATTTATACTTAAATCACCCAAGCAGAATCATCCAAAATAGCAAAGAGATTCTAATGAAGAGAGAAGAAAAAAATTTCACGAACTTCAAGCTAACAAACAATTTAATGAGGTACGTCCTACTATTGATTGTACACAAAACTATAAATCAATAAGAATTATGTGATGTAATGTACATGTGTTGTAGTTATGCTGAATTGTCAGGTATTTGAATGTCGCCAGGAACAGAACATGTGCGACATGAACCAGCATTCAAATGTCGAGCCACTGTTTTCCGCATGCTAATGGCGAGTAACATACAAAGAATATAAAGTCCAACTGTATGGGCATTGCTTAGGCTGAAGAAAGAAAAAAGATACTTTATCGAGTAATTAACTTACCCATGAGTTAATGAATCAGATGTGTAAAAGTCATCCCCTTTGCAACTCCGGCATCCTAGGTGTCATCATCATCATCTTCAACATCATGTAACGAAACACCCCTGACTCTTGGCCTGAACAAGAAATCCGACATCATGAAGATTGAAAAGAAAGCATCATATCAAGAGAAAATATTTACCTGCGAGAAATAGGGACACCTCGCTGACTAATCTTGGTAGCTGCAACCTCTGCATTTATTCAGTTAGACGAGATTGCTTATACGTACGTACATTTGTGCTAATTACAGTAGAAATGTACTTGTATCAGGTTGGGTTGGCTCAAAGCTGAGCCAACCCGAGCATTTAGGCCTGAGGCGACCTGGTGAAAATATGACCTTACCCAGTTAAATCAGGTCGGTTATTTTGAGGCAGATCCCGTACAGTTTGTGCGGACTTCACAACAGAGAGAGAGAGAGAGAGATGGATGAATTTGACACATGTGACAAAGGTATTTAATAAAAGCCCGGGGGGGTTTGACAAATCGCCCCTAATTCCCGAGCATGGCCAAGATATTTTTTTTCTTCCAAAAAGAAAAGCCCCGCAAATAAACCCGACATATGATATAACCCAACTTTTCAGTTATGGTTGGGTCAGACCGGGCAGGTTTTGCGCCCCATGCAACTTATAGATGACCATTTATGGGAATTTTCTTGTCCCGGATTAATCTCACTGCCAAAAATGTTTTAGGTCCTATTTTATTCATATGGAGTAATATGAGGTAGAATGAGATTCCACCTTCATGTCTTACTATAAATATACTTAATATAGAGGATAAATCCCATTCCAAGGCTCAGTCAGTGATCTTTAATCGGCTTCGTAAGAACTTACATTGAACACAAAACCACAAACAAATAACAAAATGATGTGACGTTTTACCCGTAGGTTGTTGCAGTCCAGAACCTAATGCCGTTTCAGAAGAGTTGATGAAAACATCAGATGACTTTGGCATTGGTGCCTTCCGTTTGCTCAAAAAGGAAAGGGAATCAAGCTGCTTTTGCATATTATCATTCCTTTCCTGATACGAAAGAGGTTCAGATAATTATCAAAAAACCACAAATTATTAATATCAAAATAAGATTTGTGAAAATAATTTGATCATCATCGACAAGTTTACGAATATATTGCAGAAAAACAAGCCATTCCACGATGAAGTTATACGCTTTCCAGTTATTACTATTTTAAATTTCAAATTATGCCTAGAGAAGATACTTTATAGTAGTCTTAAATCTTCAACACTTAAGGATAACCATTATGAGCAACTGCAATACATCTTCAAAATTTAGTAATGTTATGTTATTACCTATCAACAAATTTTAGACCAAATGGCTTGGGACATATCCGAGTGAAGGGATCGGGGCTACAAATATTTCAAATGCTATTTTTCAATACTATGGAAATGCGTAACAAGTATCGAATATTATATACTAGGGTCAATAACAATGCTGCCCATTTCGCCTTGAAGGCATGAGCTATATCATGAATTTCAAATGGGTCTCTAAATTTGGATAACTCCTAGTCTATGATTTCTTGCAATCAAATTTCACCATCAGTTACACAAAGTGTACATCTCTCTAGTTAGAGTAATTGGACTCTATACGGGAGGATCATGAGGTCTTAAGTTCAAGACTCATTAATTTCTAAATAAAAAATTCACCATCAGTTTTCTTCCAAAATAGCATCTAAGAGAAATAGTTAACCAGAGAGAAGATATGTTCATCAAGTAAACAGCCCAGTAGCATGTACAATTGTGACGTCACCTAAATATTCCACTAGCCAAGTCAACAGTTCATCTGTCCCTATTAATGCAGTTGATTCATATAAATCAGTTATTTCAACATAAATACAACCCCCAAAAGGAAAAGTTAAGGGGCATACTTGATTTGAGGTGTAATCTACGGATAAAATGAATTAGATACTCTAACAAAAAAAGGACAGCCACAATTATGAAGCTCCCAGACTCCCACCAATATGGACTATGGAACGGAACAATGTAGGTAGCTTACCTCTACATAACCAAGGCACTTTCTATAAATCATGGACCAAGTTTCCCTTGGGCCAAGGCTGGCCCTCTAAATGCTGATGGTAGCATCAAAATTGAAATCCTAGAAGAAACATGGAAAGGCATCTTCAAAAGCCTTCCCTGAAATAAAAGAACCCGTATCCAACAACCATATATATATATAATTCATGAGATTATCCATTCAACTCATATTCGGATGTTGAAAACACTATCAATCTGTAGGCATGCCGTGAACAAAATAATAGAAAGACATCTATAAGGAAAAGAAATGTATATATCGAATCTTTCCTTACCAGCTTAAATATGAAGGAGAGGTGATTATACTAATAATCTAGACCGTATAAAGAAATATATGAAAATATAAAAGGTAAAACTCCTTATGGCACAAGGCAAAGGTGCTTCCGCATGGAGACCCCTCAGAAATCCATCTGAAGTTTTCTTAAATAGAACACAATGACATGGAAATTTCAAATAAGGCAAGAAAAAGAAGTCATGACTAAAATTTACCAACAAAGGGTAACTAGATCTAGGACAAGTCATATAGTATGAGTGTTTTGTTAGAGCATCATCAAAGCCAGATGATACGAAATTTTGACTAAGCCTAAATTATCACACATGCTGCTTTTTTTTGTAGATTACTAGTAAAACCACAACTCAAAATGGTAAAAACCGTTGGCTCCTACTCAGAGAAAAAAGGATTGCAATCCTACAACCTCAGCCCTATGAAAACATTAGAACCTTTGGCAGCCAAAATCACCTCCTAAAGATAGAAATAAAGGTGTTGATGCATTATAGAGACAAATTATTCATGTGTTTGTCAGAAACAAAAGCCATTTAATTAAAAACATATAATAGGCAACCTACCCTCTCTGAAGATAGAGATTCCATTAAATGCAACGAGCGTTGTTGTTCTAAAATAGAAAAAGTAGTATCAGAACTTACAGTAGAATTAAAGAATAAATTCGCATCCTGCAAATAAGCTTAATGTGTGCCTGTCCAACACATATAAATGATACACTTAAATGAAATGAAATCAAGGCTGTTGAATATATGGGCTTATTATCATTATTTCAAGAATTTCATTAGCAAGCAAGTACAAGAGAAGAACAACTGTAGTATGTATTGGAAGAATAATTTAGTCGACAAGCATACAACACGTGCAGAAAAGGGGAGATTTGCAGTCGGCATGTATTTAAGTGTGACATTCTTAATGTGCCCTCCCTGTGACATCTCCCCACTCAAACAATCTGGAATATTTCTGAAATCCAGTAATTGAGCTTCCTGTCTGAAAACAGCCTAGCAGTTTGATGTTTAACTTGAGCTAAAGGAGAAAAAAGTGACACTCAAATGACAAACAAGGCAGTTTTGCCAGGACCTACCAAGTTAAGGTCCGACTTTCACTTTCATATACTGAATTGCTAGATATTTTACATAAATACCACCTAATCCTAGTTTTTCATTGGTAACTGATTCTGGAGAAATCAATAATGATGAAGCATGCAAAAAAAGTTCTACAAGCCGACCTCAAAGGCTCAAACAAAATGTCAATTTGATCGAGCCCAATGCAAATATGCCTCCATTTTCCATGACTGGCTCATTTAAAATCCTGTGCACTCAGAGCGAAGCATTCAATGTTTTGAACTTTTGATGCCTCTAGATAAGTTGTTGATTTGAACAACCCAAAAGAAGAGTGATTTCCAACCAATATGAAGTAAAGCAACACGTGCAGCTTAATCTTGCATAAAAAAGTGGTCATGTTTTGTAACCATACCTCTCAATTCCTGTAGGATGAAACTTTCTCAGCCAAGGAATTTAACATTATCAAGATTGTTCAATGTGTCATGATAAACTCAACTCAGAAACTTAACCACATATTTTTAGAATTTAATGAGTCTTAAACCCAAGACCTCATGATCCTCCCGTATAGAGCTCAATTACTCTAATCAGAGTGGTGTACGCTTTGTGTACAACTTAACCACATATTAATATCCATTTATTTAATTTCTTTACCAATTGGAGGACCAATAAATAGTTATTCAAATCTACATTGGTTTTATGGACTAGAGATGATAAGTGGGCCGAGAAGCATGAGCACGGCCCGAAGCAGGCCACCATAACATGGCACGGTGGCACGGCATGGCCTGCTAAATATATTAGTATATTTATTACATTAAATTTGCATCAAAATGTATTGGAATAGTTGGTAAGTGTTGCTATTTCCTAGTTGGAGGCCTAGGTAAGTGTTTGTGAATTTAGAATGTTGAATGCAAATACTTAAATTGTAAATAAACCTAGAAATTCAAAAATATACTTTCAAATATAAGAATTGAGAAAATTGATGGCTCAAGAAGTAACCATCTATTTGAAAAGGGTTAAGTACAATAAAAACTACAATGCACATTACAGATTCTCAAATATCCTCTTGCACTTTATTTTAACTAAAAGGCTCCCCAGTATTATAGCATAGTAATAAATATCCTCTTGTAGTTCAAAAAATGCAAACATCACATTTTTCCTGGTAGAATATCCACATTAGATGAAAAAAGTTATGGGTAGATGATACAAGTATCCAATGTCACTAATGAAGACTCCTTTTAGGATGAACAAATATTTAATAATGGCACAACTGTGATAAAACTTCTAAGGATGTTTAGATATATACTGGTTGATTTGTTCTGATGTCTTTTTGGAATGCCAGTAGGTATTTACAACTGCCCTACATATTTGGGGGTGCTGAGTAAATGGGGTATTTGAGAATCAGAAAAAGTGCAAGAAGTTTTTTTGCATTTAACCAATATTAACTTCAGACTAACACAATAAATTATCAGAATAAACAAGTAGAACTTGTTCCATATCAAGTTCATACATAAAAGAAAGATAAATTAGCGATAAATGAGGATATTGTACAAGAGCATATGCAAGAAAATTGGAAATATGAAAGATAAGACAGAAGAAATCACAGTAGTGGCTGAGGAAGATAAAGGAACCTTTTACAGCATCACTATGTTTTTTCTCGAATGCTCTATAAAGTGCTAGAGACAGTTTTGCCATAGTATCATTAGCTGGTACGTTCAGAAGTTTGTTGAGGGCCAAAGATATGCGAGGTAATCCCTTGGACTTAAGAGCTACTAACTTTGCACAACCATTTCCTGAATAATCAGAAGTCCATTTATGATATGTACTTTATTGCATCCTATTGCAGGAAAATTAGTATATATTATTCCAGTTTTAACTATACCAAGGAGACAAAAGGGATTTACAATTTCTTGTATCAAATCATAATCCTTGCAAAGATACCAGGTTGAATCAATAACAAAAGTTCAAGAATATCTGAGAGACTTATAACTTATAAACTGATGCCTTAGAGATGAAATGGTAGAAACATAATAATGCTTAAAAATAATATGTCTTGCATATTTGTAATATTATTTGAAGTTTATTTTTCTACTTGATTGAATAATCTTAAAGTAATAATACAAATATGGAAGTCACACAATATAGTTAAACATATACTTTGTTTCTATAAAAAATATCTTGACATTTAATACAATGTGTACTGAGAAATCAAATAGCAATTTATTCAACTTCACAATATAGTTATGTGATTACAAAATACACCCCGCTGTGAGAGACATATAATAATGTCTACCAAAGGATACGAAAGACTCACCAGAGTCCCCATTTTGCGAGCCATCTACAATAAGTTTTATGCTTCCAGCAGACAGAGATGCGTTGAGATAATCAACAAACTCAGACCATGAGCCACCAATTCCAATGTCATCCCTCTGTACAGGAGTATCCAGTTTTAATCAGAGGTATCTTTCAAAAGAACTGAAAGGATACAATGAAAATTTTTTAAAAATAGAGAGAGGAAAGAAAATAAATTCAGAAAGAGTGTATGCATATGCTATCTCCTAAGTTGAACTGATCAAAACATAACTCAAAGTACTTGCAAGCCAGAAGGTTCTGAATCATGTAATCTTCACCAACTTCTACAGTCTGCAATTTGGCTTGGCCAAAAATCCACTGAATCATAAAATCAGTGCACTGACCAGTAACAAGTTTAGTATGTACTGATAAGTGCATCCACACATAGGAGGATACTTTTAGTAAGTCTTGAACTCACAGACTTCTAGGAATGATGCTTGAACTGAATAATCCTTTCAGAACTCGTGGAAGTCACGTGCCTTGATAACTAAACATACTCGATCAATTAACAGATCGAAACTAAACATCGAAATGGATCGATCGGAAACATTCAGGCAGTGGACATACGGTCACTGATCCAGTGGCGATACGAGCAGAACTGACCCAAGTGATTGGGGAAGGCTTTTACTAAAGAGAGAGAAAGAGAGAGGATGTAGGGTTCTTACGAGGTCTTCGAGGTCGTGCACGGAGAGGACGCGGGCGAAGGTGAGCGAGTGGAAGTCGGTGGCCATGACCTCGAGGCAGGATGGATCAGGGGCGTGGGCGTAGAAGAGGAAGGGGCGGAGGGAAGGAGCGGCCCTCTCCGGATCCCACTCCGCCGTCACTTCACCGAAGGCGGCCTCAAAATCTTCGAAACCGCTCTTTGCCGCCATCAGATTGGGGCAGCGGCAGAGGGTGCGACGCAGAAGCCGGAAAAGTGGGGAGGAGAACAAAGCCGACGGGCCTAATTTATACCGGACAAACTTTACGCAGTTATGCCCGTTAAAATATTTAAAATATCAAATTAGCCCCTCTGCTTCCTTGTAACTATTTGCATATTGACCCTCTTAGTTTTGGTCCATTACGTTACGAGCTTCTTCTTTTTTTTTTCTCTGCGAGCAAATCGAAATCGCTCTTAAAATATCTACTTTTAAAGTATTATTTAAATTTGTTGCTTGGATGACGTCGATCGAGTCTTCTGCGCAACGAACAGCTTCTTCAGCATCCTCAGCATCACCACCAGGCCGGGCTTCCGGCGATGCCGCAGCGGCGCGCTCTTCGACACCTCCATCAGCCGCATCTCCAGCGCCGCCACCATCGCCGTCCCCTGCCCCCGCCGCCGCTGCTCCTTCTTCGCCGCCACCAGACCCGATCTTTCCGCGGCAACGACAGCCAGTCCTTCGATGCCTAGCGAAGACGACCTCCTCCTCGAGATCTTCTCCGGCGGCGTTGCTTGGCCGTCGAGCGAGCCGCCGCGGAAGAGCTCCTCGTTGAAGTCCTCCCAGAGCAGGTCCATCCGCTCGTCGAACTCGAGCGCGGCGGCGGACTCCTCGGCGCAGTCGCTGAACGCGGCGGGGGAGGCGGGGCGGCGGAGGGCTCGGGCGCTGCAGACGGCGGCGACGCCCTCGGAGAAGCTCCGGCGGAGGCGGCCGTCGGCGTCGGCCTCCGGGGAGTGGAAGAACCAGAGGGAGGAGGAGGAGGAGTCGCGGTCGGTGAGGACGACGGTGGGGAAGCTGAAGTCCTCCATCGATCTCCTTCTCTCTCAATTTTTTTGCGAACGAGACCAATTAATGCGAGTGATTTGTTTTATAGAGCAAGGGTTGCCTACTCGTCTCATTTCATACGATCATAAACTAATGATTTGGTGAGGTGGAGTGGAGATGGTTGATTGGGTTGACTTATGGGATTATGCCTAAAATTAGGCACACCTAATAACGTAGTCGAGGCTTTAAATTTCTACTTGGTCGCCCGAAATGAGCGGATGAGCGGGAGCTCCGTGATGAGTCCGCATGACTCATCCTCTCCAATAATGCATACGTTGTTTTCTTACGTATATGATTTTAAATAATAAATAAAGGATAATTATAAAAATAGATGAAAAAATTATTAGAGATTCTAGAAATTGAAACTACTATGAAATTATCCTCCACCCTTAATTTTTTTATAAAAAAAAAAGAAGGGATACCAATGAGGTGAGAATTTCGAAGAAGAATTTACTTAGCTTATGAAAAATAATTATATAGCTCACGTATAAATATACATCCGACACAATATTAGATAAGTATCGTACTGAGTTATGATGTGATATGATCGGATGGTATGATAAGTGTAGGTTTATTATGTAAAATATATTATTAAATTATTGTATAATAGTGGTGAATACGAGTATTTTCACTTATCACCAAATCTCGACCTAATAAGTAAAATTGTGTAGGCGGAGCATGATTACCATGCGTCAGGCCGAGCAGAGCGCAATGCATGGTGCAACTTTAGAAGACAGATAATTAGTGATTGATTTCCAATACATGGTATATTAGGTGTTAGACTTACCTCAACATCATAATAGGACGTGCCATATCGATATGTTGACTTGCTCTAGGGCACAATTAGTGCATGCCTCATGTCGAGTTGTGGCCAGCATATATGAAGTTGTACATTCCTTCAAGCCACACTATAAAATGATCATTTAGAAATAAAAAGGAGGAACCACCACACTCATTCAATGAGATGACTCCTTTAACTTGACATGCGATGTGCCAGATGAGCTTAGTATCATATGCCAAGCATGATACATGAGGTCATGCTATGTCATTGCCCTACAAGATACTCAAACGTGATGAAAGCCATACGTCGCATGGTCATCCTGAGTTGAGTTTATGCTATCAATGGATAGCCAATCTGAGATGAATAACTAGTTCACGGTAAATTTATTTTCAAAATAATGCAAAGATTAATCATTGATTTGAGTTTATTAATTAACTTTATAACCAATTATGCTCTGCACATGAAGCTCAAAACGTAGGAGAGGATCCCATGCCACCTCTAGAGGCCTTCACAATGATTGATTACTTGTTAATTTAATGGCAGACGTTATTTAAATTAAGTTAGTTTTTTTAACGGGAAAAGTAATCGAAAGAGGCAGAGATATATATAACGTATCCATGTTGTTATTTGAATAGTTGGGTTGTCAACCCATATCGATAATTCAACGACACATTTGTTTAGAAAAAATATTTGTTAAGTCCGGATAAAGATCCTATATCCACGACTACACTAAATATACGGTAAAATAAAGTAGAATATGTATATTGAGTTAATTTTCAAGTATAATTTATTTAGAAATTATGATAAAAAATTTATATTTAGAAATATTTTATCATAATTTGATATGATTGAAGTGTATTTCTTATGGATAATGTCAGAGATATGTATTTTTTTAAATTAGAGAGGTGATTATTAGAGTAAATTAATATGGAGTCTGTATAATTTATTTTATAAAATATTTTAATTCTTCTTTTGACCTCCGCCTATTTTATGTAATATTTTTAAATGTAGAATCTCTCCTATAAATTTTATATTTTATTATTAAGTAAGTAATATGAACTTGTTATAATTAAGTATATTATAAAGACTTGTTAAAAGTAGAAAGTATATAGTAACAAGAAAGATACAAAGATACAAGTAGAAAGTATAAAAGTAAGGAAAAACATAAGAAACAAACAAAAAATAATTTTATTTAAGCACCGGTAAAACTTTTAACATCGTTCATTCACAATCTAATCGTTGGCTACTCAACTCTTAGTTACAATGCTCCACACTCTCTCTTGATGATTCCTAAACCATTCCTTCGGTCACCCTTGAATCATCCTTAGAGCTATGATCCTTCTTGTATTCCTTTTGAATTTTTTTTTATTTTTATTAGATTATTTGTTAATTCTCCTTGAAATTTTATACATGAGAATTTTAAGTGAATAATAAGTATCCTTCCACATCACATTAATATTATACTACGGTTAGCTTACCTTACTTACGTAGCTCGATATAATAGATCTCATACTTGTTGTTTTGATATTACAAAGTGTCCTGCCTAAGTACTATGGTGCGTCTCAAAGTTGAGATGTACCCTAGACACATTTTAGTTTAGGGGTATGAAAGTAGGTGATCCAGCATGAAATATAATTTTATTTGAATCGTTATAAAGAAAATTAATAACATACTAATAACTAAAAGTTCAACCAAGAGTATTGATTTGACTTATTTTCACTACAATGAATCAATAATGGATAATTTTGAAATAAAAGAAATCAGATTCGTTAAAGAACAGCGAACCAAAGAAATCAGGCTGGTTAAAGAATCTCTAAATCAAGCGATATATTTATATATTAACCCTAATATAAAAATTAAAAACAGCGGCAATGTTTCATGCCGGGGCGACCGATACCGATACTTACAACCGTTACGCCTATTTTATAACTCCATCGCATATGTTATATACTCGTTATAACGGACGTCCCAATCTCGTCGAAGCCGGTCTGAGAAGACCGTCTTACCCAAGTCACTGGGTCGTCTGATTAACAACAAGGTCAGTTGTAAACATAACCATAGAACCGTAAAGAGCCACCATATGGACCATTCCTTAACGTTGATCCTTTCGGAGTCGCGCATCCAAATATGGATCGTTCCAAGGGAAACTTGGAGGGGATCCAGAGCCAGGCTCCGGCGATCCCCCTGTCGTCGTCCCTCCCGTTAGCCGCTCCAATTAGTTTCGTCTTCCGGGGGGAAGCCTATAAAATGCCCTAACACGCGGGGAGACCGCCTCGGCCTCGCCTTCCGCTTCGCCCCCTGTCCGCCCGTTCCACCAGCTGCTCCCCGATGGCCAAGAGGCCGCCGACGCCGCCTCTTCCTGCTACTCCGTCTTCGCCTTGCGATCAGGACTTCGATCCCAATTCTTGCTCCCTCGAGAAGTTTCGCCTTTACGAGACCCGCGCTGTGAGCATCCTCTTCTTCTTCTCATCGTCGGTATTTTCCCGTTTATGTTTGGGGGGTCGAATTCACTCTATCCTCGATGAATTCTGTAGAGATTTTACCTCATCGGGTGCGATCGGGACAAGCGGTTCTTCCGGGTGCTCAAGATCGACCGCTCTGAGCCAACCGACCTCAACATCAGCGAGGACCCCGTGGTTTACTCACCACAGGAGGTCAAGAGTCTCCTCCAGAGGATTAGCGAGGGGAACCGTGCCACCGGCGGCCTCAGCTTTGTTGGCAAGGTCTATGGCATTGCAGGTTCGTTCTTGCTCTTATTCACCTTTTTGCTTGTCTGTTACTGCCAAAATTGACATTTCCTTTTTTTTTTTTTGAGTTTCACCTGCTTCATCTCTTCTTCATAGGTTGCATTAAGTTTTTGGAGTCGTACTACCTGATTCTGGTTACCAAGAGACGGCAGATTGGTTCTATATGCGGGCATGCTATTTATTGCATTGATGAGAGCCAGCTGATTGCTGTTCCACATTCTTCAATTCAGTCTGATGTTGCCTATTCGAAGACTGAGCTTCGGTCATGGTCCATTTCTTGTTTATCGGAAGCATTTTTTTAATTGGATTATCTGAAGAATGGAATTCCTGTGATGATTTTCAGTAGTGCCACTATCTTATAAAATCATCCTAGGCAAGGTCATTGCACTAAACAATCAATTATCTTCGCATTGGTTGACAACACGATTTGAATTGTAGGATGAGTAATTTGTTTTGGTGAAATTAGTGGAAGCTCTGAAGGAAGAGTCTTGTCCATCGTTGCATTCCAATTATTTTCATCCTCATCCCTGAAGGCTGTTATTAAGGGTTCCTAAGCATCCAAGTTATGATAAAAGTAGACTTCGAAAGCTCTAATATGGATTTCCTAGTTACCATCAAATTCTAGGACTTTTGGAGTTTTATTTAAGACAGTTTTTATGGGGATCTATGACAAACTTCTGAACGAGTATTTAAGCTTTGCCCCTTTGCTAAACTAGAAGAAAACAAGTATATGTTCTTTAAGCTGCATAGAAAAATGGGTTATAAAATAATTCCTCTTTTGCAATCTTCTTCTCTGTCCTTATCCTCTTCTTCCCTACATTTGTTGGAGCTGTCCTGTCCTTGAATCAGGACAAGCTTCATAGTTGTCCCATCCAAATAATGCTCCAAAAAGTTATCTTCTTTGTGCATAATAGACTGTAGTTGCAGGAAACTGTTATACTGAAACCTCAACACATTCTTGTTGCTTGTCATACTTCCACTGTGTTTGAAAATTTATTCTTTAGCTAGTAACTTTTGTTTTTATTTGTGCAGTTTTCTGTTCCAATCTGTTTCCTGAACCTTTGATACCTATGCAGATATAAGAAGCTTCTGTCAAGCGTTGATCTGACAAAAGATTTTTACTATAGTTACACTTATCCTCTTATGCAATGCTTACAAAAAAATGTCCTTGAAGCAAATATGGAGATGCCCTATGAAAATATGTTCGTCTGGAATGCATATTTGACACAGGCAATTCGATCAAAATGTAATAATACACGCTGGACAATTGCTTTGATTCATGGACACTACAAGCAGGTAAATTTGGTACTTTGATGTGCTTCTGGTTGCATCCTCCACTTGATACATGGGAGATAATATGGCAATGTCTTACGCCTTGACCACTCAGTCCTATATATGTTGGACATTTTGGACTGCTTTGTTCTGTCTGATCTGTCCATTTTCTCATGGTATGTTTATGTGAATAACTAAGTACCCCTATTGTACACAAAGTGTACTCTCCTCAGGTTAGGGCAATGAGGCTTTATACGAGTGGTTGTAGGTTCAATACTCACCAAGTTCTAAAAAAAACTAAGTACCCTTATCATTATTGCTTGGCTATTCTATTTACTGTTTATACAAGAGCAATGAAAAATAAAAAGTAAGTGCCACATGTTTTTGCAGATCCAATATTCTCATAATGGGAATGCAACTAAAACAAAGTGTTGGAAAAATATTTGCCTGCAAATACAAGGAAATAAATAAGGCATTGTGTAAACGACACTTATCTTGTCCGATACTTGGATTGGAACCAAACTGTGTTGGTTGTCTTCTATATGTTTCTTGTTATTTTCTCATATTGCATGGTTATGCATGTGATATGCCAAAGTCTTACCTGAATAGATCTATTTCTAAATTCTTGACTTAGATGTGTTCCAGTGGTTCCAATAATATGAGACATAGTGGTATTTGGGTACTAGAACAAAGTATGATGTTGAGGAGAGTGACCAAACATAGATATAATGTATGGTAGTATCGTGATGATCTCCAAAGCTTCACATTGAGTAACATTATAAAATTGAATAATATTGGTTATGGTTTGGATGAATTTTTTTAACTGTAAATGGATCTGCTACCATTTATCTATGAAGGAAAAACTTCTATGGATTGCCCTTTTTAGTTTTATGAGAACTAGGAAAGAAATAAATAAAATAAATCCTACATCACAAATTAAGTCAGTGATGTTAGTTGCTTGTAGGATGCAGTTCCTTATCTCTGGCTGCCATTTTATATCTACGTCATTGCAAGTTTTCTCATCATTTATTTTTTTATCAGAAGATGTGATTTGCCAATTGCAGATCAGGCTTTCAATTTTTGGTCGAGAATTTGGTGTCATTCTTATTTCCAGACGATCTCGCCATTTTGCTGGGACACGGTATATTTCTCCATAAGCTGATTTAGGGGGTAATTAAAATGTATGGTTGGTCCCTAGATCTCTGTTAATTCACGAAAATACATTGCAAAAGGTTAAAGAAACATCTTTCTTATTTTCTTGCAGTTCACAGATTTCTAGATAAGTTTGTATATCTGTGTTTAAAAGTAACAATGAACTAGATTTGTAATTATTTTTTGAAGATTACAGAAACTATATTGTGGTTGACATTTTGTCATGTTTGGCTTTAATTAACTATTTTTTTTGAAGTTCGAAAAAAAAAACTATTTTTATTGTGTTGACTCTTGTTCTGGTCTTTTATTTTTCATCTAGTTATTATATATATTCTATTGAGTTTGTGGTTCTCGATGATACCTTCCTTTATTTTGATATACTTTCCCTGGCTTAAATTGTTTTTATCTTGCAAATCCTGTAATTTCGTAGTTCTTTTTCTCCAGGATACTCCTTCATGGATAGCTAGCTCCTCCATGCTCTCTAAGATTTAATGGTTAATACCCATAAATTGTGTATTTCTTGATATTAGCAGTAGTTATAAGGCATGCTTTGCTAAACACTAATCAACTCTGATCCTATTGAGAAATGATGTCCAAGTAAAGAATTTCACTGAATTTGCATCATGTTATAGTTTCTATAGTCAACATAACACCTTGCAATTGTTAGATTTGTGATATTTGACTCCCACAACAATTTTCCTTTATAACTTTTGAAGTCTCATACTTTTGTTATCTTTTGTATTTATCTTCTATAATGTTGCATGAAGGTATTTGAAAAGAGGAGTAAATGATTGTGGTAGAGTTGCTAATGATGTTGAGACTGAGCAAATAGTTATCGATGAAGAAACTGGATCATGCAGTGGGAAAATGAGTTCTGTGGTGCAGATGCGAGGCTCAATCCCATTGTTTTGGTCTCAAGAGGCTTCAAGATTTAGTCCTAAACCTGACATTGTCTGTAAGTTTGATTTTTCTAAAATATTTTTTTGTTACTGTACATATAGAGAAAATATTGAGCCCAATAACATTACTACAAGATGTAAATACTGAAGAGAATGTGAGAATGATAAAGGCATCCACAATTACTTTATATAGTATCTACTGACTGATATTATATTACATTATTTTTTTCCAGCATATTTTTTTTGCAAATAGGAATTTTAATATTGTTTTCTTTTAATGGATTACAGTACAGAGATATGATCCTACATACCAATCAACTAAGTTGCATTTTGAAGATCTAGCTAAACGATATGGGAATCCAATTATTGTTCTTAATCTTATTAAGGTGCTTTCTAAAACTTTTATTGTCATTTCCTTTTATTCTAAGTATATTATTAGCTGCTAGAATGCAATATTTAGAAATGCTTCATATCAAATGCTTGTTAGCCAGTTGTACTTTAGATGGCTTTAAATGCAGGCTTTTGTTAATATATACTTTTTTTGATGAAATTTTAGATAACTTGTTTTCTGATTAATGATGTTGCGGCATGAATTTGCCAGACTTTTGAGAAAAGGCCTCGGGAAATGATGTTGCGGCGTGAATTTGCTAATGCTGTTGGATATCTTAACCAAATTCTTCCAGATGAAAGCCAGTTGAAGTTTATTCATTGGGATTTTCATAAATTTGCAAAAAGGCATGTAGCACTGGCTACCTGTGCATGTTTTTTTATATCAGTTAGAACTATATAGATCTAATTCCTTTTTTTCTCTCTGATTTTCTAGCAAGTCTGCCAATGTGTTGGGTGTTTTAGGTGGGGTAGCTAGTGAAGCACTTGATTTGACTGGCTTTTATTACAGTGGAAAGCCTATGATTATTAAGAAGAAAACAGCACAACCAAGTCGAACGAGCCTTGGCAGGTATGTGTATATTAATTTATTGGAGAATAAACATCAGCTGTGTGATATTTATATTCTTGAATGAGAAATATTGCATACGTCCTGTCAAAGATCCAACCCATCTTGTAGATTTGAATCATGTGACCTATTTTGCCTATGATACTTCTCTAATCAACATGAAGGTACAGCAGGGGAAATAAAACCTACAGGCATTAATATCTCACCTATCTAGTGTGCAGGTATATCATTTCAGATTGGTGGAATGAATTCAATGTTACTTTTCAGAAAATTATCTAGGTTGCAGGTCAATGATTAAAATCTCGTACTGATCCCATTACAAATGTTTCCTGTCTTATTCGTACCAGGTGCTATATGCTGCAATGCTTGTATGCACACACATAACTATAAAACAATAAGGACAGCCCGGTCTTGGAAGAATTTAGATCCTGATTCATAAAGTAGGATTCTGCACAAGAATGAAAAAGAAGAACAAAAACACTTTGGTGAAAACCATCTACAGTATTTGGATTAATTTCAAGACTCATGATATTGACTCTCTTGTGGATACTATTCCCTTTTCCTAAGGTAAATAGTAGTGGTGGCCTGTGAAAAATGCACCAAAAATACTTAATGCAATTAATGTCATAGGGATCAAATTTTGATATAATAGCTGGCCAATTTTTCATCTTAATGCGGCAGTTAAGACTTCTCTTCTTAACTAAGCCCTTGCTATGGATTGACATTTTACTTTGCAGTCTTGAAAGAGGAAAATGTATAACTGAATGATTTAATACCAATTTGCAACACAACAGAAGCACAAGAAGGGATAATTATTTTTACATAACATTGTTTTCAATCCTTTTTACCAAGACCCCTTATGGTAGAATGTACTGCATTTTTTTTAAACCTCCATCAATTTGAAGTTCTCCCTTGTTTCAAGTCTTGATTTTTGGCCTTTATTCTTCTTGGTGCCCAGTTCACCTCTGCAACTATGTGGCTATTTGATCTTTCCATCAGCACATAGTACTTTTTTATGGAATCAATTGTAAGGCTGTGCGTGATTCAGTATAACCCAGCTTTTACCAATTTTTGAGCTGGACCAAATGGTTTCTTAAAAACCAGAATAAAGCAATATGTTTAATGAGCCCAACTAAAATGAACTGAAATGTTTGAGGGTTTGACTGAAGCAATAGGGTTTGAGGGTTTGGTACGGTCCAATCTAGTTTCCCATTGGCTTGTTTCCACACTCCATCCTCCTTGTGGGTCTCTCTGCCCTCCTCCTCTAAGCCCTTGCATCCTCCCTACCCTATCCTTCCTCCTCCTCAAGATTGGGGGATCTCTGCTCATGAGATGAGGAAGGCCCCCCTCCCTCCTCTCTGCTAATGAGATGAGGTAGTCCTTCTTCTTCATCCTCCTCAAGCTAGGGAGATCTTTGCTTGTCACAGCAGTTTGGTTCCATTAATTTGATACCAAATAATATTGGTGGAACCAAAACTGAAACTAATTGATCAGTTTTGGAAAAGAAAATACAAACTGAATGCTATCTTTGTTTTACTTCGGTTTCTTTTGGCGATTTGGTTTGGTTTAGTGTTGTTCTGTACACTCGCAATCTATTGATCCCATAAACTTATGATTACATATGTCAGCATTGAGATCTTTTTGAGGGAAGGCTCAGTATTGAGATTTGGACTGGTACATGTGTCAGTATTGAGATTTTAATCATTGGCCCAAATTCATGTTAAAAGATATGTGGCATGACTTCTGTTGAGTTAGCTTCCACATTTGCTTGATTGGCGACCGCCTTATGCTCCGACCTTCTTGCTGCTTTGCTGGGTCAAGGTTGTTTTGTTCACATAGCCCTGTATTGTGGTTTGATTTTCACTGTGTGCTTGATGCCATCCATGCTGATGTATGACTGGTCGTTGAAGTACCTTTTTCACTGTTGTTTTGGTCACAAACCGGGCTCATGTGAACCTTCCTTTGTGCCTCAGTTCTTGGAGATGATGGTTTTGTTATTTTCACTGATTCCGCAGAAAAAAAAGTGAGGATTGTTATATGAACCTATATTGGATGTTTCTCTAAGTGAGCATATATGTATCCCTTCCAATTTCTTGTAGATTTCTGTTGTATTGATACTCCTAACTTCCCAAGTATTTCTAAAATAGCCATGCTTTTTATGTTTCATCTTTCTACATGTTTGACCGGTCAGTCACAGCTAGACAATTGATTGAATATATTACCTATATTGGATGAATGCTAGAGCTGTAAATGAATTGATGAATGAAGTTTTTCAGATTGGTCATGACTCACAAATTAGTGGTGCATGGTTTCCAAGGATTCCTTTTGTATATGGATTTCTCACTTGGTATTTGCATCTAGCTTATTTTTTGATGCAAAGAAGTATAGACAAGGTTAAGCGAGAGAAACTTGAAGAAATGCAGAAGTGTTGCTGTAAACTGTAATTCACTTTGTTGTGGCTGTATAGTTTTTGCTCCTTTTTTTTTTCCTGAATCTATGGATGCTTGCACCCTGGTATCTTTGAGAAAAAAGAATTCTAACAAAATATAGGATTTAGTTATTGAGTTGTTATTCAGTGACATCTGGAATGATTTGTGGTACTTATGTTGCCCTGTGATTTTATAATGCTTTAATATTAGAGGCTTAGTTCAACACTGCAACTTATGCTGTAAAATGTTGTGCAAATACAGGGATGCCACTCTTGGTGATCTTAGATCAAGTTCAGGAGATCTTGCAAGGATACCGAGTAATCTTGAAACTTTAGGCACAACGGCTACTCCAGATAAACAAAAGGAATTGAATCACACACAGCAGGTTACTGATGGGCCTTGTTTTCAGAGTGGAGTTTTGCGTACTAATTGTATTGACTGCTTGGATCGCACCAATGTTGCACAGTATGCATATGGATTGGCAGCATTAGGTCGCCAACTACATGCAATGGGACTTAATGATGTTCATAAAGTTGATCCAGACAGTACCATAGCTGCAGCACTAATGGATATGTACCAGAGTATGGGTGATGCACTTGCTCAGCAATATGGAGGCTCTGCAGCCCATAACACTGTGGGTTTTTGGAAAGAACTTATGATGAAATTTAAAGCTCCTTTCTCTATAGATTTCTTTCTCCAGATATCTTAAAATATCTATCTTGAATTTGCTTTTAGGTTTTTCCTGAAAGGCAAGGCAAGTGGAATGCCACTACCCAATCTCGTGAATTTTTGAAGTCAATCAGGCGTTACTACAGCAATGCTTATACAGATGGTGAAAAGCAAGATGCCATAAACTTGTAGGTTCCTCTAGAAGACCTTCATATGCGCCATGATGTTACTGGAATTTCATTTAATGTTTTTTGGACTTTAGCTGTCCAGTTTTCTCAGGTACATCATTCAACAAGGAAATTGAACATATATCTCTATTTTGTCATTAGATTTTTAGGTCACTTCCAGCCAAAAGAAGGGAAACCAGCTCTTTGGGAGTTGGAAACTGATTACTATCTTCATGTAGCCAGAATTGGTGATGAAGCATTTCCTGATTCTGATTCAGCTAGAAGGTGAAAAGAAACAAAATTTAGATTCTAAAGAAAAGACTGACAATGTTAATATAATAAACCATATTATTCTTCTTTTAGTTTCTATTGATTACAATGCATAAACTTAAATGCCTTAGGCTAACGGGATTTTGAACATTTGCAGTGTAGCATCTGATATAGTTCCTCCAGATCGAACTCAGACAGCCCTTGTGCCAGTACCTTCTTGCAAAAGAGATTTCACACGGATCAAACTGACATCATTAACCAAGCTAATAGAGAGGACATGTAGTTCCATAAAGAATGTAAGACTTTACAGCGAATATGATGTAAAAGCAAGTGTTGCTGCAGGAAATCCTGGAATGGCACCAGATGCAGCGTATGTATTCTACCTCTTGAATGTCTTCTTTAACTTTTTAAGAATTTCCTTCAAACTTTATTCCCTTGATATCCAAGTACTAGTTTGCATTCCACTTAGTTAATAACTGAGCCACCATCAATTTTTTGGCTTCTAGTCCCCCATTGTACTGTGTGCAAATTCTTGGCCAAAATATTTTTAGTCTTCTGTTGATGTTGTGATGTAGTAAAAGAAAGTCCAATTCACATAAAAGTAACATTACGTGGTTATTTTACTAATTTATATTTTTTGTGACCATATTCTCTAATGTGTGATATGCTTTAATGTTTGTGAAATTTCCATGGCATGGATCTTCTAGCTCATCATGGATCCAATTTGTGCTGGCTGTTGGAATCTGATTGGAGTTTGATCTTTTCTCTCAATTTATTTTGATCATGGTTGGTGATAAGGTCCTCCAATTTTTAAAGATATCATGCTACCCTGCCTTGCTTGCTATCTAGGAGAATGATATTTTATGTCAATGCTTGGGATGGACTGCTGCCCAAGTGATAATTACTGCAGGACAACTTCCACAAACATTCATTGCCTTAGGCTTGGTTTGGATGTTTATTCGGTTATAGGATTCACTTGGGACCATGTGCACGTATTTCTTTATGCTTGGTTCGGATGTTTATCTTAGTAAGTTTTATTAAGATAAATTCCTCCCAATATGGAAGTGTCTTTGTTAGGGATATCTGTATGTTAACATTTGTTCCATGTTTCTGGTTTGGATGTGTACTTGTTTTGGTGAAAGTGACATATCATTACTACAAGTATATCTATTAAAACGTAGTTGTAGCTCTAACTTTCTTCACTACTCATAAGCCACCTTGAAGAGGCTTATAGTGGGGTTTTTTTGTTCTTTTGGCAATTGGTGATACTGTTTAAACTCTACTATATACATATACTTTTTTATACATCCCTTTGGATGATATATTGTATCATTTCAGATTGGTGAAATGAATGCAATGTTATTTTTCAAAAAAAGTATATCTATTACAACATTTAATTTAAAAATAATACTGAAAGGTATATGAGATTTGCATGACATTAATCAAATGTTGTTAAAGATACCATTCGTATTATTTGATTATAACAAATTATAATTTTGATGAATTGCATCAGTTAACTATGTTGGTTTTTTTTAGTAGGTTTTGAACTCATGATCTTTAGTATTGAGTTTTATTGCTCTAACCTGATGAGTGTGTACTTTGTGCACTAAATATGTTTGTGATTATTCTCCATTACCGATGATTATAAAAAATATCTTGCAAACTATTAGCTTCTTTTTTTGAATAATAATATTACATTCATTTCACCCATCTGAAATAGTACAATATTCAAACTATTAGCTTTGGTAGTATTTAGTAACAAATGCCCCTAGATATCTTACAACACTTGCTATGGTGTCTAAATTTTTTTGCAAATTCTGTTTTTATGCATTGAGAAAAATGTTATTTATCGCAATAATTTAAACACACCTTGAATGCTCGATATTGTTGCAGTGTACTTACCATCATGCACGGTAAATATCATGATTTAACATTCTTGGTATATAGAAAAGTGTCATTGTCCTCCCAAATTTTCATGCTCAGACAATAAATGCAGGTAGCGGATCTTCTCCATTCCCTTCCATCAAAAAAATGTTCATGCTTAGACTGAATGCATTAACTAAATCATTTCTTAATAGTGTCGACCATTTTAATACTTAGGAATTATTTTGATTTAAGCTATCTTACATTTTGCTGTTTTTAAAAGGACAGGCATTGCTCTGATGCCTTAAATCTCTTCCATAAGTGTTTTTTCCTGGCATGGCTGGAGCTGTTCCCATCTTATGAATGACGATGGTGCAAAGGCACTGAATTTATCTTTTCATCTCAGATGAGTGACCATAGTGGGTTGCTAACCCCCCTCCCGCTTCATCCTCTCTTTACTTTTTGCCTTCTTCCTTACACTTTAACCTCTCTTTGTTTTTCTTCGTTCTCTCTTACCCTGCCTGCCCTCATTCTTTTTCCACCATCTTTTCCTAACATGGGTTGAGATAATGCTTTTCCTGAGTATCAGTACGCAAGTAAGCTTGGTTTTTCTTACATCATAATAAATGTATGTAATAATTAGAGATATTTTACCATATTAGCAATTGTGTTCTCATGCCATGTTCTTACCCATTTTGTTCTTGTTTTTCCCCAATGTTTATTTTTGTCCTCTGTTTGTTTTCTTCACTAAATGATTTTCTTTTAAAGTTCTTGGAGTTACTCTATTATTTTCTGTTTTTTCTTTTTGTTTGTTTTTTATTCATCCTTTCTGAAGGATATGTTGTATAATTTCAGATTGGTGAAATGAATGCAATGTTATTTTTCAAAAAAAAGTGTGTCTATTCCTCATACTCCAGAGATCTTCTACCATATGATGCTCTTTCCTCATACTCTGCAGAGTTCTCAATCTTTATGCAGTATTTCTATGAAACAATATCATATTTCTGATATTGATAATGTTTTTGGTGTGAACTATTACAGTGAAATACAGCTTAGAACCCCAAACTGGTTATTTGGCCAAAGAAAGTATGAAGAAAATATAGGCGGAACCAAAGTTGCAACAAGTGAAAAGGCAGATTGGAAATCTGAAGATGATCTATGTGCTGCTGGTCATGATAGCTTAAATTGGCTGTCCCATGCTGATTATGGATCCGAGGAGTGCATCATTAGGAAGTAATTGTCTCTTCCAAATTAAACTGATGGCCTTCACTAGAATTTTGGTTGATTGGTTATTATATTTTTTTTTTCTTTTCAGGTTAAAAAGTTTACTGTGCATCTATATTTTGACCTAACATTTGCGTCATTATATATGCACATTCAAAACCTGATGTCCTATCTGCATCTTCTGCATTCCAATTATATCTGCAGTTACAATGAATTTTAGGAATTTATTTCAACACTAGCAATGACATTTCGTAAAGTGGACTTTTTTTTGAGGGTTACTGCTATCGGATAAGTTGCTTGTTTGTCAAGTAGACAGACACCGTCAGTCAAATTACTTTCGGATCGACTTATTAGAGCCTCTTGTGGAGTGTAGGATTTTGTAGAATGATTTAGAATTATACTGAAAGCCAGTGACCTCAGTATTTTATCATCAACAGAATTATGTCTATAACAAGTATGCCTTGCATCCCATGGTGGACTTTATGTGGTTCCATATCTAAAACTATACATGATCCTTGTGTTTATTGCAATTGCTTGAGATTTTTCCATTTGTTCATTTATTGCAAGGATAAGCAAGCTGGGATGTTTATGTAGGGGTTTGTGGTTTAGTTACCTAGTTTTCTCATCATGCTAGAAAAGTGATATCTGCTGTATGACGGCCTTGCGTGCAGAATCGAGAAATCCTTTAATGTTTCCAATTGTTCACCTGAATTCACTTTTCTTTTTCTATCAGTAATCGTGCAATGTCTTCTCTCTTTACTCCAATTAGAGATGCCTTTGTATCCATGATGGAAGAAACATTGGAAACTAAATTTGGGCGTCTGTCTTGATTATTTTTATCTGATCTTCCACTCATTTCAATTTGGTATTGAAGAGTGATAATATCATTGTTCAATATGATTTCTTGTGTTTCTTTTAATTTAGTTAGTCGGTTGACATAATTTTCATGTCTCTGATACACCTTTGCAAGTATCTGTCTAAGTTTTATTCTTTGTGGATGTAGCTATAGATAAATATCAATGTAGCAAAATTTTGGTCTTGATGCACTCTGGTTTGCAGATACCTTGAAATGGCTTCAGTTGGTGGCGATGACAACTGGTATGGTGGGAGCTTGATATATGACCAAGATGAAAATAGCGAGGCTTATAATCATTATGCCGAATTATGTCAGGTAATCACTCTACTCTTCGCTGCTCAAGGAAAACTAAGTGAGGCTTGTGCTATTCAAATTCAAATATCCAAAAAGATGAATTCATAGCATAATATGTTCTTGAATGCAAATGGTACACTGTAATGATGCACATGCCTTGCGGCCTCTGTATGTTTACTGACACAAGAATTACCATATGCATTGTCGAACTGAAGTTAAGAATTCATCTTGGTCGAACTCATGCTCTTGCAGGGCTCGGTTGTGGATCCCTTTGAACATGATCTTGAGAAAGAGAAACACTATTCTGACGCTTTGTTGTGCATGGGACTGGGCGGCGTGGATGATTCACAAACGGAGGCAGGAATGACGGCCACCATCAACGAGTGTTATCAGATTGGAGCTGACCTTGGAATTGTATCTTCATTTAGGGGCTTGGCGGGGGATCCCAGCCAGTTGACCAGGTGGATAATTGGGGAAGAGAAGATAGACGTATCGAGGAAATAATGGATTCTTACCACAAAAATACCTCTCTCTCTTCCCCTCCAATTTTTATAGTCCACAAGTTAACTGTTGATTCCATACAGGTGTGCATTCTAGCTGGGTGAAGCAATGTTTTATTTTGCTCACACAGAAAGCCTATTACTGTTCGACAATATGCTGGAGGTTTTATGTCTCTAGCCAAGTAATTGAGGACGTTTTTATGTCTCTGGCCAAGTAATCAAGGACTGTATGTAAATTATACCTCTACCTCAAACGGTGTGTCGGAATGATAGTTTGCTATAAAAATCCTGCATTACGTATGTACAACCAAAAACTCGGTTGACTAATATTAAGAAATAAATAAAGTGAGATTATTGTTCAGTGTGGTAATCTACTGAAATCATATTGGTTGATCAGAGTGATTGTACTCTACTTTCAATGCATGCAGAAGTGATGTTACCTTAATTGCCATAGGGATGATTGTAAAACCGATTCGGTCATTTTGTTAATAATGGGCTAAGTTGATTGCAAAATAAAGAGATAATTGAATTGAGATATTTTATAATATTACCTAATCAAGCTTAGTTTTTCTTAAAGTCCTAAAAAGTAATATGTACTTTTTTAAAAAGTTTTAAATATATATTTACATTCGTTTTCTAAAATTTCTTTATATGAAATTTTTTATGATATTTAATTTCACATAAAATATTATATAAAAATTTCATAGGAAACTCTTCGACATGGACGGAGTCGTGCAATAGAAATATTTTAGATATTACAAGTTCAGTCAATATTTTGGACCAGTGTGATCCCAATATGCTACTGACATGCGCCGTCCAATGTGATTGAGAAAATAACAATAACAACAGTAGATGATCGAAATATATCCTCAACTTGTAACCAACTGAGAAGCACTTGCTTCTCTATCAAACTGTTAGGCAAAGTACCTTACTCTCCTCTTCTTCAATCCGTTCCTGTTTATGTGATCACAACAGTTATAAGGAAAACTGCTTACATCTTATCATCAAAAATGAAACAGCTTACGCTCGTCTATTAATGATGTAGTTAAAAACACGAGATGCTGGGGCAAGAGATTTCTAGTTTTCAGGCATTGCATCATCATCGGCAGCAGCACTGCTGAGATTGATTCTCAATTCCCCAATCTGTATCTGAATGGAACTGGTTTTCACTTCAAAATTGAAGCTACTAAACATATCTCTTGAGATCAAACTGTCCTTTTGGTGTCTCTCTAACGTGAATAACTTTCTGATATTGGTTTGGTTTATACACGATATATCCATACTGATCTCCCTCCATCATCTCACTTGAAGATGAGAAATGGAGAGATAGAGTGGACATTCTCAGTTCCTGCTTGTAGCTGAACCTGCTGAAGTTGAAGTTTTTAGGAAGATGATGGAAGACATTGATGCATGCAGAGGTTAGGCGAACAAGTAGAATACTCCCTTGCCTTGCTCACCTGTTTCCCAAAAGCCTGCTAGAGATTTTTTTTTTTCTTTCTTTCCAATCCTCAACATAGTTCTTAGTTTGGATGAGGGTTTTTTTACCTAATTAATTTTCTGCAGAACAATTATGCTATCCTACTTTCAGTAGATCATGTTTTCCCTCAATTGGAATGTATACATCCATATATCAGACAAGCCAAATCAGAAGAGATATTGAATACAACTTGCAATCAAGGTCAACCCTTGTCTCCAGCATGTTAATTCGTGGAATATTTCTTAATCTTTCCATGTGCCTGAAAACTAGAAATGGAGATGAACCTAATCTCCACAACAGCATGTCATTTTAGTTTTTTTTTTTTTAAGTCTAACGCAATAGAAATATTGCCTAAATGTTTTTTTTTGGTGTTAAAAAACATTCAGGGAAAAAAAAAGGGGTTAAAAAGGCGTGATTTAAATAATAATAAAAAGGAACATCTTACCTTTAAATTCTCATTGAGGTTGACATCCCCATCAAGTGTGGGACATGCTACCCACCACCACCATACCTTTCAATTCTCCTTGAACCTGCACTTTATATCATCATCTAGAGATGGCATGTAATTATTTAATTTCCAAGCACACAAAGTAATCATTAGACCTTGACATCTTTTTACTTGGAATAGGAGGAGAATGCATCCACCAGCTACAATTTAGATTTAATAATATTTTATTAAGATATTTTATAATTGTATACTCTCCTTCATTATTTATCCTTTTGATTACATACCTTTCCTCTTAAATTAAAAAATATTATAATAGAAACACATATGCAGCTCAATGATTAGTGGGAAAGAGGAGATTCCTATAATTTTCAAACATATAATAGAGGAGTTCACAGATCCCTAAAGTTAAAAGATAAATGTGAAAACTACAGGTAATTATCTCAATTATCTTTAATCATGTTATAGTGCCATAATATATTTGAATATTATTTTATATATAATCTTTTAGATAAGAAGCTATTTTTTACAAATATTTTTCATAGGTAATCTAGAACTGCTTCATATAATTATTATTATTATTATGCATGTATGAAAAGAATAAGCTTATTATTATATATTATTTATTATCTATCTAACTGTATATATATATATCAATTCTTGTGCACTTTAGCTTGCAATCATTTGCAAATTCTTCTATTCCATTTTATTGTCCACCTTTTCTATATATATATATATATATATATAAGAGGAGAGCATGATCTTGTGCAACTTTATGATCTACTCAAGAAGGATGTTGAAGGTTTCCTTTCTCATGATCTTTCCATTTTCATAGTTTTTTTTTAAAAACTTTTTGTAGAGAGAAAAAGGAGGAAATATAATCAATATGATGGCTAAGGTTTCATTGCATGCCTCTTCATTTCTTCCTTGAAAACTCATGGCGCAACTCATCATGCTCACCATCATTTCTCTGATTAAACTTTCAGAACAATTTTAAATAGATGATGTAATGGAATAATCCTGAATAAAGTACCCACATCTTTTTAGAATGATGTTTTTTATAAGGGTTATTTATTTTTTCTCTTAATATTTTTGAAGTTTAAAAAGTATACAGTTAGAGTAATTATGGAATATCATGATGAGTTTAATACTCATCAATTTTTTTTAAAAAATCATCTAATAATATCTTTTTATTAGAATTTAATTTTAATATTATTTTTTGTACTTATATAAATTAATTTTTATAAAAAAAAAATCCATATTCAAGAATATAACTATACTTACAAACTTATTTTTTATCATTAAAATATATACTATATCTTTTAAAATGTTATTTTATAAAAAGTACTAGTTTTTATGTAATCAGTACTCAGTAGTATATATTTTTTATCACAACTCATGTAATAAATAGTATTTTATATAGTGTTAAATACTGCATACTATTAGTACTTTTACCCAACGTTATTAACATTATATATATAGTATGACACTTTATCTCATATGTATATGGATAGATAGATAGATAGATAGATAAAGTGAAGAATAGGATGAGAATGAGGCAGTAGTACTACTTCACACACATCTCCATATCTTGTAGCTTTTAATAATCTACTCCATCATCCACTGCTTAACCATCTGCATGCAAACCTCGATGAAAACATGGCATTAATCCATGTCCTAAAACTGCACCAAACTGACTCTTTTCTGTACAGTTAGGAACAAACGCACTTTGCAGCACCGCCAGTCTTACTCACATCTGCTGAAACATCAATCAAAATAGCTCATGCGCTGATGATGTAGAGAGCCAATACGGCAGCTGTGTGATGAACAATTTTTCTTTGCTCCCCGTAACTTCCTGCACTATGAACTCCATTTCCATGCCATAATGGTCGACAACTGATAAAGGGTGGTAAACCATCCACCAATCCATGTCAAAAGCATTGGATGGATAGGTAGAGAAGCAGAAAGCAGAGAGGAAGAAAAAGCAGCAGCAGCAGCTGCTATCTCCAGCCCCACAAGGCCAATTAAGCCCGCCTGCTCCTGCGACCTCTCTCCCTTTTTCTTTTTATTCCACCCTTTTCGAGGTCTGTTGCTTCGCCTCAGCCGAGCAACTGAGGAAGAAGGGCGGCCATGGAGGCCACGGTCAACGAACTGCCGTCTGAAGAAGGGAGGGAAGGTCATGGAGATCACAGAGGGGCTGCTGGAAATGCCGGTGGATGCCGAGGCAACCTGGAGCTGAGGCTTGGCATGGCAGCAGCGGGGAATGGTGGTTGTCCAGAGGGCAGGGTTCCGAGATACTTCACGGCCCAGGACGGGCTCGGCCTCCAGCAGAGGGAATTGGGGCTTGGCCTTGGTGGGGGATCAAAGAGGTGCATCTTCGAGGCAACAGGCGGATTTGTGCACCCCTGGAGTCTGGCTGCTCGGCAGGAGAAAGCAGCGCTGGAGCAAGCGCACCAGAAGACCAGCCCTTGTTCGACGGTCTCAAGGTTCAAATGAGTACTCTCCTTCCTCCCCTCATCCCCCCTATAAGAATAGCATTCTTTTTCTTTTTTCTCACGATCTTCTTTAGGGTTATCAAAAAGTCTGATGGCACCTGTTCAGAGTAAACAGCAGCAAAAGGCTGAAGATTGATAGCATTATTTCTTCAGCAGAGAAGGAAAACAACATACTGACTGTTCTATTACAAAATTCTTTCAACATTAACTTTTCATGCAGGAAAATTGTTATCCTATATATACATTCACTTGTAGGACTATTACTCAAAAAATCATTCCAAGAATGTTTCTCTAAGACCAAGAGTGGGATAATGTCCTAGCAATTTTACAAAAGCCGCATCAAAGAAGTGGAATAGATGCTTCTTTGAAGTGGCTGTAATAAGGATTTTAAGTGGATGCAGGTGAAACACGGTGTTCACTCTTCCCTTGTTCACATGTATCTTGTTAGGCACGATTTTTTGTTAGCTAGAAGTTAGGTCTAATGGGCATAATAGTGATTCTGAAATGTCAAATAGGAGAAAGGAGAATGATGCCTGAACTATGATAAACTGAGTTCTGTGTGTTTTGACTAAAAAATTCTGCAAATAGTTCCTGTTGCAGTTGCTACTACTTTATGATAACTTTAGTAAGGTAGCACTTTGCATTATAGTCTGACATCTTTCCTACTGCTTAAGGATCTCTATCTAGTACACCTGCAGCATCAGCTTGAGGTGGCTGCACAGATCATGGATGCGCGCTCTGGTGAGGGGGGAATCACCCTGATGGAGAAGAATGCCGTAGAGGACCTTCAAAAAACCCACTAAGCTTGATGCAGGATGTATGTACGCGCAATTCATGCATGCCTATGATCAATGCTTGCATCAGACCTTTTGAGAGTTTGAAGACCCCATTTGGCATTACATGCATACACATGCACTCCTGAACTTGAACGGATTTATGGAAAATAGACCATTATTAACTCGTTCCATTTTCTACCTTGAACGTGCTATTCTCTAAAGACATTTGCCAATTTTTGTTACCTCAATGACTTGAATGTTTGTCATCTTCTGATGTCGGTATACTGGCAAAATATTATCAGAGCTGTGCAATCCCAAAGAGTGGTGGGCTGGCCTCCAATCCGCTCATTCCGGAGAAACTTGGGGGTTCAAAGCCAGCCCAAGTATGTGGTGAACTCAGAGGAAAAGGTAGATGAGATAAAGGACATAAAGCAGGAGACTGGTCTCCAAGTGAGAACCACAATGTTTGTCAAGGTGAACATGGAAGGATGCACAGTGGGCAGGAAGATTGACTTGAACCTCTATAATGGCTATGACTCACTCTCTCATGCTCTTCAGAAGATGTTCCATAATTTTTTCTCAGGTAACTGCTATGCACCTCTTACTACTACTAATTCAATTCCTCTCATGCATTGTCTTGCAAAGTTGTTCCGTTTTCTCTCTTTCTTGTTAACTTTATATTTCTTAGTGTATATATTTTTATATGTCAATATTTAGTCTTTTTTTTTCCACTACATAAATATCAACCTTTTTTTCTAATTTTCTTGTGTAAATTAATATAATTTTGTCACTAATTCTTAATCTTTCTAAAATCAGTTAATTATCTGAACAACCCAGAGCAAGATGAAAGAGATGAGCTTGTTTCTCCTTGCTATATTCTTCTTTATGAAGACAATGAAGGTGACCGAATGCTTGTTGGTGATGTGCCTTGGGAGTAAGTCCTTGGACTTTTCTTCCAGATGTTCTATTTGACCTCTCTCCAACACAAGCTATATATATATATTTCTAATGCCAAAGAACTGTTTGCAGGTTATTTATCAGTTCTGCGAAAAGGTTGTATATCACAGTGGATCCCAGAGCATGCAAATGCGGTCTGTCACAAATCTTTTCAGTTGTATAACCTCATATTTTAAGGGTTGCGAAGATTCTCCATAGGAAAGATAAGTTAATGCCAGTAGTTATATCTTGCAGGTTGATTATATAAGAAACCTGAGAGAGGCATGTGGCAGAACATGAAGAGGGCTCAACTTGATGATTTACTGAGAATATTTATGAGCTTAGAGTGTAATGATTTTTTGTTATTTGGATGTAAAATTAGATTAGTACCTGAGGTGAGAAGCTAGAACTTTGCTTATCTTAAGCATGTTGAGCAACCATGTATATGATTTTAATGAAATGATTCTAATGAAAGGATATTATTTCTGAAAACATTTGCTCATAACACCCATAAAATATTTTTTTTTCCAGCAAAAGAAGAATAAATATATATTCAGTCAACAGGGAAGATTAAGAGTAATTTTATACGAAAGTACGAGATCAGTGCTTACTAAGTTTAGCAAAGTCATAATGAGGCCCTCGCTCAAGTTTGTTGAGATTAAAAGTGTTGTGTTTGTCTAGATATACTATCTATCATTTGGTTTTATACCCATGAAGGTATAAGAATGGAGGGAGATAGCATTACCTCTCGTTAGAGATAGTATTGCCCCAGTTCAACAATTCTCATTGATGCCCTCAAATTTTATCAGAAGTGTATTAGACGAGACACTTCTGAGTTATCAGATTAAGCTAGGATTTGACCTTGGATAAATCTTGATGATTTTAACAATCATAATTTTTTTGACTTAGATTCTGATAAACGGGTCAAATCCATATTATAACAGGATGGACTCAAACCCAATTATTTTCAAATTCAATCGACTTCCTATCCCTTTTAAATTGGATAACAGATATGAAGCATAGGCAATTCCCATAAATCCTACCATGGGATTAGCCTAATGGTAGCAGACAACCAAGAAAACCTGTGCGAAGAGACAATTGCTTTGAAATATAAGGCCAAGCATACATATATAATAACAAGTTCTTCACTAGATCAAAGACCGTAAGCGGACTTATGACCGGAGAGTTTAGAATGAAAGCTCTCAGCGTGAAACGAGATACAAAAAGCACTAATGCACTACCCATGCAAATTTTTACTGAAGTGAACAACATTATGATATCAGTGCCACTTGGCCATAATTGCATGGTGAAATTTCCGGGCAGGATGATTTAAACTAGTCCAAGTAAAAAGTCGCTATTGGAACTCCGAATGAAACACAAAAAAATCAGGCCTCGGTTTCTCATTTCTTCAGCTTATCTTTGTTCTCAAAACTCAGATCGTGGAGGTTAAGCAGCAGATTGTCGGAATCCAAGAAAACACGATTGGATGAATTTGAAATTGTATGAGCTATCTCCCTTGCAGATTCAATCTGCCGCAGAGCAAGGAAGGCAGGATTGTTTGCGATGGCTTGACCGATAAGTTGCGCACTTTTTGCCTCACCCTATCAAAAGACAATTGAAAGATAAAGACAAATGTATACACGCTTGCCAGTATCAAATTAAAATCCTTTGCAGATAGTAGCTAAACAGATCAAGGACTTGGGATAATCATAAGACTGTTTTCTTATCTGCAACAAACAGTCAATTTCCTGCAGCCAGTAAGAACAAGTCTGCAAACAAGGATCAATCAATAGAACTCTTATTAATTGATTTGATGGAAAATTGGCATTAGACGTGAATCCCTCTAAGTTTTGAAATGGGTAATAACCTTCCTTCTGAGTTTCAAAACTTACCTATGTGCCATCTAAAAACTTAGAGAAAGTCCAACTGTAATTAGACAATAGTGAGGGGGTCTAAATACAATTATCCGTTGATTTCAAATAAGGGAGAGGCTTTATTCCATTATGGCTATCCAATTCGATGCGGCTATGCAGATACAACATTACGAGCAAAAAAGTTGGGAAACGACCATAAAGCACTTAGCTCACCTGCGCTCTGATAATAGCACTTTTCTTATCCTGTTCAGCCTTCTCAACGATGAACTTAGCACGTTCAGCTTCTTGTGCAGCAACCTGTTTGGCCTCGATTGCATTGGTGAACTCCCTCCCGAAGCTCAGGCTTGTTATGGACACATCATCCAGTACAATATTGAAGTTTCTTGCCCTTTCTGTTAAAATTTTTCGTATTTCCCTACTCACAGCCTTCAAATTGACATCAGCAGCAAGGATATGTCAGTCATTGATAATGCCATCGGCAAGTACATCAGAACGTAATAAATTACATCTGAGGATTCAAATATGAAGTTTCACTAAAAAAAATACCTCTCTTTGAGTGATGAGCTGGCTGGCATTGTACTGTGCGACCACAGCCTTCAAAGTTTCATGGATTATTGAAGGGAGTACCCTCTCATTGAAGTTCTCACCCAAAGAGCGGTAAATTGTAGGTAGTTGATTTGGGAGGGGTCTAGTAAGAACTCTAAGCCCAATGTTAACCTGAAAATTTTGATATTTAAAGAATTAAAGAACTAAAAGAACCAATTGATAAGAGGGACCATCAAGAATCTGAATACGAGTAAATTAGGCATGGAGAATAGTCATATATAACAAAAAAGAATATCAATGAAAATTTTTCAGCATCATTACTAGTACCACTTTTCTTCTAGGCTCAAGTTTACAACATCAAAGAGGTAGTACACAACATATACTGTAGGAGAAACTATATAGTGTTAAGAAACAAGAGGCCATTTATGTCAAATAAAATGCAAAAAGGAATATAATCCCCATGCCATTCATGAGGATTTCAATTCTCATGACATACGAACTGGTGAGAATTAAAAAACTAATGTTTAGAGCAGAATATAATACCATGTGGTACGTTTGTGAATAGTAAAACAACACTGATCAAGGAAAAGAGTTACTCAACTACCCCATTACTGGGGATTCACCAACCAAACATTTCAAAAAACCTCAAGAAAAGAATAAAGCCTTATATCTCCATTCTTATCACCAATGCAACAATGATTTATTCATAAGCCTGAGTTTTCCATTCCAAGGAATCCTTTCACGGGTTTATTATTCACAAAAATCACTTTCCGGATTTCAAACTGCACACCAAACAAACCCTAACTTGTAAACCACGGCCATAATGAGGGAGCAACAAACAAGATTAAAAGAATGATAAAGAACCATCTGGCTTCACAGAGAAGAGATGCTTAGAGGTGGTCTCATGAGGGCTCTTATAAATAATTATTTGAACTTCTAGTGTAATGAAGGCTGTTTAATTTTTTTCCTTTTTGAATGCATTTTCAGAAATAGTAGCTGGGATCGATTATTGTCGGCGAATGGCAGTTGAGATTAAACTAAAAACTGCTGAAAGATCAAGATTGAGGTAATATTGGGTGAGTAGAGAACTCCATCACCACACTACTGCCAAGGCTGTCAAAGAGGAAATTGATGATGGATTCATTAGTCATTGCCAGCTTAATATCTATTTAGTTCTGATGTTTCCATTTTAGTAGTTTCAGTTTCCTATTGATTTGCCCCATTTTCAGGAGATTTCTCAGTCTAGCAGCATGGTCCTCGTGAGAAAAAAAAAAACATCTAGGAAGCAGCTGTTCAAGGACCAAGGAAGTATGGGCTCCTCAAATATCTTGAAAGCTGGATGAAACTAGTTAAAAATATCAAATATTTTCTATTAAATAATAAAATTTAAGCAACATCTCAACAAAAAACCAAGGGGGCCATAAAAATATAAGTTTGATCTGTCATTTTTATGCAATCACTTTCATCATCTGATAATCAAATATCTTAATATATTTTTCAACATTATGGTGTACAGTATTTTTATGATGTCCAACAAATTTAAAGAAATTATTTTTTCATATTTTAGTAAGACTTGAATCTACGACCTCCAATGTCATGTCTCACCACTCTGACCAGATGAGCATGCACTTTGTGCATTCTTTAAAGAAATTGTTGGTCAACCAACACTCCTCTAGTATGTTTATCCATAAAGGCAAACACTCTACTCAAGCAAGGTTTGTCCATTTACATTATATAATTAGTGATGTTTGAAACACTTATCACTTGAAGATGGTTCACTTGCACACCATGCACATATACAGAAAGTGTGTATTTCAACTGTGACATTACCACACAAGTCACAGACACTCAATTAGATGCTATACCTTTAACCAAACTCAAAAGGTAATGCTAAAATTTCCAAAACTACGTCTTACTTTGGTCACAATGAGAAATGGTTCATTATTATACCAGCATTTCTTCTTACAACTCATGAACATGATACAAATAATCTGCATTTAGGGACATGTAGCACATATAATGATATGCTTAGACTGCACTGGTAATTATGACACTGGATAAAGATAGTGTCATGAGAAATTTGCAGCTTGTTTGTCAAGGATGCAGTTTATATTTTACCAGGAAAAACCAATGTCAGAAAAAATGAATATGTTTTTTTGGAAGGTGAATAAGGATACAGGATTCTGGGGTATTGAGCTGTACCTCATGTATGATTCTTACTTATCTGTTAGATGTAGCAAAATTTCATTCACATATTTCATTTTTGAAAGAAAAAAGTATAAAGCCTGATATTTTGGTATACCTTTCTTTTCACAGTGAAGACAAAAGACTAACCAATGAAAAAAAACTTTTAAAAAAATCCTTCAATAAAAATTGATGCAAGAAAGTGAATGATACCATTTGAAGATCACGGCTCCCAGAAGTACTCTCCACAAGATGAGGGCGGGCACGAACGTCATAAATGATAGGCCTTTCAAACCAGGGAATAATAAGATGAGTGCCCTCAGGATAGACCTATAGATAAGCCATTCTTAGTAGATAGCAAAAGGAAAGGATTTCCGCAGTTATATTCCAGATGGAAATCTATGATGATATAAAATAACATGCAGTGAAAGATTCATCTTGATATTATAATTTTGTTTTTTATTTAAAAGGACACTAGTAGTACTGCTAGTCTATAACATTTATTCAATCAAGCATATAATTCAATGATTTTACCAAGCAAAAAAAAAGTGCTACTTATATTATGATGACTGATTTACAGTACACGGATGAAATTACTGCCATAGATGAATCTCCATTGCATAAAACAACCAACAGAATTTATTAACTCATATGCATCCAGGGCAAACACTTTTTCTCCACCTAAACACTTCTTATTTGAATTATATAGGTCTAATAACTATGTGAATGGCCTATTTAAAGGTGATGCTTATGAACCTGTGGTTCTGATTTACAACCGAATATCTGCACATGTTTTCTATGCATAGGATTTGGAATATAGAGGAGAAAAAAAGGAAGTTAAGAAATGAAGATGCCATTCACCTTCCTCGTATCATTAGATCAAGTAATCTCAAAATAAATCAAAAAATTAAAACAAAGGCTATTGAAGATAAAGTATTATGAATGCAATAGATAATTTCTTCTCAGGGCCCAATTCTCAAGGATTGTAATGACTTGCTTGTGTATGACTTATAAACAGTAGGTATCTTAATTGACACATAAAGTAGCTTTTTTACCACGTCACATGTTATTTCATAAAGAAGTTCCATAGGATACATGAGTGAGGAGCTTACTAGCACCTTTTAGTTTTGATTGAAGAATTTAAATAGGCTTGACCCACAGAGACCAACAAAGAAAGTGAAATGTGCAATGAAATAATTCTACCACGTTGCAGGAATAAAATATCAGCCAAGCCTAGATATATCTAATTATAAAATCAGATGCAACGAGAAAATGCAACCTATAATCATTTATACTCATTACAGTATAAATTTTCAGACTTGTGATCTATAAAATTGGTGTGTGCTTTCGGCAAGCCAGATTCTTAATCATTAATAAGTTCCACCTAGGTAGCTCAGAATTAACAAATATGAGATTGCGCGATCAAACTCTTTTGCAAGCATTGACAAAGAATTTAATGCCCAGAATGGAAGCAGTTGTGAGAGTGAAGAAAGGCCTAGCAAAAGAACAATGAGCCAAGTCCTGCATGCCAACAGCTAAATCGATTGTAGGGAACTCAAGGTAAAACCACAATTAGACCATCACCGGAAGCATAGAGATGGAAGGAAAAAAGCACAAGGAATTTCTGCATTTTGGCACTTCTTATAAAGAGAAGAAAAAAAAATCACTGAGATAATCAAGAAGGAATGCGTCTGACAATCAGCATCACAATCAGCATCATAGTGGAATAATTATATGCATAAAAATCATGAATCGCGAGACTTTATATTGCCGGCATGCCTTTGTTTTTTCCCCTTATCTGTACTTAATTTCTTCCTCCTCTAGATCCCTGTAATAGAACTACGTGGAAAAAAAGCACATAACTAACAACCAAATAAATCAAAAGATGAGCATTCTAAATCTCTGATAGAGTGGTGGAATACCTTGTCCTTGATGCCCACGACGCGATTGAAGACGATTGCACGGTGACCACCCTCGACGTTATAGAGGCTGTTGAGAGCGGCATAGACCGCCGTCCCCCCGATGAGCGCAACCTTCACCAGCGTCCCCATCGTCGACGCCGACGGCACATTCGGGCCCTTCACGTTCCTGAAGTTCATCGCTGCCCGCGCTCCTCAGCCTTCCTTCCTCCCCGAACACTCTCCGGCCACCAAAGCGCCTCCGACCCCTGAACCAAGCAACAAGCGGAACCGCCACGGATTAAGCCAGGAACGGAGATCGAAACCCGAGAGAAAGATCGAAGTGGAAGCAGAGAGGGGAAGCTCACGGGGCTCGGCGGCGATCAGACGGAGATGTCGCTAGGGTTTTGTGCGGGTTTAGTTTGGAAAACCCTTGGAAGCATCGGGTTATATATATATATATATATTTGTAAAATGCAGGGAGACCCCTTTGATCTCTAACATTTACAAATGCAGGCTAAAAGTATTTGCTTATTTCCGCTGTTGTTTGTTAACCTCTGTCTTCTTCTTCTTTGCCCCTTTCGTATTGCTCAAGCTAGAAAGCTTACAAGATTTTTTTTTTGAATTAATATCTCGAAGAAAAAGATTAATGGATTTAGTTTTATTTTATATTAACCTATTAACATAATTAATATATTTTATATTTAGAATTAATCTATATTTATAATTTTAGATTTAAGCTAAACAGGTCGAGGTATGCTACGCTCCTACATCGCTTGCCTACTCTTCCATCGTAGCCGTGGATCATGCCTCACACGATTAATGATCATATCCCAGCCGCTGATCGCGGCATCACCGACCGCGATCCCTCTTCCGCATCGAGCCCTCCACCGTCTCTTCTTCCATTGCAACCGCCGGCCCTGCCGCCCACACCTCGCGGAGCTCGTCGGCGGTGGTGATAATAAGGTCAAACCCTTCTTTTACTTGCGTTCGTTTCGTTTTCTGGTTTTGTAATTCTAGTTCTTTTTTTTTATGGATTCGATTAGCACTTGAGCAGCGCATTCAACAGCATCTATTGATTTTTCAAAGTGGAAATCTACATCATATTAGATGAATAATCTACCTTTTATAGAAAACTAGCATAGCGTGCAAAATTATAATTATTTAGAGAATCTAATGTGTATGATCATGTAAAGTTCCTGGTACTTATTTTAATTGCATCAATTTTTTTTAATAATAATATTGTATTTGTTTCACTAATACGATAATTGCATCAACTGTCATGTGATTGCTACAAGCACTTGATGAACTTTCTTTCCTTCTTCTTGTTGGTCATTCTTGAATCTAAAATCTCATTGCAGATGACCAAACTTCTCGCACCTGTGTCATCGATGTTCTCCTTTGTTCCAGCAATCATTTTCCTTATGATTCCTTCTATTGCAAATAATGTACATTTTGATGTGATTTCATTGTTGAATTTCCTGTAGAAGTCCTTTTCCTGATTGTCTCCCTCTACAGTCTACCCTTTTCAATTTTTTTCCTCTAATGAATCTCACCTCTGTTTTTGGCTTGACTCTGTAACTTTTTTTTCATCGTTTTCTTTCTCCAGGTTGATCTCAGATTGAGTTTTACTCCTCATTAACTTTTCAGAGTAGCTTTCCAAGTCTATTTTCGTAGGGTTAAGTGATGCCATCAAGTCTTGAATGTTCAACACGTGGAATATTTTGTCTCCTCAATCACAGCCACATCATAATCAATTTTTCAAGACAACTTTATTAACACCTTCTAAACAGTCATTTTCTTGATCATTGTCTCTCCGAGTGTTTTCATCTGTTTGGTAAGCTCAAAAAATCTCGAATACTGTCGTTCTATTTCATTTTTAGAACTTATACTTATTTTCTAAGAGTTTGAAGATTGGCATAGCTTACTTTTGTGTCTCCAAATTCTTGCTCCAATGTTCCCCAAGCATCCTCCTTTACTTTTATCACCCTCATGATTCTTGGAAAAATAGATTTTTCTACCCCCCTTTGCACTTTGAAAGGACACATGCTTAGTTTTCTTCTCCAATTCTTTTTATTGTGCCTCAGATAATTCAATAGCGTGCTGGTTCTTCATTTCCAGTTCCTATCACCTCCCACAAGTCCAAAGAGAGAAACAAGTTTTTCAGTATTATGAGCCAGAATCAATAACTCTCACCTTGAAAAATATGAACTTGACTATCTCTCAAACGGGTACTACTTGTGTTTGTCATCTTCTTTGTTTGTGATTGAAATTTCCGCTTCCAAATATCCAATAAAAGGTGCAGACCCTTTTTTTTTCTTCCCAGCCTCCAGTACCACCTGTCCGACAGATTTGGACCATATTTGTTTAGTACTAAAACAGCATCAATGCTGTCAACACAGAGCAAAAATCTGCAATAATAATGTGTTAAGAACACAAAGCATTTGAGAAAAGGTAGTATGATGTCTGCAATAGTTCATCATCCGTAACTGAATAGTTACTTATTTAATTTGAGTTTCACCAACTTAGCAGACGGATAACTGTATGAAACACTAAAAATTACCTCTTGGAACTGCTGCAACATATGAACTTATTATATAAGCCTTAAGAATCAAGAATACTGTGATTGAAAAGCTCCTGCATAAGATATATTGAGATGAGAGATTACTCGTTATCTTCAACAATCTTACTGAGAGATTTGATCAAACTTGTGAGCACTTATACTTGAAGAAGACAGAGACTTGGAGAATTTTATTTATTATACTCTTGCTCATACATATAACTCATTATCGGTTTTCTCTTTTGTAAAATAGGTTTTTTTTCCTCAAAATAGACTTAGCTTGGTTGAACTATGTTAGAATAATTAAATTTCAGAATAAATGACAATAAATTAAAGAACGAGGGAAAAATAATAATCAACTTATCACCAGAAGAGAAGAGGAAATCCGTGAGCCGTAGGAGAAGAGCAAAGATAAAAATGAGAATTAAAGTAAATTTGATTGCATTCAACAAATGTTTAATACAAATATACTAAGGCTAAAGAAATATAAACCACGTATTTTAATAATACGTGTCTTACGTACAAGAAGAATGAAAAATAATCATTCAAATAAAAAAAAAAGTAGTATAGTATTAGCCGAGAGTAAGAAATTTTGACAAAAATATAACAATCTCCACCTTTGGCAAAATTTACTTTTGCAACTTCAATTTTAACATTGAAGTCTAACTAAGTTCACGCAGTACTGAAATTTGTGTGTTGGCAGTGGCTTCGTTAGCATGTCTGTGAAATTGTCTTTCGTATCCACTTTGTTTAGAATTACTTCTTTGTAGTTAATAACCTCCCGTATGAAGTGATAGAACGTCAATATGATTCGTTCGCTCATGGAACATCTGGTCTTTGGCTAGGTGTATTGCACTTTGATTATCGCAATACACAACAACTTCATGGTTTCCAAGCTTGAGTTCACCAATGATATTCTTGAGCCAGATTGCTTCTTTAATTATGTCAGCAACCGCCATGTACTCCGCTTCAGTTGTGAATAGTGCCACTGTAGCTTGAAGAGAGGCTCTCCAGCTTATGGTCGTTCCACCAAGGCAAAAAATGTGACCGGTGAGTGACCTTCGTTTGTCCAGATTACCTGCAAAATCTGAATCTGAAAAACCTACAAGAGTTATTTTAGATCCAGAAAAACTTAAACACATATTAGAGGTTCCATTTAGGTATTTGAAAATCCATTTAACAGCCTCCCAATGTGTTTTTCCCGGATTTGATAAATATCTGCTTAC
Source organism: Thalia dealbata (assembly GCA_030544415.1). Taxonomy (NCBI): domain Eukaryota; kingdom Viridiplantae; phylum Streptophyta; class Magnoliopsida; order Zingiberales; family Marantaceae; genus Thalia; species Thalia dealbata. Next base: position 30,779,777 of record CM060454.1, on the reverse strand, counting down.
GATACTAACATTCGCATAAGCTATATCAGGTCTATTGCACACCATAGTATACATAAGACTGCCTACCGCAGATGCATATAAAATTCTATTGTTTCAGGGATTAAGGTTTTTGATAACTTAAAATGTGCAGCAAGTGGGGTTTTAACTGGTTTTAAATAACTCATGTCAAACCTTTCTAGAGTTCTTTTAATGTATGAAGATTGAGATAAATACAATTGTCTTGCTTTTCTATCTTGGCTAATCTCCATGCCAAGAATTTTCTTGGTGGGACCTAAGTCCTTCATCTCAAATTCAGTTTTGAGTTAATGCTTCAACCTGTCAACTTCAGAAATTTCTTTTGAGATTATTAGCATATCATCAACATAAATTAATAAATATATAATTAAAATTTTAGATTCCTTAAAATAAATACAACCGTCAAATTTTGATCTAGAAAAATTTATGCTAAGCATGAATTGGTCAAACCTTTTGTACCATTGGCGAGGGGATTGTTTGAAACCATAAAGCGACTTCTTTAAAATGCAAACGAGGTTTTCCTTACCCTTTACCTCAAAACCTTTTGATTGTTGTATGTAAATCTCCTCGTCCAAATCACCATTAAGGAACACCGTTTTGACGTCTCGCTGCTCCAGTTCTAGGTCTTCTACTGCTACTAAAGCTAAAAAGATACGAATAGAGGTATGTTTAACAATAGGAGAATAGATATCACCATAATCAATACCTTCAACTTGACTAAAACCTTTAACCACTAGACGCGTTTTATATCTTGCATCTTGAACACCTTGAATGCCTTCTTTCTTTCTGAAGACCCATTTGCACCCTATGACCTTTTTTTGTTCAGGTGGCTCCACCAAACTCTATGTTTCATTCTTGAGAAGTGATTGAAACTCATCGTGCATTGTTTCTACCCACTTGCTGGAATCTGCTCTGGACATTACATCTTCATAATCTATAGGATCAGTACTACCTTCTGTCTCTTCAGCAGCTGCAAGTGCATAAGCAGTAATATTCACATATTTTGGGTTTGGCTTTGGATTTCTTCTAGGTCTGTGTCTTGAATAATGAACAGGTATTTTTGAAGAAGCGGGACACACATAAACAACCTTCGACTAATGAAGGAAATAATCAAGCAGACTCTAACTCAACCAAAAAGGTAGATGAACAACATCCGCAACCATGTCAGGAGAAATCAACAACTTATAATCCTCAACACATAGATGTGCAACATTCTCTTTCAAGTCCACAACAAATAGCTGTGCAATATCCTGAAGGAGAAGATGAACATGCTCTATCTAATGTTGAAGATAGTTCAATTCCATATTCTTTGGCAAGAGACAGACCTAGAAGAAATCCAAAGCCAAACCCAAAATATGTGAATATTACTGCTTATGCACTTGCAGCTACTGAAGAGACAGAAGGTAGTACTGATCCTATAGATTATGAAGATACAATGTCCAGAGTAGATTCCAGCAAGTGACTAGAAGCAATGCACGAGGAGTTTCAATCACTTCTCAATAATGGAACATAGAGTTTGGTGGAGCCATCTGAACAAAAGAAGGTCATAGGGTGCAAATGGGTCTTCAGAAAGAAAGAAGACATTCAAGGTATTCAAGATGCAATACATAAAACACGTCTAGTGGCTAAAGGTTTTAGCCAAGTTGAAGGTATTGATTATGGTGATATCTATTCTCCTGTTGTTAAACATATCTCTATTCGTATCTTTTTAGCTTTAGTAGCAGCAGAAGACCTAGAACTGGAGCAGCTAGACGTCAACACGGTGTTCCTTAATGGTGATTTGGACGAGGAGATTTACATGCAACAACCAAAAGGTTTTGAGGTAAAGGGTAAGGAAAACCTCGTTTGCATTTTAAAGAAGTCGCTCTATGGTCTCAAACAATCCCCTCGCCAATGGTACAAAAGGTTTGACCAATTCATGCTTAGCATAAATTTTTCTAGATCAAAATTTGAGCAGTTGTATTTATTTTAAGGAATCTAAAATTTTAATTATATATTTATTAATTTATGTTGATGATATGCTAATAATCTCAAAAGAAATTTCTGAAGTTGACAGGTTGAAGCATCAACTCAAAATCGAATTTGAGATGAAGGACTTAGGTCCCCCCAAGAAAATTCTTGGCATGGAGATTAGCCGAGATAAAAAAGCAAGAAAATTATATTTATCTTAATCATCATACATTAAAAGAACTCTAGAAAGGTTTGACATGAGTTATTTAAAACCAGTTAAAACCCCACTTGCTGCACATTTTAAGTTATCAAAAACCTTAATCCCTGAAACAATAGAATTTTATATGTATTTGCGGTAGGCAGTCTTATATATGCTATGGTGTGCAATAGACCTGATATAGCTTATGTCGTTAGTATCGTAAGTAGATATTTATCAAACCCGGGAAAAACACATTGGGAGGCTGTTAAATGAATTTTCAAATACCTAAATGGAACCTCTAATATGTGTTTAAGTTTTTCTCGATCTAAAATAACTCTTGTAGGTTTTTCAGATTCAGATTTTACAAGTAATCTGGACAAACGAAGGTCACTCACCGGTCACATTTTTTGCCTTGGTGGAACGACCATAAGCTGGAGAGCCTCTCTTCAAGCTACAGTAGCACTATTCACAACTAAAGCGGAGTACATGGCGGTTGCTGACACAATTAAAGAAGCAATCTGGCTCAAGAATATCATTGGTGAACTCAAGCTTGGAAACCATGAAGTTGTTGTGTATTACAATAATCAAAGTGCAATACACCTAGCCAAAGACCAGATGTTCCATGAGCGAACGAATCATATTGACGTTCACTATCACTTCATACGGGAGGTTATTAAAGAAGTAATTCTAAACAAAGTGGATACGAAAGACAATTTCACAGACATGCTAACGAAGCCACTGCCAATACACAAATTTCAGTATTGCGTGAACTCAGTTGGACTTCAATGTTAAAATTGAAGTTGCAAAAGTAAATTTTGCCAAAGGTGGAGATTGTTATATTTTTGTCAAAATTTCTTACTCTCGGCTAATACTATACTGCTTATTTTTTATTTTTTTTTATTTGAATGGTTATTTTTCATTCTTCTTGTACGTAAGACACGTATTATTAAAATACGTGGTTTATATTTCTTTAGCCTTAGTATATTTGTATTAAACATTTGTTGAATACAATCAAATTTACTTTAATTCTCATTTTTGTCTTTGCTCTTCTCCTACGGCTCACGGATTTCCTCTTCTCTTATGGTGATAAGTTGATTATTATTTTTCCTTCATTCTTTAATTTATTGTCATTTATTCTGAAATTTAATTATTCTAACAAGATCAATAGCAATAGTGTAGAAGAAAAATTATTAAGAGATATAGAGATCTTTTTGGTATCATACAAGGAAGTTTGAGTTATTTTGCCCTTAGTAAAGATCCTCTATTTGGTTTACTCTCTTCATATATGTAATCTTTTTTTTTCTTTGTTCATTATTCACTATTGTTATTTTATATGATTATCTTCTAACTGTGACTTGAGATCCTGATAATTAGATATCTACCTCTAATTTGTAACAAACTACATAAGTTCATGTTGTTTGTTTGTTTCAATGTTTGCTTGTGACTTTACCGATTTAGATGTATCTTGAGGTCATTTTAAAGTCGAAGATGCAGCCGCATGTGCAGGCAACCAAAGGAACATAGGCTCTATGCCTAGAGAGAACTTGAGAGATGGGGGATATTTGTTCCAAGAGAAATAAATGTTGGAATCTTTTTCTTCCAAGAGAATTCTCTTGAATAATTGAGCTCAATGATTGATTCCATGATGCCAAGGGAGTCCTTCACTGGCCAGAGCCAAGTAGTCCACAAGACAAAGCATGGCATAGCGCAGAAAGCAAGAAGTGGACCACAAAGATTTCCCATCATTTCTTGTCCTCTACACCCTCTCACACGTGCATGACTGCATCTTTTATCTCCATCTATCGCAGCGACTAGTTGACGAGCTGACAAGAAAGGGACGAGAGAAAGGCTCGATGCAACCACTGCTGCCTTTCATCTCAAAAACACAATAATTCTGGATGACGCCAAATTTCGCTCTGCTTTGCTTCACTCGCTGGTTTGCTCGAATTTGACATCTTATCTACAATCAATTACATAATGATATATTATAAGGTAGCACTAATTAATTCCTGTTGAGAGGAGAAGCAATTTTATGTGTTATATGTCGTAATTATTGTACTGGGAATGGCGCTTTCAGAGTGATCTCCACACATGCGTGTGCATTTTGGCTCTCTCTAATTAACAGTGTACATATACATTCATGGATGTGGTTGCTCCCTTCTATTCGGACGGATATGGAGAAGCTACATAAACGACCATGACCTCTAACCTACAGGAATCGGTATATTTCATGCATATACTTCTCTTCCTTTCTTCCTCTAGAACCTTAGTTTGTTGCACGTTTTTTTTCTCATATTCCTATTCTTTTCATGACTTGTTAATTCAATCACTGTGCTAAATGCAGGTTAAATCCTCATTCAACTGGCAAGAGTATTATTGCATGTACAAGTCTTCTCTTGCAGAACGCAGTAATTGCAAGTTATTACTCTCAAACACAACTGCTGAAACTGAATACATGATGCCTCCAAGGTAATGGCTTTATTTGAGCTTAGATTTTTTTTTCTCAAATCATAGCTGTATATAAACTATTCCAATATTCTACGGTGCATGCTTATTTAATTTTACTTGCCGTAAACAGATTAATGTTTATACTTGCAACTTATACATGTATTTGTTTACTGATACAGGAACGCGAGTGATCTCCCTCGCCCTCCTGCCACTAGTTGCCATTGGTGGTCCTTCTCCTCCTGGTTAGACTTCTTATCCATCCTCTCCTCCCCTTCTTCTTCTTCTTCAGTTCCTCAACCTTACCTCCCAATCCCACGTGGCATGCGCTGGCCTCGCCGGACCTCTTCCAGAGTCCCACGTGGAGGAGGAGCTGGCCAATGCGCTTCCGCCACCGCACCCCCTTGCTGTCTGGGCTCGAGCGTTCCACCGTCAGCATTCCCAGTTCATCATCACATGATTCCTTGTTGCCAGTAATGCCGGCTCTCGCGATTGCGAGAGGCTCGACGACGACGGTCTTCTTGCTGCTGCTCCATGTGGCTTTGCCGTCGTCCCCAATCTTGATTGATATGAAGTCTAACGGAACCAAAGAAGATTCAAGGTATAGCACTAAAGCTCATTACTTGCTACAATTTGTTTCTTTTTTTCTATTTTCTATTTTGTGCAGTGTGCAGCATAAAACAATAGCAAAGAACTCTACAAAGAAAAACAGCAATATGTTGTAGTCTCTACTGATTTCTCAGTAAAGCTTCAACTGTGTTTAACTAATACCATGATATATTGCACAGGTTAATTTATTACCTTCATCAATGGAGATTTGATCATTCAAGATATCACTGTTTCCATGATGATGAACAAAATTGGAGCCGGAGGCAAAGACTCTGGGGACAAGGGCGAAGATGGATTTGCTCTTGAAGACTTTAGCAAAGGGCCTCTTGCTCTCGTTGGCTGGAGAAGGAAGATGATGGCCTTGTTTGGATGCCAAGAAGAGGAGGAGCCTCTCCTTCAGGCAAAGGGCACAGATCCCTACCACCACCTCCCTGGGGTGGAAATAGCAGCTTGAGTTGGTCTCTCCATGGCCGTTGTTCTTCATGGCTAGCTAGTAGCTGCTGCTGCTGCTGCTGCTACAGCTGATGATGTAAGGAGAGAGAAATAAATAAGAGGAGAGAAAGGGCCGTAGAGGAGATGAGAGGGGGGAAGGAATGGATAGGGTGGAATAAGAAGTCACTCAAATTAGATTGAGAGCTTTTTCCATCATATGAGTGGGGAGATCAGAAAACCTTTTCTGCCGATGGGATATGTGACAGCTGGGTCTTGCAGGTAGATTCTGGGAACCAGGATGTTCTTAGTGGCATAATTCATCTCCCAACAAAACAAACACTTTAAAAAATTACTGTTTGATTTAATTACTTACTTTTTATACTTAAATATCCTGAAAGAATCTGATTCTAATTCTATTACAGTTAACATATTGTTGTTTGTCAGCTTGTATAGTTAGCTGGCTTAGAAAGTTGAAATCCTATATCAAAATATCTTAATTGAAGAACTTGTTTGAGTTAATTAGAGGATGTACTCTAAATCTTAAGTATATATTGTATTTGGCAAATGTATTTTCAACTTTAGTTAGTTTTCATATTTGATAAAAAATTGAAAAATAGTATAAATAACTTAAAATTAGTCAGTTAAAAAAGTCTTTCATCTAAATTTCTAGATTTTTTTTTTAATCAGTAAATATGAAACATAACCTATATATTATTTAAAATATATAGTCAGTTAGAATCTACTCTCTAATTACTATTTTATACTTTAAAGATTATAAAAAATGGACATGCAGCTTTTGGGCTGACTTAGTGTGGGCAAGCAAACTAAGGAAAGGCCTAGTAGGAGTCCTCATTCAATTTAATGCGAATAATAAAGTTTTTAGTACCTAGAGTTTAATATGAATAAAGCTATTGAATTCTTTTTTATAAACGAATAAAGTTATTTGTAGTCCTTTTTAGTTGGTCTCCTTCCATATATTTAGCCTTTTTAAAATATGTTTGATATGAATAAAGTTATTTATAACTGATGAGCTATATATAATTATAGGTTTTGGGAAGAAAATATCATATAAGGAAAATAAATTTTATTTAATTTTTTAATTTTTTATTACATAATTTATTTATTTTATAATAAAACTAAGCATCTTTATTGCTAAAGATAAAATGAAAGTTTATTATCTTATTATTGGGACGTAGTGATTCATAAAGTGATATATTTTTTAATATATTTATTATCTCTGTAATTTATAGTAATTTAGAGTGTGCTGTAATATTTAAATATATTTTTTAAAAGTTGAGTTGAAGATTATTATAAGTAGGAAAAATATATGAAATGAATTTTTAATAAGAAATTTGTTTGATTTTATAAAATAACTTAAACTAAAAAAATAGTGAAATGAATTATTGATCTCATACTTGGAGATCAATAAGATTTTATTTGACATAAATAATAATAAAGTTCTGAAACTCTGATAAGTTTGGTATATTATTTTTAAAAAAATATGATTTATGCTAAAATATGATATATATGTAGCAATATAAGAGTTATTCTTGATAAAAAAAATTTGAAAGCTATTGTCACGACCCGACCCACCTGTCGAACACGTGGCAACCGCCCTATAAGACCAAAGAACCCATACAAGGCATTTGTTAATAAATATTATCCATACACATAATCAACACAGCAGAATATACAATTAAATCACTTATACAACTCTACTAACACAGTCCCGATATACCTACTATAATTCTACAATATCGACATCGATAAATAAAATTAAATCCATCGATAACCCTCATCTTCATCAAATATCCCGGACAATCATCTAACAACCTGCACACACATTGAACGCGGTGTGCACAGCCTTGTGGCCTAGTGCGAAATTACAGCTCGAAACCACAATACGAAATCCAAGGCTAAGGGGATTGTTCAAGGATGCCTTAGTGAGATTAGTTATCACATAACAAGCTTTATAATATTTTACATGTATTATCCGACTAGGTTATATGTCAACCTAGGTTGTAGGCAGATGTATGTCTCTAAATGCCACCTAGGTTATATATCATATCGGTGTCGCTAGTATAAATTATATATAACATCTTAAATTTTATATCACATGACTCGGACTGCCGACCTATGCTTAAGGAAAGTCCTGGCCCAGGACTTCCCTAAGCCCTTCTGTAAACCCCTATCATCTAAATTATAGTTTTAGGAAAAAAAAAATTAAATTTTTCCGGTCCGGTTCAACTGAACCGGCTAGCTGGCCGGTCCGAGTGAACCGGTCCGACCCGGTCCGAAGGGGTCGACGCGAGCGAGAAGAGCCGCGGGCTCTTCCCCCTCGCGAGGCGCCCCTCCCCTCTTCCCCTTCTTCTTCCCCTTCTTCTTCTCCTTCTTCTTCTTCTTCTTCTTCGAGCTCGCGACGCCGCCCCTTCTCCATCGCAGCGGAGCGAACGTCGGTGCCTTCCCGCCGCGTTCGCCGTCCACCGTCCATCGGGGGCGCCGCGGCAAGGAGAGCGCAGCGGTGCTGCTGCGCCCCTTTTCCGTCCCATGCTTGCTCCCCTTCGTGGGAGTGGTTGCAGCTGCCCGTCACATTTCCTCCGCGCCCACTACCGGCCGTTCGCAGCCGCCGTCGCAGCTCGTTCCTCTCCACCGTGACGAGGAGAGCTCAGCGGAGCTCTGTTGCTACCACGCGACCTCTCCCCTGCATCCGCCCTTTCTCCATCTGCAATGCCTCCTTCGCAAGGCCCCCTCCCTTGTCCAAGGCAGAGCAACGCCGACGCCCACATTTCCGCCGTCGGTCGCTGCCCACTATTCGTCGGTGGTCACCCGTCTCCGTCATCGCAGCGCATCACTCCCTGCAAGGGGAGCTCGGCGACGGCTCCTTCCTCGCCTTCGCGACCAAACGCAGCAGGGCACCCCACCGAGCCGTTGTCCGCCTCCTTCCCTTCTTCTCATCCGCAGCAGCCCGTCGCCCCTCCTCCGCGCCCACCGACGGCCAATCGCTGCTGCTGTCCGCAGCCGACGTCGCCGCCCCTTTCCCCTCCGCTGCGACGAGGAGCATTCGGCGGAGACGAGGAGGGATCGACTGCAGCCGCGCGACCCTTGTCGCTGCATTTCCCCTCTTCACATCTGCTGTAAATTGTCCATTATCCGTCCGCCATTTCCACGCGCCGACCGTCGGCGTCCCGCTTCTTGTTGCAGGGGCTTGAGCTTGCTCGCCCCCTCCGCGAAATTTTGAGCCCACATCTGCCCCAACGCAGACGCAACCGGCGACGATTTCGTCGCCGTCGCCCGTTCGGTCTGCAGCCACCGTCCGCCGTCCGGCCGTCGTTCCACGCGCGGATCACCGACGCGCCGTTCGTGGTTGCTGGGGCTCGAGTTGGTCGCCCTCTCCGCAAGCTCGTGAGCTTGCGTTCGGCCCCTACGCGATTGCAGCAAGCGACGGTTTCGTCGCCGCTGCTTGTTTCGACCCGCCGCACCTTCGGCGACGAGTGGAGCTGCGAATCCACTCCTCACCGGCTGGATCCTCCATCTCTCCTTCCCCATGCGATCGCAAGGTTAGGAGCTTCGTTTCCCCTCTGTTATTGGGTGATTTTATCCTCCGGCGAACTTGTCCTAAAGTTCGCCGGCGACGCTAAAAATTTGGACCGTTTAGGTGTTGATGGCCGAATTTTTGCGCAGGTCGTTGTCGGTTCCCACACGTGCGTAGGCTTGCAGAGCTCGTCGTCAAGTTTGTCGCTGATTTCGCGAGCTCCGGCGAGGTAGCAGCTAGGGTTCCAGCGATGACGTTACTATTCCGGCGAGTGAATAATGTTTCCGATGGTGAATAGTGATTCCAGCTAAGGTAGCTTTATTTTTCTCTAATCGCGATTAGCGATTTATTTAAGCATGTTTAGTCTTAATTAAACACGTTTAGAATAAATTAGTGTTGTTGAAATGCTTAGATTAATTTAAACATGCTTAATATTAATTAACCAAGCTTAGTGGATTAATTAAGCATGATAAATTTAGTTAAATAAAAATTTATGATTTAATTGAGTAGAGTTAGTGAATGGGTTGAGTTGAACCAGATTGGAGTTAGTTGGGTTGAATTCGAGTTAAGTTTGGGTTCGAGTTGAGTTAGTTGAGGTAAGCTGAATCAATTAAATTGAACCTGAATCGAACCAAATTTACTTGAACCAGACTCGAGTCGGACTTTGATTTAGATGAGTTGGAGCTAACTCGATCGAACCAAACTGGCTAAGCTTGGGTCAGACTCAAGTTAAGCCGAACGAATAGTGATTGGGTCTACCGCGTTGGCCGGGTCAATAGCGTTGACCGAGTCCACCGCGATGGTCGGGTCCACCGTGATCACCGGGTCCACCGCATTGACCGGGTTAACTGTTAACCGTTGACTAGTCAAAATAATAATAAAATAATAAAAATAAAAATAAAAATAATTTAACTTTTCATGAGTATGATTAGGTGATTTAAAATAGTTAATTAATGTTTAATTGATCTAATTAAGTACTGATGAGTGTTATTTGGGCCCTTAGGTGACTTGAGCTAGATGAGGGGTTTAAATGGATAAATTTGATAGAATTTATCTAAGCTTAACTAAGTTAATTTAATTTGTAAAATGGAAATTTGGTTAATTAGTATTTGAATGATTAGGTTAGATTGATAAATTAATATTTAATTTACTTTAGGAAAAAAGAATTAAATTTGATCTTAAATAATTGTGTTAATTAGGATTATCGCGGGTACGCGATTTGCGTAGTTCATCGCAGTGATTCATTGCTACGCGGGTTGGATCTAAAGACCGGATCGCTAACCCAGGTGTGTTGGTTCTCCAATGGTAGGATTTATTCAAGCTAGGAAATTCCCGCTGGGGTTTTCTTAGGAACAATTGTTAGATGTCTTAAATATGATAAACCATAATGTTTGATAAGATTTGAATTGTATGCATGCTAGCATAGTTATCTTATCTAACATGTTGATCTGCTAGGTATCTAACATGCTTTATAATCATGTCTTGCATGTTATATTGCTTTCGGTATTATGTGCTAAATGATTACCATGCAGACATAGATAGTATATGCGACATGTTAGAACCTTTGGCGACGTCACCGCCACTTAGATAAAAATAAAAGGGGGGCCTTTTTTCATATGCCTCGGTTGACCGCCACGTCCCGACGGTGGTCAAAACGGTGACGTCCCGCTAAGCACCACTCCCGAGGTTGATGCGTAGCTTGGATACTGGGAGCGCTACTCCCGAGATTATGCATAGCTTATATACGGGGAGCTGGTAGGGTAAGGGACTGTACACACTCCATGGTCATATTAGACTGGAAATATGGAGCAAGTCCTTTCCCGAAATCTTCACCCGCACGAGTGTCGTTGTAGGCGGCCTCGTGATAGTCCTGAGATGGTTAGCTAGGATGAACCCTACCATGGACTTGACACCGATGGAGTCGAGGTTGCCACAGCCTATAGTGCGGATGTGCACCAATCTTGACAGACGTCGACGGCTATTGGACTGGGAAGGTGATTCCACATGCGACGCCTTGGACAGTGGATCCGTTGACCGCACGACTATCACCCTTGACGTCTGCAGACGATCGGATGAGTAGTCCGGATCCTAGGGTGATTATTCCGGCTAGCCGTGGCCGAAGAGATTTAATAGAGGTGACATTGTTTACGGACAGCGTGTAGTACTACATGGGTGTCGTGGCCCCTACGGAATCCGAGGAGGATGTAAGGGCACAACGATTTTGCTAGGGGAGGCATGGTTGGCGATTAGTGAAACAAATTGGAGAGGGATTATGGGTCATCCGTCCTCTCTGCCAACATCAGTGCAGCGGGCATAGGTAGAGACAGAAAGGCACTGATGGGCTTACTGATACCCCCGGCCCGGGAAGTCACTAAGCGTAGGCTGGCAGCCCGAGTTTATGAACCCTTAAAGTCTCATCACGACGTAGGTGACATACTGTTGACAGTGACACTAGATATAATGTAGGTGGCATCTAGTGGAATGTACATGTGTCTGACTGTTGATTTTGACACTAGATATAACTTAGGTGACATCTAGTAGAATGTACACATTTATTATTTATTTATGTTGTCTTATCGCTCTAGATGAATTGTTTAAAATGTATTATATGAAAGATGATAATTAACCACCAAAGACATCCTAGAGTACTCCTTCTAGCCTTTGATTTCTTTATTCGGTAGAGCTGTAATTTCGCACTAGGCCGCAAGGCTGAGCACACCACTTTTCCCCGTGTATGCAGGTGTATTAGATAACTGTCCGAGAGATTTGATGAAGATGAGTCCGTCAACGAGTCTATTTTTATTTCTCGATGTCTTTTATTATAGAATTGTAGTAGGTTTATCGGGACTTTGTTAGAAATATTGAGTTAGATGATTTAATTATAAATTTCGCTGCGTAAACGATGTATATGAATGATATGTATCACTTGATGCCTTGTATGGGTCTGTTGGGCTCATACAGCGGTTGCCACGTGGCCGACGGTTGGGTCGGGGTGTGACACCATCAGTGTTATTACAGTATATGTCTCTGCTTGTCACGCCCCGACCCGCAGGACGACACGTGGCAACCGCCGTATGAGCCCAACCGACCCATACAATGCATAAATACAAATACTAACATACAAACACTCACATTTCCAAATAACATCTTAAATACAGTCCCGATATCTCCTAATACAAATCTAAGACCGACATACGAAAACTCGAAATCCGCGATCGTATACCTTCTGCGACGAACCCTCCGTCAACGATCTCGTCTAATGCGTCGACACCTGCACACAAATTGAACGCGGTGTGCTCAGCCTTGCGGCCCAGTGCGAAATTACGGCTCTACCGAATAAAAAAATCAAAGGCTAGGAGGAGTATTCTAGGATGTCTTTGGTAATTAATCATCATCTTTTATGTCATATAGTTTAAACAATTTATATAAAGATAGACAGCATAAATAAATAAATAAATAAATAAATAAATGTGTAAATCCACTAGATGTCACCTAAGTCATGTCTAGTGTCAATGTCAACCATCTGTCACCTACATCACGGTGAGACTTTAAAATTTCATAGCTCGGGCTGCCAGCCTACGCTTAATTACTACCCGGGCCGGGGGCATCAATAAGCCCATCAGTGTCTTTCTGTCTCAGTCTCTACCTATGCCCGCTGCACTGATGTTGACAGAGAGGACGGATGACCCAGAGTCCCTCTTCAGTTGTTTCACTAGTCGCCAACCATGCCTCCCCTAGCGAAACCGTCGTGCCCTTACATCCTCTCCGGATTTCGTAGGGGCCACGACACCCATGTAGTACTACACACTACCCGTAGATATGGTCACCTCTATTAAATCTCATCGGCCACGGCTAGCCGGAATAACCACCCTAGGATCCAGACTACTCATCCGATCATCTGCAGACGTCAAGGGTGATAGTCGTGCGGTCAACGGATCCACTGTCCAAGGCGTCGCATGTGGAATCACCTTCCCAGTCTAATAGCCGTCGACGTCTGTTAAGATTGGCGCATATCCGCACGATGGGCTGTGGCAACCTTGACTCCATCGGTGTCAAGTCTATGGTAGGGTTCATCCTAGCTAACCATCTCAGGACTATCACGAGGCCGCCTACAACGACACTCGTGCGGGTGAAGATTTCGGGTAAGGACTTGCTCCATATTTCCAGTCTAACCCGACTATGGAGTTTGTACAGTCTCTTACCCTACCAGCTCCCAGTATATAAGCTATGCATAACCTCGGGAGTGGCGCTCCCAGTATCTAAGCTATGCATCAACCTCGGGAGTAGCACCTAACGGGACGTCACCGTTTTGACCTCCGTCGAGTCGCGACGGTCAACCGGGGCATATGGAAAAGGCCCATTTTTCTGTCTAAGTGGCGGTGACGTCGCCAAAGGTTCTAACATGTCTCATATACTATCTATGTCCGCATGATAAATATTTAACACAAGCATAGAAAATAATACAACATACAGGACATGAATGTAGAACATGTTAGATAAAATAAACTACACTAACATGCATACAAGTCAAATCTTATCAAGCATTATGTTTTATCATATTTAAGATATCTAAGAATTGTTCCTAAGAAAACCCCAGCGGGAATTCCCTAGCGTGAATAAATCCTACCATCGGAGAACCAACGCACCTAAGTTAGCGATCTGCTCCTCTGAACTAAGTCACGCGGAGATAATCACCCGCCGAGCTACTCGGATCGCGCACCCACAAGAATCCTAATTAACACAATTATTTAAAATAGATTTAATTTATTTTCCCTTAAGATAAATAAATTAAAATCTATCAATTAAATAGTTATTACATTAAATTAATCCTATACAGGTTTAGGATTTATCCCACCTAATCAATTCTTAATTAATCATAATTTAAATTTTTATCTATTAACTTAAATGAATTTTTATTCAATTTCTACTCATTAAACTCACCCATAACTTGGCCCAAGTCATCCAGGGGCCCAAGTAGAACCCATAGAAATTTTAACTATTTTTTATGATTTTTTTAATATTTTAATATTATTATATTATTATATTATTATTTATTAATTATTTAATTTAATTTTATTATTTTTTATTTATTTTTTTTATTTTCTGACCGGTCAACGGTCAACGGTTGACCGGTCAACGCTGACTGGGTCAGCGGTGGGCCCGGTCAATGCTGACTGGGTGAGCGGTTACTGTTCATCTGGTTCAACCTGAGTATGACCCACACCTAAATGGTTCGGTTCAATCAAGTTAGCTTAACCAACTAAGTTCGAGTCCGACTCGAGTCCGGTTCAAGTCAATGCGGTTCGACTCGGGTCCGGTTCAACCAACCCAATCCAATTGGGTTTGACTCGAGTTCGAACTAATTTCAATTAGTTGATTCGGCTCACCCAACCCAACTCGATCTGAACCCAAATCTAACTCAAACTCAACCCAACTAACTTCAACCTGTTTCAACCCAACCGATTTCATTAACTTAACTCTAATTCATAGTTAACTTAACTAAACTTGATTTATTAATCTCTAAACATATTTTTAACATAACTTACTCTAATAACATTTTAATAATACAAATCATGCTTAAACTATAACAAAACGTGCTTAATCTATTTCTAATCGCGATTAAGGGGAAAGGGCGAAATCGGCACCTTTCGCCGCGCCCGTTACCGATCGCCCTTCACCGATTCCTCCGCCGACGCCCTCGTCGGCCCTTCCGCTGCCTATGCCCGAACGCAACTCCGGCCGACGACCCCCGACGTCCTCGTGCGCGAGATGGCCGGAAGCACGCTGCAAACGATCCGACCGTACGAAATCAAACCCTCGGAGCTCTCGGAGGTCGCCGAACCACCCGCGAACGACAGCCACCTCACCAGCGGAAACAAGGGATGGGAGAGGGGACGATAGCGGCGATCACTCACATGTGCTCGCGAACAGCAATGGGAAGGGTTCGGGTAGCGGAAAAGGGGCGAATTGAACGATTTTGTCGTCGCTGCCTCTCACGCGTTCCGCCCCGAGCGAAGGGTGGTCGCCGGCTTCAACAGCCGATCCAAGGTGGACTGCCGGCTGTTCCGCCTTCGTGGAGACCGAGCGAGGCGGCTTTGATGGGCGGCGACGGTCGATTGAGGCGAAGTCGCGGCGGCGACTTCACCGTGTGCAGCGGTGAAAACTGAGAACGAGGCAGGGGCGAGCGGGAATGGGGCCGCTGCTAAGCTCTCTCCGGCGGTCCTCCTCTCGACGGTGGCGACGGGGCTAGGTCGGAGCAGCAGCAGCTCGCCGGCGATGCCCTCGTCGGTCGCCGCTGCTGCGAAGTGGGTGAAGAGACGAAGGAGACGCCGCGCGATTAGGGCGAGCTCCTTCGCCCTCTTCGCGTCTCGACTTGACGGGGTCGCTTCCACACAACCGGTCGTGTGGGTCGGTTTGGGTCGACCGGTCGACCAGGCCGGTCTAATAAATTTTTTTTTTCAAGGTGGGGGTTTACACTGCCTATGCCTGCTGCACTGATGCTGGCGGAGAGGACGGGTGACCCATAATCACTCTCCATCGTTTCACTAGTCGCTGACTATGCATCCCCTAGCAAAATCGTCGTGCCCTTACATCCTCTCCGGATCCGTAGGGGCAACGACATCTGTGTAGTACTACACACTGTCCGTAGACAGGGTCATCATCGTAACAATCTCATCGGCCACGGCTAACCGAAATAATAACCCTAGGATCCGGACTACTCATCCGATCGTCTGCAGAACGTCAAGGATGATAGCCGTGTGATCTACGGATCCAATGTCCAAGGCATCGCATAGGGAATCACCTTCTCAGTCCATTTGCAGTCGACGTTTATCGGGATAAACACACATCCGCACAATGGGTTGTAGTAACTCCATCTCTATCGGTGCCAAGTCCATGGTAGGGTTCATCCTCGCTAGCCATCTCAGGACTATCACGGTGCCGCCTAAACGACACTCGTGCGGGTATCGGTACCAGGGTATGGACTCACTCCATTTTTGGTCTATCTTGACCTAGGAGTAAATCTGGTCTAACCCTCAGCTCACTCCCAGTAGCTAAGCTATCTATGATCTGTAGCCTCGGGAGGTGCTGGTGTGTGAACATCACTAACCGAACGCTAATGATTCGCGATGTCATCTAGGGTGCATTAATAACACCCTTAGTTTAAAATTTAGTGATGTTCTTACGTTGTACTAGTAACATGTCACCTATGTCTCTATACTAAAGTGTCCGGTGTAAATCATGATATTATGTTTTATGTTTGCTTATTTTTATCTTGTTCTGCATGATATTATTTTGTATTCAGCATTACAGCATAATTTAATAGCATGCGGTACAAATAATATATCATGCAAGTAAAGAGGAAAAATAAGCATACATAGCATATTAACATGCTAAATAAAATGTAATAACATAGTATGTATTTTTCTTAATAGTTTTAGAAGCATGGTATTTATTTAGTTGACAGGCATCCGAGAATTTTCCAACAAAATCTAATTAAGATTTTCTTTAGCTAGAATAAATCATACTATGATAAGCCTACGTACCTGATTTGGCGGTTTACTCATTCGGAATCAACCTAAGGTCCATTCGTTGAATTTTTATTCTCTGACACTGTCTCGATCCATGTGCCATCATTTACACATTTTTATATTTTCCTATCAATTATTCAATAAATTTTAATTCTATATTCAGAAATAGTTTCTCAAATCTCTCTTCACCACTACTCTTAGAATGATATCTAGAATCATCCCTTTTTTTTCCCAAGTTCACTGAAAAATTTCTCCAGCGATCGCCGGAAAGTTCGCCGGAACCCTCATCGGCGAAGTTCTTCGATTAGCACCAATATTGGTACCAATCGAAAGCTCTCTTCATGAGGATTCCAAAAATCATATTTGCCCCAATTTTTATAGCTCATGCGCGATCAATTTCACCGATTAAATCAATTTGGGTGAAATACCTAAGTTAGGGTTTTTAGCTCGCCGGCGGCCAACCGACGGCCAGTAGTCATCAACTCTGGTACCAATGGATAGCTCTCATCAAGGAGAATCCATAGGTACCAAGTTTGCAAGGTTTCACGGTCGAAATCGTCGAAAATCGTCGGAGCAAGCTCCGGCGATCGAAACCCTCGACGTCAACGCCTCTCACGTGATTTCTCCCTCATCTCTACACCAAATTTGGGCATCTTGATATCAAAATGAAGAGGAGGTCGAGATCTACCTGTGTCTAAAATTTAAGAGCCTAGTTCATCGTGGTTTCACCGGAGCATCGTCGGGAAGTTCATGTCGCCGTCGTTGGTCCGCACGCGCTCGGTGGGAAGAAAATGTATTTTTTTTCTAATTAGTTAATTAAAATCTTAAATCTTAAATTAAATCTTGATTGTCCAATTGACCAATCAAACGACGTCCAAATTACGATCTGTCTGCGTCGTTGGATTCCTTATCAAAAATAATACTTGATGGTATAATTTTTACATCAAAATCTTATACTTCAAAAATCCATATGATTTTACAAATAAGTTCTTTAAAGAATTTCTTTTACGATTGAATTCTTCAATTACTAAAATTACTCTATTACCCTTATTCAAAAATCACGGGTCTCATAGCTATAAACTCTATTCTAGTTATGTTTATATTCTAAGGTACCAAATCTAGAAATTGCTAAGGACCTCAAGCCAATTCCTCGTTATATAATTTTATATAAGATCATTGTTAATATCTTGGTGAATAGACTTAAATGGGTGATAGGTAAATTAGTTAATGAAGCTTAGTCAACGTTTGTGTCAAGAAGAGTAATTGTAGATAATATCATAGTGAATCATAAACTCATTAAAGGATATACCAAAAAAATAATATCCCCTAAATGCATGATCAAAGTGGATTTACAAAAAGCTTATGACTCAGTAGAATAGGTATGTATGAAATAAATGCTCATAAAATTGAGATTTTTCCTAAATTCATTCAATGGGTGATGGCGTGCATCAAATTAGTACATTGTACCGTCATAAGAGGATTAAAGTAGGGTGACTCCTATCACCTTATTTTTTTGTCATTATGATGGAATACTTGAGTAGATATACGAGGGAGTTGGGAAATATTAAAAACTTTAAATATCATCCTAAATATGCAACATTGTGATGGAATACTTGAGTAGATATATGAGGGAGTTGGGAAATATTAAAAACTTTAAATATCATCCAAAATATGCAAAATTATCTATTATTCACATTTGTTTTGTAGATGATTTATTTATGTTTTCTAGAGATTAGAGGAGATAAAGAATTTATCAAACTCTTACATGAAGTATTTTTTAAATTTTCAAAAGTATCAATTTTGAAAGATAATTCACTTAAGAGTAGTGTTTACTTTGGGGGAGTATCTGGTGAAATAAAAAATAAAATATTACATATACTTGGCTACAGAGAAGACTCTTTACCATTCAAGTATCTAAGAGTACCTTTGGCTTTTAAGAAATTATTATAGGGAGAGTTCAACTTATAAAATCAATGTTATTTGAAGTGCAAAGTTATTTGGTCATAACTATTCATATTGCATAGGAAAATAATCAAAATGATGGATGCAGTTTGCAAAACATTCTTATGGATAAGATTAGTTGAGACTAATAAGAAAGTCTTGGTAACTTGGAATAAAGTATGCACAATAAAATCAGCTGGAGGACTTAACTTACTAAGACTAAACTTATGAAATAAGACAGTCATTTTCAAACTCTTTTGGAATATGCAGATCAAGAAAGATAAATTATAGATCAAATGGGTACATACTTACTATATAAAAAAATAAAAATATTCATATTATGACCCTGCCCAGACAAACAAGTTAGATATTGAAGAAAGTGATGATGAGTAATGATACTAACTTGAAAAACCACCATCAATGTAATTTACAATATATTAGTGGGTACATTGCTAAAGAAGACTTGGACAAGTTTGATTTGTGATTCTACTGCTAAACCTAGAGCTACTTTCATTTTATGGTTTGCTTTGCATTAGAATTTAATGACTGCAGATAAATTACTCAAGCAAAGCATGTAAATAAAAAGGAGATGTCAGCTATGTTTGACTGTAGCATAAACCTTAGAGCATTTACTGAATGAATATAAATATAACAAAATTATACGTAGTGATTTGTTGAAATTTAATGAAGAAGTATTAAGACAAACTACATGAGAAATCATAATTAATTCAGTTGCTAGAATAGCTAAAATAAGATATTAAAAGGACAACTTATGCATGTGGTGATAGTTGAGTTTGTAGGAAAAGATGAACTGAAGATTATTTAAGCAATAAGTAATGGATGAAGTAGTCCTTCTTCGACACATCAAGACAACATTCTTTACTAGACTGGATAAAAATAAAATAAAAGAGTTTGTTATCTTATATTTAGCTAAAAATACTATTATTCTTTGAGATGAATTGAGAATATTTAAATATTCTTTTTAGAATGAAAATTGAGAATTACTATTAATACTATCAAAAATTATAAGAAATAAAATTTAAGATAATGTAATTATATTGAAATATTATAATATTCTAGTGAATGATAATTTATTTTATCTAAAAAAATTTGGATCGTCCACATAAAACAAAAGGGAGCGGCAACGATCGCCCACGGAGAAATTGAAGAAAATAAATATATAATTTTCTTTCCTTTTCTTTAAAAAAATAGATGAATGGGGCAGTCAACCATGATGGAAGAACACACGTCGATGTTTATTATATATATATATAGCGATGGATGATGGATAACCAAATGCATGCTATCGAATTTAATCGACTAAATTACCTTCCCCCGATGATTTTGTGATTCGATGCATGAATCCTTTGACTCTGACCATCCCCATCTTTATTTCTTCCTTTTCAATATATTTATATAACTCTCTGTATGAATTTATATGCTCATAAATCTTTTTAAAAAAAAACAATATAATTCATATTTAATATTATCGTATAATTAAGAAAATTATGTTTTTGTTTTAAAAAAAATAATAATCCGTTCTAGGTATTTACTGTTATTTTCAAAAGATTTATTCCCTTTTTAAAAGGGCAAAAATTGTATATAAATATCTATGTATATAAAAGATATTTGTGTGGGGGTGGGGTTGTGGCCCCCTATTTAAATATCTATATAAATATCTATCTATATAAATAGAGTTGTGATATTGAAGTGTGCACGTAGGTGGACATTAATAAATATAATATCTTACCCTAACAAATACACCACTCAAAATAGTAAAAATAAATTATATTTTAAAAACTACATAAACATTTTTTATGTTTTAAAATATTAAGTGATAATCTCTATAGTTCTAAAATATTATATATATATAATAATAATATGGCATGTAATCAATGCTTATTATTTTTTATAAAGTGAGAATGTCGTATTGTTTCGTAATGATTACACCGTAACTTATAAAGTTTTAACTTCGTATAATTTATTTGACAACATTAAGAGTAATGCTCAATTCATATATATTTTAAAAAAATAGATCATTGTAAAAATTAGCACATGCTAATAATAATATTATAAACTAAACATAGGATGATTTAAACTATTTATTATTAATTACATAGTAAGTACTATGTGATGTAATTCCGTAAGAATATATATGTACAGAAAGAACTTATAATTTAATTCAATTCAGACTCATCCGAGTTGTATAATATTATTATGCAACAAAAGGTATATTAATCTCTCTTTATATGCATACGGATAAACTACTATTTGTCTACTATTAGAAAATTTTGTCGGATTCTAATCATAATAAATGTAATAATAAGAAGTACTAAGATTCTTCTCAATCCTAAATTTTCGGAGAGTGCCCATCATATCATCTCACGTCATGTATACAGATAAAGTTATGCTCAGTTTGGCCATGAATTATGATAAATAAATAAGCATACAAGACTAGATTGCTCAGCATAACGTCGGCATACGTAAGAATAATAATTATTTAAACATTGTTTTGTCATCTATATATATAACTCCAACCATCCCCGTTCGTTAATTAATAATCCTCAACTATACAGTACGTATGTATAGATATATAGAGAATATAAAGAAATGGAGAGGGAGCGAGCAACAAATGTAGAGCTGGAAACGGAACAAGTGTCTCCATCTCACTCTCTCCGTATATGGATTGGGAGATGGCCAGCACATCAATCAAAATCATTTTAAATTAAATTAATAGAAGAGGAAGAAAAAAGAAAGAGGACAAAGATGGCAAGTGGGGAGTGCAGGGAAAAATCAACGGACGGCCCACCTCATCTTTATCCGCATCAAAAATAGAAACCATCCATCCATCCATTCATCTCTCTTAATTCATCGGTGCTCATCATTGTCGCGTCGTATCACGCACATCACGTCGTGTCATTCGGACGACGACCCATCGTCCCTCATCAGCGAACACGAATACGCGTATGCACGACGTACGGCGACGGATGCAGCATACGCTTAGCATGCGGGCGAACTGGATTCCTACGAGTCTAACCAACTAACTACCTCCCCGTCCCCTCCGTCTCAGCATTCATTAACACGGGAAAACAAAGGTCGGGATCGATCCACGTTCTTCTCTGCCCACTTGCATCTGCAGTTTTGCCGCAATGAATGAGCGGAGAAATTTTAAGATATTTTCAAAGATTTTGATTTGACGGTAAGCTTTTTCCCGCCGATTTTTTCCTTAGAAAATTAATACGATGGAAATGAAATATTTTTTAACTTATTCCTAATTAAATATCTATTTATTTATGTGCGTATTAAAGATGCCCCCCTTAAGATATAAAATGAGGGAAGGGCAGTCTGGGTTGGCTCCGCCACAGGAAAAAACGATTCCCCCATGCAGAAAAAAAACTGCCGAGTGCCCCTCATGATTTTATTCAAGAAAAACGAGTTGAATGCTGCTGCACTTGCACTTGCGCTTGCTTTGCATCCCGTGCATGCGCAGAATAAATCGATTAAAAAATAACATTTATAATCAATTGAATATTTTAAAAAATTGTAAGTTTTTATTGTATCATAATTTCTAAGAAAATATATAGATTTATATCCCTGCTTAATTATATTCTTTTTTTTTTTATCCGCTGTGGTTTTATTGTATTTACAATTTTATATTTAAATAGAATATATATAATAGTTGTGTGGGGGGGGGAAGAAGACAAAAAAGATTCAGCATGCAGAGAGGATAGGAGGAATCTCCGACATCTACCACCTTCGTTTTTAGGATAAACATGAATTGGACGGCCAACTTTTACTATTTTTGACTTTTATGCAGCGTGCATCGTCTTTCTTTCTTTCTTTCTTTCTTTCTTTCTTTCTTTCTTTCTTTCTTATACATGTGTATCTATCTATCTGTTTATCCGCTTCATATTCTTTCTTCTTTCCATTATTTTTCTATTTTTTTAATTTCTCTCGACCAAAGATAACATAACCTAGTTTTCTTCGCACATTAATATATAAATATTTTATTTTAAAATTTATATATTTTCTTCGCGCCTGAGATTATGCTATTTTTTTCATCTTAGAATCAAAATATAGAAAACAAATAAGAAACTATTTTTTAAAAGGAGTTAAAGCAGTAAAATTTAGAGAGAAAAAAAACTACTGCTTCTATTATTTTTTCCTTTGTTTTTTTTATAAAAATAATCATTAACATATATTAAACAGCAGTAGTAATAAATTAATAATAATAATAGGTCAATTTTTCAAATTGAGGAGGAAAGGTTTAAAAAAATAAATAAATGGAGAGGAAGTGATGGGGCTAATTAGACGTGGCAGCCGATGAGCCATGTCGTCAGTATCTTCTCCTCCACATAACCACACAGCGGCGGCGCCCCTCTTCATCTTCCTCCTCCTCCGCTATCCTATCCCACCACCTTATCGTCTCTCCTTCTACTGTTTCTACTTCGGCGTCTCCTCCTTCCTTCCTTCTCATTCCTCGTTCGCTTCACCCGTCCCTCTCTCGCTCCGCTGTTGGCCCGGTCAAAGCGTGCGTGTGAACGCCACGCACAGCACGATAATTAAACAGACCTCCCACCGGTGAAACGCCTCCTCCTTTTGGAGCGTGAGGAGATTTGGAACCACTTCCTCCACATCCGCTGGATAATTAATCGCCGGCAGCTTCCCCCTGTCGTCATCTGCTTCCTGTTCCCCAGCGCAACTTGCAATCCTCCCGCACACCTTCCCTTCCTATTTAAATCCACCCCCCTTCCCTCCCTCCCTTCCGAACCCGCCGTCGCCGCCCCTCACCCAGCAGCAGCAGCAGCAGCCATGTATCACAGAGTGGCCGGCCTCCACTTCCCCGGCGTCGGTGTAGGCGTCGACGATAATGCGGCCGCGTGCCCGCTGCTGCTCTCCGACCCCCGCCTGTCCTGGGAGATGTCGGCCATGGTATCGGCCTTGACCCAGGTCGTCTCCGGCGAGCCCACCACTTCCCCGTCTTCCTCCTCCTCCCCTTCCTCTTCCTGCGTCTCGTCCCTGCAGTCCTGCGGCGATGACCCCCCGCCGCTCCCGGAGTTGTCGTTCAGCTACTGCCAAGCCTCCGGCGACCCCGCAGGTGATTTGCTTCATCCATTTCCGGTAAACAGGACTCCTCTGTTCTGAGAACGGGATACGCAATGGCGTGCTACGGAGATCGATGTCGAGTGAGACAGGGAAGGAAAACAAACTCTCGAACAAACAAAATGGGGGGAGGTATATCTGTCAGCTTCGGATGACCTCAATGCTGATGAACTCGAGCGAAGCGAACGATAACATCAAATGCTCTGTCCGTTTGACCTTCCACGACTGAGATGAATTATTACATCTCTTCTTATCTCGACGAACGAAGATTTTGTCAACATGTAATTTATTGCTCGGGAGATCTCCTCCTGTCGCACGATCGACTGACCTCTGTTTTGTCATAACTCTGCAGCAGAGCAGCGCATGCTACCGGCGCCCCAGCCTCAAGCTCCGCCCGCACCCATGGAAGCTCCTTCTTCTCGGCCGACGGAGGAGGACCAGGAGGCGGAGGCGACGGGAGCCCGGAGGAAGTATCGCGGCGTCCGGCAGCGTCCGTGGGGCAAATGGGCGGCGGAGATCCGCGACCCGCACAAGGCCGCCCGCGTGTGGCTCGGCACCTTCGAGACGGCCGAGGATGCCGCGCGGGCCTACGACGAGGCCGCCCTCCGCTTCCGCGGCAGCCGGGCCAAGCTCAACTTCCCCGAGCGCGTCTGCCTCCACGAACCTCAGCCGCAGCCGCCGCCGCCAGCCCCGGTGGCAGCTCGACGTCCAGCAGCATCGCAGGCTCGGAGGTCAGCGAAGACCGCGCCGAGCGATTGCTCGGATTACGCGAGGCTGCTGCAGGGAGGTGGGGAGCACCAGCGGGGGCTCTCGGCGGGGAGCCTGTTCGATAGCTTCGTGTGCTCCGGTTATGCTCAGGCGGCAGATGATGGCCGTTTGGCTTCTTCGTCGCTGTCCTTCCCCTTCTCTGCCGCCGCCTCCTCCGTTTCTTCGTCGTCGTCTTCAGCTTCTCATCCGGTCTTGTATGATGTGGGGGCAATGGGGAACCAGATGGATTCGAATTGGATGGAATCGAACTGGTTTCCTCCTCCTGGGTGGAACTGAAATAAGAATCGGTACTATTAATTACTTTTTAACTTGTTCGTCTTTTCGATCGGAGTTCTAGTTTTGGATCACTACTTGGTACACCAAGTAATGATTTGAGATGAGATGGTTGGGCAAAAGAAGAAGAAGAAGAAGAAGAAGATGTGTCCACTAAATTTAGGTAATGTTCAGATCTAGTCATGACGGCTTTGGAGAATCTAGCAAGTGCAGAGAAGATGATTCCTATTCTTATCCAAATGGTGAGCTGCAGGCAGATTAATAATGCTCGGTCCCGAACACGAACATGCGTTCATCATTATCTCGACTCCCAAAAAAGTAGTAGTCATAGATATTTAGGTATGGGAATCAGCAACAGAACTTATTGAGATTGCTCTTTTCCCTTCAATCGAGTGTCTCATCACTTTGTCCATTGATTCAATTTGATATGCTGCTTATTTTCTCTTATATCAATAATGAGATGTGAACATGATGTGGCATATGTAAAACCATCTCAGTTTGTAAGCATTGTTTTTTTTTATTATAAAAAAAGCAAAAAGTCTTCAGCTATTAAAATCTTAATTCTTTTTCTCATTCGATCATTCTTCTCCTCCTCCTCTTCACCATCATCCTCATGATCCTTGATCAGTAAGCCCTCTCCTTCCATTGCTAACTTTAATTTCTCAGTCGTCGCCACAGCTCTTGATCTTTTTCTTCTTCTTCTTCCCATTAACGCAGCTCTTGCACTCCTCCCCGCCGCCTTCTTGTCGTGCTCTGTCAAGCTCTTCCCATTATTTCTTTAACAATTGAAGAAGAAGAAGAAGAAGGAATTGATGTGTCAATTTGTTGTTGAATAAGAGATCAGAAGTCAGAAGAGGAGGGAGGCCAGCAGCTATGAAGATTTAAATGCAAAGGTTCGAGTCGGAGAAGCGTGTGTTTTTTAAAGATTTTTTAAGTTGGAGTGGGCCAGATGATGCATCGTACATCGCACGGCGGTCAAGTTGCAGGGGTTGACCTACAACTCCCTCTTTGTTCGTCCTCCGTTAACGGTGTTCGGTGTTCATGACCCTGCACCAAATCCTTTTTTTTTTCCAAGTCGGCGGTGGCGTCACATCTTTGCTCACCGAATGTTTGACTCGGGCTCCGATTGGTTGTCGACCTTCTAACAGCGAACAGCCAACACGATGCGACCCCCTTTCAAATGCAATGTAATCTTGTGACTAATCTATGCATAAAACTTACCATGACTTCCAATTATCAGATTGGATTTGTTTTTTTTAAAAAAAATTAACCTGGAGCTAATTTGTAACAAATAAAAAAAAAAGCATGATTTATTAACATTATTTTTTAAAAAAAAATTAATGAGTCTTGAATTCTAAATCTAATTACTCTAACAAAAAAAATATACTCTGTGCACTATTGACATTGTATCTTTATTTATTCGATATTATTTTATACATGATTGAAGATTAATAAGATAAAATAACGCATGATATCATTTTATAATTTTTAAAGTTTTCATAAGAATGAAAGATAAAAATAGTTGGTGGCAATATATATATAATTTTTTTTAAAATTCAAGATCAAACAAAATTATGAAAAAAAATAATTTTTAAAAATCATTATGAGAGTTTGAAGTGAAACAATTATTGAAACAAAACAACACAGCTTGTATTCAACATCAACAAATTGCTATACACACCTCAAATACTTGTTCCAAGTTTTCACAATGTTATTTATATGGGCTTTTTTTTTTCTTTGTCCGATTAATGAAACCCACTAAAATTAGACTGATTCTAAATGGTAAGAGGAGGGAGTTTCTCTACACAAGTACAACTAGCACTCGCACACCAAATTTCTATTCTAAATGCCTTGAAGCACTCAAAAAATGTCTAACCTATGGTTGCCATTTTATTACTGATATGCACAGTAAATGAATTAAGAATACAGGACACGTTGACTAGGAAAACAACCAAGAATGATGAACATTTGCTATGTACACATGAAGTTGCAGGGATGATTACCAAGTTAATCGCATGGAAGGCAGCACCATTTCTCAAAAAATAGGAGCACCCACCGGAAGAGATTGGGAGGCTCATCATGTGAAGATGTAGGAGGGACGGGCATTTCAGCCGGCAAATGCTTATGGAATGTTTCTACTGCAGCTGCAGCACCATCTTCGTCCTCCATTTTCTTTGCTAATTCCAAGGCGCGTGACTTAACCTTCACAAGTGAACAAGGAAAACAGGGGTTGAAAGAAGTAAAATTGTCAGGGAGAGTTGAAAGAGAAAATACAGGCAATTATGCCAAGATCATGCTCAGGATTAGGTCATTCATTCACGAACCATGACGAAATTTTGATGTGTAGGCACATATGAGGACAACTTCGTAGGCTAAAAGAAATCAGTATCTTCAGATAATTAAGCGCATAGGATTCTTTGTTATGACCAAGAGGTTATGTTTTAGCAAAAAAGAATCATAAAAATAACAGCAACGCCAAGCTTGCGGATTTCCTTGCATTCAGAAAAGAAAAGCTCAAGCACACAATTGGTTGTCCCGTGGTTTGGCTGCAGCTTAGAAAATATTGTATGGGAATTTGATGATGTATAAATGTGCATACACTCTGGGAGGAAAAATTCAGTTACCTCCGGATCCAGCATAAATCTTATAGCATTTGAAAGGCGTTCAACATTAAGTTCTGATATGGGAATTGGTGCAGGCCCCAGTCCTCTTGCATGAATCCTCTCAGCCCAGAAAAATTGGTCACCGAAGAAAGGTACAATTGTGGTAGGGCACTGTATGAAGAAGATATTACCATAACCAAACAGAGTATAAACCATCTATTATGATTTTAATAGCAGCAAAAGTTTCGTTTACCAATCAAGAATCATAACTAAATTAGGAAACTAAAAAGGCAACTTCAGCCAAAGTTATCCAATGAACTTGTAATCAAATAAGTAAGGTATGAATAGTCTGATTCATACCAAAATACTAGACTGAACTGAAATTCTTGGTTCACTTTGATTTTTTTTTGGTCAAAACTTTAATCCATTTTGTTAGTAAAAACCACAATAAACTTCAATTTGGTTTTATTTTCCTCTTTTATCCTTTCTTTCTTCTCTACATTATTTTAGGAGAAAGACTAGATTTCTAATAATGTCCATTGCTTGAAGAGCTTGCACATTAGCATCTGAGAAAAGACACAAAGATGCATGTGTAAATTTAACTGATATCAAAAAGAGAATACGGGAGATAATTACCCCAACCCTTAATCCTGCCGCTGTTGTCCCAGCACCACCATGGTGAACCTGGATGCAATTTCTAAGAATAAGTAGTTGCTGCAAGTTTATAAAATGTTCTACAATTCGGTAAATGATCAAAAAAATTAGCTTAGGTGGTGTGGTGGTCTCGTCAAAAAAATAATTCTTTTTAAAGCAACTATAGACATTGAGGATGCAGTAAAAATAAAGGAAACAAGAATAACATAGTTCTTGAGTTATTCGACATACACATCCAAGATTAAACATTAACTTTAGAGAAGTAAATGCTTCTTAGCTAGTTAGAGTAGTAAGGCTCAACACCAGAGGTCATGGGTTCGAGAAGACCTCAGTTGCTTATAAAATAAAAATATACCGACAAGTATAAATAACCTAAAATGCATCCACCCCAAATATAAAGCTCACCACTGCAGCACATTGAGGAAACAACCAATCATGAGGGCAGTCCTCGAGAAGGTAGACATCAGCAGGAACTTCAGACACTGCATCAATAGTATTATTAGTAGTACTCATATGAGAAATAAGTAAAACTTGGGAAATATTTTACATGACATAACAAACAAACAACGTAAAAAAAATATCCAAAATAAAACATACTCTAATAGATCATAGGAAATTATGTTCAAATAATCTGTGCCACCAAAAGCAAAGTATGGTAGACTGGCAATCAATACATCTAATCTACAATAAAACCCAGAACTTCTATCAGGAAATGCTGATAGCATGATGTATTGAGAAAAAATTCATTACAATGTCTTCCAAGCTTTCTAATATTCCTTCCATCAGGAAACAAGCTCTTGATAAAACTGTAAAATTTATCCAATCATGGTAATTCATCACGGGTTGCAACATTAGATTTTAGTGACCAATGCAGCATCTTGATGAAAAAATAAAATGTGAAAATCAGGGTAACCATCACAAGATACAACCAGATAGGTTGAGGAAACTCCGGGATGCTTTGAGATATGAAGTAAATGATAGAAGTAAAGGAAATACGTACACCTTCCAAGATCTCCCCATCCACGGCTAATGATACCCCTTTGTCTTGTCTCTTTTAGTGCTTCCAAAATGATACTGGTAGTCTTCTTTTCATCTTCAAGGGGCTTGACAATGACAACAAAATTAAGCCAAGGACAATATATCAGACATACATCCAAACATGAGAAAGAAAAACTTCGATCTTGTAGAAAAGCAGAAGGTATTTATGAATGCATGCGCCGCACAGCATGATAGCCAGATCATCTTATCTTGCAAAAATTACATTTATCTTAATAGAACAGGAAAAATTAAGATGAGTACCAGACTGACTTATTAACAAAAGAAAACTGCAGCAGGGTAAATTAACGTTTGAATTACATGGATAGATTAAATTCAAATATAGCCAACACATAGAACTTTACATCTAGATGTATGAAGCTTTATGTCCTTGATTTTGGCCTGATTTTAGTACATATGCAGAGGATATTTAGCAATTTTGAAATGGTATTAACTAGGGCTGTGTGCAATGCCTATCCCAGCTACATAGCAGTCTTTAAAGTTCAAACTACTGCTAGCACATTAAGAGTCTTTCATCTCTTGCATTTTTCCGTACTACTTGCTTAAGTTGGTTAACAGCATAAAACCAGAACCAAATCGTAAGTTTCTCCTTAGTGAAAAATAAGAATATAACTTTAAATTCTCCATTGGTATGATAACATCATCTGTGCATCAAAAGTTATTCTAGTAGTCATGACAATGAACAACCTCTGTTAGTCATAAAATTGCCTCATCAGGGTTAGCTGCATTATCAGAATGTTTATACTGGATGAGACTCTTGCCTTGGAACAAGGCACTAAACATTGTTACGTACTGACATGCCAAATCCTAAGTTTCTCTACATAGGGTTACATTTCATGACATACTAACATATTTTAGGTTGAAACCAGCAACAAATAGTAGTTAGTGATCTCTCTCATATCAGATAGGGTTTCTCTTCTATTTTTCCTCACTACAGGAAATTCAAACAAGATCAAACAGGTCTTAACTAAGATATAAATCATGATTATCTAGTAGGTATTGATTGTGTTAACAAGACAAAACATAGGCTGGGTCTTTTGCAAAGGCTCTTAAGCATTTGACGAAAGTGGCTCCAAAAATTTAATGGGATTGCTAAAAAATTTAAAATAGAGATTTTTGTTCAAAACTCGCAAGAGACATTACTAAAAATCCCCCAAGTTAAATCAATTCACCAGTCGACTGTTTGAGTCAAAAGTATATCACCACATGTAAGGAGTGTTAATTTTGAAAAAGTGATTATCCAATCAAATTTAATGGGTAGCGACAGTTTTGGTTGCTTGTGTTTCTACGAACATAATACATCCGCTAACCTTTCTCATACAACTAATCCAGGTTACTTTCATCATCATGGTTGCAGAACATCATACTGGAGCATGTTCTGGTAATCAACTTCATATGCATATATATTGTTCAATAAATCCAGTGAAATATTTAACTGCTGTAAACGCATCTAGTCTTAAGCAAATAGATTAGACAGGATCTTTTATTCTAATTTGTTCGTTTGTATACAATCTGCCAAACTGGCAATTTCTTTTATTTGGCACACTTTTATGTATTCTGCCACTTTAACATCATTTTTTTTCTTTCAAGTACCAGAAAAAAGGAGTCATACAGGTAAAAGAGAAACAGTTTACTCAAGTATTCGTCAATCAAGGAAATGAAATAGGAGGTATACCATGCTACCAAATCCAATGTATATAGGTTTTATACCCTGCTGAATCCATTGCACAAACTCTTTCTCTGGTTGGTAATTTGTTGCAGTGTTCAAGAAACAGAAACCAACAACATCAACCAAGGGACCCCAATCTGCAACACTCAGTAATGTTTCAGACATAGCTCCTAAAATAAAGTACTAGGAATTATGTTCATCATATTTAACACAATTTAACAAAACATAAAAAAGATGAGAGCTATTGATTTGCAACTGTAACATGCATGTCAAAGATTGCTTTAAAATAGCAACAATGTTTGAGAATGCATCTGCAAAATCAATCATCTTAATTACAAGAGGATTATTAGCTAACGCAGGCAATAGCACGAATATCATATGTCAGACCTAGAATTGCTCCTGTGATGCAATCTAACTTAAAAATAGTGAAACTAATGTTACTGACAAGAAGTTTTGAAGTACAATCTAAGATCTTAACAAGATTACTTTGACAAATGATCAAAGATCATTAGATAGAATATATGGTCAAAACAGAATATTAAACTGTGTCATGATGAACTTGGATTTTGGAATGTCACCATGTGAGTGTCTAATCATGTATTTTTTTTGAAAGATAGCATTGCATTCATTTCACCAACTGAAATGATTAAATATATAATCCAAAAGGATGGGTAAAAAGAAAATAAAATTTAACAAAGAACTGAAGCAAGAAAATGGAAAGTACAGAGGAGAATATAAGAAGAGACAGCATAGGAGCATAAACAATAAAGAGAACATTTCATCCCAACAAAACAATAAAGAGAACAATAAGAAGATGAGTTGGCAAAGATGCAAGAGTTGTAGCTGCTTGTGCAGCTGATGCTCTTGCATATTTTGGGCCTACCAGTGAAACATCTTCTATTTCTCTCCCCCCAAAGACTCCAATGACATACAGCCAATTGTTTAAGCTTTAACAGTTTATCTTTGTTATTTTCCTTCATAGTCAATAGCACTTGAGTGATACTATAAAGCTGAACTTGCAGCTGTTGTAAGTAGGCAGTCCATCCATTTGTTGTGTAAGGGCATTGATAGAAAAGAAGGTCTCTTGTCTCTACCTCTTGCTAGCATAGAATGCATGCTTCCTCAACCATGATACACCAGCTTATCAGCCATATCTTGGTATGCAACATATCTTTTCTCATTAGCCAATTTATTCCGAAGAAGTGTACTGACTACAAGGTTGGCAACTTATACACTCTTTAACTATCTGCAATTGCTTTCATACTATAATTCTAAATTATTCCTAAAAATGCCCCCTCTCAATCAACAAACTACACTACATCATTAGCTACTCTAATAAGTAAGCCATCAGACATGAACAACCTTGCAAAAAGATGCGTTGTCTTCCACTTTAAAAAAAGCACTATAGAACAAATAAGGCCTCTATTCCAACCCAGCACACAAGTTCAACATGCTATGCATTTTCACATAGATCAAAATATGTACAACAGGGAAAGAATAGTGTAAATAGTTCCAGACTATGAAGTGAGAATATAAATTGGAAATTACTCATTATATTCAAATGAATAGCTCAAACTAAACATATGGCCTACTTACCACTTGGCTTTGGGACAAGGTGGGGACTCCACATGTATCCTGTTGGCAAATGTGATATAGACCCATGGTATGTACTGAAGTAAGCAATTGGTGGCAGTTTCAGCTTCTTCTTTCTAAAGGAATTAATAAATCCCCTTATACCCCACCAGATTATTAAGTCAACTACAAGATATGATAGCTGAAAAAAAACAACAAAAGATTTATTTAATGCATCAACCAAAATAATTGCATGGAGTATAAGGGATCATACCCTGTATGCTGCGCTTTGGGGCACACGTGCCAAAGGATGTGGAAATTCACTAGTTGGCCTGTCCAAGAAATAGAGAAGTAAGACCATGCAATGTTGTTTGCAATGAAGGCATTAAATTTTCTTACATTAAATGAAAGCAGGGAAAAATTAAATAATAGCAATTTTCAACAGTTAAGACTGCAAAAGAGAGGTCTCTCAACCACAGAAAAGATCATAGTCATATGCCCCAAAAATTTAGTGCCACAAAAGCATTCAGAAACATCTTAGATGACATGATGGAGAACCTCATAGGTTATGTGAATATGAGTCAACAAAGTGGGCATAAGACATCTTGGGCATTTTATCTCCATTATCAGAGCTTTTAAGAAGTTGACGACTTGGATGTTTGAAATAAATGCAAATAGATAATCTACATATTCAAGATTAAGTTAAAAACAATGAGTAATAATGCAAATAGATTGCTGAAATTTACAAGGACATGAACTTTAACTGTGTCATATGGTACACATCAATTCCAATTCGTTCAAGTAAGTCCACATACTGAACTCTTATTAAAATATCATCCACCCATGGTCTTTCAACTCGTTATTATTCAGAATAGACAAAAGAAAAAATCAACTAGGAACAAGAAGCTTTTGCCGTTTGGAATAAATAAATTATCATATATCAAGCTTTTTCTAAAATAATAATTCTATATCAAGATAATAAACATTTACGAACTCTATTCCAATAATTTTAGTAAATTTTGATCAAGATATGATTCAAATAGCTTTACAGGAATCTGGTATGAATTAATCAAGGCTGGTAGGTGGGACACATATTATCCAACTGCACAAGGACTGTTAGATCTAAGTGGTAAAGAATGAGTAAAAAACTTGAAAATGTTGGAAACATATCAGCACTTGGGCTGACAAATTATTAAAGTTGTAATAAAGTAGGTAGGTATGACTTACGTCCAAGGCATTGTGAAGAAAATGTGAAGAGGCACACCAAGAGCTTCCGCAACATGCAAATGCCCTGTAGATATGTGAAGTTGTTATAATCCTATAACCTTGAATACACATACAATCTACAATATTTGTTAGAAATTCTACACTGATGATACCGAAGGACAAGAACAAAAGAGAAACATTCTTTTATTGACTATAATGACAAAATGTTACCAACTGGAATTTTACAAGTTATAAAAAGGGGAGAAAACACTAAACCAGATATAAAAATCATATTTTTTTTTTTGGAACTTAGCAAGTCTTGAACCCAAGACCTCAAAGACCTCCCGTATAGAGCCCAATTACTCTAACCAGAGGGATGTACACCTTGTGCAATATAAAAACCATATGATTGGATATTATTAAAAATGAGGATAAGTTCATATATTTCAAAGCAGGTTAAAATTAATCTCACCATAAGCAGGTGGATTTGCTATAATTGCCTGAGCTCTGAAAGGTATCCCAGACTCTAACTCAGGTTCTGTGCATGCTGGAAGAATAGATTCAATTATTGCCTTCAATTGCTTTCGTTGTTCATTGATCTCTGTTGGTCCTGATAAAATGAAACCCTTGCTTCTTGCCATGTCTGTAACCATACAGGTTCAAAGGTTTAATACAATACAAAAAAGAAAGGAAAGCTGACTGCTGAGTTTCAGCATTTCAGGTTTCAAATGTTCCAAGATTTGTGAAACTATTAGAATCCAACTCATGCCAGCATATACGAGAATTGTTACTTGGTATAACCTATCCTTTCAAATTTTGTTCAATGTTAAAACATGAAATGCCTTGACATACACGTATCTAGTATAAGAACTTGCTAGTAGATTTCATCTGCACCATAAGTAGGGAGTCATTTGAAGCAATCTCCAATTTACTCCAGAACTGTTAGAGTAAAGATGATAAATTTCAATCCTTCTGATAAATACTGAGTATGATTCAGTAGGTCTTACTTGTTTGTCATGATGGGTTTATGTTAACATATGAAATGACTACAAATATACAAATATCTTACCTACATAAAAAGTATAAACACCAAAAAATTGTAATCGTTCAAAGGAAGAACCACATCATGTAACTGACTAATAAATGGTTTAAACAAAAAGTCTGTAATACAAATTTTTTTACTAAATTGTAGGAACTTACATCCGGCCATTATGCGAGGGTCACCACCTAAAGGGTAAAACTCCAGACCATATGACTTCACAAAAGTACGGAAATTGGCATGAGTTGCCAATCTAACATGATGACCAAACTCCTTCAGAAAAATGGAAATTAATTAATAATCACAACATTTTGCACATAAATAAGATAAAAATGATGTGCGTTTAGAGAAAGGAAGTTTCACAGAACGTATGATACTTTGTTACATTTTAGTGAGCACATCAATGCTAAGAACAAAAACAGCTAGGTCAATTTGTGGATTTCAAGTCCTTGCAATCCTACATTTCCAAGGTGACTCAAAAGACTCAAAACAAAAAATGATTATGGTTGTTTCACAAAATGAAATGGTTATAAGACTTGCTTTAGACAATGAAACACAGACACTTCAACTTGCAAGCAATATTCATGTCAGATGCATGTGGGATGCAAAATTCGAAAGATACTTTCACCACCTAATATCATCTATGAAACTAAACAATCCAGGAAGTAAGCTGAAAGGTTAAGATGGCTTATTTATTTATTCATTTGACACATGCTGAATGATATTAAACTTAATGGCCTAGAAGTATAGGCTTCGCACATCAGTAAAAATAACAACCAAAATCTGTAGAGCTGCTAACTTCTTCCTAAGTTTCACCCCCCTTTGAAGGTCCTGATAGAACTAAATTTAGGTATGATTATCAGTAATTACTTTAATCACTATAGTCTATCTGTAGATATAGGTATTTAGATTACGCATTTCCAATAGAAAATTGTATGATTACTAAACTTGACAATTAAGCTAAAAAACATATCAAATATACTTATGATTAGCATACTAACAATAAATCTTTTTATAAATGCAGTAATGAAGCTCCATAGTTTGTTCTATATCATATAGAAAGCATGCTTACCTGAAGTTTCTTTGCAATAGCTATGAAAGGTTGAACATCTCCTCGTGTTCCAACTATAAGAATTGCAATGTTTAGCTGTGGGATTGATCTGTGGAATTCCGGGACAGATTCATGTCTATCTATTGGTGTAGAATCAACAGCATCAAGCTCCAACAGCTCTGACACCATGGGTGCAGTACGTGCAACATCCATCTCCACCGTACCATCATTCTGGATCTTCACTAGGTTTTCAAGCAGCCTTTTCTGAAAAATTGCAATATAAATTAGGAAAAGAAAGTTGATAGCTGGAGGTCAAGAAGGCATTCTTGTTATGGGCATACAAGAGAATATGATGGCCAGCACAAGTTCTAGGGCTGGTACTGAGAGAGATGTATACTAGTAACATAACACCTTTATGAAATAAATAGTAGTTATCAGGACATGGTGGACAAATCGGAAATCACCACAAGTGCTAATGTATAGCAGAAAATATTTATCAAGTCAAATCATATAAACATTTCAGTGTAGTTGCAGTACTGAAGAAAGTAGCTTTTTCAAAGCTGAACAAAGTGAAAATATAATGTCAAACAGATGACTGATATTTACCTTTTCCCTATCTGGCAATCTGTCCAATTTCAAGTCACATTTTGGACTTTCTTTTCGTTCAGTCCTCGATCTAGGTAAAGTGGGGCTTTTGGATAAGAAACCACTACTGTTATGCCGCACTGGTGTGCTATTACAATGTTCCAAACCTGACAAGAAAAAGGATGTAACTATGGTAAAGTATGCTTTCAACAAAATTCTAAATGAGAAATTAAAATTTTTAGATCAATATCATAAAAGAAAAATCTAGACAAGTGTCAAGAAAAATTGCAATCCAGAATTTTAGATTAAAGAATAGAGAAGCAATTGGTACTAGACATACTGATCTTATCCATAATGTTTACAGCAACGTATTATTTTCATTAAGATGTCAAACATACCGGCAATTTTCAGGTGCTGATTGCACTGATAATGGTTAATAAATAAATACTTGGAACAAAATGACAAGCTTAAAACTGGTCTACCTGTTTACAGAGAATGAATTGAGGAGATTCATTTCAGAACAGTTGGAACAATTAAGGACTGGGAAACATAATGACTCCATCACTTGGGGGCATATGAAGAAGTCAAGTGACCAAATAGAAAAAGAAGAAAAGCTATTTCCTCTGACCCACTGGCTTAAAACAGGTCCTCAAATCAAGTGCTCTTACTGCCTGGAGGTGATACAGTCCAATTGCAGCATACCAGCTGATGACCCCAAATAAACTGGAGAGATTCATCCCTTTTTCTTCAATTAACCCAGACCTATATCAGCCAGTTGTGTCCATCATCACCTCTGGCTTCAAAAATGGATGGGGAAGAACAAAGAGAGTAGGCCTCTGAACAGGATCCAGTATATAAACTTTTGAACTCCAGACAATCACAATATCAGATAGGTATTGAACTACTAGAATAAACTTTAGAGGATGTTGAAGGTAGGTCGAGCTACACAGAAATCTACCCCTTGATTCAAAATTTTCCACCTGTTCGCAACTTATATATGCAACAACAAGTTTGTGCTCCACTGAACAAGTGGCAAAGGGCAATAGCGAAGGCATACTGTGCTGTAGTAACTTCAAGACCCGTATCACTAGTGGATCCTATCAGTCATAGATTTACTTCTCATATAGCATGGTTGAGCACCGGTAAGGCAAAACAATATATGCTAATCAACATTTGTCGTCATAGTTAAGATCACTTGATGCAAAGAGTATATTTAAAAGTTCGGATGCACACAATCTAGTGAAGAAGATATTCACCAAAACATAATATCGTGTATTTGACAAAAAATTGACATGCATATAGTTTAATAAGGAGAGTGTATAGCATCAAATGTCAATGTCGAAGAAGTATTAGCTAGAATTCTATGAAGGCAAATTAATTTAGTCGATGCTATAATGCATTTAACTTTCTCAGAAAAATGTTACATATGTAACTAAACCAACAAAGTTGGATCTCTTAAGAGATAAACGGTAGTGATTTCTGGCCGGCCTTATATTCTGTTTGGCCTTATATTCTGTTTAAATCCACAGAAATTAGAAACTACTCCGCCATTAACATTACGAGCAATATGTTTGAGCCTACCGTTAGAGGAAAGGAAAATATCAACCAATTTCAGTTCAGAATCAAAATCAAAATTCAAATGAACAAAACCTAAATGATACTCCATAGTCCAGAATCAAGACGACCAAGAAGAGGGAGAAAAGCGGTGCTGCATAGACAAGATTGAAATCCAACCTGGAGAAAACGACGTAAACGAGCGCGTCTCGCGTGCTTCGGAGGCAATCCTCAAGGAGTCTTCCGGTCCTTCCTCGTTATTCACCTCTGCCGCCCACGGGACAGGTTCGTTGCCTGCCATTTCATTCCGCATCAAAGCCGCAGGTTCGCAAATGCTCCAAGAATCGAATCACAGCGACAACTCCATAAATCAGTCCACCAGAACAGCTGTTACCTAACCCGATTAAAGAAAAATATGCGTCAACCACCAGTCAACGCAGCATAGCGCCCCACTTCCCGGATCACGACCAAGATAACGATCGACGAA
Source organism: Thalia dealbata (assembly GCA_030544415.1). Lineage (NCBI taxonomy): Eukaryota > Viridiplantae > Streptophyta > Magnoliopsida > Zingiberales > Marantaceae > Thalia > Thalia dealbata. The sequence continues at coordinate 30,741,505 of CM060454.1, read as the reverse complement.
ACGCAAGAAATGGCACACACCAAGGAACTCAGAGAACCCTACCAAAACCCCGGAGAGATCGCAGTCGTCACGAAACCCTAGAGATCGCGGATGATTGATCGAAGAATTGGTTCTATAAATACGAAGATGGGGGAATGGCGGAGGCGGAGGAGGAGGAGGAGGAGGGCGGGGACGAAGGAATCGGTGAAGCGAGGCCTGATTCCGTACGGAGATTCTTTATACACGGGGCGAAGAGAGAGAGGAGGAGGAGGAGGTCGGGCTCGAGAAGTCGATTCCGGATCCGGTTTCGATGCGGTTCCTTCCAAGTCCAACCGAAGTGAACCACCGCTGCCGCTACGTCATACCGGCGGGAGACGTGGGCGCGAGGGAGAGGCCTTCTACAGTTTAATGCGTACGCGGCAGCGAATGGGCTTCTCCGCTGTCTCCTTCCCTGCTGATGTGGACCGAGCTGTGCGTTCGAAACGAAGGATGATCTGTCACTTTGTTTCTTTATTATTATTATTATCCCTACTGCTTTAGAGATATTATTAGAGCTAATTAAATTTAAGATTAAAAAAATAGTACTTCAATAATTAGCAGTGGATGGTCCACTTAACCTTCTCTAATTTATTAAAAGGTAGGGGATAAAAAACTGCTACTAAATACTAACAGTCGCTGTTAGTTGTTACAACCGTCGTGATAAAATTGATGGCACAGGTGTTCTTAAAAATATTTAAGTAGCAGCCTGCAGCCCTAATAATTGCAAATAAAAAGAATAATATAGATAGATTATTTAGTAGAGATAGACCTTGAAAGATTTATATTTTAAAGTTGATTTTGAAGCAGATGTAGTTATATTTAGTGCAGATGGAATCAATGAAGATTTGATCCTGCTTGGATCCCGACGATGATCCAGGTCGATATCGATCCGTCGAGTAGAATCCTCCAAATGAAGATTTGAGGAGAGTAGATGCTATTCATCTTGTTTTGCCTGAATCAAGCAGCACTTGATCCGATACTAATAGATAAATTAGTTTGGAGCTGATATCGATTCATAAATACACATGAAAAATAATCAGAAATGAATGCCAAATATACGTTGCTTAAATGCTAAGGAAGAGAAATTAATATTTTCAAGCGGCTCCAGGCAACAAATAATGCCAAAGACTATAATTTAGAAACAGACATATCATGACATAATTAATGTGAAGATGGTAAAAATAGCATAACTGAACAACCCTTCCGGTTTAAACATTATTTGCAGTGTGGAGGATATCATTTGAAAATTGGAAGATGATTGATGGATGTCCAATCTTCCTACAGTTCTTCCTGCTTATATAATCATTAATATATTTTTAGGAAGAGAGAGAGAAGCAGCCACTCACTGCAAATCTGCAATGCCTTCAATTTTTTAATCAAGTTTTGTAAAAGGAAGAGAAATTAGTATTATTTATTATAAAAAATTTAAATTAAAGTAAATATATATACTGAAAAGAATTGCACTTAGATCTTTATAGATAAAATGATTTTTTAATGGGGTGAGAGAGGCTCGAACTCTCGACCTCAGGATAACTCAAGCAGCTATGAGACCTACGCGCTAGCCAACTGCGCCACCACCCCTTGGATGGTTGCCTTCAGTACATTAAACTATATATGTGTTTTTTTCTCAATTTAATTGCAAAAAATTTTCGAACTCAGAGGTGCTTGTTTTCGTCTGATTATTATCAGATGGTTGTGAGGGACCCCCCAGGGTTTCGATCACTTTGAAGCACACGACTCATCATCGTTCGTATTAATGTTGTGGGGTGAGAGAGGCTCGAACTCTCGACCTCAGGATAACTCAAAGCGCTATGAGACCTACGCGCTAGCCAACTGCGCCACCACCCCAACGATGTTGATTTTAACGATGACAAAAAAAACTTTGAAACTTGGGGTCCCTCACAACCGCCTGATACCAATCGAACGAGAGAATAAGCGCCTCTGAGTTCGAACAGTACATTTTTATTATTATTATATATTTATATTTTAATTTTTTTAATAATTTATTATCTTTTATATTCCTTATTCTTCTTATTTTTTATACAATTTTTTTCATTATTTATTTATTTTAGGAATAAATTTTCTAGATAATAAAATATTACTCAATTATCTTTAATCAAAATCATGGATGCCGCAACCCTGAATAAATTTTATCCTCGATATTTTTAAAAAAATTCTTCATCTTCAGAGTTCGATTACCTATTCAGCCCTTCACGGTATTCTTATTGTCTGTGCATCTTGATTTACTACAATTATTTCTTTTACCAATAATTTCTCTAAATAATAAATATTGAGAAGGGAGAAATTGTCGAGATCACAATGGCTACTTGTCGAAGCAGAGAGCATGCGAGGAGTGGGGGCAAAGAAGGGGGAGGAGAGGAGAGGAGAAGAAGAAATATGAAGCATAAAATTTAATCACCCTAACTTGATTATATCACTATTAATTAAAATTTTCATAGATATTAAATAATTTAATATAAATTGAATGAATATTTTATAAATTCAGCGTACGTTTCATCTTTCGTTAGTTAGATATATATTTTAAAATTGAATAAAGATTTTAAAAGAAACTTTTCTATTATTGTTAAATAGTTAGATGAAATCTGCTGAGAAGAATACCTTTGCACTAATTATAATTTTCCTAAGACGTGGGCCTGAAACCGGTCGAAGTTAACTTTTTCCCCGTTCACGTCTCCGCTGAACCCGGCCCGATGAGCCCACCTCTCCGATAAAAGTTACTCCACCGCCTCACTCTCTCTCCGCTTCCTCCGCCGTAGCATCCTCCTCCGATCCCGGTGTTGGCGGCGTCTCCTCCTCCTCCTCCCGCTCTTGATCACCTCTTTCGCTGCCCCACCCCTAAAGTAGGTTCCTTTTTCTTCTTCTTCTTATTTTTCTTCTCCCCTTTACTGCAGGTAGTTAACCTGTGTTCCATTTTTGAGGAGTCTCTGTAAATTGTTTCAGGGGTTTTTGCTTGTTGATTTTTATTCTGTTTTTGCTATTTCAAATGATTGATAATTTTTTGCAGATTATCTAAGGTAGTGATTTAAGCGATCGGTTTGTGATATTAAAGATCTGAACTTTAATTTTATGCTGGCAAGCACTGTGTTTGACTTATTGCTGTTTGCTGTTGGATCGTGATGTTTTTCTAGTTTGACTTCTCTTGAATCAATTTTCTTTTCTATTTTTGGCGCTCAGTTATATATCCTTTTTTTTTTATCGGTTCGTTGGGTATCTCTTGCAAATTTCAGTTCATATTCTTGATGATTTCATGCTCTCTGAAAAGTTTCTGATGACGTTGAAATTCTTCTCAATTTGATTTTTTATGAAGAACAAAAAAATTCTCTTTTTTTTTTTCTCGTTACCTTTTAGAGCATCATATGTACCATGATCTTTCCGCTTCAAATCGAACTGCTTTTGTAGTAGAAATACCTTTGCTTTTAGACAATTATTTAAGAATTCACATGGAAACTAGAATTCGTTTTTGCCTGTCCTTTCACCAGGGTTTTTGGCCTACAAATGAAGGCTCACGTTCTTGGTTGAATTAGATGAACAATGCTCTATCTCTCTAACTTTCTCCTTAGATCTCTACGGTTTTATTTATTTATTTTGATCCATCTGTGGTGGAAGAGAATTCCATCAAGCCTCTAGATGTTTGTGCAAGTAGGCGGAGAGACAATATTGATCGTCTCGGATGTAAGACTTTTTTTTAGCCCACTGGAGGGCAAAATTTTAGAAGCTGACAATTTAAGAATCTAACATTGCTTATGGAATTCAACTATTTACTTCCTTAATGTTTGTAATTAACAGCTTAATAAAACTAATTAGATTTTTGATGCAAAAAATCAAAATAAAGTTAATTATATTGCAAATCATTTCTAACAAAGTTAGGACTTTGGGAATAATAATCGGCATAACTAGAGGGGTTTTTGTTAGGGATCATTATTTTTCTAGGTCTTGGGGCTTTCTTTTTTTTCCTTTGTGTAAGGTGTGTGGGGCTTATAGAGATGTGATACTCTATTTGGTAGTAAGAAATTTGTTAACACTATTAGGGATCCTGTTATTAGATTTGTGCCATCTTTTAGTAGAATTTGGTGGGATAATAAGATTTTCTTGCTAAAGCTAAACTCATAGAAGCTACTATGATGCTTTGCAGCCTATGAGGAAACTTAATGATTAGTTGATTCATCGTTGTTCTCCCTTTTCTTTCTTGAAAGACTCGTTGTTCATCTCAATTGAACCAAATCATGATAGGAGGGCCACATCTTATTAAAATCTTCATTCATGTGATCTTTCCATGTTCAACCTAAAAAGTTGATTTACTAATCACAATTGATTTCTTTAGACTATACATGACAGTGTCAATCTATCCAAGTTAATGTGATGGCTATTCTTAAATGATAAAATCTCTTGTGGGTTGCTGACATTTCGTTTCTTCTTTTTAGGACAGAAACATGAGTGCAGAGAATGGGACTTCCTCAACAGAGAGACGCCAAGTTCCACGACTTAATGAAAGAATTATATCATCAATGTCAAGGAGATCTGTAGCTGCACATCCCTGGCATGATCTTGAAATTGGTACGTAGTTCATAATTAAATACCACAGTGGTGGAGTCATTCTTAAACATACAACACTGACTAAACATGTCAACCTTCTTGCAGGTCCTGGAGCCCCTGCTGTCTTCAATGTTGTAAGTATTTTTCTTTAAACATATCAAACTTAGATAGTTGACTGAATCAATACTAATTTTAAGACAGGAGGTGTTGTTCAGTACAATGACAGCATTTAGGCTTCTATTGTTATTATCAATCTCTCTTTTTGTGACATTTCCTAACAGTAACTCTGTAGCATATAGCCACTAATACAACAGACATGCCATTGCATCATTTGGATCAAATGATTGTGGTTAGCACACAGAAAGGTAGATTAAACATCTACTACATGTGCCAAGCATCTTGTTTATTTGCAGTATTAGGGTGAAAGGTACCTACAGGTTAATATATAAGAGAACAAGTAATCAACCTTTTGCTTACTCTATTAGTTGGGAAAATAGTTCAGGTTGTATGATTTAAAATTTAGGGAAAGTTACTGCAACTTACACAAAGAAGATTGGATCATCATTTCAGTTTCATTAACCATAACTTATTGTCATAAATGAATGTTCAGAGTTAAATATGTGGAGATTTCTCAAGTATTCTTAAAATGCCTCATTATCGCTAAATCTTATATTCTATCGAAGATATTATCAACTGGCAACAACTGCCTTACAAAATTATGGAGGCAAATGAGTGTTGAAGAAAATCATGCAATCTGTCGCTTGTGCTGCTAAATATTGTCTGTTTTTTTCCCTTAAAACATACCAATGCCAAGTGATAATGTGTTTGAAGTTCTGAAACTTTACTTTCTTACACTCATTGACTAAGGCAGATGCTGTAATATTAAATGATTGCATATTTATGGCCCTTAAGAAATCTGCATTGGAAGAATGAGTGATCTTTTGATTCAATCTCTTATCTGCATAGGATACAATTTTCATCCACATAGCCAAACTGTATATGGATGGCCCAATCAAAAATTTTGAACGCTTGTTTTATTTTACACGATTTTTGTTCCCTATAAAATTCTCCCTCTGCCATTAGAGGTTAGATTTTAGTTATAAATAATTCTACTCAATATACATCAATCGTGTACCTCTCCTAATTAACAGTTCAGTTACCTGTATTGGTTGCAAAAGAAGAAAATTTCAGTTTTCCATTTCCATAAATTTCACAAGGGTGCCAAGCAACTGTAAGAAAAAGAAGTGTAAAAATTCCTCTTCTGGGGAGTTAATATTCACATAAAATAGTTTGGTTTTTGAGTGCTGATGTTTGTTCTTTCCTTCTCAATCAACGTTCTTTTATGTTCCCTCACAGGTTGTGGAAATAACAAAAGGTAGCAAAGTTAAATATGAACTTGACAAAAAGACTGGGTTGATTAAGGTATTCATATTTTCTTCAGCTTGCAACCTGAAGTTTTCTTTCATAATTTCTGATTGTTATTTGTAGGTTGATCGAATCTTGTACTCCTCAGTGGTCTATCCTCATAATTATGGTTTCATCCCTCGCACTATTTGTGAAGACAGCGACCCCATGGATGTTTTGATCCTTATGCAGGTTTACTTAAAATGCTATGCTTACGGTCAAATTTGTCTATAGAAGGTATAATTTTTTCAAAAAGGGACTGCATCTGTAAACCAAGTGTTTGTAACAGGAACCCGTTCTTCCTGGTAGCTTCCTAAGGGCCAGGGCTATTGGTCTTATGCCTATGATTGATCAGGTATTTATCCGGATAACAAAAAATCAGCTAGGAGTCTTGCATCTTTTCCCTGAATGCTGTCTTTTGGTGACAATGGTAACAGGGAGAGAAGGACGATAAGATCATTGCTGTTTGTGCTGATGATCCGGAGTACCGTCACTACAATGACCTCAGTGAACTGCCGCCTCATCGTCTTGCTGAGATCCGCCGTTTTTTTGAAGACTGTATCCTAATAAAAATTGCTCTCATGAGTTTACTATTTCTGATGTCTTCAGGCTTAGATTGATTAGTTTTGTAGAAGAGGGTACGTTGAAGTCCTTAACGAGTTCTTCAGATAAGAAGAATGAGAACAAAGAGGTTGCGGTGGATGAGTTCCTACCTGCAAATACTGCTCGTGAAGCCATCCAGTACTCCATGTAAGTTCTGTCCCAAATATCACTTTTTTTTTTACTCTCTTAAGTTTCTTTATGGACGCTCTTTTTGGTTCCCCCTTGAAATAAGATCTTCATGCTCAATACATATTGCAGGGATCTTTATGCTCAATACATATTGCAGAGCCTGAGGCAGTAGATTTCAAGTGCTCTGCAAACTGATAGTCATGTACCTAGCAATCGGAAGGTTCTAACAATCCTTCGGCTTTAATTTGATTAAGCAGCTGAAAGAACTGCAGCACTAAAACGAAGTCGTTCGATGATGTTGAGTAACTTATTTCTCTACTTCTCCAAAAGTAGCTCACGTCCCTGCCTGGTGTGAAACAATAATTTTGCCATTTGAAGTTGAATTGGCAGTCTGATTACCTTCTTGAGAAAGGAGATGATTTCCACTATTTAGCATTTTGTTTGCTTGAGCAACTTAGCATCCCTGCCCAAGGCATGGGCGTGTTGTGCTGAGATTGAACCTGTGAAGTGTGAATTTTTTCTTATCCCATACTATTCTGCTGCATGAAGTGGTGACATGGACTCCACGCTTGCTTGTTTACTTGGATAATTTTAATTAATTAATAGCTTGAACGCATGCATCTCCTTATCAAGCATGGCGTCGGCTAAACTTTAGTAACTTTTAACTACAACTTAGTTTTCTTCAAGCACAATCGAGCTAATTAATAGTTCAGTCTCCTTCTTGGGTAAATTAATATTTTGACATTTGCGGCTCTGAATTAATTAGGTAAAATAATGTGATGAATATGCGGTGGGTCAATCACTGAATTGTCACACTCATCTTTTGCCATAAAATGGAAGAAACAGGTATGGCTGTCCCCCCACGCAATGGCATCATCTCTTGCAGATCACGTCAATGAAATCACAGAGATCTAAAGATTGGTTCGGACTCAGCAGCTCCTATCGCTTGCACTTAGAGATGATTAAACTAATGTTATTTTCTTACTTCTTCCAAATTATACTCGTCTCATTCAATTGTAATAAGCCATGATTCCTCCCCAAAGTATTAAAATATCACATTATCTGCTAAAACCCAAGGAACAGGGAATTGGTTGAGGAGCAGAGGACTTGATGTTATATTGGCAACCACTACCTCCAAATATTAAGATATATATTTTTTTTTTAAAAAGGGGAAGCTTTATCCGGTCGCAGGAAATAAATAAAGGCCACCACCACCAACCCAACCTCTTCTCCTCTGACATCTCTGCAGTGCTGCCGTCTCCTCTGACACCGAATAAAAAAAAATCCTTCCTTTGGCCAACTTCTCCTCTCTCGAACCTTCCACAAACGGCCGAAACTTCCGACGTTGCCTCCCTTATCCGTACCTCCACCCTCCTCCCCCGCCGCAGATCACACTCCCGACTCCCCTCCGGCGTCCCCCCTCCCGCTTCCTCCATCGAAACCCCAGAGGCAGGTCACTTCCGCGGTCGCCATGGGCCCCCTCGCTCTCCGGGCGTGACGGGCATGGAGGAAGGCGAAGGGGAGAGCACGTCGTCGGCTGCGAGGCCCCTCGCCGTCGGCCCCTTCACCTACGACTCCCTCCGCAACGACATCTATGAGCGCCTCGTCGAGAGCGGCAACGAGGAGGCCGTCTCCAATCCCCACCTACGCGACCTGCTGGAGGCCCACCTCTGCCGGCTGCCCCTCCGGTACCCACCCCGGCCCTGCTTTTTGTACATTTCGTGTTTTGTTTCGTCGATCCGAGCAGTGTGGGTTGCCCTTGTTTATCGAAAGTCGATTCCCTTTTGACTTTCTGAAGTATCTTGGGTTGTATGATGTGATGTTAGAGATGTTTGTTTGGTTTTTCTTTTTTGATAAAACGTGTACTTTGCGCAGCTGTTTTTTTTCCACCAAGCTGGATTCTGATCCTGTTAGTTCATGTTTGGTTCGTTCATTAGATATGGGCTTGATCTGAACATGGACAGAGTAGAGGATGTGCTGTTGCATCAGAAGATTCTTGCAGATGCTGAGGACCCAGAGAAGCGGCCAATCTTTCATGTCCGCTTTATGAAGGTACATAATTAGCTTCGCACCTGTGCACTACAATGAAACCCGACTTTTCTTTTCTATCCTTCGGTGTAAATTTTTTTACTTCGAAACATGTTTTCTTTTGCTTCCAGTCTTACGGTATGTATAAATGGCTTCCTTTATTATCATTCACCTTATGTTGAAGACTTTGTTTAGTATAATTGTCATCATGATCTTTTCTCTTGAACTGATCTTAAAGGAATATGGTGGCTGCAAAAGAGCATTCCTAAACTATGTTTCTTTCTTGAACGCATTTGAATCACAGGATAGGCAAAGAGGGCCTGTTGAACTATCAATATGATGGTTTAAGGAGAACGAATTTGTTACTTGCACAGTTTCACCATCTTCTTAACATTTTCGTTGTCCCTACAGGTCAGACAATACCGTTGATGACGGTCTCAGTTGTGATACTTTAGAAAAAATTGATGATTAATTCAGAACATGATGAAAGACTTGATAATATTGAAGTAACCATTACTAAAGATACAGAAGCTTATTCTGTTTAACTTTTTACCCATTTCTTTTATCCTCTAACCTATGTATTTTTTCTGACACTGGCATATCCTCAACGTACAACCTCCAAAAATGAGCATTTGATTACAATCATAAGTTAAATTTCTCTTACTTACTTTCCCCTTCGTAACACATAATATTAAGCCACTCATTCCATTTGTTTATCTAACTTTTTCTCAAGTAATATCCTTATACCATATAAAGAATCAAAGGAGAAAGAAGGAACTGAGTAAAACTCCGAATGCAAGAGAAAAATGCAGAAAATTGAATGATATAAGGCCTGCTCTTTATGATAGTTTAGACAATTTACTTTTCAAGAGTCGCTACTCAAGGATGACCAAGTACTCTCTCTGGACATGTGAGTATTACAAAATTTGCAACAGCCAGTAAGTCAGATGTGTGTCAATGTATATTTTTTGTTAAATATGTTTTCTTACGACATTATATTCATCATGTAATGCTAAATGACATAGTTTTTCTTTCACAAGGTTTTCTCATGTAGCTTATCTTATTGGACGTTTGCAGATTTATGACTTGCCTATGTCATGTGACAGGAATGTTATTTTGCGAAAACTAGTCATTTATGTTTCCTAGACCTTATTGTCTGTGCGAAAACTGTGAATTTTTATTTCCTATATCTGTCTCAGGGATACTTCTTGTTTTATGATTCTCATCAATTTTATCTCGTACTGGGATAGTGTGTTCGAACTGGTGCATGTGAAAGTGATGGTCAGCAATCTGCAGAGGTAGATTCAAATGGAGATGTATCCGGTGATAGTGTCCACAATGGAGATGTGGAGCCAAATTTAAGGCATTATATCCATGAAAGTTTTGTATAACTTTAACTAATTCTTAAAGTTAACTAGCTGTGTTTTCTTTAGTACTTGATGATTCCCAACATTTTTATTTCAGAGGAAACAGAGACAAGAGAATTGAATTTGAGCCTTGCTCAAAGCTTGAAGACTTAAACTTGGATGTGAAAGATACTGTTCAGGAAATCAGAGATCCTCCTGAGGTTCTATTTGCAAGGTGCATGCTTAACTAAAGCAAATCCAGTTTAATGCTCAAACATATCAAGCCCATTGCTGAGACTAAAGTCCAAATTGTTAACCATATTTTAGGTATATTTTACTGTGCAGATAAAATGTTTCATTTCAAGATGCAATATATTGTATAAGAGTTCTAAATTGAAACTTGAATGGAGAGAAAATAATAGGAAAAAATTAGTTAAGGCAATGGATGGCATCTTATTTTTCTTGTCATGTTTATGTGTAGACTAAAGCAAAGAAATGCGTACAGTTGTAAACATAAGTGGAACACAATGATGTCAGGATGGCCCATTATTCTGTAGCTCTTCCTGCCATGATACTCTTATTTGTCAATTCGAGGAAATAGTCATCTTGAGAAAGTGAATCATTCTACTTGGAAGTAGCGAAGCAGTTCTACCTGCAGTGGAATACGAGAACAATAGGGAGAGAATGGAGGAAAGAGCAAGACATCACAATCACAGAGGAAAACATATTTAGATGGTTAGCATAGGGCATTGCCTATGTCCACAGCAGCACAATTTTTTTTTCTAGGAGTGCGTACAAGATTTTATATGCCTATAGATACAAGGAGACTAGAGCATACAAACAATTGATCAGTATAAGAAGATGAAAAATACTCATTTTAGTAGGCCCATATGAACTCAAGCTACCTCTAGGGAATTTCTGGATTGATTTTGGGCTGTTGCCCCCCAAATCCTTGAGATGGGTGCTGCTTTACACCCTTGGCAAACTTTCTGGGGAGCTGCATCCTTCTATTTGTGGGTACATGATATATCATATCATTAGAAAGGCAGTTTCACTACTACAAAAAAAGAAATGAGACTTTACACTACTTCAACAGAAATTTGCCACTGTCCATGCATTTGTAGTCCTAAGAGGTGGTCTAACACTTACTAGAATTGGTGTTCCTCATGGGATGTGGTTTTTGGTCCAGTGAATTTAAGAAACACCAGGACAGTACTATGCAGAGGTAATGGTCCAGGACAGTGCTCTGTAGAAGTAATGGTCGTGCTGTCACATTTGTGATCTTCCCATGTGCTGAGTAAATTACATATATATAATAAAATTTCCTTAAACATATCCTTTGTGTTTAACGTTTTCTAAATAAAGTGAAATTTTGGTTATGTGCAGGCAAGATATGAAATATGTTCCTGTTCATGAGATAATCTTTTCATCAATTGACAAGCCCAAGCTCCTTAGCCAAGTATGATGACCTTCTCAAAGCTATAGTTTGTCATTTTTATTCACATCTGGCAACTTAGTTTGCTACCCAGATATTTAAATCCTGCAAATTGCTGGAAAAGGGGAGATATGACTTATTACTTGGCCAATTTTCTTCTCATACATTTCCACAAAGACATTCTTACTTGAAAATTTGCTATTATTTGACTTTCACAAAGCCAAGAAGGATATATGCTTCTAGACCTCTTGTAGTCACTAGTAAAAATTTGGTACGAGTGTGCATTAATAGTAAAAGTTCTACAAGTGAACAATGTGCATCTCTTAAGATGCTTCATTGAATACCAGTGCCTAGTAAGCTAATGGCGTACTCTAGCTCCAAATTCTTTTCATCTTGAGCAACATCCTGGCTTGGGAAAGTTACCATGACAAAACTCTTTCATCGAAGGACCTTCTATTGGGAATGATTGATAGAATCACTATGGTTTGAAATTCTAATGGACCAGTGAATTCCATTTTACCAAAGATAGTCCCTGAAAGGTCAAACAAAATTTCCCTGAAAAGCCACTGAAACATATAGAGCACAAGTGCATCACAATTTAAGGCCATTGTCAGATGGTCAGCTGAATGGTTGAGGCTTCAGGATTGCTTTAGTATGTGCAGTGTGGTATCCACCCTTTGACATTTCTGTGATGATGATGTATTTTATACAGAAGAAATCAATGATTAGTTAATTATATCCTGATGTGATTCATTGCTCATATGGTCCATGCCTCTTCGATGTGTTTGTGACGATCTACCTTGTATACAAGAAGGTTGGGTGATTTTATCTGCATATAGTCTGAATTGGTAAAATTTTCATGCAAAATAACAACTGCTTTGTTATTCAAGTTTCTCTGTTGAGACTTCCATGATCCCACCTGTTCCTGTCTTCTAGTTGCTGTTCTGAACTTTTTCAATGCATTAGCTGAAATAAATTTCTGAATGTATGTTACGAATAAATCTGAAGTTTTGTACCTTCCCATCTGTTTATCCAACACTAATTTTTCTGTTATTTTAGCTATCTGCTTTGCTTGCGGATATTGGGTTGAACATTCGTGAAGCTCATGTTTTTTCAACTACTGATGGATATTCCCTGGATGTGTTTGAGGTTGATGGTTGGCCTGAGGAGGTAGGTCTTCTGTGTCTTGTTTTATATTTTTCCTCTCTCAGATAAGTTATGATCACTAAAATCATTCAGTAGTTCATTTCTGTATTTTTGTTTCTGAGCTTTAACAGAAGTTTTATTGTTTACAATCATTGTCAATCTAGCAGGAAAGTAGAAAAACAAAATATTATCAATTTTATATGGCCTCAGTAGTAATCTTTGTTAAATGCACATTACAGTGCGATAGTGTTGATTGATTTCATGCAGATGTCTTTGTGCAATTCTCACTGTTCTAATTATCTTTCCACTCTTTGTAGGTCTCGTATTAGTTGTGCATGCAGTAATGCAATTAGCAGTGTTACATTTTGGAATGCTATAAATTGCAAATGACTTCCAATCTTTTATATATTCACTGGAATTATAACTCACACCACAGTTCTTATGGCAAATGAAATAAAATTGTGCAATATAGATGTTCCCAACCTAAAAATAATTTTCTAGGGAATAAATCTATTGAACCGAAGGCTACAAGCTCTAATTGAAGAAAACGAAGTTGAATACTGTGATCCTATTGTTCTATATGATCTTGCTATTCTTCTTGGCTTTTGAAATGTCCATGGAGCATTTGGTTACAAATATGCTATAAAAGTAAGATCAAATAACTATGTAGAATAAAGTGTCTAAGCAATTGAAATTTTTTTCTTTTTGGGAATGGAAATTGGAGTAAATTGACTATTGTGGTTTCCTCTTCATAATATTTCAGTCCCATGCATCTTATCTTGGAGTCATTAGCTATCTTTATTTATCTGGACAAGTGTTGCATGAATCAAACCTCTAAATATGACGTGGATAGTTTAATTCTGTTCTGCGTACAAACCAGATAATACGTTTGGTGTTGGACAGCACTCTCTCCATTTGATCCCTTAAATTAGATGAGGGCACTGTGATCCTTGTTACCTTTACTGTGAAGGCATCTATTCTAAGTGAAAATGTTGCTGACTTTGCAATGGTCTGGTCAGGAAACAGATGGCTTGCTGAAGGAGCTTGAGGCGGCAGTTGCAAATAATGAGGTAGGATTTTGTTTGATTCCACAATAAACTACCATTTTTTTTGTTTTCCTTTTGGTCAGAAAGAACATAAATCGGCAATCTCTGAATTTTTTTAGCCTAATAGTCAATGTGTTTTATGCACTCCCTCACATGTTTTCTTCCTATTCAAATCTAGAGGTCCCTCTCTAGCACATCTCGCTCTTCAGCCTCTGATAAGGTATTGGGATCACAGTCAAAGATTCTTGATTGGGAAATTGATAAAAGATTCTTGAAGATGGGAAAGAGGATTGCACGTGGATCATGTGCGGATTTGTAAGTTCAAAATTTTGAGAGATAACAGTGCTTCTGACTTTTGTGTTATTATTTGATATCAAATGTTTAAGGTGTACTGCGTTCTAATGCCTTTTTATACAGGTATCGTGCTAGCTATTTAGGTCAGGATGTTGCGGTGAAAATTCTTGGAGTTGAACAGCTAAATGAAGCTCTGTTGTTAGAATTTAATCAGGAAGTAGAAATTTTAAGGTGATTCATATATATGTGCATTGGAGCTTCAACATCTTGTAACTTGTACTGTACTAGGCCAATATACTAGGAATTAATATGCTATTTCAGGAAGGTCCACCACAAAAATGTTGTTCGCTTCATAGGTGCATGCACAAAGCCCACAGAATTTTGCATAGTAACAGGTAATTTTAAATTGAAATCGATAAAAATTTTGTTGTTTGCAGTCCATTAATAAATAGTTTAAATTCTTTACTTAAAAGTGGAATCTTTTTTCAGAATACATGACCAACGGAAACCTTTATGATTATCTGCATAAGAGTCACATTAAATTGGAGCTTGTCCAATTGTTGAAGTTTGCAATTGATATTGCCAAAGGGATGAACTATTTGCACCATAATAACATTATTCATAGGGATCTGAAGACGGCGAACCTGCTGATGGATGCTGATGGTGTATGCAACTTTTTATCAACTTTTTTCTTTCCTGTGTGCTATCATCACTTAGGATAAGCTGTCACCTCATATTTTCTTTGGATTATACTATGCATTATGGAATACCACCCCTTCGAAAGGCTTTTGCTATCCAAATCTATCAAAAAGAAACATCTAACCAATGTTCTATGCAACCATTTACTAATTGAGGCTGCAGGGTATAACACCTAAACGTTTAATTTGCTTTTTACCGAGAACCTTGTTCTTGTTCAAGGTTCTTTTCTATTTACATGATATTTTTTATGTTTTTATGTGTGCTTGTATATGCACCTTCTATTGATTTATTTTTAACTCACTTTTGGGAGCTGGGTCTTTTCTTTCTTGAGGTGATGAGGTCATGCAGCCTTCTTTATCTTAATGAGTTCTTACCAGGTTGTGAAGGTAGCTGACTTTGGTGTGGCTCGCTTCCAGAATCAAGAGGGAGTTATGACAGCTGAAACTGGAACATACAGATGGATGGCGCCTGAGGTAGTTCATTATTGATTTAAAATAACTTCTTTTTTCATATCTACTAAGAACCGGCCAACAATGTGAGTATGTTAATTTTCTTGTTTGAAGTGGACCATTCGTGATATTTCTTGTTTGATGGATCTGCATTATCAATATGCTAATTGCAGAGTTGATATGAAAGTAAAAATTATTTCTACTGTCGTTGCTTAAATCTATACACATTCTTGATAAATGAGCATCTGATTTTTTATGTCTATGCTTGTTGAATGCTTGAAAAAAATATATTGCAATTATTTTCTTCACATGCCTGCTGCATAAGAAGGGGAACTTAGATGTCTTAGGGCTTAAATGGATCGAATCTCTAGTTGAAATACCTTGGTCAAATGATTCATTATAAACAATCAGCTATCATTCTAATGTTTACAAGTTCCAACCTGATTGGAAGAAGCATATAGAATCGATGATTTCAGATGCGAAGCAGGTTCACTATTAGTGCTTTGATATGGACATTATGGTTAGTTGTTGAATGCTTTCTGTTTAACTTTATGATGGATGTGGTGGAACTATGTGACATCTCTGATATTTGACCACCTTACATTGCCTTATTATAATTTCTAGATGTGTGTCATTGTCCCATATCTTGCTTATCTTCTGTCAGCAATCCACTTCGAAGCCTTCATTTATCCTCCAATATAAGCCATAACCTTTAGAATTCAGGAATACTTTGACCATTTTCAGACTGAGCTGAGCATGTCAAACCATAACTATAAAATGCCACATAAACCACTCCAATTTTTCGCACTGTAAATCTGTAAAACCACGATTGCAGTATTATTGAGGTTTTTAATTTGTAAAAAACAACGCTACAGTATCATTGCAATTTCGTAGTCTAATATCACATTGCATGCATATTAATATTTCTGAAATTTAAAAAGATATTTCTACAACTATAGATAATATATGCCACCAAATACTTGTTAACCAATGGCCGAATTAACTTTCATCATAGTATAGAAACTAGAGACCATATTTATAATCAACAAAAAAAATTGTTATTTGTTTTTATCTGTCGCACTGGTATTAATCATCTCATAGAAATGAGAATTATATTTTTTTAAAAAAAATTCTTATCTTTGAGTTGTCATTCGTATCTATATGTTTTTTAGAATTTTGCGTTGATTGATGAGCAAGGACAAGTCTTTTGTTTCTTCTTTTTTTACTTGTTCGAAGCTTGCGTTATCAAACCATAACCACAACTACACACAGAACCATGGTTTTGTGGTTGTAGTATAGTATCATATGTAAATTTTGTAAAAACTGTATTTGTAGGGTGGTTGGATTTCTTGCCAAAAATCACACCATTACCTCTAGTATGTTCTGCCCAAGGGGTAGGTATGTATTATAGTTTTTCATTAACCAAATAGCATTATGAAGGTTAAAAGCATTCACTTTGTGAAAGCATTCCCAAACTCATTCAATGTTTGAATATTTTTCTCCTTGCTAAATTTCCAGTCTTCTTCCTATATGAGAAGCGGAAGATCTTCAGCAATTTTGGTGTGAAAAAAAATCATAAATACTATAGAATAGGATGTAATTGTGGACTTTGGTTGCTGTGGAATATACTCATTAGGGTATACGTTGGCTTAATTCTATTATCATTGTGGCAACATGTTAATGCTGATACGTATGAGCTAGAGGATAAGATTTTTATGCATCAGTTGTACCCATCTCCTGCAAAATACTTCTAAATTATACATTTCAGTTATTGAAATATGGCCGTACCGCCATGTCGTCAGAACAATTGAATCTAATTTACCTGTGTACTTTTCTGTTGAAGGTTATAAATCATCAACATTACGATCACAAGGCAGATGTGTTCAGTTTTGCAATTGTTCTGTGGGAGTTAACAACATCAAGGGTAAGCATCACTAGCACCATGGTGATGAAATCGTAGTAGGGTCATATTTTTTGTGATGGATTAATTATTTGTATAATGTGGTCATGAAGGTTCCATATGACAATATGTCACCCTTACAAGCTGCCCTAGGAGTAAGACAGGTTCGTTATTTTCAACCATACCTATTAATATTTGTTTGCTTATCATGTCCTAAACCTTGGAAAAATTTCATTAGCTTATGATTATAATTGCTAGGAATCTAAGAATTATGATGCAAGGTTGTGCTTTCTAAATATGCGTTTGTAAAAAGGCTATAGGAAGCTATAATGGTTTAATGTATTAATAAAGGATTAAAATTCAATATTGGTCAGAGTACCAGTCTTCCACAGCCTGCTATATCATCGATATTCGTACTGGGTTGACGAAGAAAAAAATTGTTGGATTGATCTGTGATGTAGTAGAAGAATAAGAATGAGGAGGAAGAAGTGAAGAAAAGAGGAAGAAAGTGGAGAATAAAAGATGATACACACCTGCCTGGCAATTTGTGATGGCCGTGATGACATATCAGCAGAAAGTGGCTGTTCTGCTAGTAAAAATGAATAGAGATATATCAAACTCTTGATATGAAGCAAACTCAGTACAAACAGGCCGGTACCAGTCCATTAGGACCTGTTTCTGTTAATCGTTGCTATTGATCATCAAATGAAAAGATGATGTTATCTAATGCTTTTGATTTTAAATATTACTAGCAGCAGGTTACTAGAGAAACAAACATAAGTAATCCGTTCTTTTATTGCATGTCTTGGACTTGCGCATCTCTCCAAAATACTGGTCCAGAATAATAAACATTACATCATGAGATTCTTCATAGCAACTCCATGTGATTCCAGGGCCTACGTCCAGATCCTCCTGAAAAGATGCATCCTAGATTGTTAGATTTAATGCAAAGATGTTGGGACGCAGCTGCTGCTGAACGACCCTCTTTTCAAGAGATCACAACAGAGCTGGAGGAACTCCTGCAGCTTGTTCAGGTGCACCTTCTCACTAATAGTCCGACTATATCATTCATGTGTTTGATCAACCCATTCTCTTCCGCTAACTGCTAGTATGTAGTTAATTCTCACAAGAGCATGAATATGAGGAATTACCTTGCATGCTGGATAATTCAAGTTTCCTTAGGGTTTTGGTCATAAAGGCTGCTTTAAAATGCAATTGGCTCATGTTATTCTGGCAGGCATCTTAGCAAAACAAGCACACCATGAAGATTTGATCACTAGAAACCTCAAGACTCATTTTTCTTCTTGAGGCATCATTTGAGTTTGCCATTGCGTAGGAAGGTGTTGTCGATTGGCTAATCTGAAATTTTCAGAAGTATACAGACAAAAGAAGTAACATTCTCTGACCAAAACCATGAAGCTGTGACATCATCGACTGCTACTGCAAATACTCGAGTTTTTCCACGCTTGTCATCACATTTGTGCCGCTAACTTGTGAAAAATATTACAGGTTGACGATTTTGTGTGTAATTAATACAAGTCGACCTTCGATAGATTGAACGCGTAGCATTGCATACAGATCTATAGCGAGAGTTGTTCCATCTGTATAGATATCAGCTTGGTCGTATTACAAGTGTTAGCGCATATTTGTGAGGAAACGCCAGAATTATATACATTGTAGTTTCAGTAATTTTATCAAACCTCTGGAGATCATTTCCTCTCTTCTTCCTGTCTTGCTATTTCTTCTTTCTCAGTGAAGGCATTTGATGCTGTTTACATCATGAGAAAAAGCAAGTGTTATTGCATTCTAGTTTACTTGATTTATTTGTTAAGGAAGAATACATGGGGGAAAATTCCTCCCATTCTATTTTTATAATTGTGAAAATTATTATTTTTTAAAATAATTATATTTGTATAAAATAGACAAGCTTTATGATCAAGGTGTTCTATATTTTATTTTTATACAAGGTGAGATATGATGCTCTAGCATTTTAATTTTAATTTTTTTTGAAAGATAGCATTACAATATATAATATATCACCTAAAAGGAATGAAATAAAAAAAAATATAAAAAATATATTTATATAATAAGTATAAACAATATCATTAAAATGTTCAAAAAGTCAAAAGTATCAAAGAATTAAGAGTTAACAAATCCATCATAAGTCTCTTTAAGGCGGCTCATAATTAGTGAATAAAGTGAGACTTGCAGTTAAATTAGTGAATAAAGTGAGACTTGCAGTTAAAACCCTAGTTGGTATTACCCACGTTGTGTATTACACAATCTAAAATATTTTTTATTTTTCTCTCTCTAAATACTCTAATTTCATATAATTAATTATTTGATTTTAATAAAATTAGTATCCTATCGTCCTTCGCCTCCCATGATGTATGAGTGATGATATATGATTGTATTTGTAATAAATGTAAGTAGACCAGTAATTTATCGTATAATGACACTGATAACTTCTCTCTTATATAGGCTACGAGATTCATTAACCATAATGCACTTACATATCAATCGCATCTTTATATTCAATTTGTCTTTTGCATTTTAATCTTTTTTAGTTAGAAATGCACAAGAGTAATATTTGTAGTTAACTTAAATATGCTATACAAAATATTACTCTTAATTGAGCTGAGCCACTTACTGAACTCGACTCGGCTTCTGACCCGAGCCGGCTAAGCCCATCATTCGTTTTATTAAATGGAAAGGATGTTAAAAAAAGATGGTTTCCGGCTCCAACGCCTCCATGGCGCCACCCAAGCGTGGGAAAGCCAAAGGCGGCTCCGGTGCCGCCCCGGCCATCCCCGCCGCCTCGACGGAGCCCAAGGTCCCCGGCTGCCTCCGCCTCCTCCCTCCTTCTACCGTCGCCATCACGATCCACGCAAAGCCGGGCTCCAAGGTCGCCACCATCACCGGTCTGACTTGGAAAACCCTTCCCACCCTTCCTCTTCAATCCACCTCCGGTTTTCCTTACAAGCGTTCTTTCCATGGCTCCAGATGTCGGCGATGAGGCTCTCGGCGTTCAGATCGACGCCCCAGCGAGGGACGGGGAGGCGAACGCGGCGCTTCTCGATTACATCAGCTCTGTGAGTTCCTCCATCATTTTGTCTCGTTGCTTTCCGCTTGTGATTCGGTTCTCCTGTATGTTTCTTGAAATCTTATAGTAGTTTATACTTTTTAATACTAGAGGAGGGATCGTAGATATGAGAAGGTCGAATGAGAATTTTGGAGAAATTATGACGAAGAAAAGGGCGTTGTGAAATAAACATGGGCACATAATCGTACTACTGTTCTTTGCCGGCCCATAGAAAAAATTCAGAGCATTTTTATAACCTAACCATGAGGGAGACAGAAAAAGGGTCAACATCATCAGAGATTTATCTTGGTGCGTTCTGTCAGAAAAGCATGTAAAGATAAAAACTCTTGTTGGACGTCTTACATGCCATGTCGATAGTAGGCAAATAGTAGGCAATTTTCGCTGACGACGAGAGCCTCAAAACTTGTTATGCATGTTAAAAATTACAAAAACTAAAGAACGGAGATAATTCTTTTGTCTGGAATAGCCAAACAATGCATTAAATCTAACCTGTCAAACACTTTCTCCAAAACTGGTAGTAATATCTACTACTACTGTGGGTTAGTAATATCTACTAGGTGATGAATGATTGCAAGGGCTTGCTTTGCTGGGGAGGGTTACTTATGGCATGCCATAAACCATCTCTATAAGACATTGTAGCTGCAATAGGTATCCCGAGCAATGTTTTTAAGGTGGCATGTAAGTTGTTCTCCAGGTAAAGTACTTGAGATAAACGTGATGAGATCTTTGTTGACTGTGTTTATTTCTATCTTTCCTTCATATGCTTCTTTGGAAGTAATTCATGGAGCATTCGCTTGAAGATTTTAACAAATGAGAAGTGGCTGTTATGGTCCGACACTCATTAGTTTACATCCTTAGCACTGAGTAGTGCTTCTGATTGCCCTGCAATCTGATTATGTATCAAAAAGTTTTGTCATTTAGCTAAGAGACAAGCAAGAGGATAAATGAAACAGTGCCGTCTACTTAAATAATATATTTGAATTCCTGCAACATCGAGGGATATGAAGACCTTTACAAGGTGCACCCCGCACAATTCTTGTTTATCCATTTATCCATGAGTCGATGCCAAGTATAGGATTAGTGTGTCTCCTTTAAGCAAATTTTAGATTCCAATTACCAAATGGTTCATTAGAGTTAGACTGGTTCATCTCTTCGATCATTTGAGATAGCTTTCAGTAACAGATTGGTTAAAACATGAAGTAGAAGCTTCATAGAAATAACATCAGATGGAAAAATGCTTAGTTTATGATAAATTTTGGTGGGAATTTGGTGGCAAGATTTGCACCAGGCATTCAAAAATTAAATCCCTTTACTTTATGTATTTTTATTCAAATTTTTGGCTTATTTATATTAGTCATTACCATATTTACC
Source organism: Thalia dealbata (assembly GCA_030544415.1). Classification (NCBI taxonomy): domain Eukaryota; kingdom Viridiplantae; phylum Streptophyta; class Magnoliopsida; order Zingiberales; family Marantaceae; genus Thalia; species Thalia dealbata. The sequence goes on along the minus strand of CM060454.1, from coordinate 30,719,980 downwards.
CTGTGGGCCGAGCACTACATTTGTCATCTAATAATTATGAAGTTCTAATTTATCTGGAAGAGATGACTTTTGGAATAAATGCTCCTCTCGTATCCTTCTCAGTGGATATTGTTTTCATATGGCTGCAAATATGCCGTGAATCTGGAAGAAGTTCAGAGATGATTGCTTCTGAAGCAAAATAAGTACAAGGATAACATAACAATACGTTGGATGAGCTTTGATTTGCGGTTGATATAGTGTTAGTTGACTATACTGGTTAATAGCCCATGGTTCTGAATTGGACAATTCTTTAAATACAAATGACAGAGTTTCTCCATTAGTGCACTACGATTGAATTATGATAATGTTGGTTGAAAGGGAAAAATTAACAATTTAAGGTTCTAGGTTGTTATCAAAATTTTTCATTTATACTAAATTAGCTAAAATTTTACTTGTCAATCATACAAAATGGTTTCAAGTTCTTTTAAGGCCTCACGTAGCCTTTTCAAACAAATGCAAGGCAAGAGACCAGAGTCTAAAGATCTTTCCCAAATTTGTATGTTTTTTTCATCACTTGAAATGTTAAGTTGCAGAACGACCTACAACTGAAAAGGAGGAAACATTAAAATATTTATATTGCCGGTGTTAAGATTCCTTTGGTGCTGATGTACATGGCATATGACAGATGGTCATAGCTTGATAGGAGACCATCAACATCTACTAGAAAACATACTGTATAGCTACCTTAGCACTGTGAATACTCAGTTATTTTCTTGAATACCTTCTCATGCCTCTGGTAAGGAATGATGATTGCTTAATCGAGTTTTTTTGAGATCTAATGATATGGGTCTAGTAGGAAACTTTCTTTTACCTTCGATGACATCTGAGATTCTCTCAGATCATAGATGCGTGACACCCTCAACTTCATTTTGTTGGATACTTCGGTCGGTAACACCAACAGTATTTTCATAGTGATTATGGACTTATTTTTCCATTTTCTACTACCATTTTTAGCACTGGCACTTCAAACTAAGATCAAAGCTCTTGTCTTTTCTTCATGTCCTTGCTTGAGTGCCCATTCTCAAATAATTAAACGTGTGGAATTTGATCATCAGGTCCATCATGCGTTTATATACAAATACTGATTGTATTAATGCGATTAAAAATTCAAGTTTCTGACATTTTGTGGATGCTTTCAAGAGCTTTCTTTAAATGACTTAAATCCCAAGTTTTGGACCTAGGTAACATCTGAGATGAGGAGTTGATTCTTTTCAAGCATCAATACCTAATGCTTACCTTATAACAATGAAATGCTTCAATAAGGCATGCTGTACTCATTTAACAACATAGAACTAGTCATCTTCATTGACTTGTATTTGGAATTGCTCAAGGACTCATAAAATTCTCATTGGACTTGATTGAAGAGACGAAAACATCATGACTACTTCCTGATGGCCTCTAAGAACAATTTCCTAATGCAGGTTTTAGGAGTGAAGAAAAGGCAAGTGTCCATTGGTTCTGGTTCAAAATCCAGGGAAAAGGTTGTGCTTGTGCAAGAGGCATCACTACAAAGTGTTTTCGATGCCCTTACCAAAGCATGCGGAAGTGTCTAGGCGTGGAGCACTAGTCCGCAAACTTCGATACTGTAGATTTGTTTTTTTTATAAAAAAGTGCGTTTTAAGCTACCTGTTAAATATTGAACGTTCTCATCTTTGTTTATCACACTGATCTCTTCCTTTCATTTTCTCGAAGACATAATATATGTATGTGGCAACTAATTACGTTCCTGATTGTTGTAGCTGATAGTTTAGAAAGTTTGCAGGTATAATGGATTCGTCGATGACGCACCCTTAAAAACTTATTTATTATCAACGAGTTTGAGAAGAACTTGCTGGCAGAAGTGACCAGCTTTCGTGATCCACCTCTTGCTGATCAATAATGGATGTGATGATGCACACATCAAACTCATTTATGAGCAACGAGTTTGAGAATAATTTGTTGGAAGAATTGATGAACTTGCATGATCCACTTTTTGTAGTGGATTCCAAAATTCTAATTGTTTGCATTGCTTTGGGGTTTTAGGGGTTACAAAAAGGCAAAGGTATGCACATTTATGAAACTGTAAAAGTATCTTACTAATTATATTGAAATCTTAATATTTGACTTGGGATATCACTAAGTGATTTTTTAATTAATTAAGGTGGTTTGCGACTAGATGAAAGAAGTGATAATATTATTGTAAACTTTGAGAATGCAAGTATATTTGTGCTATAATGATAGGTTAATTATTAGAGTACGTAAAGTTTAAGGGTTAAAAAAATCAATTGTTATCAGGGCATGAAGGTTTTGTCGTGTAATTCTTATTATAAGGATGCCACCTCATAATTTGAAGTGTAATTCTTATTATAAGAATGCCACCTCTCCTTCATGATAAATTTTAGTCGATGTTTAAAAATAGTAAAACAAATCTTTTGAGTTTTTTTTAATTATAAAAATTATTAGTTGATGAGTATTGAATCTAGGAGTGTTCTAAAATTATCTAAATGGTTAGTATGCAGTCCACGTGTTTTAGTTTTTATTATTTTTTATGCACATCAATTGTCATCTCATTCCATTGGATCAATTTTTACATACAATGATTTTGCTGAACCAACCGTTTTAACTTATTCCAAGTTTTCTAAATTACATAAACTACCCCTCTTTTGTCAAGTTCAGTTGAACTAAAATACAAAAAACTACCCTTCTTCTATTTAGTCAATATATAAATTAATTTCAATAACTTACTTGACTAATTTTTAAATATTTTTATGAGCATCAATTATGTCATTATATAGCTGAACCAACTATTTTAACTAACTCTTAACCAAACCCAATCCTCTCCTCAACTAAAGTTAATATTAATTCATCAATCAAACTCAAACTAAATCTAATTTATACCTAATATTTTTTCCTCCCTCGTTGATCTAGCGGATGAAAGAATAAATAATAATAAAATATTATGTTTTTTTAATTTGAACGAGAATAATTAAATTCTATATGTTAAAAAAAATATTATTATTTATTGAATCATCATAACCTTGCACTCTCGAGGCTTTTAAGAAGTACATTATCTTTTAAAGTCAAATAAAAAATATTATTCAGTTATTATGAAAGTAAGAAGTTTAAAATGCAAAATAATGCGGTGATGAAATATTATACTTATTTTGAAGATTATACATTATTGGATTAGATATCATTTTATTCAGTGATAGAGGAGGGCCAATTCAAACTCATTGGGGTGAGCCAATATGAAGTATGAGGATGCAAAAGAAAGAAAACCTAATCAAGTAGGTAGAGTTAGAGTAAAATAGTCCCACACAAAAGAAATATTTTAAGGAGAAGAGCCAAGGTGTATAAAAAAAGAGTGACGTTTGATATTAAATCGTACTTACCTGGATGAGGTATAGGGTAATCAAAAAGATCTATGACCTATGCAGTGACCCTCCTTTCACTTTGAGGGTGTGCTACCTTACATCTTCCTTAAAAAAATTTAAGATATGTCTTCTTTAAAAATTATTTTAACAATAGTAATATTTTATTATATATTTTTTATAAAATTTAAAATTTAATATAATATAAGTTATAAATATATGAATATATAATTAAATTTAGATTTGTGATTTGCGGAGAAAAATTAATGCAACTATGGATTATAGATTGTGTTTTTTTTTAATTTGCTAAGAAAATAAAAACTAATTAGAATTTTATTTAAACACTTAGTTATATCTTTTACTTAGGCTATAACGTTCAAACTTTTTTTGAAAAGTATATAATTATATTTCTATTAATATTTTTAAAAGTATATAATTACCTAAAATAAGATTATTAAATAGTAGTTATATCTAAATTATTTATTATTTTCTAACTCTAGATAAATCATGGCATATAATTACTCTAGATAAACAACAGTTAGTGGCTCTAGTTGTACTTAGAGAGTGTGCTAGCTTACCATCTCCTAATATGATTAATCTTCTTGTAATTCTTTAGTAATCTATTATTATATATCCTATAAATTTTAAAAGTTCATATAATATAAAAGTTATAAATGTACAAATATCTATATCCAATTAGATTTCTAGAGAAAGATCAATGTCCTATGAAATGATAATTAATTAGAACTTTTATGTGTGTGTATATATATATATATAGCACTATCCTATATTTTTAATCAGGCTTTATTGTTTAATTTTTTCAAAAAATATAATTAATTATATTTATTAATATTCTTAAAAAGTATATAATGACCTAGAATAAGTACCGGTATACAAATGATATTTAAATTTGTAACTTATAATATGTAGATGATCTATAATTGAAAAAAATTTAAATATATAGTGAGATGAGTTTTTAGACCCATTCAAACGCCAATATTTATACATATAAACAAACACGATGCATCCAAAACATCTTCCATTAAGTGAAATGTAAATTAACGTGTACTTGGGAAGAAGTGAAAAAGTCAAATGTATTAAGTCAATACGACATAAATAATTCATGAATAAAGAAATTAGAAAAATAAAAGGAAACATCTATTTAATAAACAATTAATTTTACTGCTTCCATCTATAAACTAACCTGGCGTGCACTCTACTTCTTCAACTGTTATATTATATAATTCAAACCAAGTATAAGATGGATTACGCAATATTTGCATCACCACCCTTTCACTTCCGCTAATTAAACAAATCTCCTCCTCTTCAGAAGCGGTGCTTCTGATTGAAGACGTCCCAACACGAACCAGGCGAAGGCAAAGCAGGGGTGGACGTCAAATTATTGTTATACCTCTGACTAAACTGCAAGAAGGCGCCGTTCTCCGCCCCAAACACACCGCTGCTCTTCTCGAACGACGGGCTGAGCTCGTTGAAGAAGTCCACCGGATGCTGCGCCCATCCGGTGGCGTTCGCGGTGGCCCCCGACGCAAAGTTCTCCGCCGCCGCCGGAGATAAAATCCCCGAGGGGAAAAACCCCGTGGCTCTGCCGCCGCCGGGTTCCGCCGGCAACCGCCCTTCGGTCGACGACGGAGCTCCTCCTCCCCCGGCGGCGGCTGGGGCGGCGGCTGCTGGGGGAGCGGAGGATGAAGCGGCGCCGGAGCCCGTGAGGCGCTGCACCAGCGCCATGAACTCGCTGCGGTTGGCGTGGATTACCTTTGGCGAGACGGTGTAGATGATGACCGGAGGCCGGCTCTGGGGTGGCGGCTTCTTGATGCTGTGGGAGTCCCTGCGGACCTTGAGGAGCGACGGCCGCGGGCCCTGGAGCTCCCGCCTGGGCGACGCCCGGCTCAGGGAGAGGTTGCCGGAGGGTTCCATGGAGCTCTCCGGTGGTGGTGGAAGCCAATCGAGGAGGAGGAGGAGGCCTTGAGATGCTAATCGATCCACTCTACGGGAGAGGATGCCGGAGGAGATGCAATGCAAATATATACGGAATGCGTTACGTGATTGCGAGGTCAACGAAGTGTTGCAGCGATCAAAAAGACAAAAAATAAAGAATGGATCAGAGAGAGGGATGAAGGATTCAGGCGGCGGTGCTGAACTCGTCGTCGCCGTCGACGCTTCTTCCTTTTCTTCTTCCTCTTCCTCCGCTGCTGGTGACGACGCCTGATTATTAATATATACACGACGTGCATGAGGTCGTGGAAGATGAGGTGTCGCGTTCCAACCATCGAACTGGCTACTCAAACGTGTGTTCGGCCGTTCCTCGCCGGCACAGCGGTTGAAGAGGCGACGTGTCAGATGAATGTTGATTCTTCGGCGAGTTCCGTGTCGGAAGAGAGACAGCGAATGAGGATTATTAACTTGCCGGCTTCTTGGTCGATCTGCTGGAGATGGTCATAATATTAATATTCTTTTGAGAAAATTTTAAAAAATATATAGTGATTTTTTTCACTTGTTTGAGTTTTTAGACGGACTTTTTTTTCTTCTTTTTTTGAGGTAATTTTCTAACTCGGTATTAACTTGGTTTCTAGAAAATTCGATTATATATATATATATATATAACCAATGTGGAGGTTTAGAAAGATAAAAAAGTAAAATTTTAATCGAATAGAGCAATGTATGTTGAGGAATTAAAGATGGATGATTAAGTTTAGGAGCTCCACGTGGCAATTCGGCAGGGATCAATGTGGAATAATTTAGTCCCACATCGACCGGGTCAAATCCAAATTAAAGGTGTAAATGCAGATTTGACAACCTCGAGCTACATATTATTATTTATATGGCCGGCACTTGCAGTATTATTATTTATAATAGAGTTGTCAGTAACTTTTTTTTCATGGATATCCATAATTAAATTTTATTATTTGATTCGGATAAATAGATCAATTAATTAGAAATATAAAAATAAATAAATAAATAAGATCATGAATTAATATATCTACACCAATAATAATAATACAGTAATTTTGATTATAGTGGAGTTAATTTTACTTTCAGAAGCACTCCAATTTAATCTTTTTCCACTAAAAATTTATTAATTGTATGGATAATAGTCTGCTTTTGCTTGGAGCTTAGTATCGATACTATCTACTGTAGAAATATATATTGTCCAATCCAACACAACAATATACAAATACTATTCATATTGTGTGTTGCGTCGAGCACAGTCTGCACATGCACCGAGCTACGGATGATCCGAGCCTTTTTCATACCTAAGTAGGACTTAAATCTGTATCTTCTCCTGTAGGATGGCCTACAGGTAATTCTTATGGAAGATAAGAGCACTCAAAATTTTTATCAACTTGATAAAATAAATAATATAATTTGTTTAGTTGACTGTGCCCTTCGTTGTGCTTAAGTATGGTAGTGATCAGCATGCCTACATTTGACAAATTAAATTAAAAAATCTAATCTAAAAATTCTCTGAGTAAAAAAAAAAGAGCTGATGATCTAAGGATCAATTTAAACTAGCCTTATTTTTTTAATATTATATTAACTTAAACCTGATAACATCAATGATAAATTAGATGTTTTAAAGTTTATGGTTGTATTAAATATTATCACCGTATGCATAGTGTCACGCCCCGATCCAACCGTCGGCCACGTGGCAACTGCCGTATGAGCCCGACAGACCCATACAAGACATCAAGTGATATATACCATTCATATACATCGTTTATGCAGCGGAATATACAATTAAATTATCTAACTCAAAATTTCTAACACAGTCCCGATAAACCTACTGTAATTCTAGGAAAAAGGCAATAAAAATATAGACCCGTCGATGGACTCATCTTCATCGAATAACTCGGGCAGTCATCTAACACACCTGCACACACGGGGAAAAGTGGTGTGCTCAGCCTTGCGGCCTAGTGCGAAATTACGGCTCTACCGAATAAAGAAATCAAAGGCTAGGAGGAGTATTCTAGGATGTCCTTGGTGATTAATAATCATCTTTCATGCCATATAATTTAAACAATTCATATTTAGATAGACAGCATAATTAAATAAATAAATAAAGGTGTACATGCCACTAGATGTCACCTAAGTCAAGTCTAGCGTCAACGTCAACAGTCTGTCCCCATTTGATTTGTGTGAATCAATTTATGGGGAGCAACAAACATCATAAATACAATACCGATGTATAATTCACTAGATGTCACCTACGTTATATCTAGTGTCCACGTCAACAATCTGTCACCTACATCGTGATGAGACTTTAAGGTTTCATAAACTCGGGCTGCCAGCCTACGCTTAGTGATTACCCGGGCCGGGGGTATCAGTAAGCCCATCAGTGCCTTTCTGTCTCTACCTATGCCCGTTGCACTGATGTTGGCAGAGAGGACGGATGACCCAGAATCCCTCTCCAATTTGTTTCACTAGTCGCCAACCATGCCTCCCCTAGCGAAACCGTCGTGCCCTTACATCCTCCCCGGATTCCGTAGGGGCCACGACACCCATGTAGTACTACACGCTGTCCGTAGACAAGGTCACCTCTATTAAATCTCATCGGCCACGGCTAGCCGGAATAACCACCCTAGGATCCGGACTACTCATCCGATCGTCTGCAGACGTCAAGGGTGATAGTCGTGCGGTCAACGGATCCACTATCCAAGACGTCGCATGTGGAATCACCTTTCCAGTCCATTAGCCGTCGACGTTTGTCAAGATTTGGCGCACATCCGCACAATGGGCTGTGGCAACCTTGACTCCATCGGTGCCAAGTCCATGGTAGGGTTCATCCTAGCTAACCATCTCAGGACTATCATGAGGCCGCCTACAACGACACTCGTACGGGTGAAGATTTCGGGTAAGGACTTGCTTCATATTTCCAATCTAACCCGACCATGGAGTTTGTACAGTCTCTTACCCTACCAGCTCCCAGTATATAAGCTATGCATAACGTTGGGAGTGGTGCTCCCAGTGCTCCGCTATGCATCAACCTCGGGAGTGGCGCCTAACGGGACGTCACCGTTTGACCACCGTCGGAACGCGGCGGTCAACTGGGGCATATGGAAAAAAGGCCCCGTTTTCTGTCTAAGTGGCAGTGACATCGCCAAAGGTTCTAACATGTCGTTATTTACTATCTATGTCTGCATGGTAGGTATGCTAGCATAGCATAGAAACATAACAAAATAATATTTAACATGCTCGACATGATACTACGACATATTAGAAACTTAATAAGGAAATCATGGTATATCATGCATATTAAGTAAAGTAAATTAAACTAACATACAAACTAGAGTATATCCTACATGTCAGACAGAAATAAACTAAACTAACATGCAGGCAAGTCAAATCTTATCAAGCATTATGTTTTATCATATTTAAGACATCCAAGAATTGTTCCTAAGAAAACCCCAGCGGGAATTCCCTAGCTTGAATAAATCCTACCATCGGAGAACCAACGCACCTGGGTTAGCGATCCGGTCTTCAGAATCAACCCGCGTAACAACGAATCACTCCGTCGAACTACTCGGATCACGTACCCGCGATAAATCCCAATTAACATAATTATTTAAAATCAAATTTAATTCCTTTTTTCCCTAAAATAAATCAAATATTAATTTATCAATCTAACCTAATCATTCAGATACTAATTAACCAAATTTCCATTTTACAATTTAAATTAACTTAGTTAAGCTTAGGTAAATTTTATCAAATTTATCCATTTAAACCCCTCATCTAGCCCAAGTCACCTAAGGGCCCAAATAATACTCATCAATACTTAATTAGATCAATTAAACATTAATTAGCTATTTTAAATCACCAAATCATACTCATGAAAAGTTAAATTATTATTATTATTTTATTATTATTTTGATTGGTCAATGGTCAATAGTTGACCCGGTCAATGCGGTGGACCCGGTCAACACGGTGGACCCGGTCAACGCTGTTGACCTGGCCATCGCGGTGGACTCGGTCAACGCTGTTCACCCGGCCAACGCGATAGACCCAATCACTATTCGTTCGGCTTAACTTGAGTCTGACCCAAGCCTAGCCAGTTCGGTTCGATCGAGTCAGCTCCAACTCATCTAAATCCAAGTCCGACTCGAGTCCAGTTTAAGTTAATTTGGTTCGACTCAGGTTCAATTTAATTGATTCAGCTCACTTCAACTAACTCAACTCGAACCCAAACTTAACTCAAATTCAACCCAACTAACTCCAATCTGGTTCAACTCAACCCATTCACTAACTCTACTTAATTAAATCATTAATTTTTCTTAACTTAATTTATCCTGCTTAATTAATCCACTAAACTTGATTAATTAACACTAAACATGTTTAAATTAATCTAAGCATTTTAACAACACTAATTTATCCTAAACGTATTTAATTACAACTAAACATGCTTAAATAAATCACAAATCACGATTAGGGAAAAATAAAGCTACCTTAGTCGGAATCATTATTCATCGTCGGAAACACTATTCACTCGCCGAAATAGTAACGTCATCGCCGGAACCCTAGCCGCCACCCCGCTGGAGCTCGCGAAACCAACGGCAAACTTGATGGCGAGCTCCGCAACTCTTCGCACAGGTGGGAAACAGCGATGGCCTGCGTAAACTCCAGCCATCAACGCCTAAAAACTCACTTTTGGTTGGCGTCGTCGGCGAACTTTAGGGCAAGTTCGCCGGAGGGTGAAACCACTCGTTTGAAGAGGGGAAACGGAGCCGCTCACCTTGCGAACGAGCGGGGAAGGAAGGGAGGAGATTCTAGCCGGCGAGGAGGGTGGAATCGCGGCTCCACTGCTCGCCGGTGGTGCTGTGATCGAGCGAGCAGCGGCGGCGGAAATCACCGCCTGCTGCAGGGGCGTCGAGGGTCGACGGCAGCTCGCGGGGGCGAGCGTCTCCAACCGCAGCTGGGGAGACGACGCGCCGGCGACTTGGGCGCGTGATGGTGGCGGACGATCGCTGCAATCGCAGCGAACGAACAGGGGTGGATGTAGGGGAGAGGTCACGCGGCAGCAACAGAGCTCCGTCGAGCTCTCCTCGTCACGGTGGAGAGGAACGAGCTGTGACGGCGGCGAGACCAGAAGCAGAGGCCGGCAGAAGGTGGGCGACTGCCGGCGGAGGCTGCGGCGGCGAGGAAATCGCCGCTCGGGGCATGCGAGCAGATGTTTCTGCTCGCGGCTTCGTTTCCGCCCGCAAGCAGGGGAATGCGGGGAAGAGGAGGATGCGCGCGGTTGCAGACCTCCGCTGCGCTCTCCTCGTTGCAGCGAGGATCTCCGGAGGGCAAGCGGCGGCGGCGAACGGCAGCCGCAAGCGGGGAAACGGCGGCGAACAGCGACGACCATTTGCGAAGGGAGAGAAGGCAGGAGAAAGGGGCGCACGATAGGGAACCTCCGTCGAGCTCTCCTTGTCGCAGCGGAGCTCTAAAGAGGGCAGACGGCGGGCGGCGGATGGCAGACGACGAATGGCGGGTGGGGACGGCGGCAGCGAGGCAACAGCCGGCGGACTCGGCGGCAGCTGCTGTCGACGATGAGCAGAGGGGGAAAACAATGCAGGGGCGATGGGGTCGAGCGCCGCCGAAGTACTTCCGCCAAGCTCCCCCCCTTTCGCGACGGAAAGGAGGCACGGCGGACGGCGATCGATGGGCGACGGCGGCGGGCAGCGACCGGCGGCAGAAGGGCTGGCGTCGCCGCTGCTCTGCTGCCGAAGAGGGAGGCGAGGAAGAAGACGACGCGAGTGGGAAGAATCGCGCCTCTTCTCGCTCGCGTTGGTTTTATTTCGAACCGGTTCAGCTGGACCGGCCGGCTGGCCGGTTCAGTTAAACCGAACCGATTTTTTTTTTTCTAAAAATGAGATTTTGAAGGTGGGGGGGGGGGGTTTACACATAGAGTATTAGAACAATAGAAGGTTTTGAGTTCACTCCTTTTAAAAAAATATCATCACCAACTAATTATATATATATATATAATTTATTTAAATTAATTTTTAAAACTGTAACTTTTATTTTATAACTTAATTTTCAATGACTCACGAAAGTCGGTTATATTTAGTTATACCATAAATCTTTATTTTTATATAATTATAACATGAAAATAATAAATTATTATATTTTAAATGTTAGAAACTAATCTTCTTAAATTCATAGAAATAATTTTTACTATAGTAAATAAAATTAAAATAAATTTTTTTTTTATCTTGTGTTTAACTTGAAGTGCTATTAGTACGATATACTAGTCTATGTTGTGATATATTTTTTTCTCAGTGTGTTTACTCCTTTTATATTTTATAATATCTATGCTCATATATTATTTTTAAATACTAGTTCATATTAATATTAATAGGAAGATAAGGTATATATAAAATAAATTATACATATTATTATTATCGTGAATAAAAGATGCATTTTATTTTAAATTTTTATATATAATAATAATAATAATTAATTATCTATTGAACATCTCTCTCTTCTTTATATATCGACTCCTCTCTTGTCTACATTCCCCCTTCCTATCTTTCTCTTTGAAGCTCAACTCTTCTCTTGCTTTACACTATATATATATATAACAGATAAACATGATTAAACTTGAACAACTTAAATACAATAAATTTTTTTGTCAATCCTTAGATCATCATCATCATTTTTAATCACTTACTTAATCCCTTGACTCTATGCAAAGCTTATCCCAAACAGTATTATCCAATATTCACATTCACATCCTCTCTACTAAAACTGCATGCAGTCATTTCACTCTCAGCATTAATTACTAGATGTAGTATGACTATAAATATTTAAGGGGTACCGTGATTGTAACTCTCTGTCCATTTCTATGAGTTATTCCATACTAATATAAATATGACTTAAGTTCAATCAGTCATATTTGAGCATATGTCATCATCGTTAATTATACTAAAATTTACTAAATCACTAGGTGTTTTTTTTTAATGGACCTTGAAGACGCTGATGAGGTATTATTTTTATTTTAAAAAAGGGAAAAAGAAAAAAAAAAACAAAATTGAAGTCCAAGTCTTACTTAGGATTCTTAGAGTTGGTTGAATTAGAATCCTATATATATATATATCCATATATATAGTATGTTTAATGTGCCTTAATTTCCTCATCGACCGCCCCACCACATTTAAAAAAGACCAACAAGAGAGATAGGTGGGTGCTCAATTCACTCCCACCTATTACGTTTGCCATTAAATTAATCTACTCACCCTTAACCTTAATTATCCCTCATTTTTATTTTTTTCTTTCGTACTTTTAAAATTATAAATATTTCTGTTATTAAAACTTAATTTTACAAAACATAGGAAAGAAATTTTAAGTTACCTTTAAATTATTATAATAAAAAATCTTAAGATTAGAAATAAAAGTTTTTTACATTAAAATTGAAATAGGGTTGATTTTTTTTTAAAACTAGATCAGTATTCAACTTAATATTAATAAAAGAAACATAGCCTATAAAATTTAAATAAAAATTATTATAATAGAATAATAAAGTGTACATCCCGCTAATTGAGCTATATACATGAGGATTCTGAGAAATAGAAAGAAATAAAAATATTGACCTATGCAGGTGGTTATAATTTATATATCGCATCTAAGAGGAAAGAAATTAGATGTTATTATTTCTTAATATATTTACTTTTTATGTAAAGAAACATGATATGATATAATAGTCGTGCTGTTCTAATTAAAGAAGTATATATTTTATATACAACCTAATTATTCTAACTTGATGATCATGGCACTGTGTACAATTAGCGAGCAATGCTGTTGAATAATTTAAAAATTAGTATAATGTAATTTTCAAGAAAAAGTAAAAAAATAAAATGGCATGCCGCCGCAGTTACAAAAGAAAAATTTCATCAAAACCGCCACATTAATTGAATGATGCCCTAATTTATCATATAATGAGTTTCTTTCTTCTGCTTTCAAGTTGGCTGGATTTGGAAGGCGGGAGTTAACGAGCAGAGTACGACATCGAATGGATTGAATGAATGAATCTGCCCCTAAATCTATTACTTTCGTGACATCACCGGAAGCCATTAGATTTAGTGAATCCACCTTCGTAATCTAACCACGGCCGCAATCTTCCTGTCGGAAAAGTCAAACTACCAGGTCGGCAACAGCGTTGGCATGTGGAAGTCTACGGCCCAATTTTTTTTTTCAAAAACAAAAAAAAATGCGGATAATAAATAAAGTTAGTCTCCACGAATTTGCTTTAACGTGTAAATAAAAGAAGCAGTAGCCTTGACGACGGTGCTTATTAATTAATATATTACACCTCACACACAGCCCACGGTCAAAGAGCAGCAGGGTCAACCCTTCAGTTAAGAAAAGTTTTTTTCTTTTTTAAGGTGCATCACTTCGATTCCATGTATTATGTCTACAATTGCATCTCAAATTTTGTTCTTCTCAATGCTGACTTCTCCGCGTACAAATCGCTGGGAATTAATTGTGTATTCATCTTCTTCCTCATTATAAGTATTGAAGCGTTTGTTTTCTGAACAATTCTCCCAACTGCATCCGCCCGCCTACTTCTTCTTCTTCTTCTTCTTCTTCTTCCACTCACCTGCAAATTAATGGCGGAAGTGGAGATACCTGCCTATTTCCTTTGCCCCATATCTCTGCAGCTGATGAAGGATCCCGTGACGCTGTCGACCGGAATCACCTACGACCGTGACAGCATCGAGCAGTGGCTCTTCGGGAAGATGCCGCCGACGTGCCCGGTCTCGCGGCAGCCTTTGCCTGCCGACTGCGAGCCCACGCCCAACCACACCCTCCGCCGGCTCATCCAGGCCTGGTGCGCCGTAAACTCCCCCGGCGGCCTCGAACGCCTCCCCTCCCCGACGCCGCCCGTCGACAAGGCCCGGATCGCCCGGCTCCTCGACGCCGCCAAGCTCCCCGGCCACTCCCAGCTCCGCTCCCTCCGCGAGCTCCGGGGCATCGTCGCCGAGAGCGAGCGGAACAAGCGCTGCGTCGCTGCCGCCGCCGGCGTCGTCGACTTCCTCGCTTCCCTCCTCGTCGCGAGCCACCACCAGATCTCCGCCGCCGAGGAGGTCGAGGACGAGTACTGCCTCGAGCCGGCGTCGAGCGCCTGCAGCGAGGCGCTCGGCATTCTCCACGCCCTGCCGATCCCGGAGGAGGCCCTCCGCGAGGTCGTCGCCGGGAACGCCGGCCTGATCGAGTCGCTGACGGCGGTGCTGCGGCTGTCGAGCTACCAGTCGCGGGCCCACGCGGCGCTGCTGCTGAGTTCGATACTCGGCGTGATGACGGCGGAGCAGCTGGCCGGCCTCGGGGAGGAGCTCTTCCAGGAGACGGTGAACGTGGTGCACGACCGGATCTCGCGCCAGGCGACGAAGGCGGCGCTGCACGTGCTCGCGGCGGCGGGGCCGAGCGGGAGGAACCGGGTGAAGGCGGTGAAGGCCGGGGCGGTGCACGAGGCGGTGGAGCTGCTGCTGGAGGAGCCGGAGCGGCGGATGTGCGAGCTGGCGCTGGCGGTGCTGGACCTGCTCTGCGGGTGCGCGGAGGGGAGGGCGGAGCTGGTGGGGCACGCGGCGGGGGTGCCGGCGGTGGCGAAGAAGGTGCTGCGGGTGTCGGACGCGGCGAGCGAGCGGGCGGTGAGGGTGCTGCACGCGGTGGCGAAGCACTCGGCGACGGCGGGGCTGCTGCAGGAGATGGTGCAGGTGGGGGTGGTGGGGAAGCTCTGCCTGGTGCTGCAGGTGGAGTGCAGCGCGAAGACGAAGGAGAAGGCGAAGGAGGTGTTGGCGCTGCACTCCAAGGTCTGGAGGCGTTCGCCATGCCTCCCTCCTCAGTTCCACCTCTCTTTTCCTTATCCTCCTCTCAATTGAAGAGAAGATTTAATTCCAAGTTTCACTCTCACAACTGCACAAAGATAGCAAATTAAGATCGTATTGTTCACTTTTGAAATCTGCTGTAAAGAATCAGGCAAAACTGATGCTTTTGTTTCCTCGGATCAAATGATCAGCAACGTCAAGTACTTTTGTTTTGAGCGATTGAATGATGCAGAAATGTTTTCAAATATTGGAGGAGTAGGTCGATTTTAGTTATATAATTAGGTTTTTTTATAGTCATCGAGATCTGCCGATTAAAACATGAATGCACGTTGATTTGAAGTATCTGCAGACGACCGTCATCTTAGACGAATACAATTGAAGATGCACCGAACTAATTAATTAGTATTAGAAAATTCATGAGGTCGGCTGGTCCATGTTTGTCTGCTGTTCATCATCTTATATTTTTCTATGCACAAAGATTAGGTTCCCCATCAACTATTTTAATGATTTAATATTTATTGAATAAGGGTGATTCAGGTTACTGTTTACAAAAAAACTAATTTAAAGATTTAAATTAATTTTTTTAAATTAGTTAACCCATAATTTTCAATCCCTCTACTTTCTAAAAAAAAGTCTTAGGCGTTAATATATAAATTATAATTATTATTAATATAAATCTTGAATGATATTGTATAGAATTAATAATTTTTTAAAAAAATATTATAAGTAAGAGAAAAACCTAAAATGAGATTTTTCTTAATCATAGAACATCTAATGTACTTACTTTATAATTAAAGATTTATGTATTATTTTTTGAATCAGCTGGAATTAATAAAGTAATTTTATAGTTAAAGATTTAGGCATTATAAAATAATTTGATATTAAGATTAGAATTTCACTATAAATAACAACTTCTTAAATTTTTTTAATATTTTTATTAGAACAAGTTCCAAGCTTTTAGTGAGAGAAAGATGAGGAGGGATTTTATTTCAATCTTAATAAATTAGTATTATAGATTTCAAATCTATTTTTATCAAATGCCCTTGCTATTTTTAGACTCTCTTGTCAAACAAGGTAATGATCGAGGTGCTTAAGGAAACTATTTTTGTTTTATCAAACTAAAACTCTCACATTGAATTTGTAAAACCATCAAATAAATGAATTATTCAAGAAACAAGCTAATACCTTTCAATTATGGGAGATGACAATATCACTCCTTATACTCTCCTTAGGATATGTTAAAACATAGTAAATTTTACATATAACCTAAAATCCTACTAAGCCTCCTCTGAGTATACTTTCGAAGGAAAGGTAAAAACTTATAAGACATAAATCTAAGACTTTTTTATATAATATATTTTAAATTTCAAAATTTATGTAAGTTAAGATTTATATATCTAAATAAGATACAATTTAAAATACAACTTATATCTAAATATATATTTAGTGAATCTCTATTTACATTAAAACGGAGGTTACAAAATATATATAAAATATATATTTAGTGAATCTCTATTTATAAAGCTCTACCTCTTAAGGTTAGGTACAGATACTCATCTTAGGATATAAAAGTTCCTCTCTTGGAGTTTTAAAATATAAAAATAAGTTTTCTAAAAAAAAAAGTAACACTTTATTCAATAAGTTGGATAGATAACAATATAAAATCAAGAATATATTAGGGTGTAATAGAAATAAACAAATGAAAAATCTAATTATATATATGAAGGAACAAATTACATGAAAATATATGGATTAGAAGAAAATATACAGGTTAGAATAGTTAACGACGGTTACAATACACAACCATTACCTTTTAAAGAAGGTATCAATCTCATCATTATTCCCAAACTTGTATTATTCCAATCAGTTCAGAATTGTACTCTACGTGCACCAAGAGTTTAAAAAGAGGAAGGATTTCCCAACGACCGAACAATTCTTATTCCCAAACTTCTCTAAATCCTTTCAAAGCTAATGACGATTTAAGTTTTAGAGAATTATATTGGAGCTTTCAGTGGAATGGGAGTCACACCGATGCTCTTTGCAGCAACACAGAGGAAGGATGACACCAACCAAAGTAGCAAAAGCCAACAACATTGGAGAGAGAAATTCCATGCTAATTCTAAAAAATTGATAAGAAGATATTGGTCCTAAAATCCTTTCCTATATAAACTTATAGTTTTGGAGATAAAGGGATAGATAGAAGCCATCCTAAATTGTTTTGTAATGCTCTATTTTCTATTCCTTGTTATTAATGTCTAAATAGAATTATAAATTAATTGCTTGTATGCTATATGCATGGAATATTTTAATAGAGGTTACTCTGTTTAAATTACATTAAACAGAATTAAAATAATTTAATTAGGATTTTTACAGAATTATTAAATTAGTATTATTATAAATTTAGGTAATTAGGCTAGTTAGAATTTTTTATTTAATAAATTTGACTAATTTGGGATTTTACAGATTAATTTAGTGTAACTAGATTTTTCACAGAATTATTAAATTATTATTATTTTGTTAATTAATGTGGTATTGGTTGATTTGGGATTGTTAACATAATTTATTTGTTAAAATGGATATTTAATTTATAGTTTTATGTATTGGTAAACAAATTATATTTATACGTTGACATTTAGGTTGTTGGATTTATTTTAATTTAGGATAAATTATCCGATTTAAATGTAATATATTTTACAGGTGTGATTACGGTTGTGATGAGTATGATTGATTTGATGTTTAATTGTGGTTATTTAAATTTGTTAATTAATTGGTTGATTAAAAAGAGATTAAGGGGACGTGTTTGTTGTGTCAAAACTAAAAAACGAGCACGAAGCCTCGTTTAGAAATCGGGAGGAGAGAGGGTATGAAATGATATCTACTTCCTTTAAAACCCGAAAAAGTCTCGATTATAGGTTAGAAATGAGCAACCGGACGTGTTGGTTGTTTAAAAACTAAAAAACGAGCACGAAGCCTCATTTAGAAATCAGGAGGAGAGAGGGTATGAAATTATATCGACCTCCTTTAAAACTCGAAAAAGTCTCGATTATAGGTTAGAAATGGGCTACGGCACGTGTTCGTGGTGTTAAGACGAAAAAACGAGCACGAAGCCTCCATTAAAAATCGGGAGGAGAGAGGGTATGAAATGATATCCACTTCCTTTAAAACCTGAAAAAGTCTCGATTATAGGTTAGAAATGGGCCAGGGGACGTGTTGGAGGTGTCAAAATGAAAAAACGAGCACGAAGCCTCGTTTAGAAAACGGGAGGAGAGAGGGTATGAAATGATATCCACTTCCTTTAAAACCCGAAAAAGGATGGGAGTAGGAAGGGCAGATAGGAAATTTTATTGGCTTGTATTATTTATGTTTTGTTTGACTATATTATTCTTATTTTAGGAGGTCTGAGTTGTGCTATTGCTTGACAAATCATTACCAAGTTGTGATTTGTATTAAAGAATGAATGAGTTGCTTTGTTTGATTGTTTGCTTGCTTTTTAATAATTACGGTCAAGCTGTGATTCTTCGTAAAAATTTACTTTGAGACTTAGGTGAGAGTTTATGGTTTCAATTTATGGCTTACTGCAGTGTTAAGTCCTAATGATCGATTCTTATTTATTATACAGACTGATAAGTTGTATATCTCCTATGTTACATATTTAATTAGCATGTGATTTTGACGTAGGATATGATGATATGCTATGTCAGGATATGTGAAGTTATGATATGTATGTGGTTTATGGTTATGCTCATATTATGTTATTGTTTGAATGTTTATGGTTATGCTCATATTATGCTAGAGATAGACACTTAGCAAGAACTTAGAACATGATGACATGAGACTTGATTTAGAGATATTTTAGGTTCATATTATATTAACACCTAGAGTGGTCTTAAGTGACATATGATTAAGGACTTTGAAGATTTTAGAGTTATAATAACCTAGGAGATAACATCATATCCTTATGTTGATATGTGCTAACATGTGGTGAGGAGTCATGTGCTAGCTAAGGTAGAGGTGCAAGTTTGGTTGACTTAGCAACATATACTTTGGTTTAACCGGGATCTCACTTCGGTGCATATTTCAACTTACCTGTGTTACTCCAAAGTAGATGGTGTGTTAGGAATAGCATTACAAAGCTAGGAAACCTGAGGATACTAATATGCTTAAATGTATATCCCTCAGCAGTCCAAGTTTATTAGTAACATATGCAGGATATCTCAGTAGGTCAGGCTGTAGATGGTATGGTCTATGATTTAGTATAGTAACTCTGTCGTAGGACATAATTACAGCACTGTATGATACTTATGATGTATAGAAAGGGTGTCGTGGTCACCAGCTCCTTCTGTCAACGTCAATATATGGGTATATAAGACAGAGGTGTAGAGTTGACACTGACGGGTTGGGGATAATATCTGATGAGAGATTTATTTTGAACATAGGCTGACTATACTAAGAGTAGTCTTAGAAAACATGATGAAGTAGTTTTGAGGATAATATGACATCTTGGATATTAGTTTTGCTATTATGATAATATTTTCTATTCTTTGTTGATTAGTAATGCCACTATATGCTTCATGTGATATGATTTGTGATGGTTGTTATACTATGTTTGTTGACATATTGATTTGATATGTGATTTAGTGGTTATGTCTTCTTATTAGTTTATACAATATCTTATATCCATTTTTAGGCTGCTCTCTCTATCGCCTTGCTGAGTCTTGCAACTCAGATGCGCACGTTTTTTCCTGTTGTGTAGGTTACAGGCTTGGTCAGCAGGATGAAAGATGAGGAAGAACTTAGTTGTGTAGAGCAGAACTACTTTAGCAATCTAGATAGCTAGATATTATGTTTTTGTAGTATTGAATTTAAATATTATTTATTGATATTTCTGTTGTTCTAAATAATAAATTGTAGTTGTGTGGTCATGATGTTTTTAGCCTTATATAAATTATGATGTATATACGATAGTTGTCACGTGCTGAAAGGGGAGATGTAGCGTGAAAATTATAATATAAATATTTTTATTTTTATATAATAAATGTGTACCCATTTAATTCATAATTTATCTTTTTTTACAGACTTTATTTCAAGCTAGAAATACTTTCCAACATTCAAACTACATTTTTTTTTTATTTTCTTAGGTAATATAAATAGATGTGATTAATAACTTTACACTCTAAATAATACTAATTTTATAAGTTAAGCTCTTATCAGCAATTTAATAGTTCAATTTTTAATTTAGTATTATTATCTTAAAGTGTTATCTGAATTTTTTTACAAATAAAATAAATCTTTTAAACTCGTTATAATTAAAAAAATCTTAAGTTAAGTTTAAATGAAGAATAAGTATTATTTTAATGAAGTTTTAAACCTTTAACTCACCACCACTATTATATATTATAAAGTAATATAATAAAAAAGAATTGCGTGACATTAGAAGTAACAAATTATTTATTTTATAAATATCTAACTTAACAAAGGACTATTCATGACTGACATATTATTTTATAAATATCAGTTGTGTGGGAATAAAAAAATATAGGAGTACAATTCCCTTTCCTCCTAAGTTCCCTATTGCTAACATCCATAATTAGTCCCGAGAGTTATCTAATAACTTGTACTTTTAGAAGTGATTTACTGGAGTGCTAATAAATCATAAAATCACTACGATAAACATACCTCTACCGCTTATTAATTTTATATATCATCCTATTCATGTATACCCAAAAGTAAATAAAGTTACATTTAAGCTATTTTATAAATAATTGTTTGTATTTGTAAGAGCTATTTTTTATTTATATATAATGTATCGATACAGGAGGTAATAGTTCCATACTCAGTGTATATATATATATAAGATGGTAACAGGGATTAGTAGTCGACTGCAATACCATCATGGAGCCTCCTTCCTTCCATGCTCTTCCAGCTGTTCGACGAATTGCCTCAAATAGCGATCGTTCATCTCCTCATTCCCAAATACCTCTCTGTACTCCTTGGCCTTCGCCCTCAGCGGCTCACCTTCTTCCTCCACCATCACCAACCTCAGCGCCTCCGCTATCCCCTCCCCTGTGAACGCTCCGTCCTCCTCCGCCCTCGGCACCTCCGCGCTGATCCCCCTCTGCACCAGGTCCCTCGCGTTCAGCCCCTGATCAAACATCAGCGGCAGCAGCACGATCGCCAGCCCCAGCGAGAGCCCCTCGATGATCGAGTTCCACCCGGCGTGCGTCAAGAATCCGCCGACCGAGGGGTGCCGGAGCACGCAGGGTTGGGGAACCCAATCCGCGCGCACCAGTCCCCGTCCCGCCGTCTTCTCCTCGAAGCTTTCCGGCAGCAACGCGTGCTCGGCGCCGCCGTCGGACCCTGCCGGCGCTCGGAGCGCCCAGACGAAGGGCAGCTCGGATTTCTCCAGGCCGACGGCGATCTCGTGCACTTGGGCGCTCGTCAGCTTAACCTCGCTCCCGAAAGCAGCGTAAACCACGGAGCCCTCCTTTTGCTGGTCGAGCCATCGGCGGACGCTGCGCCATCTGCTTTCGCCCTCTGCGTCGAGGTCGTCTTCCCGATGCGACGGAGGGAAGAACCCGACGGGAATCACCGGAACTCTGTGCAGCCGCTGGAGGAGGTCGAGCCAATTCGCTTCGAACTCCGGGCTGCTCCTTATCGCTATCAATCGGCAGTCCTCCATCGTCCTCCCGAACCGATACGCTTCGGACACGCCGGACTCGTCGGGGAGAATGCCGGGCTCGAAGAGCATGCGAGCCTCGTACGGCTTGTAGCGGATGGCCGACTCGAAAGGAACCCACCAGGGCGCCTCCGTAAACGCCTCCGGCGTCGTCCTCGCTCCCTCGCCCCCCAACAGCCCTGCCGGCGAGCCGTAGAAGCTCATCACGGCGGCGTCGAAGAGGCAGAGGTAGACGCACGGCACGCCGAACTCGGCGGCCACTTCTGGCGCCCAGTAGGCGGCGTAGTCGAACAGGATCCAGTCCGGCAAGCCGCCGGGCAGCGTTTGCCGGAGGAACTCGGAGAGCTGGTGCTGGAAGGTGTCGAAGGCGCGCCGGAGGTACGGGCGGAGGTCGTCGGAGGGGAGGTCGAGGGAGGCCTCGGCGCCGTGCGGCAGGTGCTCGACGGTGGGCATGCGGAGCTCGACGAACTGGATGAGGGAGGAGAGGTGGGGAGGGACCCGGGGGAGGCGGCGGATGTTGTTGGGGGTGGCGAGGAAGGAGATGCGGTGGCCGTGCTGGGCTAAGCGCCTGCAGAGCTCCATGAACGGGATGAGGTGGCCGAAGGCGAGCCATGGGAGCGCGACGATGTGCAGGTGGCGGCCGCCGCCGCCGCCACTGTCCATCGCGTTCCGTTCGTTCTGATGCTCCTCCCTGATCATAGACGATATATTGGAAGTGCTCGCGAAGGATCAAACAAATCCATCGCTCTCTATCAGCGGCGGCCATTGTGGAACGTTGAACGTGTCCAGATAGAGAGCAGCCCCAATGTTGCACTGGACAACGACAAATGGGGGCGGGGGCCGGTCGGTCTCTCTCGGCGAGGAAAGCGGTGGCCGCCGCTCAAGTTTTTGTTTGACCAAGTGACGTAATTAAAGCTATTTTAATATTTTATAAATTAATTAAAGGATTAATTTTTATAGTAATAGCTTATTAAAATTTAATAATAAGTAAATTATTTTTAACTAATTAGAGTTTGATAAATTGTATAAGCATTAAAAGTCAAATATCACGTCGGTAAATTTAATATTAAATATAAGAACAAGTAGATTGATATTATAATATTACGGACTACTTAAATCATCATGATATAATTTATATAAAATTAATAAGTATATTATTAAAGAAAACTTTAAAATTTTTAATGTCACCCCCAGACCCTACTATCAGGTACGTGGCAACCGTCGTATGAGTCCAACGAACCCATACAAAGCATCAAGTGATACATACAATCCAAAAAGTGATACATACAATCCAAACACATCGTTTACACAGCGGAATATACAATCAAAGTATCTAACTCATCGTTGCTAACACAGTCCCGATAAACCTACTATAATTCTATGATAAAAGATAACGATAAAGAAAAATAAATCCGTCAGTAGATCCATCTTCCTTTACTATCTCAATCGGTCATCTAATAACCTGCACACACGGGGAAAAGCGGTGTGCTCAGCCTTGCGGCCTAGTGCAAATTTACAGCTCGAAACCGAATAAGAAAATCAAAGGCTAGGAGGATTAATCTAGGATGCATTGGATTTATTAATAGTCATTTTCATATAATACATGTGAAGAATATCATAAATGCAAATAACAGTGTAAGCAAATACAACACGTGTAACACTAGATGTCGCCTAAGCTGTCTCTAGTCACTATGTCATCAATGTCACCTAAGCTGTCTCTAGTATCTGTGTCATCAATGTCGCCGGAATGTCATCTCTAGTATCTGTGTCATCAATGTCACCAAAATGTCATCTACGATATCTGTGTCATCGATGTCACCGGAATCTCATCTACGGTGCACTATGTCTATCAGTCTCATGACTCGGGCTGCCAGCCTATGCTTAGTGAATACTCCGGCTAGAGAGCATCACTAAACCCATCAGTGTCTTTTGTCTCTGTCTCTCCCTATGCCCGCTGCACTGATGTTGGCGGAGGTGACGGGTGACCCGTGATCACTCTCCTCGGTGTCGCTAGTCGCCTACCATGCCTCCCCTAGCGAACCCGCCATGCCCTTACATCCTCCCCGGATGTCGTAAGGACAACGACAATCGTGTAGTACTACACACCGTCCGAAGACGGGGTCACCGTCAATAAAGTCCATCGACTACGGTCTCGGTCGATATAATACCACCCTAGGATCCGGACTCACCATCCGTTCGTCTGCAGAACGTCAAGGATGGTAGCCGTGTGGTCTACGGATCCACTGTCCAAGGCTATGCGGAGGGATGTCACCGTACAAATCCCCGAGCAGCGGTGCCTGCCAAGAGGTGTGCAGACTAGCTATCGCCGGAATGCTACAACCTCGGCGACATGTTTGTTAGGTTCTTGTTCTGGTTCGTCCCAGCTAACCATCTCAGGACTATCACGAGTGCCCCTTAAACGACACTCGTGCGGGTAGAAATCATCGGGTAAGGACTTGCTCCATATATCCGGTCTAATATGACCTTGGAGTGTGTACACTCCCTTTCCCCATCAGCTCCCAGTATCCAAGCTATGTGTAGCCTCGGGAGTGGTGTGTGGTGGAGCATCACCATTCTGACCATCGGCGGTACGCCGTGGTCAAACGGGGTATGCAAGCAGTACCCCTTCCTATCTGATTCCCAGTGATGTCTCCTATGAGTTTCTTATATGTCATCATTCTTATCTATAACTGCATGGTAATCGTGCTATCATAGCAAAAATAAATAACATAGCATGCAGGATAAGATTCATAGACATGTTAAATAAATAGCATGGTAAACATGGCATGATCATGCATGTAAACAAGGTAAATCATTCTAACATGCATTTAGATAATATCATAGTAAACATAACATACATCTATCTATATATACATAATCATGACAAGCATTTCATTTTATTATATTTGAGGCATCCAAGAGTTTTCCTAAGAAAACCTCGGCAGGAATTCCCTAGCTTGAATAAATTCTACATTCAGTGAACCAACACACCTGATAATGTAATTGGGTCTTCTTCGGAACCAACCGTGTAATAAGTCGTACTTCCTTTAATCGTTTCGAGTAGATCTTCCTATTATAAATAAAGTCATATTTAGAAATTTACTTTTATATGATATATAATTAACTTTGTCGATAAGGTGACAAATCATCTTAATTTCAACTAATCACTCCCTAATTTTATTTAACAATCACATCTAACGGATAATAAGGTGGAACCACGCGACTGTATCCTAATGATGACTTGCATTCGATTCCCCATTCTAACATAATTATTGTATTATCTATACTTTTTCCACAACATTTCATACAAAAATAGAGCTCAACAAAACTCAAACAGAGCTCAACAAAACTCATTCATCATTCACGGCAAAACACAAAACTCAAACAGAGCTCAACAAAACTCATTCATCATTCACGGCAAAACACATCAAAGCAACAAAACTCATTCATCATTCACGGCAAAACACATCAAAACATTCGCGGCAAAACACATCAAAGCAACAAAACTCATTCATCATTCACGGCAAAACACATCAAAACATTCGGCCACCACGGCAAAACACATCAAAGCAACAAAACTCATTCATCATTCACGGCAAAACACATCAAAACATTCGGCCACCACGCTAGAGCATTAAATATTTAATATTTATATAACATTCGGCCACCACGCCACAACATTAAATATTTAATATTTATATAACATTCGGCCACCACGCCACAACATTAAATATTTAATATTTAAATTCAAACCACATCAAATATTCAACAACAAAACATTCAGCATAATCACACTCAACATTTCCATCAACAAACATTCATAAATCACATTCAACATTTCCAATATAAATCAGTCAACAACACATCAAAAATCACTACATTCAACATAAATCACATTCAACATAAAACACCTACAAAACATTCAACAAAAGTTCCACATCAACAAAACATTCATCATAATCACCCATATGTACATCAACAAAACATTCATCATAAATCACCCCATATGCACATCAACAAAACATTCAATCACCCCATATGCAAAAACCGCATCAAAACATTCAATCACCCCATACGCAAAAACCGCATCAAAACATTCAATCACCCCATACGCAAAAACCACATCAAAACATTCAACATAAATCAAACCACATCAACAATTCCATCACATCAACATTCTCATATTCAAAACTACACATAAACAACCTCATCAAAACCATCATATGATAACCCATAAAATTCACATAATAAATCATAACAAACGAACAATAACACCATTAAATCCACCGCTCAAGAGTAAAACACCATAAAGCAACATCATCATGCAATAACTAGTAAATTGGAATTTACTAATATTTTCCTAATGCCGACCTCAATTCGATTCTCTCCACATCCATCATTATTATCCTACATAGATAATTTAAAGTAAAAGGGGAGAGGATGGTGAAAGTAAAAGGGGAGAGGATGGTGAGGAAAGGAGAAGAAGGTGGGGGGAGATAGCATAAATTTAACAACAACAAGGTGATTCATTCAAATTGATATCCATCCCAAATCATCATGCCATAGGTTCGTCAAATTCACACATAGGTTCAATAGGTTCGGTGATGATCAATAAGAATGGATAATAAATGAGAGATGGGGAATCGACCTTTGGATGGTGCGGCCGATTAATGATTCAGTGAAGCTTCGATAGAGTCGTGGGGGTAAAATCGTCGGCTGGGATCTCCAGCAGCGGATGAGTCGAGCCACACGCAGCTGTAGCCGAAACCCACTGATCGGGATTTGGGTTGCAGCGGTGCGACGAGGTTTCCCATCTTCGCTCGCTCACGGTCACAGCTGCAGCCGCGGGGTCATCGCGTCGGCGAGATTGTGTGCTGTAGCAGGGCCTTCCACATCACGCGAAAGAGGGGACGCGGTAGATGGTGGACGGTGGCCGATGGCCACTGGGGAGCAATCGATCGGTGCCGGCATGATCATCAGCAGGTCGACGGGGTGAAGGAGATGGACCTTGAAGTGGGCGGCGGAGCGGCCGCGTGCGAAGAGGCAAAAAGAGGAGGGTCTCGCCGCTGGGCTCGCGACGAGGAAGAATCCCGCCCTGCTCACGAAGAAGAGAGGAGGGCGCGGGTCGTCCGCGGCCGAAGGAAAGGCAAGGTTGTCGTCACCGGATCTGAAGCTGGAGAAGGAAGGAAACGACGATGAAGGAGGGGCGTCGAACTTGCAGCGGCGTGAACAAGGGGCGAAGGAGGTGGGCTCGCAAGCGAAGGAGTTCACGATAGAGGAGTCGGCAGCTCCGTCGCCGGCGGATCGGATGAGGAGGAGAAGGATGCGCGACGAGGGCTACGGATCGAAGGGAAAGCGAACTCAGCGGAAGGCGTTGCGATTTGGGGCAGCGAGAGCAAAGGAGTCCTCCGGGTTAGGGCTTGGGTTTGGTTCGCGCATACCGGTTCAATCCGGTTCAGTTGGGTTGCGTTAGGGCTGGCCGGTTCAGTTGAACCGGACCGTTTTTTTAATAATTAATTTAATTTAATTTAATTTAATTTTTTTATAAGATTTTAAGGATAGAGGTTTACATTTAATTTATAATTTAATTGTCTAGCTCAGAGTTAACATTCATTATATAACTTACTTTACAAATGGAGGAGTTGATGACTATAAAATTTTTAAAATATTAAGATTATATAAAATATTTATTAAAATTGAACGAATAAGTATAAATAAAAATTATATAAAAAATTATAATTAATACAATTAAAAATTATTATTTAAATAATAAATCATCATAAATAGTCCTTCTTTAAGTTAGATATTTATAAAATAAAAAATTTGTTACTACTAATTTCATACAATTTTTTTTTATTATATTACTTTATTTATAATATATAATAGTAGTGGTGAGTTAAAGGTTTAAAACTTCATTAAAATTAAGATAACATTTTATATAATAATACTAAAATAATAATTAAATTAAAAGTTAAACTATTAAGTTGGTAACATATAGTAAGAACTCAACTTATAAAATTAATGTTACTTAGAGTATAAAATTATTGATAACAACTATTCATATTACTTAAGAAAATAATAAAAAATATTACAGTTTGTATTACATTCTTATGGACAAATCAGTTGAGACTAGCAGGAAGACTTTAGTAGCTTGTAATAAAGTCTGCACATTAAAAACAACTGGATGACTTAATTTGTTAAGACTAAACTTATAGAATAAGATAATTATCTTCAAACTTTTTTGTAATATATAGACGAAGAAAAATAAATTATAAATCAAATGAGTACATGTTTATTATATAAAAAATAAAAATATTCATACTATAACTCTCACACCTTATTCCTCTCCTTTGGGTACGTGACAACTTATACAATGCTAGAAACATCAAGACCACACAACTATAATTTATTATTTAGAACAGCAGAAATATCAACAAATAATATTTAAATCAAATACTATAAAATTATAATCTCTAGCTATCTAAATTGTTAAAGTAGTTCTGCTCTACGCAACTAAGTCCTTCATCCCCCATCACACTGACCAAACTTGTAACCTGTGTAAAAAGGAAAAATGTACGCATCTGAGTCGCAAGACTCAGCGATGCTAAGAGAGAGCAGCTTAAAAATGGGTATAAGGTATTGTACAAACTAACAATAAGATATAACCACTAAATCACATATCAAATCAATATGTCAACAAGTATAGTATAACAACCATCATAAATCATATCACATAAAGCATATACTAACATCACTAATGAACAAAATATAGGAAACATTATCGTAATAGCAAAACTAATATCCAAGATGTCATAATATTCTCAAAACTATTTTATCATGTTTTCCAACACTACTCACAGGGCAACCAGCCTATGTTCAAACAAATCAACTCTACACCTCTATCCTATATACCCATACACTGAAGGAGCTGGTGACCACGACACTCCTTCTATACATCATAAGTACCATACAACGCTGTAATTCTGCCCCATGACAAGGTCACCATACTAAATCATAAACCAGACCATCTATAGTCTGACCTGCTGAGATATCTTGCATATGCTACCAATGAACTTAGACTGTTGAGGGACCTACATCCTGAGCATGTCAGTGTCCTCAGGTTCCCTAGCCTTGTGGTGCTGTTCCTAGCATACCATCTATCTTGAAGTAATACAAATAAGTTGAGTTCTGCACTGATGTGAGATCCCGATTAAACCAAAGTATCTGTGGCTAAGTCAACCGAACTTTCACCTCTGTCTTAGCTAGCATATGGCTCATCACTACATGTTGGCACATAGCAGCCTAAGAACCTGATGTCATCTCCTATGATATTAAAACTGTCACGCCCCGACCCAACCGTCGGCCACGTGGCAACCGCCGTATGAGCCCGACAGACCCATACAAGGCATCAAGTGATACATACCATTCATATACATCATTTACACAGCGGAATTTACAAATAAATCATCTAACTCCAATATTTTAACACAGTCCCGATAAATCTACTACAATTCTAGGAAAAAGACAACGATAAATAAAAATATAGACCCGTCGACGGACTCATTTTCATCGAATAACTCGGGCAGTCATCTAACATACCTGCACACACAGGGAAAAGTGGTGTGCTCAGCCTTGCGGCCTAGTGCGAAATTACGGCTCTACCGAATAAAGAAATCAAAGGCTAGGAGGAGTATTCTAGGATGTCTTTGGTGGTTAATCATCATCTTTCATGTAATACATTTTAAACAATTCATCTAGAGCGATAAGACAACATAAATAAATAATAAATGTGTACATTCCACTAGATGCCACCTACATTAAGTTTAGTGTCAACGTCAACAGTCTGTTACCTACATCGTGATGAGACTTTGAGGTTTCATAAACTCGGGCTGCCAGCCTACGCTTAATGACTACCCGGGCCGGGGGTATCAATAAGCCCATCAGTGCCTTTCTGTCTCAGTCTCTACCTATGCCCACTGCACTGATGTTGGCAGAGAGGACGGATGACCCAGAGTCCCTCTCCAGTTGTTTCACTAGTCGCCAACCATGCCTCCCCTAGCGAAACCGTCGTGCCCTTACATCCTCCCCGGATTCCGTAGGGGTCACGACACCCATGTAGTACTACACGCTGTCCGTAGACAAGGTCAAATCTCTTAAATCTCATCGGCCACGGCTAGCCGGAATAACCACCCTAGGATCCGGACTACTCATCCGATCGTCTGCAGACGTCAAGGGTGATAGTCGTGCAGTCTACGGATCCACTGTCCAAGGCGTCGCATGTGGAATCACCTTTCCAGTCCAATAGCCGTCGACGTCTGTCAAGATTTGGCGCACATCCGCACGATGGGCTGTGGCTCTCGACTCCATCGGTGCCAAGTCCATGGTAGGGTTCATCCTAGCTAACCATCTCAGGACTATCACGAGGCCGCCTACAACGACACTCGTGCGGGTGAAGATTTCGGGTAAGGACTTGCTCCATATTTCCAGTCTAGCTCGACCATGGAGTTTGTACAATCTCTTACCCTACCAGCTCCCAGTATATAAGTTATGCATAACGTCGGGAGTGGTGCTCCCAGTGCTCCGCTATGCATCAACCTCGGGAGTGGCGCCTAACGAGACGTCACCGTTTGACCACCGTCAGAACGCGGCGGTCAACCCGGGGCATATGGAAAAAGGCCCCTTTTTCTCTAATTGGCGCTGAATCGCCAAAGGTTCTAACATGTCGTTATTTACTATTTATGTCTGCATGGTAGGTATGCTAGCATAGCATAGAAACATAATAAAATAATATTTATCATGCTCGACATGATACTACGACATATTAGAAACTAAATAAGGAAATCATGATATATAATGCATGTTAAGTAAAGTAAATTAAACTAACATGCAAACCAGTCAAATCTTATCAAGCATTATGTTTTATCATATTTAAGACATCCAAGAATTGTCCCTAAGAAAACCCCGGCGGGAATTCCCTAGCGTGAATAAATCCTACCATCAGAAAACCAACGCACCTGGGATAGCGATCTGCTCCTCGGAACCAAGTCGCGCGGAGATAATCACCCGCCTAGCTACTCGGATCGCGTACCCACAATAATCCTAATTAACAAAAATTACTTAAAATAGATTTAATTTATTTCCCCTAAGATAAATAAATTAAAATCTATCAATTAAATAATTATTACATTAAATTAATCCTATACATGTTTAGGATTAATCTCACCTAATCAATTCTTAATTAATCATATTTTTAAATTTTTTTAGCTAATAACTTAAATGAATTTTTTATTCAATTTCTACTCATCAAACTCAGCCATAACTTGGCCCAAGTCACCCAGGGGCCCAAGTAGAACCCATAGAAATTTTTACTATTTTTATAATTTTTTTAATATTATTTTATTATTTTAATATTATTTTATTATTTTATTGATTATTTATTTATTTTATTTTATTTTTTTCGACCTGGTCAACGGTCAGCCGTTGACCGGTCAACGCTGACTGGGTCAACGGTGGGCCCGGTCAACGCTGACTGGGTCAACTGTTGACTCGGTCAACGGGCCAGTTACTGTTCATCCGGTTCGGTTCGGTTTGGTCCGATTCGGTTCGGCTCGGTCCGGTTTGGTTCGGTTTAACTCAACTCATTCACTAACCTCACTTAATTAATCACTAACCTTGTTTAACTTACACTAATCATACAACTTAACTTAATCCGAACCCAAGTCCGACCCAAACTCAACCCAACTCAACTAACTGGTTCAGCTCAACCAATTACTTAACTCATTAATTACTCAACTTAATTAATTCATTAACTAAACTTATATTAATCTAACTAAACACTAATCATGCTTAATTAACATTAACCATATCATAAATCTATTTTATACTAAGCATACTTAATTTTTAATTAACCATGCTTAATTAGTCCTTAAGCATGATTAAGGAAGAGGGCGAGGGCATGGGTACCTATACTCGTCCGCTTCCTCCTTCGACGCCGGTGGTGGAGCTCCTCCGGCTTCGGCGAGCTCGACCCAGCCCCGGAGACGACTCTCCGGCTCCGGCGAAGGTCTGCCGAGGTGTCTCGCGAGCAGCGGCGGCGCCAACGGCGACGAGGGCGGCGAAGGCGAGCTCGCTCCCGCTTCGGAGGCGATCGACGAGGGGCGACACTTCGGCGAGCTCTCCTTGGTCTCGCAGCCAACGGATGGGGGATGGAGGAAGGTTGCCGACGAGAGGATGTCGATGATGGGCGAGGAGGAGCTGCGGCGGCGAGGGATCGCCGCTCGGGGCATGCGAGCAGACGTTTCTGCTCGCGGCCCTGTTTTCCACCCGCAAGCAGGGGAAAGGTCGGGGAAGAAGGGGGAGACGCGCGGCTGCAGGGGACCTCCGCCGAGCTCCCCTCGTCGTGGCGGAAATGGGCAGCGGCGAGGAGGCTACGGACGGCGGATGAGAAGGGCGAGCGGCGACGATCTGCGGAGGCTCTACTGCGGGTGGTCGCGGCAACGAGGGAGATGTCGCCGAGCTCCCCTTTCTGCAGGGAGTGTGCGCCGGGGGTGGATGAAGGCAGGCCGACGCCGACGGACGGCGGGCAGCGGCCGACGACGAAATGCTGGGCGTCGGCGCTGCTTCGCTGCGATGGAAGAGGGACGGCGAACAGCGACTGCCCTTTGCGAAGGGGGAGAAGGCCGGAGAAAAGGCGGATGCAGGGGAGAGGTCGCGCGGTAGCAACAGAGCTCCGCCGAGCTCTCCTCGTCACGGTGGGAAGGAACGAGCTGCGACGGCGGCTGCGAACGGTCGGCGGTGGGCGCGGAGGAAATGTGATGGGCAGCTGCAACCACTCCCACGAAGGGGAGGAAGCAGGGGACGGGAGAGGGGCGCAGCAGCACCGCTGCGCTCTCCTTGCCGCGGCGCCGACGATGAACGGCGGACGGCGAACGCGGCGGGAAGGCACCGACGTTCGCTCCGCTGCGGTGGAGAAGGACGGCGTCGTGATCTCGAAGAAGAAGAAGGAGGAGAAGACGAAGGAGAAAAAGAAGGAGAAGAAGAAGGAGAAGAGGAGGGGACGGGCGCCTCGCGAGGGGGAAGAGCCCGCGGCTCTTCTCGCTCGCATCGACCCCTTCGGACCGGGTCGGACCGGTTCACTCGGACCAGCCAGCTGGCCGGTTCAGTTGAACCGGACCGGAAAAATTTAAATTTTTTTTTCCTATAAATTAGATTTAGAAGATGGGGGTTTACAAAAACCTTAAGATCTCCAAAGTCTTTAGTTATATGTCACTTAAGAGAACTCTTGGTGTTAACATAATATGAACCTAAAGTGTTTCTAGATCAAGTCAAGTGTTATCTTGTTCTAAGTTCTTGCTAAGTGTTTCTACATCTCTAACATAACATGAACATATCAATAACAACTAACATTAACCATAAACCACATGCATATCATAGAGTCATATATCTTGACATAGCATATCATCATATACTATATCAAAATCACATGCTAATTAAATATGTAACAAAGCAAACATACAACTTATCAGTCTGTATAATAAATAACAATCAACCTTAGGACTCAGTACTGCAGTAGGCCATAAATTAAAATTATAAACCCTCACTTGAGTCTCAAAGTAAATTTTTAGCAAGAATCACAGTCAAGCTGTGATTCTTAAAATGCAAGCAACTCCTTCCTTCTTCAACACAAATCACAGTTTGGTCATAATTTGTCAAGCAATAACACAACAACTCAAACCTCCTAAAATAAAAATAAATATAGCCAAACAAAACATAAATAATATAAGCCAACAAAATTTTCTATTTGCCCTTTCTACTCAAATCCTCGTAAATTTTATTTAATCACTTTTTAATCAACCAATTAATTAATAAATTTAAATAACCACAAAACAACTATAATTAAACACTCATCACAACCCTAGTCACACCTATAAAATATATTACATTTAAACTTGATAATTTATCCTAAATTAAAATAAATTCAACAACCTAAATATCAACACCTAAATACAATTTGTTTACCAATACATAAAACTATAAATTAAATATTCATTTTAACAAATAAATTATGTTAACAATCCAAATCAACTTATACCACTTTAATTAATCAAAAAATAACAATTTAATAATTCTGTGAAAAATCTAGTTACACCTAAATAGAAAATTCTAACCAGCATAATTACTTAAATTTATAATAACACTAATTTAATAATTATGTAAAAATACTAATTAAATCATTTTAATTCTATTTAATGTAATTTAAACAGAGTAACATCTATCAAAATATTCCTTCATGCAGTATAACATATAAACAATCCATTTATGATTCTATTCAAACATTAAGAATAGGGAATATAAAAAATATGCAAGATATCCAAATGTAAAATCCCAAAATAGAGCATTACAAAACAATGGATCAAAATCAGAATTTTTGTTTAGGATGGCTTCTATTTATCCCTTTATCCCCAAAACTATAAGTTCATGTAGGAAGGGATTTTAGGACCAACCTCTTCTTATTAATTTTTTATAATTAGCTAAGAATTCCTCTATCCAATGTTGTTGATTTTTGCTGCTTTGGTTGGTGTCATCCTTCCTCTCTGTTGCTGCAAAGAACATCGGTGTGACTCTCCTTCCAAACTTAAATCATCGGTAGCTTTGAGAGGATTTGGAGAAGTTTGAGAATAAGAGTTCTTTCGGTCGATGGGAAATCCTTCTTCTTTTTAAACTCCTCGCGAATGCGGAGGAGGATTGGGTAGACAATTAACTCAATTGCCCACTACAATTTCTTCAAAATATTCGACATTAATTTTGGTCCTTATAGTATTCTATTGTCGGCTCCCAAGTTGATTTAATATATGTATATATATTTATATATATATATAGTATTCTACAAAGGGAAGAATAAAATAGAAGGTGGTTATTAAAGGAATCATTCCTAATATTAAAAACTAGCTTAAGGATGAGATATCTCTATTTAGATATCTAATTTCTTAACTTGCTTTTTTCTTCACACGCGGATGTCCATATTTTCCTTCGTTTATTTGTCTAGTAATCTCATACTATTTCTATATTTACTATTCTCTAAATTTATCATTAAGAAAAATTAAATAAATTAATTTAAAATAACTTAAATTTTCGAAAATGATATGAAAATTAATAAAATCTTTTTTTTTTTGAAAAATTAGAGTTTACAATGACCTCATCTAGACAAATAATAAGCTGGATATTGAAGAAAGTAATGATGAGTAGAAATGTATTACAATGTCACCCTTAACTAGAGTGACAACTAACTAAAAAAACCACAATTAGTGCAAATTATAATAAATTGGTAGGTAAATTACCAAAAAGTCTTGGATAAGTTTGATTTATGATTATACTATTAGGCCTACAACTACCTTCATTCTATGGTTTACTTTACATTAGAAATTAATGATCGCAGATAAACTACTAAAAGAGGATATACAAATAGAAGGGAGATGTCTACTATATTTAACTGCAGTAGAAATCTTGGAGCATTTGCTGAATGAATTATAACAAGACTATATGGAGTAATTTGTTGAAGTAGAATAAAGAACTATTAAGACAAACTATATGGGAAACCATAATTAGTTCAGCTGCTAGAATAATTACAAGGAGAACATTAAGATGACAACTTATGCAGGTTGTGATAGTAAAGTTTGTATATCACATTTACGAAGAAAGGAATTGGAGACTATTTAAGCAACAAGTAAGATGAAGTGATCCTTCTTCGGCATATTAATATAGTAATCTTTACTAGACTAGATAAAGATAAAATAAGAAAGTTTGTTGTCTTATGTTTAGTTTAGAATATTACTACTCCTTGTGATATTCATTTTAATGTATTTACTCTTTTATGACTTGTAGTACATGGTGCTAAAGAATATTTTTTCCCCTAATAAAGTGATGATCTACATTTTTTATACATTTTATGGAAAACTAGATTTGAGATAAAGTATAGAGCTAATTGGTTGTCACAAACTAGCTCCGTAGGGTTATTATAGAATTTTAATTATTGGGCTGTGATTTTGTTTAACTAAACTGGCTACTTTTGTTGTGGTAGCTGTCGCTGCATGTCTTCTGAACTCCTACTTATACAAATGATGCAAAAACTTGCTTTCATTGATACCTTTCTTGTCAATCTGCACTGTCACTTAATGTGGCAGCTAGGAGTGGAGTAGTACCAAACTACTAAATGTATTGTTTATACCGAATGATTTATAAAGCTTGTATTATTGTTTTCTCTTTGTACCAGTGATGCGAATAGATTGATATTTGCATTCTGTCAATTTTGAGCTGCATGTAACAGCAAAGAAATGATGGATAGGTTGATCCTCCAGTAAAGCTTTACCTGCTTCTTATTTCATCACATCACTTAACATTTACATAATGGTGATTGGTAAGATAAGAATCAACCTATCAGCGATTATGATGGCTTAAATTTGTACTCAAAGCTCTCAAGTAAAAACAGGTGTGGTTCTTCAATGAACACAAAATTTTAGCTGTATACAAACATCCTAAGAAAGACCTTAAAATACAGAACGATACCAAATGTAAGTCTAAGTAATCTGAAGCCACCAAAACTCTAGCCAAGCAAGTGAAGTGCCACAATATACTTAATTTTGTATACATTGGACACCATGCAGCGTGCCAAAAATGAATTGCTTATTAAGAAATCTGAACAAGTGTTTAACCATCAACCCTGATCATATATAGCTATAACACATTGGAAAAAATAAATCACAAGAACAACCATTGCTGAAACCTTTAAAATCTCAAAAATTCCAACATGCATTTCCAAGCGTCATCGAAAGAGAGGAGCAGGGTGAGAACAAACCCATGCTCAATCACCCTTCCGCCGGAAGGAGCAGCCCTATCACGTCCACCGGTCAGCAGGCAGCGCACGGTCGGGCAGTTGCCGCACACCACAAAAGCCTACGAGTGGCTGAAGGCAAAACAATCGAATGATCATTTAGCGCATGCAACTCCGTAGAAAGAGCAAACAAAATTTGAAGCCTCGGTCTTGCATGTTGAAGCATCCTTGGCATTTCACATCCTTCAGTTTCAATTTTTGGGAGGCAAAAAAAAAAAGCACATTCGATGAGTAAGTTTTTTTTGAGATATCTGGAAATGAAAGAACAGGAGGAGAAAAGTTGCAAGCTTTTCAAACCTGAGAGATGGGGATTACCATGAAAAAGGAATTGGGGCTTCAGTTTGTGCCTCCTCTTCTCATGCTCGGCCGGAGGGTTCAGCAGTTGGATATCATTCGGGAGAACCCAACCAGCTGATGCAGAAAGAACATAAAAAAAAGGTCAAAAAAAACTAAGAATCAATCACGGAAACAACGGACGACGGCGTACCATGTTGGGGGAAGCAGGAGGGGGTTCCGGAAACCCTTTAAAGGGGCAAAAATTACCGCCGCAAAGAGAAGCGTTGAACCGGCAATAAATTATAAGTGTTGAGAGTGGGATTTGAACCCACGCCCTTTCGGACCAGAACCTTAATCTGGCGCCTTAGACCAACTCGGCCATCTCAACCTGACGGAAATCTGTCCTTTCCAAAACATTACATAAAGAAACAGGATAAAACTACCGTCCACCCCTACCGTTCCTCATCTCATCCCGGTTCTGGACCTCCCTCTTCGCCACCGCGACGCCGAGGGCAGAGTCTGCCGGCGGGGGATCCGACGCCCGCGCCGTGGCCGCTCCAGTTTCATGCGGTCTTCTTCATGAACTACAGCTGATCGACCTCTGTACGACTGGCCTGACAGGCCGCAACTTCAGCATCATCCTCAACCAGCTCGACGGCCCACCGTTTTACGACCTCGAGTGGAGCAACAGCACCTGCTGATCCGTACAACTCTACGTCAGCATCCTCCGCCCCAACTGGCTCGATGACTCCACTTACCTTGGACAGCAGACCGTTCGATGGCTTTCTCTGTAACGTGTGGATTAAGGTCGAATACATCTGATATTGCGAGGACGTCCCTGTCCACTGGGTCTCCAACACAGGTGCGTCGTTAGGAACATGTCCTCCTAATCCCTTCGGTCGGTACTTCTGATTTGATGCATCTGAGTTTCCGACAAGTTGGGAATGGTGGTAAGTTCTGCAAAATGTTTTTATCCGTTCTATCTGACAGATTTAGGTTCTAACACTTCATTATAAATGATTTGTGCCGTAATGCGAACGTCTGTTTTTTCAGTTAAATGTTTGTTCCAATATGTTAACGCGAACAGCATTCCTGCATCTGGACTAACTTAATTGATGCTTAACCTGATATTTTTCTGCAAATTGTTGTTTACCGGAGATTATGCTAAGTTCTATCTGACAGATTTTCTTCTGTCTTATCATTTCATTTTGCTAATTCCTGGTAAACCTCCTGATGTGATTTTTTCCCCTATTTCTCATGCAACGCACAAGAGGGTAAGCGAATAAGTACGTCAACCCATTTATGTCATGTTGCATCCGCTAGAGTTGAAGAATGCCATGTGATACCATTCTCTTTGTACATTTGTTGAAAATTTATCCATGTTTCGTATCTGCAATCTTCACCGATTCCTTCTTTTCCTTTTCTTGAACCTTCTTTGTATTTATCCTTTCATTTGTCCTAGTCATTGTTTGTGTCCCAGTGTATGATCTGTATACATATTTTTTACTTAGTTGATTAATACTAGATAACAATAGTTGATTAATACTAGATAACAATAGTTGATTAATACTAGATAACAATCTCATGAGCACTAGAATTGTTACTCCACCATCTCTTTCTTTCACTTAACTATGGGAAAGCTGATGCTGTAGAGGTTGTGTTCAGGAAGAGCTGCTCATGTTATGATATAAGAGGAGGGAGCAGTGCTTGATGATGACAAGTAGGAGGCCCCTTTATATCGCTTTCAGAATGGGAAGGATGAGAGCCCACAATACCAATCTATCATTTCTAAGATTGTGCGCCAAAAGATGTCTTCAAAAGTTCTACGAGGGGTTTGAATGATGCAATGACGACGCTGGTAGAGGCTTGTGTCTCTACAAGTTGATCTTGTCTAGACTATATAAGTTTATATTGCCAAGGGCTTTCTATTGGCCTAAATTGATCATGCTGGTATCAGCTTGACTAATTCAAATAAGCTGGATATCTTATGATTTGTCTTCTGTCTTCTGTGTGAATATCAGCTCAGTGATCACATATTAGTCAAGCAGGCTTTCTGACTTTCCATCGAGATTTCCATTATAAAAGGATAAAAAAAGTTTCTTTTTATCCTTTATTTGTTGCTGCACGTTGATGGTTTTGAATGAGAATGTCACCGAGGAAGCAAGGAGAAACATTTCTTGAAGTAGGTGTAGACAATATCTTCCATATGAACTTTCTACCAGGAAACTTAATAATGTTAGCAAAGGAATTTAGAAGCTGCCAATTCAAGTTTATAGACCTAGATTTGATACAGCGTTGATCTATCCTTACCAAAATGTTGTCTAACAAACCTAGAAATGTGATTCAGGAGCTCATTGCTTCAACTACAATCATTTTATTAAAGATCTGATCTCCAATTAAATTCTGTTACTGTATTCATTCTTACACCAATCAGAGTCTTGTCAAGCCAGTTTCCAAATAAAGCACGGGCGTGGATGGTAACCTTTTTTGTATTTGTTCTCCTATTGGTGTTTGGCCTGAATGAACAATTGATTATTTGAATGGGTGCTGCTTAGTTATGCTTTTGAAAGGTGAGTGCATACTGTTTAATGGGAATGAAGCTAAACCCATCTGTCATTACTTCTGCATCTTTTTTGTGATTATTATATGGAATGGCTAAGATAAGCTGCTGTGTGTGTGAATTGCTAATTTGCTATGCTTTGTCCAGCCTTCATTTGCTATGCTTTGTCCAGCCTTCATATATTTCGAGGAAAAGGATAGGAAAGAGGAAGTGGAAGTATCTGCCTTAGCGAGCAAACACACACTCTCATCATCACTCACCTTTTTGTTCTCTGGCTGTTTTCAAGGTATGGTTTCTGAGTGCTGAGTATTTTGTCTTATGGAATTAGTTGTCGTATTCTGCACTATTTACTCAGCACACTGGACAAGTAATCATTTTAAAATATAGAGAACTTCAGAAATACCAAGTGAACAGTCTCGCACCAAGTCATATCGAACTATTGATGGTCTTTACTGAACCTTGTAAATCATGCTCTAGGTGATTATTTTGAACTATACAATGATTTCTTTATCTTACTTATAATACTTGATTAGCAATAAACTTGGGATATCCAATTTATGTAATGGCCATTGTTTCATTGCAGCCATGGATAGAAACAGTTGAACTGAAGTCATCTTGGCTACTAGAGTCTAAGCAATAGATTTGAGTGCAAGTCTTTGCTACAATATTTGCTTTCAACCTATCAATTCATCCATGAGGGCCTATCTTAATTATGAAGACCCATCGACAACAAACTATTGATTTATCAGGAGGATCCGGAATAAGAGTTCAAGTACCATTAGATTCTAAAACAACCATCTCATCTATTATGCTTGTTGTCATATTGGATTAAATAGGGTTTTTTGGACATTTTTAGGAATAGAGATAGATG
This sequence comes from Thalia dealbata, assembly GCA_030544415.1. Taxonomy (NCBI): domain Eukaryota; kingdom Viridiplantae; phylum Streptophyta; class Magnoliopsida; order Zingiberales; family Marantaceae; genus Thalia; species Thalia dealbata. The sequence goes on along the minus strand of CM060454.1, from coordinate 30,679,502 downwards.
ATAAACCAGATAAAAATATATAATATGGTGAGGAAATAATCGATGATAACTCATAACAAATGTAGATAGGATGATGATTGATGGTGGAACATTTACCTTTGTGAATATCAATAGGTAAATTAGCATAATCTTGAGGTGGAACCACAGCAAGTGAAGGAGTTGGCATAGGAACTGAACTAATCTCAAAATTAACCTCAGTTGAAACTTCAATTTATTTCTAACACTTTAAGTAATGCTAAATTGCTTAATTAGGGTTGAAATCAGTGTTCAATCCCTACTGAAACGATAGCTTCATGAGCTGAAGACTCCACCTCACTAGTAGGCTGCTACTAGTCACTCACTTATTGGTAGAGGGTTCAAAGATGATGCAGCAGCACTTGCTCTGAAGCTCTATGTTTTTTTTTCCCTTTTACATTTGAAGTTAATTAAGTCTTGGCAATTAGCTTGTTCTTAGAGTGTTTATATTTTAGAAAATGTATCTAAACTTTTGGAATTTTGTTTCAAATGTATCATTCCCTAAAGATGACCTTTTTAGGTCATTCATATGCTTTCAACACACGCAAGCTTGCCATATAAAAATTAAGTACACTACTCGCTCATGTCTTCAGGTTGTCTTAATCCATATTTTAATGCTGCGTGGATGTACATCGTATGCATACGTTTCTTATCCTCCCATAAACGTATATTAATTACTTCATTGCATTCTCTTAATTTAATCATCTCTTTTTTAACTTTCACCGATCGAATTCAGATGGTTGAAAACTCTCTAAATATGAAGAAAATTTGAAGCTAACGAGTCAGATGTAGTTGATGACAAATGAATTAAAGATCCGATCGATCGAAGCTGTTGCCTCCTCCTCCTCCTCTTCTTCTCTCTATATATATGTAAGACTGTCAACCCTGCCCTTTGCTCATCAATTCCATTAAGCCCCAGATCGATATCGCTCAACATCAACATGGCAATTGTATCGTCTTCTGCGACGTCGCTCCTGCTCGGCCTGCTGCTCCTTGGCCTCGCCGGACGACTCCACGCCGGCAGCATCGCCATCTACTGGGGCCAGAACAGAATCCAGAGCAGCCTGGCCGATGCCTGCGCCACCGGCAATTTCGAATTCGTCAACCTCGGCTTCATCCCCGCCTTCCGCACCGGCCAATTACTGGCTCCCTCCCTCGACTTCACCGGCTTCTGCAGCCCCTTCCCCGGCGGCTGCGCCCGTCTGAGTGCCGACATCCGCTCCTGCCAGCAGCGCGGCGTCAAGGTGCTCCTCTCCCTCGGCGGCGCCGCAGACAGCTACCGCCTGGCCTCCTCCGAGGACGCCCGGCGCCTGGCGGCCCACCTCTGGGAAAACTTCCTGGGTGGCTCTGCCACCGCCTCCGTCTCCGTCTCCGCCGCCGCAGCCGCGGTGGTAGCAGCCCGGCCCTTCGGCGACGTCTTCCTCGACGGAGTGGACTTCCGCATCGAGGAGAGCAGCAGCAGCAGCCAGCACTACTGGGTGGACCTCGCCAGGCACCTCAGGTCGTACACCAGGAGCGACGGGCGGAGGATTCTGCTGAGCGCCGCGCCCCTGTTCGCCTACCCCGACGCCTGGCTCGGCGGGGCGGCGCTCGAGCCGGAGCTCTTCGACTTCGTCTGGCTGCAGTTCCTCAGCAACCAGGTGGGGCAACAGTACAGCTTCGGCAGCAGGGAGAGGCTGGCAGAGGTGTGGCGGCGGTGGGCGTCGGTGAGCTCGGTGAGGAGGGTGTTCCTGGGGCTGGCGGCGGCGCCGGAGGCGAGTGGCATATTCGGGTACATACCGCCGAGGGAGCTGATATCGCAGGTGCTTCCGGTGGTGAAGAGTTCGGAGAAGTACGGGGGAATAATGCTGGTGTCGGACTACTACGAGGCCATCAACCAGTACACTTCCGCAATCCGGACCTTCGTCTAATTAATATATAAAATGCACAATAAACTGCTGCGGTGTACTCCTCCTCTACATGTAGTTGAGTTTGAATAACTAAATAAATGATATATGAGAGACTCCCTTCTCAAACAAATAGATCAATAGAGAATTAAGGAGAGTTTGCTCATTACCAAAACTAAGCCAGCACCTAAGCAAGCGTCTCTATTATTTACTTAACTGGAGAAAAAAAAGAAGTAATACGCTAGAATGTAAATTATATCTCGACAAAACGGCGTCCTCTTCTTTGTCGGCCATCGTTGCAGATCCATCAAGCGTTAATTAGTAGTTGTAAAGAGTAGTCGTAAGCAAATCAAGTAGAAGATATATATATGTGTGTGATCTCTCTATGTTTCCTTTAGCTTCTTTATGACGGACAACCCCACCGCAAGGGCGGCGACAACGACGGCCGACAAGAAGCAGTTGAGCTCGCACTGGCCACACCGCTCGGCTTTCTTCTTCTTCTTCTTCTCGGCGTCCGCCTTATCATTCCATATTCCAGCATCAAATTATAAACGAAGGAATGATTATATCTCGGATCAAAGCAGGCTTATATACACACGCACACTTACTTAAGAATCAGTATATGAAAAGTATTAATTAATTATTACGGTGGCGGAGGTTGCTGCTTCGTCGGAGGCGGGATCCGCCGGGAAGTCGCTGGGCTTGGGCTTGTCTCGGTTCATCTCTTTGCTGAAGCTATCATCTTCTCCGGCCATTAATTAGTTACTCGCCCTCTGGCTCTCCCTCTGCTTCTTTTCTTTAACAAATCTTCTTCTGGATCGTTAATGGTTGTGAGGAGTGATTAGTAAGGCATGCAGGCGTAGGCCGTGAGACTTGTGAGTCTGCTCTTCTCGCCGTCATTGTTTTTTTTTTCTTCCCTCTGAAATCGATATAGGATTTAATCATATCAACTCAATTGGTCCAGAGTACCTGTTTAGTAGACAAAAAGGCCCTTTTTTTCTTACCTTTATAGACAAAAACTAATCTGGTTAACTTCTTTTGGCATGTACAACCAAAAAAAGAAGTTAAGGGGGTGAATTTGATTCGAATTATGATTTAGTAATGTTTGTACCAAAACAAAAAAATTAAACAAGTTTTAATTATCTTTTCCACCTGAAGTCCCTGATCTTTATACCATAATATCGGCTAAAAACCCAGAAACATAGCTCCAGCATTTAATCTCAATTAAAAGATGAAAAATATTACGTAATTTTTAACATAATCTAGTCGATGAAAACCACAAATACTTGTGCCATCTCAAAGACTTATTCCATAACTGCCTTTATATTTACAAGGAAGCTATTTGAGCCGACACTGCATATTTGTGCAGTACATATAGCACTGAGACTAGTTTCCCACAATAATAAAAACAACGATTAACATTATAAAGCTTTTCTCCTTCCATTTGGCATGGATCAAATAATAATTGTCAACTTAGGCACACAGCAAGAGCATAAAGCTACAATAAAACATCCAGTAACTTCTAAAAACTATTAAAATCTAAGAGAATTGTAACATTTAAGATTTAATACATTAAAGTCTGATGCCAAATGGAAACAAAATAAAACGACGGGTTGCATCAATAATATCCTACTGTCCACCCAACTTGCAGCATCAGGTGACTGTAAAGTAGCAACGGAACAGCAACAGTTTACTTGATCTTCTTCTTAGGCCTCAGCTGCAAGTAGCATACCAATCATCAGCAAATAATTTACCTGTGCTAGTTATGGAAAATATATGTATTATTTTTTAAAAGACAGGGCAAAGATGGAGTTATGAACTACCTGATTGCTGTGACCACACTTCTTCTTGCGGCAATTGACAGCCCTTGGGTGTAATCTTGCATAGCATCTGCAAATGGTGAATGGATCTTAAAATGTAAATCATGTGTTCAAATAGTGTTTGACAAACTAGTACATTAACATGCAAACAAGAAAAACCATTTGAAAATGAAATCAACACCCATAGAGCATGACCGCAGAATAGCAGCAGCTAGGAATTTAGTACTGGAAAAGACCTAGGAGAGCGAGCACCAAGCAAAACAAAGTTTGTATAGCTGAGATCATGCCCCTCAGTCATGAAAGGAGAGAGAAGGCAAAGCCACCGAGACATAAAAAGGAACTTTTCAATCATATTCCACAATGATGAAATTTTCAATCTGACCTAGTTTAGTTCTAGAAAAATCATGTAATATAAAGATTGCAAACGGTATTGACCAATGAGAAACCACATTCATACCTTGTTATGGGCAGTGAGTTGTTGATATTAAGAAACTGCTACAATAAAAAATAAAAAACAGTCCACACTAAAGCGCAGAAAATAGCTATCAGCAAAAAATTTCTAATATGACAAAGTCTAAAATATTTATCACTATTGTTAATTGGAACGTCAGAATTTTAGTATGCCTCAACGTTGAGCTCACAAGGAAATTCCTTCACCCATCTAATTGATTCATCATACATTCCATAAAATTATACATGCAAATTAGCACTTATGAGATGAAAATTGTTTGCAGTTTATTAAGGAAAAAAAATTAGCTCTATAAAGAATAGAATAAGATAAACATAAGAATCAACTTCCAAAACATGGGAATCATGAATCCAATCACAAATCTATCTTGTTAATTAGTATAAATTTATTTATCTTATTGGACCCGGACCGAAGGGCTTACAAATGATAAGGTAGCCCCAGAAATAACTGGTACATATAGGTAGGCTTCCAATTAACGGTAGTTTATGACAAACTATCTGTCGCTGACATGTTTGGAAATCCTTCTTTTGAATTTATGATTGAAATCAGATGGTATGAAGATCAATGAGGTGACCGAACATGTAAGAGATGATTATGCAAAAAAAAACAAAAAAACATAGAAATACTAGACAATGCAAGATAAATCCATTAGAATCTTCTATCTTATACCTTGTTGGTGATCCTCAAAAGCTCCATTTAAGAATTAAAAGGATAAAAAACAAAAAGAGCCATAAGCGAATATGTCACCCGAAATAAAGATGAAAACGACATGAGAACGTGAACATACTTTCTGCAAATCATCTTTTCCTGGTTGTACTTCCTAGCAAGAGCCATAAGCGAAGGCTCAATGATCCCACCCCTCAGCCTCAGCACCAGATGCAGAGTCGATTCTGTCGAGAAACAATATCAATTGAAGTTTATGGTTCCTGCAGGTATAGAAAATTGAAAAAAAAAAGGATCAATTTTTTGGGCGAAATGCGAGACCTTTCTGGATGTTATAGTCAGCAAGGGTTCTTCCATCTTCGAGCTGCTTCCCAGCAAAGATCAGCCTTTGCTGGTCCGGCGGAATACCTACATGAAATGGTGCGGAAGAAAACAGCACGGAATCAAAAAAGAGGGCGAGAACGTTTCAATTTCATCGAAGAAGCGGAGAAGTTACCTTCCTTATCTTGAATCTTGGCCTTCACATTGTCGATGGTGTCGCTGCTCTCGACCTCGAGGGTTATGGTCTTCCCCGTCAGGGTTTTCACAAAGATCTGCATCTTTGGCCGACCTTCTCCGACGCACCTCGCAGTGACGCCGCCTGCGCTGAACTATGAAGGGCGCCCCGAAACCAGGATTGCTTTTGTAGGCTCACCGAAAGACGGACTAGGGTTTGTTTTTTCTCTTACAAGGATATTACGGAATTACCCAGGTAGGTCTGCTGAGGTCTGCCGGCTTCAGAATCACAACTTTTTTTTTCTATCTGGCTGATCAAACCACCACTAATTACACATATTACTTTATCACCTATTTATTTCTAAACAACACTTTTTTTATTATACATTTCAGATGTTTTTAAAAGTAAATAATAATTTAATTTGCTGGATTTTTTTTTTTAAAAAAATACATGCTGAATTGAATTGAATATGAGGTGATACATGTAATTTTCAAATTTGAAAAGTAAGCATGTGTTATTATTGTGATAATTATGATCAGAATTTACTTTTAATTCAAGAATCATTCTAGCCAGAAAGCAGAGCGATTATTTTCATTTTCTTTGCCTAATTGTTTACATATGTTATATGAGTTTTATCACAACTGAGCTCAGCCCATTCAACTTCGTGGAGGATTAATTGGTTTGTTCAAGGATATTTACACACGAAAAAAGAGTCAGATAAAATCTTTGTTAAGCTCATCAATCATTGAAGTAAGCAAGATCGAAAACTAATTAAGCACAACCCTCTCAAACTCTTTACCCAAACAACTAGAACCTTCCAAAAGTTTTCTAAATTGAGCAAAACAATGCACACGGCCCTAAAAGAGAGCGATCACGTAGATAATGCAATGTAACTTAAATAAAGGGAAGCTAGCTAAGAAGAAAACATATTTGAGTGAACATTTAAGTTCCTCGTACTGCAAACTGTTGGTGATAAATAAAGGTGGAGAATCTCTGAAGTATACTTTGAAGATTCTCCATACTAAGATATCTAAAGCACATTCAAGCGCATGATTGTTTCATAACATTACAACAATATAAAGGTCTCTTGCACCAGTTATCACGCATATTTTCCATGCTGCAAGAAGAGTTCTTGGGTTGTTCAGCTCCTTGGAATCAGAAATATAACTACAAATGATAAAAACTTAAGCAGTTACTTCCTAGTGGTGACACTAGCACCTCAATCTTTAACTATCGTCCTCAGTATCTTCACATCATGTATTGGCCTGCATCAGCACAAAGACACTTCATTTGACATTCACTAAAGCAAAAAGGGGGAGGAAGAAAAAGAAAGGCAAAGTCAAGTTCTCTCCCAGCTGGAAGTCCATGGGAAGATGAACCCCCATAGCATGCCTATGCCAAGAACTTGATCTACATATTACATGCTCGCATTTGAGATTTAGCACTGTATTTGGTAATATGATTTGTATCAATGCTACAGTGATCTTCTTAAAATAGAAAATGCAGTTAGTGAGAAGTGTTTCTATGCATAAAAAGGATTGGCATTTTTTTCATGGCTTCAAATTGTTTCAATAATTACACAGTTCCAATTTCTATAACATATTCCAAACAGATCAAATAAATATTAGTGTACATAAACATATAAATGTGCAGAACATGATCGTATCTTTCAGAGCTGAAAGAAAAACTTCTTACTTTGCCTATCAATCAATATGCAGACACTTGTCCAGGAGGTTCTGAACATTGCAACATTGAACAATGTCATCTACTTCTCAGAAGATCACAGGATTGTAGATGCCAAGCAAAATATAATAGTATGATCACTTTTACAGTATCTATTTTCCTGATGATTGATGTTTACATGCTAAAACATGACTATTGATATGCATGTATATGCTAAGATATGCAATACTTAAATGTCAAATAATATTAATTTATCAGTGTAGATTCCAATTTACCTGTCACTGTTGTCTGTTTGCACACTTCCAAGACGTTTGATAACCTCCATTCCTCTGCAAACTCTTCCAAAAATGGTATGTTTCCCTATGGAGAGCCATGTTATATTTAAATAACATCCAAAGAATATCAATTAAGTGCAGGAATGCAGCCAATAATAGATTTTCATTGATTATCAGATGATAAAAGAAGCACAATGGAAAAAAAAATAAAAAATTTAAACACATGCAAGGAATGGTTCTAGAAGCACACGAACAAGATCTATAATCAAGAGACTGATCCAATTCTATAATTTGTAACCAATATAGGAATGTTGTGAACAGTAATTACATTATTGAGATAGGATGTGTACTAAGTGCTCCATGACATATGTAACAATATCTGAACTTCAGTGCTCTATTAAAGAGTGTTGACAAGAAATGAAAGGATGCCTTTATGCATGATGCCCCACTCTACACAATTTTACCATTATAAGTAGCAACGGTCTCAACATTGGTAATTCAACTTCAGAAAAGAAACCTGGGATGGCAATGTTCATCTTAGAAACCCTTACAAGTAGTTGGTCTGGTGGTCTCAAGACTAGTCACTCTAGTTGCATAAAAGATATATGGGACACCAAGGTTCATCTTAGAAACTAAGGATGAAATTCGATGAAGTACTGAAGAATGTGCTTTATGATACACAAGTTGCTTCTACATGATATACATCTCTCTATGTAACCCATTGGAGTGCATATTACATAAAAAAACACATCAAAAAAACATGCAACACTTATTAACTATTAGATAAAAGCAATGAAAAGGCATTCAATGGAAGTATTTTTTTCATGAATATGATGCCATGAAGTTATGCAGAGCCAAGAAACTAGTTTCCGACTTTCTCAGATAAACATCAGATAATTTCAAAACTCCTCCATGCACGTGTGATGTTGTGAACAGCATCCGTATCCTGAAAACTAAATAACTCATGTTTGCAAAAATAAGGTAAAACTAATAGTCATGTTGACATGATCAAATATCTTATCATTAATGAGGTAGTTGAGTGTTTCAATATATCATTTCCTCTCAACAAGCCTAGTAAAATCATGGATTTTGATACCACTCGACATGAAATTTGAATGGCAGTAGACTGAATTAGTTTAACTGGAACATCAACTTGATCACTGAACACCAAACGCCACTAGAACCACACAGATAAAGTTGATAGATCATTGGCAATAAGTATCATATCAATTCCTGAATGCTAGAATACCCATAGGCTTCTTGCACGCAGAACAATCATGTTGCATGAACTTCAATCCACAAGAGAAATGGCAATTTCTACCTTATCCATATGAAATTATGGACCTTTTTGTATCAATTCAATCAGTACTTATATTGAAAAAAAAAGGAAAAAGGGAAAAGAGAAATGGAAAAGATATCTTTGTTAGCATTACCATCCAAAGACTGGCACGGTGCTAACGTGATAAAAAACTGACTCCCGTTAGTGTTAGGACCAGAATTCGCCATTGATATTATACCTGCACCTGTATGCTTCAATTCAGATCTTATCTCATCCTCAAATTGTGGACTGCACAGAACACGACAAAGCATCTCATCATCAAATGACACAGTTAGATAACCGCAATCAAACCCTAAAACTAGAGCTAGGATAAATCTTAAAGGCTGTTTAGCAATGGCTCTGAGATCCCAGCTAAGCTATAGTTTTTAGACTTCAGGTATCCACTCCGCTACAAGTAGCACATTCAAGCAATCTACTCGGGCTTAAAAAAATAACTTTCACAAGAATAGAATAACCATCGACGTCCATAAGGAGGACAATCACTAACCCGTAGATGGATTCACCACCCCTTCCAGTCCCCGTTGGATCTCCTCCTTGCACTATAAAATCCTGCCCATAGACTACAAGAATTAACTAAAGGAACAACCCAAGTAGGAAAACAAAAAAGAATGCCTTTTGTTTTGCTTCAAGAGATTAGATTAGGAAAGGGCAAGGAGTAACCTTGATGATCCTGTGGAACTTCACGTTGTCGTAGTAACCTCGCCTGGAGAGCTCCACAAAGTTCCTGCAGGTCTTGGGAGTGTGCTTGTAGTACATCTAGGATCCACCAAGGAAGACAGACATCAGAGGAGGAACGAAGAAGAGGAAGAAGACGGGAAAGAGGTGAGAAAGGGAGTAACCTCCACAGTGAAAGGACCCATGGAGGTCTGCAAGGTGACCTCCGGCGGGCCGCCATCGTCGCTCCCCCACATCGTGAAGTGGCTGAGATCGAGCCGTCGACGGGAGACCGGAAGCGGAACGCGGCGGAGGCTTCCGAGGGCCGCCTCCCACAATTTAAGCGTGATAATTATCGGATCGGGTCTTTTAAGAACCCAATTGGAGCAAGCGGAACCGGAATTTTATGCATCGTCATTATTGGATCGGGTTATCAGTCTGGAATCCGCTTCCTTCTTATCCCTCACAGCTGGCACAGATTATTGGATGCTTAAAATTCATTGGAGGTAGAAATTGTTTTCTGTTTTAAATCAAACAGGGGATTCTTCCCGTGTGAGAATTATTAGTCTCGAAGAAGAAAAGAAACCCTAGACGACCACGAAGAAGATCGGGAGGAGGAGAAGAGGAGGAAGTAGGCTTCCATGGCGATCCTCTACGCCGTGGTGGCGAGGGGTACGGTCGTCCTTGCGGAGTTCTCCGCGGTCACCGGGAACTCCGGCGCCATTTCTCGGCGGATCCTAGAGAAGCTCCCCCCGGATTCCGACACCAGGCTCTGCTTATCTCAGGATCGGTACATCTTCCATATCCTCATCGCCGATGGGATCACGTTCCTCTGCATGGCTAACGACACTTTCGGGAGTGAGTTCCTGTTTCTTGCTTTTGTTAGTTTTCTTTCGCTGGCTACGGTCTTTCTATTTGTCAATTTTGGTTTCCCTTTTTGTTATATTCTTTTCGATTTGATGATGCTGATTTCGTTCTATTACTTGATTGGATTGAGAATTTTGATCTGCTGTTTGCAGAAATTAAATCACTTTTCTGCTATAAGCATTGAACTTCCTAAATTTGTGTTATGTTTTCTCTTCACTTCATGCTCAGTTAATATTGATTCATCATATTGATATTCTCATCTTGTGCTGGATGATGTTGTTTCTATTTGTTTGTATTGTTTCGTGATTCTTTGTTACTCACATGACATCGCATCTAAGATATTATAAGTTTCTAAGATCTAAGATATTATCAGTTATGATAACGTTTTGTGATGTAATTGGGTTAACAGGACTCGACCATTGAAAATTTACCAAAATAATATTCCAATTAGATCTGAGAAAAAGGCACTTCCTCTTCCTTGCTGGAAACAATTTTGGAAGAGAACTCTACTGTTGTTATTTGGTCAGAGGAGGTCGATTGCATATCTCTAGGTTCAGAGGGTAGCACCCCATTTGAGTGATTGTAAAGCTATGGTAAAGGACCTCGATTTTCTTGACTTTCCCCCCTGCTGGACTGATTGAAAGTTGGATAAATCTTAAAATGAAAAACTTCCTATTTTCTTGGCTTTCAAGAAAAAGGCTTGTGAAATCCTTAAATTCTTTGGTTGACAACATTAAATAATAACCAAAATGGAATAGGTTGTATTCACGTGTGAACTGAGAAAGAGGTAGAGGTGGAATTAACGCTGCATGAATTGAATTAAGGTATCATTTCATCAATGACTGTACGAGTCATGACCATTAAGTACTGGAGGAAGGATTATTTGAAAAGGAGAGTTTGAGTTTCTAAGAATCCACTGAAATTGACTTCATTGATAGATCTTCAGTGCATCAGGCCACAGGTAATTCATTAATTCGATTTGTTCTCATCCAATTGGTACATGATAATTCTTTTTTTCATTCTGACCTCACAAACACGTCTCGTGGTCTATTTCTAACCTATAATCGAGACTTTTTTGGGTTTTAGAGGAAGTGGATCTAATTTCATACCCTCTCTCCTCCTGATTTCTATACGAGGCTTCGTGCTCTTTTTTTCGTTCTGACCTCACAAACACGTTTCGTGGTCCATTTGTAACCTATAATCGAGACTTTTGTGGATTTTAGAGGAAGTGGATCTAATTTCTTACCCTCTCTCCTCCCGATTTCTATACGAGGCTTCGTGCTCGTTTTTTCGTTCTGACCTCACAAACACGTCTCGTGGTTTATTTCTAACCTATAATCGAGACTTTTTCGAGTTTTAGAGGAAGTGGATCTAATTTCATACCCTCTCTCCTCCCGATTTCCATATGAGGCTTTGTGCTTTTTTTTTCGTTCTAACCTCACAAACACGTCTCGTGGTCCATTTCTAACCTATAATCGAGATTTTTTCGGGTTTTAGAGGAAGTGGATCTAATTTCATACCCTCTCTCCATCCAATTTCTATACAAGGCTTCGTGCTCGTTTTTTCGTTCTGACCTCACAAACACGTCTCGTGGTTTATTTCTAACCTATAATCGAGACTTTTTCGGATTTTTGAGGAAGTGGATCTAATTTCATACCCTCTCTCCTCCCGATTTCTATACGAGGCCTCGTGCTCGTTTTTTCATTCTGACCTCACAAACACGTCTCGTGGTTTATTTCTAACCTATAATCGAGACTTTTTCGGATTTTTGAGGAAGTGGATCTAATTTCATACCCTCTCTCCTTCCGATTTCTATACGAGGCTTCGTGCTCGTTTTTTCGTTCTGACCTCACAAACACGTTTCATGGTTTATTTCTAACATATAATCGAGACTTTTGCGGATTTTAGAGGAAGTGGTGAATTTATGGAATTAGGTCTATACTATGAACAGTGAGCTGCAGAAGCTAGACTAACCAAGAACAATAATGATGCTATTAATGTGTATATTCAAGTGCCTTTCATCTTTGTTTATTGTCATAAGGATTTTGAAAAATTATGGACCTTTTTTTCACTGACAAGCAATATTGCTCAGTAAATGGTTGCCTTTTGCAGTACTGTATTATAGGCTAAGATGTAGAGATTGTGCATTCATTAGGTCATTCCTTTTAGGAATACGATTAGGTAGGTGCATGCAAATAAGGTTTTCTCCAGGTGTTGTTGAGAATTCTGAAGGCTGGATGGTTATCTAAATTAGAGCTACGGAGGATCTTGGTCACTTGAAAAGAACTTCAAAGTTTGTCAAACTTGTTCTAGTCAAGATGCAGGTGTTATTCTGAATTAGAATAAGGTAGATTTTGGAAGAATATAAACTTTTAGGGACATTGTTACAGATCAGGTTCTGCTGTTTCATTGCCTCGAAATCTTTGGTATGAATTCATTGTGTCTAATTCTTGAGAAGATGTGAAATTTTATTGAAGTAATTTTTAGCTGCTGGTTGGTTACCATCATGCAGTATTTAGGTTTGCTGATTCAAATGGAGTAGAAAGATCTTTTTGGTTTATGCAAAACTATATAGTTGCTTCTGTGTCTGTTCTTCGTCTGCTGGTTTTGGTTCAATGCCTAAGGTACCCTGTACCCATAGCTTGGTTTCATGTTCTTTATAGGAGTCTGCTATGTAACCATATGACACTGTAAGTTTATAACTTGTATCATATAATGAGGGTTCTTGAGTAATTTGGCATGTATTTTTCTGGCTTTGACATTGTTTGATATTTTAGCATCTGTTGCTAAATAGTTGTACAAATATTTCTGCCGTCTTATTATTATTTTTGTCTTAGAATTTTTTCTATTAACTAAATATTCTAAATAAATGTTACTGCAAATAGTGTCAAATATAGCTACTACAAATGCTAACTCAGTCATAGATACCCATCGGTACCCAAAATAAAATGGGTTGGTTTGGCAGCAATAATTTGCCACCTGAATCGGGTTAGTCTCAGGGTGGATAGTAATATTCCTAACTGGGTTGAGGTTCAGATGTCCCCATAAACAAATGAGGTACACTATTCTCATCGTTAATGCTTCTCATATGTATTTTGTGGAGTAACAAAAATGTTTTGGGTACACAATGAATTTGTTGAAGAAACTGAGAGAAAAAGTAAACTAAAATATTTATTATCTAATCTAGCTAGTTGAGAAGAGATATCAGGTATCACTCACTACGGGATGTTCTATGCAATAATCCTTTGTCTTTATTATTAAAATACCTTCAAAAATTGTTGGATTTTCAGAATGAGTTGGTCCATGATTGTCTCGACAATATTTTCATAATAAGTTCACCAGAGAAGATATTAGTGTTGTCGAAGTTAGTAGCCAGCATAATAATACTGCTTCTGTGATCTGTGATATATATGCAAAGTTTTTGAATAAGTCAGAACCTGAATATATTCTTTATCTGTTCCTTTGCCTTTGTGTAGGGAGGGTTCCTTTTATGTATCTGGAAGATATCCACATGAGATTCATGAAAAATTACAGTAGGGTTGCTCAGTCAGCACTGGCTTATGCAATGAATGATGAGTTCTCCAGAGTTTTACATCAGCAGATGGAATTCTTCTCAAGTAATCCAAATGTGGACACACTTAACCGAGTGAGAGGTGAAGTTAGCGAGGCAAGTTCTACTCTTGGAAATTGTATGTTTTGATTTTAAAATTTTACCAAGCCATTTATGTTTAAGTTTGTTTTTTTTAATTGACAAGTTAATCAAGGAATATATTGGTCTATTTGATTTTTTTTAAATGTCAAATTTTATGGAATCGCCCTTGCGGAAAAAATGTTTACAAATCTATAATTTAATTTCCACATTTATAATACATTCTCACCAAATAGTCGTTAATGTGTTCAGTAGTAGTAAATTGTGTTTCACAACACTGATGTCTATATATCCATATTCCATTCTGATTAATGTACAGTTTCACTCTTGGAATTTATTTGTTTATGATAATGATTGACACTAATTTCCCTCCATACATATGTTTTGATTTTAAAATTTTACCAAGCCATTTATGTTTAAGTTTGTTTTTTTAATTGACAAGTTAATCAAGGAATATATTGGTCTATTTGATTTTTTTTAAATGTCAAATTTTATGGAATCGCCCTTGCGGAAAAAATGTTTACAAATCTATAATTTAATTTCCACATTTATAATACATTCTCACCAAATAGTCGTTAATGTGTTCAGTAGTAGTAAATTGTGTTTCACAACACTGATGTCTATATATCCATATTCCATTCTGATTAATGTACAGTTTCACTCTTGGAATTTATTTGTTTATGATAATGATTGACACTAATTTCCCTCCATACATATGTTTCTCTAAAAAAAACTTCCCTCAATACTTTGAAGTTCTTGTGGATGATTGTGATCGTTGGAGCAAGTCGGAACAAATGTCAAACAAGTTTGCATCTGGATCATGAAACTGACATTTTGAAACATTATAGGGTGCCATTCATTAAACCAACATGTAACAATTCTAGCATTGTGCTGTCTAAACAGGTTTCCTGCCCTTGGAATTTTGTTTCTTCTTTTCATGGAACTTTTTGATCTTCATTTTGACTGAATTTGATGCTTATAGGTTGGAGAGTATTGGATCTAAGTATGTTGGATCTATGACTTGTGAATATTTTCAGATTCATACTACTTGTGAATATTTTCAGATTCATACTATCATGGTGGAGAATATAGAGAAGGTATTAGACAGAGGTGAACGCATTGCACTTCTTGTGGACAAGACCTCTACAATGCAGGATAGTTCCTTTCATTTCAGGAAGCAATCTCGACGTCTTCGACATGCTTTGTGGATGAAAAATGCCAAACTTTTGTGAGTGCCTAATACCAAAACTAGTCTCTTTGTTTTTTTATATACCACTAGTTGTCGTATGGCAGTGTTTTCCTATAAATTCATGGAGAAGTCATTTTTTTAGCTTTCTAATCAGAATTATCTCCTAAATTGTAAGAGGAAGATGTTATTAGGGTGGTAGTTTGTTTGATGTCCCGATATAGCAGTTTGATAGTCTAATCACTATATGTGAGAGTTTTTCATGGATATTGGAATTCGTGGGTTGCATCCAATTACCAAATACGTTTTTTTATCTCTAGACCTTCGAGAAACTCAGGATATAGACTTGGAAAGAAATGCGTGTTGCCCATTTTATAGTTCTAGGCTCTGTTGATTTTAGATGGAGGGTATTGCAACGACGGTGCACGCTTCATTGAAATTGTCCTGCTTCATTAGTACGTCAAGTTGCAGTGTCTGTGCATGGTGGAGGCGACTTGTAAGACTAGACAACTCGTGTTCTGACATGGTCATAGAATTTGTATCATGGCTGTTCCTGTACTTTTCATGGATATTATTTCTCTCCTGTACTGACAGATCTGTGCTCCTTTCAATCGCAGAGTTGTGTTGACATGTGCCATCGTTCTGTTGCTGTACATAATAATAGCAGCTTGCTGTGGGGGCATAACTCTTCCGTCATGTAGATCATAATCAAAAATGATATTATAACTCCTGCGGGAGGCACCTGGTGTTCTTTTGTTGGCTCCTTGCCTGCATCCTCGGTTCAACAATCTTCTTCCGCGAACTACTGCTTGTGGTTATATCGTGCAGGTTTTTTTTATGCTGTGGTTATGCGAACCTTATTTGTAAGGAGTTTGTAGATTTCTGTACAGAATTCGGTTCCATTTATTGTATAGAATAGCAAGCTGTGACTTCTCATGAGCGCACTTCATGCATGATTGGACTTGTTACTCTTATGAAGTTATGATTCTTGTAGTCTTATCGCCTGCTTCTGCAACTCCTTCCCTAGTAGTGTATCTTCATCTTCATCATCTTAATTCTTATTGAATTTTCATCTTCGTCATCAATAATTTTTATTGATTTTTTGTGCCGACCAGCTCTCTGATGATATGTTGCAGGTAAGTACAGCCCTTTTTTATTAAATCAGATTTTTTCATAGGGGGCACTCACATGAATTAAGAATGTGAGACGTACTCTGTGGTTGTCCTGGCGGCTCCCCAGTTTGGGCAGCAGGAAAAAAAAATCGTTTACAGGTGAATTTTGGGAGGGTTCAACACGCAAGAGGGCCCAATTATGTGTAGATCATCTGGTTGTATCAATTCATATGGTAATCCAGATGATCGTATCAACTCGTGCCGCGGTATGAGAGTGAAGAATTGCCCATAAAGTTACACGTCTCTTGATCATCCCTGTCTTCCAATGAAGCTACTTGGTCAAAAACTCTGCTTCTCCGTAGAA
Source organism: Thalia dealbata (assembly GCA_030544415.1). Lineage (NCBI taxonomy): Eukaryota > Viridiplantae > Streptophyta > Magnoliopsida > Zingiberales > Marantaceae > Thalia > Thalia dealbata. The sequence continues at coordinate 30,663,024 of CM060454.1, read as the reverse complement.
GATGAGGTGTTCTGCCTGAAAATATTTGGTCAGCAAGAAGTTTGGGATGAATTATTGGATCGGTGGTTGTGCAGAACATCTACCACATCCGCAATCTTGTTTGATCGTTCTTTCTGTCGCCAATGGATACGCCAGTAAGAAGTTTGAGATGCATCCAAAGTTTGGAATGAATTCTTGGCCGTGAAAACCTTGCAAAAATATTAATTTCGAGGGGATTAGTGTTTGCTCCAGAACACCTATCACATCTACCATCTTAATTCTACCATCTTAATTCGAATTATTTATGTGGTCAACGGATGCACCACTACGGAGTTTGGGATGAATTCCAAGTTTGGGCCCCTACCACATCGACTATCTTATTTGACCTTATTACTTGCGGTCAGCGGATGCACTCGCAAGAAGTTTGGAATGAATTCTTTATCAAAAATACTGCATCGTTGATGTGAAGGGAACAGTCGTTTGTTGTCCAAGATCATCGCTGGAGTATTCATCGTAGAAGCTGATTGATTTGTTGAAAAAATAAAGCTGCGACGACGGTGATTACACTTATTAATGGCGGAAGGAAGACGCCATTCCATTCTATGGAATGGAGTACTGTGACATTACATCATGACTACACTTATTATTGGCGGACCAGTGATAATATATCGAATTAATTATATGCTCTTGACGACGGTGAAGCCGCCGTCGACCACGAGGTTGTGGCCGCTGACGTACCTCGACTCGTCGCTGCCCAAGTAGAGCACCGCCTCCGCTATGTCCTCCGCCTTCAGCGCCACGCCCTTGAGGTTGGCCCCTGCAGCAATAAGCTCCTCCACCTGCTCTTCTTCGTCGAGACCGAACGCCCTCTTCACCATCGGAGTAGCAACCCCGTGCGGCGCAACGCAGTTCACTCGCACCCCGAACGGCCCCAGATCCGCCGCCGCGCTCCGCATCAGCCCCACCACCGCGTGCTTCGAGCAAACGTACGCCGCCGACCCCTGCGCGGCCACCACCGACGCCGTGCTCGACGTGATCACGATGCTCCCGCCGCGTGCCGGCGCCATGACGCGCGCCGCGTGCTTCGTCGCCAGGAAGCTGCCGAGGACGTTGGTGGCCATCACCCGCTCGAACTCAGACGTCTCGTAGGCGAAGGGGTCGCCGCCGGGCTTGGCTCCGGCGGTGCCCGCGTTGCTGAACATGATGTCGAGCTTCCCGTGGAGGGAGACGGCGGTGTCGACGGCGCGCTTGACGTCGGGCTCACTGGTGACGTCGCAGCGGACGTAGGAGGCGGCGGAGGGGCCGAGGGCGGTGCAGAGGCCGTGGCCCTTGTCGTCCTGGACGTCGGCGACGACGACTCGTGCGCCATGGCGGGCGAACAGCTTGGCCGTGCTCTCGCCGATGCCGCTTGCACCGCCGGTGATGAGAGCAACCTTGCCCTCCAGCCTGAATCCGATTAATCGAGAACAAATATATATAAAGAGAACACATCAAATCTCGCAGTTAGATTAAACAGAATAGAAAAAGGAAGAAATGACTACGAGAGGAAGAGTGGAAGACCTCCTCATCAAGAAGGATGCAGCGGCAGTTGACGGGCTTCCCATTATGCTCTAAGCCTAATGTGTGTGCTCACCTCTAAACCCTATATATACACACACACACACATTATTTTTAATTATAAAAATATTCATGTAGCCTGAGTAGTCAGAATACTTTATATGAGTGCAAGAAACTCAAGAGCCATTCAAACTCATACAAAATGATTGTCATGTGCCACCTTAATAAGCATATTAGGTTAGAAGCTAAGTGTAAAGGTTATTTAGTTATCAAACATCAATTCCATGGTTTTTTAACTCACAAACTTTGAGTTTTTGGAGCAAAAGTTTCAACCATAATAGTTATGGAGTAATTTAAGATAGGAGTGAGCTTGCTGATAGATATCAAGTTGAAGTTGATGGTTCGTTCAATTCTTACTCCAATCCTCCTCCCCATACGTTGATCTTGTACAGCGAAAGAATCAGGAATGCAGGTTATGGAGTAATTTAAGATAGGAGTGAGCTTGCTGCTGGATATCTAGTTGAAGTTGCATTAAGGTACAAAATAAGGTTGACTCTATTGACAGGTCCGGGAATAGAGAAACCTCTTCAATACCCTTCACTTGTAGCTTTGATCCATTAGCAAGTGTACTGTGAAATGGTATTTAAAAGAGGTCTCAATTTGGAGAAAAAAAGGAGGGTCACCAGTGATATGATCCGAATCTAAGATCTAACAAGAGGTGATTGAGAGAAACAAACTATGGAATTACCATTCTGGACTATGGAAGATTGTTGGGTAGCCCTAAGTTGCAGATCTACATAATTACAGAAGGTTTCTACTTCAGATTCAACCTTTTTATTTAGCTGTGCTTGAGATTAGCACTGATCTTGCGTAAATCTCTTTCTCTCTGGTAGTAGGTACGTCTTAAGTTCCCTTTTCTTCCTTTCTTACCTCTGTTCTGATTTAATCTTTCTCCAGAATTGATGTAGAGAGCTAATGAATTGATATCAATGATTGAATTAGCATCTGTAGAATAAGGATACACAAAAACCAATTAAGAATTCGAGGTGTGCTCGGTGGTTGTCCTGGCGGCTCCCCAGCAAGTACCTGGGGGAGACGTAGTTTGGGCAGCAGGAAAAAAAAAACCTTAATAGGTGCGAGGGTTCAACACGCAAGAGGGCCTTAATTATGCGTAGATGATCTGGTCGTATCAGCTCATGTGGTAATCCAGATGATTGCATCAACTCGTGCCTTCCAATAACTCGCACTGAACGGAAGCGGTATCAGAGTGAAGAATTGCCCATAAAGTTACACGTTTCTTGATCATCCCCGTCTTCCAACGTCACTACTTGGTCAAAAACTCTGGTTCTCCGTAGAAGATGAGCACGTTGAGCTGGATCTGTTGAGGTGTTCTTCCTGAAAAGATCTGGTCAGCGAGAAGAAGTTTGGGATGAATTTTACTATCTTAATTGGCCTTATTTACGTACGGAGTTTGGGATGAATTCCAAGTTTGGGACCCTACCATGTCGACTATCTTATTTGGACTTATTCCTGTCGACGGATGATGCACTGAAAAGTAGTTGTCCGAATCGTGGAAAGCCACAGTACATCCATCGCATCCTTTATCTTTTTTGGTTAACATTGCACCGGGTAAACAAGTGTAAACCCCCAATTCTACATGATGGTAGAATGGTAGTCCCCCCTAATTAGGAAAGTTTTGGTCATTTTACCTTCAAGAAAAGAAATTAATCCCCTTTGATTTGGAGGACAATTTATTGCAAAGGTTTAAGCACCCTACAATGAAGGAGAAGAAAAATGCTCGCCCGATCATTTCCATCCTGGACTCCCTTCCTCTTTCGTTGCTTGACCCCGGATGGCATCTTGGCGAGGAGGACGATAGGCTCCATCTTTCTCTCTTCGCACCATTGTGCCGTGGGACGAAGCCAAGGGTGCTACTGGGAACGTGGAAGTTGACAGTCGACATAAAGATTTTTAATGCTTAAATCCACAAGTAGGTAGGCTTCTAAATCCTCATACAATGCTGCGTTCTTCTGCTTGATCTTTTGAGTAGCCTAGTGATTTCTAAATTTTCCTATGAATGGGATGCTTGCTGTTAAAGTTAAAAAGAATTTGTGTTTTTGCTTTTGCTCTCTCTTTGGATGTTGTTGTCTTGTTAAATTAAGTGAATGTTGAGTATTAGATTGATGGGTAGGCTGGCAACATTGATTAGAATCCATGCCATAGATATTGGATTCATCGAAGTTGTTTCTCCCTTATGGTTAATTGATGTTGCTGCTGCCAAAATTTGTAAAACCCTTCTTTTGCTCTTCCTTTCATCAAGTTGTTGCCGAAGATGAGATATTAAAGTGTTGTGATTGTTTTTAAATGGTGTATACTGCTGTCCAAGGAGAATTAAGTCTAACTTAATCCTCTGCTTTTGAGTTTTGCTGCCGAGAAAGGGAAGCCCTTCTTTTCCTCTCTTTTTCCCTCTTTGTTTTTATCTCCTTCCTTTTACCTTCCTGTTTAGTGCTTGTCATTGATAAAATTTGCAAGCAAATGGTTATGCTTGGAATACTTGTGTTGCTGCAACAAAATGAAGGGAAAAATTCTCTTCTTTCTTATTCTTTGTTTCCTCTGTTTTCGCCTTTTCTTTTACCTTCTTTCTCTCTCCACTTACTGGAATTTTATTCCTTTGTTTTTCCTTCTCCTTTGCTACTGCCGAGAGCCCACTTCTTCTCTTTTCTCTCCTCTTAAGCAATTCCATGAATAAAACCTTGCAAGGAATTAATTATGCTTTGAATAATAATTATGTTGTTGCAACAAAAGATGAAGAGAGAAATTGGGTTGTGACTTACTTAATGCTGTTGTGAATGGAGAAGTTTTGCCCTCTTGTCTTCTTTTGATTTTTCTTTCCCTCTTACTAGTAACCAATATGCTTCTTCACTCTTACTATGTGTCACTGTAGAGATTTCCATTTGCTGTTGGGAAGTTGATAATTAGCAAGTAAAAATCCTTGGTTGCTGAAAAATCTGTACATGGTTTGGATGCCAAGTTAAAGAGGTGTAGAAGTCAAGTAGAAGGGTGGCTGCAAATGTAAATGCAGAATAGTAAATGGATTTGAACATGACTTCCTCTCTGCAAACTCTTTCTCTTCCTCCCATTTTATGCTATGCAATGTGATTCTATTATTTGTTTAAAAGTATGTTAGCTTTGACTTAAACATAAATCATACTTCACATGGCAGCAAATAGGAGTTAAATAAATAGTGTAAGAATTTAATTACTATTACCGAGGAGGGAGAGGTCTTTTCCCCTCTTCCATTCTTTTGTATGCTCTTTCTTATTTTTTCTCCAGCAGCATGCTTAAATGGATTTGGTTGACAATTGTCCTTTGATTTACAAATTAAATTCTTCTGCATTATGCTAAAAGTAGTGATATGATGGTTTACTTGACTAGGAGTAATAAAAGTATAAACTTGTATTATGGTTTTATTGTTCCTTATTTTCCTGAGCTATTTGGGGAAAGTTAGATGGTGGCAACCTTAGTAGCCAGAAAATTTAATAATTAACAAGAAAACATGTGGATTGTTGTAGGACATCGTTCCACACTGAACGGTGACGTGATTTATCCTTATTAATCAATTCTGGTTGGTTCTAAAAGAGTTGAGTCTTCAGCTAAGGTGAGTTGTTAAATCTTATTGCAAGATTACTACCGTCGTGCCGTCGAGATGGGCAGTTGTGAATTACCTCAGGCTGTGGGATGCCTCTCCCATGCTCGTTTGTTTAACTTGTTTATTCAAGTTAAATCTTACTACATCTATTATTTATCAATGAGCATGCTATTCAAATGTTCTTGATATGCTTTGTTGATATAAATACATTTTACTACACCTACACTGTTATAAGAGTAGTGGACATTATAGCATCAACTTAGCAACAAGAGCATAGTCAATATTTGTAGTACTCCCATAAAGGTACTAGAGACATTCATGTGTAAGGTGGTAGAGATTGACAACTTCATTATAAATCCAAACTTAAGTTGAACAAATATTCTCCATCCACCTAGACAAATTGGACCTGACACATCTTAGGGACATTGTAGCCCATGATACACTTAGGTCCAGTTTACACTGTGTTACCCGCACGTGTGACGGATGGTCGTCACCGTGATAGTCCTTAGATGGTTAGCTAGAGTGAAACCTTTCATGAGTCTGGTATGTATGCAGCTAAGAGTGCAGCTCTCCAATAACACTTAACGGAGGCTCATTCTAGTGGCATCGGTTGCGTGTGACTCAGAATGTGTTTCCCTCTAGCAAACCTTGGACAGTGGATCTGATGACCACGACCGTCATTACAGATGTCCTGCAGGCAGTCTGATGACATGTACGGATCCTTGGGATATAATACATGTGTAGTTTCTCCAGTTGCCGTGGCTGTGAGGTTTATTATAAATTGTGAGGTGACTACTGTTTCAGTCGAGGGACAGTTGTATAGTACTATACAGGTCGTCGCGACATGCGTACTACGGGGAGTAGTGCACGAAGCGGCAGTCTCGATAATACGGGAGGATTGACGGTTATCGAGGCTGATAGAGAAGGATCCAAAGTCACCTGCCTTCTCTGCTAACGTCAGTGCAACGGGCTTAGGAAGAGATTTAGAGTGGCACTGATGGGTCTTGGGATAGTCCCCGGCCAGGGCATATCCTAAGCATAGGCTGGCAGCCCAGATTCATAGTAAAAAGTGAACTAGTTTGATGCATACTTGAAATTTATATACTTGTAACCAATTATGAATAAATTGCTATCTTACAATGCATGTACATGTGTAAATTCTTGCTAGTATAATGCTTTGTTCATGTAACCATGTGATATGCTATGTTCATCTTGATTGTTACTTTATTTTTATATAACTGCTTATGCATGGCAACATGAGGCAACATATTCCTCGGTCTATACCATTTGTTCTCGACGTGGCTTCTGTAGTTCACTGTGCCGCAAGGCTCAGCACGCATGGGTTCCTAGCGTGCAGGTATAGGAGCGAACGTGGTAGGTGAACGGGAAGGTGGGATCGATAACAAATTAGAAATTTTAAAGATTTTTATCTTCTTGGTGAGTTGGAACCTAAGTCGGGACTGTTATAGACCTACATTAACCTTATCTTGGACTTACACTTATTTGTTATATTTTCCCTTTTATGCCTTGTACAGGTCATTGCGATTTGTACGGTGGTTGCCACGTGTCGACCTACGGGTCGAGGCGTGACAACAAGTATTCCCCAAACTGACTAGTTAATATGCTGCCAAGCAGTTAACTCTCGCTCGCCCTATCACCAAACCCTCGTTCCACTGCTCATCCACCCATCTACCGAACCCTCCGACTCACCCATGCTCGATATATTTTTTACTAACGGCGAACGATGCTTACTTCTTTCGACTTTGAGTACATGATCATCGACCCTCACTTGCAATCTTCACCCCGCTTCAACGAACCTCAGAGCTAAGCTCACCATCGTCGTCCCGAAAATATTTTATTTCGGGAAGTAACCAATCAACTAGACACGTCTTGACCTATTTTATTTTTCAATCATAAAAATTTCAAATGCGTACGTCCAATCTGGTCCGATGCTCGCCCACACTCCGTACGTAAGAGATCATTCTAAGAGTGTTGGTAAAAACGTATTTACAAAATTGCTACCAGATTAAGAATTAAAATTCATTGAAATATTCACAGGAAATTCGATAAGTAAGCACAAGAATACTAAGAATCGTGATACGAATTAGAACGTGTTTACGACGATAGGATCAGGTGAGTGTTTATTCTCCAGGCAGAATAGACGTGATAGTTCTCAATGTTTAGTCCAGGAAAACTATATCCATTTGATTAGTTATACTTGATATTTCTTGACTCCCATGCTAGTAAATATTCTTGATTCTGATAATAAATGAGTTATGAATCACCTTTGATATTCATGTTTATTGATATGAGATTTTCCTTTCTATTGTTCCTCGATTCATTATAAGCATGATATTATGCTTTTGGTTGATTTTAAATCTAGCATATGCATATGTTTGATTATTTGTGATAATACTTCACTTTTAGAATGCATATGGCTAGGATGACATATTACTGGATAGTGTTATAGGCACTATCACTGCAGTGATAGGAGATTATGTTATTGGCACTCCCATGGGCCACCTATGAAGAGGGGCATGGGGCAGAAGTGCATGATGCCAGGATGGGAGATTGGGTAACTCCTGGTCGATCCAATTCATCAGACTAGCTATGGATACTAGGTAGTGACGTCTAGTGGGCAACTCAATGGGGAAAGGGGGCTTTGTTTCTATATTCTTGTGACTCTACTTTGATTTAGGTACCTTATGATGCTTGATACCTTCCCCTGGGGAGACAGTTGTGTTCATGACTGTCGTTAATATAGCCAGCCCCAGATCTAATCTCATTTGACTCTTGATCATTTTTCTTGTTTGGCTATTGCACCCAAATAGTTGATTAGCTCTACTCATGAGATTTTACTATTCTATGTTCTCGGTTTTACATTATTTTTTATCCAACTCACTAGGTACAAGCATACTCACCCTATAGGGGGACTCATTTTTATATTTTCAGGACCACAGTAGGAGAGGGGCGTAGCTAGGTGCCCGACTTTTGAAAGGTGGAATAATACTGTCTTTATTTTGGTGTATATAGAGATCTACTGGCTAGGTATTTTGTATATCCTTGAGCATGTGCCTCATTTTGATTGTAAATTATTTGTAAATAAGTGTTTCATCTGATTTTGAAAATAAATAGTTCTAGAGTTATAGTGACATGTGATTCAGGTTATCTTCTTCCATAAATAAAGGGATATACACCAGGTACACATAGTGGGCTTCCATATAGTCTCCGAGAATAAGCGGAGCTATATGTAGAGTTCACTGCGGTCTGCCACGTGTCATAGGGGAAGGTACGGGGCGTGATAATAATTGTTTGTTTTAATTAAATCTATGTGTGCCAATATCCCTTGCCCTTACAATTGCTAGGAATCACTCTTTCGTAGCCACTTGGCCGCAAGACTCATAGCAAGTTATTTTTTTCATGCACAGGGACTTGGACTTGGACACCGAGTAGATTCGTGGGGAGTGTTACGGGAAGACAATATTCTAGTTGACATGAATTGTAAAATTTATTATTTAGTCACACTATATTAGGTAAATATAAATTATTTGTACTAAGTTATAATTATGAAAAATTTATACAGGTTTTTTTGTCACTGTTGTATTCTTTATGATATTTTAATTAGCCTTATACGAGCTATGCAAACTCATACGACAATTGTCATGGTTGCCGACAGAGTTAGAGCATGATAGGATGTGGCTGCAAAGGGAGACCTTGCCACCATCAGTTTCCTAAGGGGCTCTAGCTTTGGCCATCTGCTTGAGTAGCTCGCCCAGATCAAGCTCAACAACCTTCGTGGAAAAGGCAACGATGCCGAAAGTTGATGTGGAGTCCATGCCCACGGTTGAAATTGAGGATGCCCACAGTGGCAAAGACTGCTATCATTGCATGGATGCCTTCTAGCTTAGGGTAGGAGATGGTCGTGAACGAGCGCTGGGGGCGGGCACAAGCGAGCACTTGATCCGTGCTTTTAGGAAATTATTGTTTTAAGTTAGTTAGTGCAGCGATACACTCCGCGGCAAGCATTGTCCTTTTTTTTGGAGCTTTTCTTCGTATTAATCCAGTTAATATGCCACGTTGAAACATTGATCGATTTTTTAATAAAAAATTGAAGTGTTCCTCCTGAAAAAATCTGGTCAGTGAGAAGAAGTTTGGGATGAATTTTACTATCTTAATTGGCCTTATTTATGTATGGAGTTTGGGATGAATTCCAAGTTTGGGACCCTACCATGTCGACTATCTTATTTGGACTTATTCCTGTCGACGGATGATGCACTGAAAAGTAGTTGTCTGAATCGTGGAAAGCTACAGTACATCCATCACATCCTTTATCTTTTTTGGTTAACATTGCACCGAGTAAACAAGTATTCCCCAAACTGACTAGTTAATATGCTGCCAAGCAGTTAACTCTCGCTCACCCTATCACCGAACCCTCGTTCCACTGCTCATCCACCCATCTGCCGAACCCTCCGACTCGCCCATTCTCGATATATTTTTTACTGACAGCGAACGACGCTTACTTTTTTCGACTCTGAGTACATGATCATCATCCGTACAAAAGAAAAATCTTTCTCTTTCAACCCTTTTTTTCCTTGTTATTACTCTTCTATGGGTTACTTGTATTCACAACTTTAATTATAATTAGAAAAAGATGTGAATCACTCGTTAAAATAAACACAGTCCATATTTTTATAATAAAAAATATAAGCCACATTTAATTATTTATAAATACAGTCCATATAAATATTTATATATTTATACATAATATTAGAGACCCCGATACACATTTACCTATATATGCATATGCATGTAAATATAATTGGAGTGGAATATGACGAAGGAAAACGGTTGGGAGATAAATTTAGGAGAAGAAATGGGAAAAATCTGGATCTAGGTTATCCTGCAGAAAAGGAAAAGAGGTAAGAACAAGAAAGTAAATTCCAAAACCAATTTATCATATTACTATAGAGGGCAAATGGAATTTATTAGACAATAAGGATAATTGGAGAGAACAAGATGGCAAAAGAGTCATTTCTTGCTTCACCCTCTCCTCGCCCGCACGACAACTCCGTCGCAAGCGAGTTCAAAAGGGGGAAAAGAGCTGTCCGGAAAACCAAAACCCTGATCCCCCAAATTCAACCTCCCTACCTATCCTCATCGTCGGTAAGTTGGTCCGTAGGAACTCCATGGTGAACCTTGACCGACGCATGAGCGAATTCGAGGTCGGTGAAGAGGTGGCGAAGCAACAGCGGCAAGGAGGGAGCTGAAAATAGGAGCGAACAGCAAGATTGTAATGCCGATGAACACTCCAGCCAAAGTTGGAGATATTGTCTTAAGATAGGCCTCTTACCCCCTTGTGTTTAGAAATGAGATCAAGCGATGAATTCGGGGAACAAGAGACCACCCTCTTGTCAACCTTAGCGGCTGTACACCCTCTGCCCATGTCAATAAAATGTTCTGTTCTATACTTGCTTTCATCAAATTGAAGTAAAATACAGTATAAATCATGTGGGATTTTAGGACTAATAGTGCATAATTAGTCGATTCAAATAATTGCCCTGTTTAGCTTATGTGAATTTGATCATGTGCTTACTTTATTATGTAATATGCTTGACAAATGCATTCGGACACCTCTTTCGTTATTGCCCTAACTATCACCCTGAAATGTTTTCTTACACCTGCCTTTACAAAAATAAAGTGCAATTGTCGTATGTATTATGCTGAATTTTAAGATTTCCAACAAAATTGGTCAGTTGAAACATTACCCTGCGTTGTTGATGTGAATCTGACCTTATGCTTGGTTTACTTTGCACTGTGCTTGATAAATCCATATTCTTGCTATTAATTGCTCTATTGATGTCTATCATAATTCAGTGAATGTGATATCAGATATGCTCTGAACTTTACATATATAATTATTCCTGAAATAGATGCATAAATATTCAAACTTTAGTTGTTGAAACATTATTCCTTACCTCTGTGACGCATAATCTGTATTCTGAAAAAGAACTCTCAAAAGACAGACTTATTAGAATGAAAATAGTATAAATAAAATGTTAATGTAATATTATGAGATCACGATCAGGTGGACTGAGATTCACACTTATCTTCAATCCATAATAAGTTGATAGAATTGAATAACACAAAAAGAATGAGGATAATGTCATCCTAACTGATACCATACACCAGGTACGCATAGTGGACTTTCATATAGTCTCCGAGAATAAGCGGAGCTATATGTAGAGTTCACTGCGGTCTGCCACGTGTCATAGGGAAAGGTACGGGGCGTGATAATAATTATTTGTTTTAATTAAATCTATGTGTGCCAATATCCCTTGCCCTTACAATTGCTAGGAATCACTCTTTCGTAGCCACTTGGCCGCAAAGCTCATAGCAAGTTATTTTTTCCATGCACAGGGACTTGGACTTGGACACCGAGTAGATTCGTGGGGAGTGTTACGGGAAGACAATATTCTAGTTGATATGAATTGTAAAATTTATTATTTAGTCACACTATATTAGGTAAAAATAAATTATTTGTACTAAGTTATAATTGTGAAAAATTTATACAGGTTTTTATGTCACTGTCGGATTCTTTATGATATTTTAATTAGCCTTATACGAGCTATGCAAACTCATACGACAATTGCCGACAGAGTTAGAGCATGATAGGATGTCGCTGCAAAGGGAGACCTTGCCACCATCAGTTTCCTAAGGGGCTCTAGCTTTGACAGTCTGCTTGAGTAGCTCGTCCAAATCAAGCTCAACAACCTTCGTGGAAAAGACAACGATGCCGAAAGTTGATGTGGAGTCCATGCCCACGGTTGAAATCGAGGATGCCCAGTGGCAAAGACTGCTATCGTTGCATGGACGCCTTTTAGCTTAGGGTAGGAGATGGTCGTGAACGAGCGCTGGGGGCGGGCACAAGCGAGCACTTGATCCGTGCTTTTAGGAAATTATTGTTTTAAGTTAGTTAGTGCAGCGATACACTCCGCGGCAAGCATTGTACTTTTTTTTTTGGGAGCTTTTCTTCGTATTAATCCAGTTAATATGCCACGTTGAAACATTGATCGATTTTTTAATAAAAAATTGAAGCAGCTTAACACTTGTTGGCCCATGAACTCTCTGTCGACCGTTCGCCCGCCCACCCGCCCGCCGAACTCTCCCTACCGCCGGCTCGCCCACTCCGACGCTTGCTTATTCCTACTCCATCGACTATCACCTGCTCCGACCAAGCTCGTGATTTGACCCTCGACCGCGTTCATCGACCCAACCTTCGCCCCACTCCAGCGACGCCAAAGCCCCCATCGCATGGGAGGGCTGAGGTGGGGGAAGCAGAGCGGCAAAGGAGGGGAGAAAGGAGATGACGTGGGGGGAAAGCATAGGGGAGTGAGGTGAAGAAGAAGCGGCGGGCAGTGATGGTGGGTGTGTGCGGGAGGGGAGAGAGATCGGATGGGGTGGGGGGGAGTAGCAAAGGGGGGGAGAGGAGATAGGGTGGGAGGAAAAACAGAGGAGGAGGAAGAAGCGGAGCGGGACGGGGCAGAGGAGAGCGGAGGCAGTGTTGACATCAGTGAGGCCGGCGCCGCCGCCTCCGAGGACGAGGTGGTGGGCTTCGGCCAAGCGCTGGAGGCGGCGAGGCTCAAGGTGAGGTTGAGGTCAGGGAAGCCATCGTGCCGCTTGCGGTCTCGTTCTTCCTCGCCGGCACCCACGGCCGCGTCTGCCCTCATGACGCTGCTGCCGCGCCCTCGCTCCGACGTAGGCGGGGCCTTGTCGTAGGCACGGGCGGCCTCCTTGGCGGTCTTGAAGGTGCCGAGCCAGATGGGGGTGCGATCCTCGTAGGGTTCGCGCATCTCCACCGCGAATGTCCCCAGGGTCGATGTCGGACGCCGCAGTATCTGGCCTCCCCCGTCGTAACGGAGGAGATGTTTGGGGGGTTGGGAGTGGGGGAAGCAGAGCGGCAAAGGAGGGGAGAGAAGAGAGGGGAGGGAGGTGGGGGTGGTGGGGGGAAAGTAGGACAACAGAGCAGGAGAAGGAACTTGGTCGACGAAAGCAGGCAAGAGGGTCGATTCACGAGCTTGGTCGGAGCAAGTGATGGTCGCCAGTGTTGAAGAAAACAGAATCGAGAGGATGAAAACAGAGGAATAGCAGATGCAAAAGTGGAAGCAAATTGTGCAGAGAAGCAACAACAAAAGCTCTCGCACGTTAATTGTATATATTGTATCAAAAAACTCTTACAATGCAATGTTTGGAAAGAAAAGAAATTAGAGAAGATTTGGAAAAAATTTCCATCTTCTCATTCAACCGTAAACTAGGAAATTGTAAATTACACTTACTTAAATCAAAGCAAACTTTCCTACTACAATTTATTCCTACTACAATCTAAGATTGATTTATTCTAAATTCAAGCTTACTCCTTAACATTCTCCCTCCTAAGCTTGAATGAGTTTGAGATCTTGAAGCCCCAGCTGAGCTCTCATCTCCTCAAATTTTTTCTTGCCCAATGCTTTTATAAAGATGTCTGCCTTTTGTTCACTTGTGCTCACATGCTTAACAATAATTTGACCTGCTTCAATGCAATCCCTTATAAAGTGAAAACGTGTATCAGTGTGCTTTGTACGATTATGATGTATTGGATTTTTGCTAAGTGCCAAAGCAGACAAGTTATCAACAAGTATTGTAACAGGTTCCACCTTCTTCTCAAGCAAAGTTGACACCAACCGTGCCAACCAAATCCCTTGGCACGCTGCACCTGTCAAAGATATATATTCAGCTTCACATGAACTCAAAGCCACTACCTTTTGTTTTGATGAACCCCAACTAATTGCACTTTCACCGAAGAAAAACACCATACCACTTGTGCTTTTCCTATCTTCCACACATCCACCATGATCACTATCACTATAGCCATGTATCAGCCCACCACTTGTATGCTCACCTTTGTAATACACCAAACCGAATTTAATTGTTCCTTTAATGTATCTTAACACCCTCTTAGCTGCAATCAAGTGTGCCATTGTAGGTGTTTGCATATATCTACTCAACAAACCAACCGAATACATTAAATCTGGTCTTGTTTGAGTCAAATATCTCAAGCTACCAACAAGTCTTCGGTATTCAGTTGCATCTACTTCTTTTGCTTGCTGAAATACTAGCCTCTCTTCCATTGGTGTGTGTGCCAAGTTGCAATCATACATCCCCATTTGTTTCAATATGTTTTCTGCATATAGGGATTGATTTAGAGTGATTCTATCCCTTAATTGCATGATTTCTATTCCAAGATAATGATGTAAAAGCCCCAAATCAGTCATTTCAAACTCCCTTTGCATTTGTTGTTTAAAGTGCTGAATGATCTTTACATTTGATCCTGTAATAAGTAGATCATCCACATAAACTCCTACTATCAACTTCTCATCCTTTGCTGATCTTGTATACACAGCTGGATCTTGCTGATTCCTTTTGAATCCAAGTACAAGTAGAGACCTATCAAGTTTCATGTTCCAAGCTCTAAGTGCTTGTTTAATACCATACAAAGCCTTCTTCAATTTTAGCACCTTCTCTTTTTATCCTTGCAGAATAAATCCTTCAGGTTGTTCTACAAACACTTCTTCTTCCAATGTGCCATTTAGAAATGCTGACTTGACATCCATCTGATGTAGTTCCCATCTTTGATATGCAGTAATTGCTATTAACAATGGAATTATTTCAAATCTTGCAACTGGAGCAAAAACTTCATCAAAATCTACCCCTGGCTGTTGCAAATATCCTTTTCTAACCTTGCTTTATGCTTCAAAACTGCTCCTTGTGCATCTCTTTTCAGCTTAAATACCCACTTCAGTCCAATGGCTTTACTGCCATGTGGAAGAACAGCTGGGAACCAGGTTTAATTTTTCATAATTTGATCATATTCTTCCTTCATTGCTCTTCTCCACACATCAAGCTTGACTGCATCTTGAAAATTTTGAGGTTCCTGTTCTGAATTTTGTGTTAACCAAACTTCCTCTTCTAGTGGCTCCACCTCCTTAGTGTCTCTATAGATCCCTTTTAGTGATCTATATTTTCTACCTGCAGCTGAAATAGAAGATGTATCAAGAGTATCAAGACAGGTATCAGGTATAGTATCAGATACCGTATCGCATGATGTGCCAAATTCTGATACTGCTTGCTGTGAAAGAGTATCACAAACCGTGCCACTTCCTGCATTCTCCTCCGTGTCATCTAAACTGAATTCAACAGGAGATAGTTGTTTTCTTGACACTTTCAGTTTCTGATCACTTTTAGCAGTAAGATGTCTTGATGTCACACCACCAGAACTACTGCCTTCAAGCTGATCAGAAGCTACCTGATGCTGATACTCATCAGTATAATTCTCAAAGAACACCTGCTGCTGTACATTTCTGATTTGTTCAGCATCATCACCTTTTGACCACTGAGACCAATCTCATTTAGTGCATTCTTCAAACACGCAATCTCTACTTATTATTACTGATTTCTTTTCTGAATCAAAGAACCTATAGGCTTTAGTACCACTCTCATAGCCAATAAAGACAGCAGCTTTGCCTCTATCATCAAGTTTCTTCAAGTGCACTCCCAAAATCTTCACATAAGCCTTACAACCGAAGACTCTCAAGTGTGCTACACTTGGTTTATTTCCAGTCCACCTCTCATACAGAGTCACACCAATCAAACTATTAGTGTAAGATCTGTTTAGGAGATACACGGCTGTGTTAATAGCTTCTCCCCAAAACTCCAAAGGAACCTGCATTGTCTTCAACAAACTCCTAGTCATCTCCACCACTGTTCTATTCCTCCTTTCCACCACACCATTTTGTTGTGGTGAATAAGGAGCTGTAAGAAGTCTTTTGACACCTTGCTGCTCACAAAAATTCTTGAATTCTTTTGAATTGAATTCACCACCTCTATCTATTTTGAAACATCTAAGTTGTTTGCAGCAATCAGTTTCAGCCATTGTCTTGAACCTTTTGAAAGCACTAAATGCTTCATCTTTTGATTTTAACATAAAAACCCACATGTATCTTGAATAATCATCCACTAACAACAAGAAATACTTATTTCCTCCTAAGGTAGAAGGAACAATAGGCCCGCACAAATCACCATGTACAACATCCAAGACATGTGTAGATCTGAAATCTGATGAGAAGAAAACCGATCTGGTTTGCTTTGTAGTAATACATTCTTGACAAACCTTCTCATTCACATGAACATGTGGTAGACCTCTTACTAATTTCTGATCAGACATGTATCTTAAAGCTTGAAAATTTAGATGGCCGAACCTCTTGTGCCACAACCAGTTACACTCAAGATGCTTCATCACCATACATCTGTCTGACATGTGAAGAACAAACATCTTATTGACAGCTCTTCTCACCGAGGTAAATATTTCCCAGTCCTTGTCATAGATGTTCATAATTCCATCCCTGATTATAGTGATGAAACCAAGCTCATCCAATTGTCCAAGGCTGAGAATATTTGTCTTCAATTTTGGGATGTATAGCACACTTGTAATGATTCTCTCTTTCCCATTGTCATCTGAAAAATGCACATTCCCCTTTCCTGCTATCTTAACAAAAGAGCCATCACCAAATTTTACTTATCCACAGCAATTAGTATTCACATCATGCAAACAACTTAAATTTCCAGTCATGTGGCTAGTTGCACCGGAATCTAAGTACCATGTATCACAAAGAGTATCAGTAGTAGAGGTGAGTGAATTGATACCTTGCAGCAATGTGCCATTCTTTTTCCTTTCATCTTCGATTGCCATTAAGATTGCATGATCCTCATGCACTTCTTTTCCTCCACTTGTCTCTGCAAGATAAATTTTTTCTTCTCTCTTGCATTCTGAGGCATAGTGACCAAATTTCTGACAGCTGAAACATTTCACGTGTGTCTTGTCTTTCTTCGATCTTTCTTGTGCCACATTAGAGAAATTAGAGATGCTTCTACCTCTGTCACGTCCACCATTAAAATTACCACCAAGTCTTCCCCTCGCATGAGCAAAACCTCTTGCTCTCCCTAAGCCTCTCCCATGCCAACTACTTGGAGAATCCCTGCGGTATTTGGACTCCACCCCTGCACGAGACCAATAGACTTGATTCTCCTCTTCTTGCTGTGAAGGAGTGATTCTAATTTCATATGTTTTCAATGCTCCTACTGCATAGTCGATGGTCATGGTATTTGTGTTACCAAACTGCTCTAAGTTACATGCGATCGGATGGAACTTAGGAAGAATAGACCTCAGCAGTTTTTCAACAACTCTTTGCTCCTTCACCTTCATCCCTATATTTCTCATCTTGGTTACCACTGAAGTTAACCGGTTGACAAAATCATCTATTGTTTCTGAATTCTTCATCTGAAGTTTCTCAAACTCTCCACGCAATTGACTTCCCATTGCGTTTCTAAACTTCTCATCACCTACATGGAGATTCTTCAAGACATCCCATGTTTCTTTTGCCGTTTTCTTATCGGCAACAAGAGCCAACACATCATCACTTAGAGACTGATGAATTATGGAGCGTGCAACCTTATCTTTTTTTCGGTCTACATGCACTCCTCCTCCTTCAGACTCGATTGCTTCTCATACACCCTGCGCATCCAGAAGAGACTCTATGCGCACAGCCCACATTGCATAATTTCCACCTTTAATCAAAGTCGGACATGAGTTGAAACTCCCTCCAACTACCGAGGATGCTCGAATCCCTGCATCACCGGTCGCCCCAAGCACCAGCTTCCTTCCTGATGTTGGTGTTTGCATCGCCATCTCCTTTCAGGTATCACCCGAGCGAACCTGGTTGCTCTGATACCAATTGTTGAAGAAAACAAAACCGAGAGGATGAAAACAGAGGAATAGCAGATGCAAAAGTGGAAGCAAATTGTGCAGAGAAGCAACTACAAAAGCTCTCGCACGTTAATTGTATATATTATATCAAAAACCCTTACAATGCAATGTTTGGAAAGAAAAGAAATTAAAGAAGATTTGGAAAAAATTTCCATCTTCTCATTCAACTGTAAACTAGGAAATTGTAAATTACACTTACTTAAATCAAAGCAAACTTTCCTACTACAATTTATTCCTACTACAATCTAAGATTGATTTATTCTAAATTCAAGCTTACTCCTTAACAGCCGGAATCTGAAAAAGCAAGCGTCCACTGAGGGTTCGATGAGTTTTTTTATTTAAACTTTTATTAATAAAATTTGCCTCCTATTATTTATCGCATTAAAATATTTTAATAAGTCAGCCGAATCAAAAGCTCCCCATTTTTGCATCATCGGTTGATTCCTCATCGGTTCGGTGGTTCACCCGTCGCCGTCGGCGTTGTGGGCCACCCTTGCGGAAGCAAGTTGATTGATTGACAGAAAAAGTAAAGCTGCGGCGTTCACATATTTCTTCAACCCCCTAAAGATGATCCGAAGGATCCATAAATCTATCGAATGGGAGTACTGTTGATGTATCATTACATGGAGAGAGATTTATTATAAGGATGACATTACTTCATGTCCAAATTAATCATAAGGTCTTGAAGACGGTGAAGCCGCCGTCGACCACGAGGTTGTGCCCGCTGACGTACCTCGACTCGTCGCTACCCAAGTAGAGCACCGCCTCCGCTATGTCCTCCGCCTTCAGCGCCACGCCCTTGAGGTTGGCCCCTGCAGCAATAAGCTCCTCCACCTGCTCTTCGTCGAGACCGAGCGTCCTCTTCGCCAGCGGCGTCGCCACCCCGTGCGGCGCCACGCAGTTCACTCGCACCCCGTGCCGACCCAGCTCCGCCGCGGCGCTCCGCATCAGCCCCACCACCGCGTGCTTCGAGCACGTGTACGCCGCCGACGCCAGCCCGGCCACCACCGACGCCGTGCTCGACGTGATCACGATGCTCCCGCCGCGTGCCGGCGCCATAACGCGCGCCGCGTGCTTCGTCGCCAGGAAGCTGCCGAGCACGTTTGTGGCCATCACCCGCTCGAACTCAGACGTCGCGTAGGCGAGGGGGTCGCTGGCGGGCACGGGGTCGATGGTGCCGGCGTTGCTGAACAGGATGTCGAGCTTCCCGTGGAGGGAGACGGCGGTGTCGACGGCGCGCTCGACGTCGGGTTCGCGGGTGACGTCGCAGCGGACGTAGGAGGCGGCGGAGGGGCCGAGGGCGGTGCAGAGGCCGTGGCCCTTGTCGTCCTGGACGTCGGCGACGACGACTCGGGCGCCATGGCGGGCGAACAGCTTGGCCGTGGTCTCGCCGATGCCGCTTGCGCCGCCGGTGATGAGAGCAACCTTGCCCTCCAGCCTGAATCCAATTAATCGAGAACAAATATATATATAGAGAGAGAGAACACATCAAATCTCGCAGTTAGATTAAACAGAATAAAAAAGGAAGAAAAGACTGCGAGAGAGGGAGAGGGAGACCTCCTAAGTAAGAAGGATGCAGCAGCAGTTGATGGGCTTCCCATTGTCAGCCTAATGAGTGTGCTCTAAGCCTAATGTGTGTGCTCACCTCTAAACACTATATATATATATATATATATACGATTATCACATGTGAACCTCAGGCCAATATTTCTAGCCCTAAATTTTCCACAAATTGGGTGCATGTTGACATCAGCCACGCTCCTACGGTCACAAGCCTAAACAAGGGTGTCGATGAGAAGATACACACAGTAGTAGAGATCAAACACGAAGTCTTGCACTTGACGAAGATGTGTGAGATTTTGACGAGGGCGAAAGAGTTGTGGACATTCGCCGCACTGATAAAATCTCCTTCAAAAACTTGACTAAATCTGGGATTACATGCGTCTCTGGACCTTCGCTAAAAATCTCCTTCAATTTCCCTCTTTTTTCCCATCTTCTCCACCTTTTTCTCCCCTGTATTTGGTAGCAACCGAGGCCCCCTTTTTTAGGTGATGAAGCGGTTGGAATTTAAGATGGCCGTTGTTGCAATGCTCACTTTTGTGCCGACATCAATAAGTATTACGGAGCATTAATAGGTAGCAAGATCCCTTGGAATTCCTCCATAATGGTTGGAGCTTTGATGAGGAAACGGTGGCCAAAGTTTCCACTACGAATCCCTGCGACGAACGATTATAATAGCAAGTAATTGCTCCATTAATCTCCGCTCCAGTGCGGTACGTGCGTCTTATGCTGACGTCTCTGCTTCGGTGCGTGCGTTTGCGCCCCACGCTCGGATGAGTCCTCTGCATGCCCTGGGCGCAGAACGCATAACGCATCCTATTGAATGAGGTCGTGGCAACACTCCCTCCCCCAAAGTCGTCGATCCCTTATCGACTTTCCAGCCAAGCGATCTCCCTCTTCATGGATGTGGGTTGTCGTGCTGTACTCGCATCGCACCGACGCATGCAGGCGGTGAGGCTTGGGATGTTCCTGGCAATTGTGTAGTGTCTTCACGGAGGATAGCCGAGAGGTGTTCTCAGTGGGGCAGTTCCTCATGAGATGAGGTCCCTTGCACGAGAGACACTCCACTGCGTAGGGGTCATCGGTGGAGGTTGCAGCACCGACAGCGAGTCGGGCTACAGTCCTGGGAAGAAAGCAAACAGTTCTCCTACCGTCGTCGCCCAATCGGTGATGGCTTTCGTTTTCCCATTGACGTTGGGATCGCAGCTAACACACTGCCATTGCTGGGCGTCGTCCACCAAATAAGCAGTGGCTGTGGGGACTCGGTACGCTGGATCAATTATAACAACCATAAATAATTCTTCCATGTTTTAAATGATCTTCATCATGTTAAGAGAAGAAATTAAATAGAGGATTTCTAGAAAGGACATAATATCTCAATACCCTCGTACAAAAGAAAAATCTTTCTCTTTCAACCCTTTTGTTTCCTTATATGTTATTACTCTTCTATGAGTTACTTGTATTCACAACTTTAATTATAATTAGAAAAAGACGTGAATCACTCGTTAAAATAAACACAGTCCATATTTTTATAATAGAAAATATATGCCACATTTAATTATTTATAAATACAGTCCATATAAATATTTATATATTTATACATCGACGTCGACGATGCTCCCTCCTTTCTTCTGGCTTCAGTAAGGTGACTACGACCTCAACTACTCTGGCCAAACTCTCCACAGTCGTCTGTATCGTCTTTCATGATCTTCATCTTATTAAGAAATTAAATAGAGAATTTTTACAAAGGATATAATATCTCAATAACCATTAAAAAAATTATATGTATATATGTAGTCAAATAATACTAGAGGACGCGATGCGCATTTAAATGGGAAAAATCCGGATCTAGGTTATCCTGCAGAAAAGGAAAAGAGGCGAGAACAAGAAAGTAAATTCCAAAACCAATTTATCATTGTACTGTAGAGGGCAAATGGAATTTATTAGCACTAAGGATAATTTGGAGAATTGGAGAGAACAAGATGGCAAAAGAGTCATTGCTTGCTTCACCCTCTCCTCGCCCGCACGACAACTCCGTTGCAAGCGAGTTCAAAAAGGGGAAAAGAGCTGTCCGGAAAACCAGAACCCTGATCCCCCAAATTCAACCTCCCTACCTATCCTCACAGCCAGTAAGTGGGTCCCTAGGAACTCCATGGTGAACCTTGACCGATGCACGAGCGAATTCGAGGTCGGTGCAGTGGTGGCGAAGCAACAACGGCAAGGAGCGAGCTGAATGTTGAGAAAAATTACGCACAATTTTTCTATAAGTCAGAACGAGGAGGAATATAAAAGGCAAAAAGGAACACAAGAGAATTTGATTACGGAGTTCGGCAAATTGCATACGTCTCCGGATCTGCTGCACAGATCGTTTTACTAGATGGAAGAGAGATTATAATTATGAGACACTTGAGACACACTTTACAACTGAAAGCAAATGATGCTTATAAAGGTTGCATAATAGCCTAATTAGGAAGCCCTATTTTTTAGCAAAAAATTGATTGGCTCTGGTGCTTTGACTAAGTCTCCACGACTAAGTCTCCACCCTATTTTTAGCTGCCTCTTTAACAATCTCCCACTTGAAGACTGATTTCAATCTGTCTTCACACCTCGATTTATGCAGCAGATCATTCTGGTATGACTACTCTCGCAGACCAACTGAAGTTACGCACAACTTCTGTTTATCAATAGTTACTGTCTTTGTCAACATATCTGCCGGATTCTTGCTTCCTTGGATTTTATTCAGTATTAACACCTCATCTTCTAATAAAGATCTAATGAAGTGATATTGAAGTCCAATATACTTCGTTCTAGAATGAAATGTTGAATTCTTTGCCAAGTGTATTGCACTCTGACTATCACTGTGCAGAACATTATTCTCCTGTTTGAATCCTAGCTCAGTTAACAAATCTTGAAGTCATATCATTTCCTTACTTGCTTCAGTCACTGCTACATACTCAGCTTCTGTAGTGGATAGTGTGACAATCTTCTGCAACCGTGACATTCAACTAACAACTGTATTTCCAACAGTGAATATATAACCAGTAGTGCTTTTTCGGTGATCAATTTCACCTCCAAAGTCTGCATCTACATAGCCTTGTACTTTTAGTTCACTCTTACCAAAGTACAAACACTTCTCTGTGGTACATTGTAGATACCTCAGAATCCACTTTATTGCTTCCCAATGAGCTTTTCCTGGATTTGACATAAATCTGCTAACAACTCCCACTGCATGGCCAATGTCTGGTCTCGTACAAGTCATAGCATACATCAAACTCCCAATGGCTGAGGCATAAGGGACTTTAGCCATAAAAGCTCTCTCTTCCTCGGTCTGAGGGGACTGATCCTTAGACACACGAAAGTGATTGGCCAAGGGTGTGCTCACTGGCTTGGCTTCACTCATGTTAAATCTATGCAAACACAATT